>OZ038457.1:464692-583450 GCA_964036195.1 Sphaerolaimus hirsutus
TTTTCTCCTTCACAATCACTATCGTGATTTTTCTGACTAAAAATTCACTACATTCATGTGAATCATTTCCTATTTTCAACAATTTTTGGGCATACATATGCCCATATACAGAAATTTAGTCATTTTCACCAATTTTAGCCACTTTCGCTCTTTTTCCTTCTTCACCTTGAAAAAGTCTTTATGCCCCGCGAGACCCCCCCCCCCCAAAATTTTTTTTTTCAGCTGTTTATCCCTCCGGAGGACCGAGTTTACTACTTATTTGAACCCCCGGAGGAGCCCAAATACACTGACCCCGTTTAAAAAATTCAATGGCATGAAAAAAAACTAACAATTATCACCATCGTGTCATCTCATTTTTGGACGGTAGGGCTGATTAAAATAAAAATAAAATGGGATTCAAAACACATATGAGTTTAGTAAGAATTCAATGGGAAATATTTAAATATGTGTTGTGTTTATTATTATAATTTCGCGGCATCTCAACATTTGTGATAAATCTCAATCAGAATAGAAATTAGAAAAATCTCTGTAAATCGGACAGGCACTTTTTTATATATAAGAGAAATAAAATCGTTTTTCTGAATCAAATTTCACAACTAAGAATATATCTAACACAATGGTCACGAATTTCTAAGCGCAAAAACACTACCTAAAATATTTTTCCACACATCAATATCGCAGGTAAAATTTTCCTCCAATTTACACGTGGAAAATTGAACGAAATTGCCCGTGCAAAATATAGGTAAACCCGGGCGAAAAACTTAACTTTACTGGGGTGAAAATCGATTTCATTCAACTACCGTATTTCCTCGAAATACCCCCCCCCTTGAAATACCCCCCCCCCTCGTTTGACCCCCCCCCCTCTCGAGACCACTATGAAACAATCACCCCCCCCCTCGAAATACCCCCCCCCAAATTGAGTGTAAAGGGAACGTACATGACAATAACTGTAGTTTGTGTTCAGTGTACTGCAGAACACACGTTAAAACAATGTCGGTGTCACGTTAGAACAGTGTACATACCACCTACATACTAATATTAGTCTACAGAACCTTATAAATGGCGGTTTTTGTTGCATTTTTCGACGTCTGCGTACGTTTCAGACGACAATTTCGTACTTGGTTTTCAAAAATTTTCTTGTGAAACAATAACCCCCCCCCTCGAAATACCCCCCCCCTCGTTTAACCCCCCCCCCTCTCGGGACCACTATGAAACAATCACCCCCCGGGGGGTATTTCGAGGAAATACGGTAAACAGTCCGGGGAAACCAGATGGCACGCTTCAATGAAAACGGCATTAAAACACAAATTTATGCGAGGCATGCATTTAGATAAGCTGTTTATGTTTTTTGAAAGGCCCAGCGCAGTTGTTATTTAGAATGCATTTATGTAAAAGTATTTACTTGTACCCTAAAATAAATACCTACTCGGATAGTATGAAATTGAGTAGAAAAGTATCCATACTGTTGTATTCTGCAGTTGAAGGTATCTGCACTCTCAGACTTTTTTTACGGAAAATGGAAAACGGAAAGGTCAAAAAAATTTCTGCCGGAAAACGGAAAGGTACGAAATTTTCACTCAGCGGAAAACGGCAAAACGGAAAGCAAAATTTTCACGGAAATGGAAAAAAAGAGAAATTTTCATGGAAACGGAAAAAAAGAGCGAAATTTGCATGGAAATGGAAAAATTCTCTGGCTTTGATTGTGGTAGCTGTACATTCCACAACTATGGATCATGCCAGTAACTTCACTTGTAGTTCAAGTTTAACTGAACCAACAAAAAATCATCAAAAGGTAGCAAACGGAAAACGGAAAAATGAGCCGGAAAAACGGAAACGTTAAAAAATTTCAGCTGCCGGAAAACGGAACGGTAAAAAAATTTCGGCTGCCGGAAAACGGAAAGGTAAAAATATTCCAGCTGCCGGAAAACGGAAAGGTAAAAAACTATCCTGCGGAAAAGCGGAAACGGAAATTTGACACCCTAGTTGGTATCAATAAAACTCGGCGAGAAACAACTTATTAGCAAATTTAGCCAACACCACTTAGCTACTTTACTTAACATTTTTTTCCAGTAGCCAAGCAGATCTGTTAAAAAATGACCAAAAAATGTTCACAAAAACACAATCAAGGAGCAATGAATTTCTAATGCCATTTTTTGTGTGCAAGCATGCGATTTCACACGCGAATTACCATTACCTACATAGTGGCGCCATTGGTTTTGTGCCATTTTCATGCTAGTGCGCAATAATGGCAGCCACACACTATGTGTTCATGTGTGTAAACTGGTTATGTCACTGTCTGGGGTGTGTCGGTGCACAAGTAAACCCGGTGCACAAGTAGCAAAAGTAGTAGAAGGGCGCCATGGTGCGGCTGGCTTTGGCGCCCTAAAATGGCGCCATTCCATCACTAATCATGTGTATATTTGATGTTTTTGGAGGGGGGGGTCACAGGAGTTCAATACATGGGGTTTTTCAAGCTTTAGAAGGAAAAAAGGGAGAACAACGGTAGATACATTTGTAGATAACTGGAACGTTTGGGGGGGTAACCCAACCCCCCTCCAACCCCCCATACTGAACCCCTGCAGTGCCCATGAAGACCCAGTGCTGAATTGTGGGGGCCGTACCTGAGCACCAGGGGCCAGTTCCGCAAGTGGAAAAGTTAAGAGTTGGGTAAAATGACAAATTACAAGTTATGAGTAAAGTTAAGAGTTAAGAGTTGAGTAAAACGACAAATGATTTTACTTAACTCTTAACTTGTAATTTGTCATTTTACTCAACTCTTCAGTTTTAACTCTTAACTTTTCCACTTGCGGAACTGGCACCAGGTCTACATTATCACCGGACATTGTTACTTGTGCACCGGATTTACTTGTACACTGGTCCTGCACCGTCAATGTCAACTCAGATTTACGAAAACCCTGTACAAGGCTGCACAGCGTTTCATACTGTTTTGTGCAAGCAGTTTACCAAAATGGTCGAGCAGTTCATAATGGTAAACTAGTGCGGGCACATTGAACCAACCCCACCCCAAAAAAAATTAAGAAAAAAATTCAATCAGTGGGGAGGAGCTATTTGCGACCTATACCAGCCCCGCGACGGTCAAAATCGTGGAGACCCCGGACGCTAAAGAGCTGAAAATCTACCAGACTATCCGCCAAGGGTAACTGCCAAAAGTATTGGAAAAAGTCAAAAATGCCAATCGAAAAATGGCACTAGCGCCATGTCATCACGGAACTGAAATGTACTAAAATGACTGAAACTCACGAATGTAGGCATGCAAAGAACATGCGGCTATACTGCGAAAGATTACGATCACAATATTCGGAAAACTTGTCGTTTTTGCATTTATTCTGTTTACACCACACGGGCGAATTTCCGAGAACAAAATGGTTTAGACAATGAATCACTCACGCGAAATGACGCAACGCAAAATATTTAGGCAACAAAAATACCGCGTGCATTCTCTCTCATTTTCTTCTCTCATTTCCAGAAATCACAATGCAAGGAATTAATCATCTTCGATTTTCGCAAAGGGCACTAAAAATTTTACACGAATTACGACGTCAGAAATTTCATTTAGATAAAGTGTTACCTACACCAAAAGAAATTTATAAATACATCACTGATCCCTCAAGTGGACAGGTGACAAGAAAAGTCAGAAGCAGAGTTGTTAAAAGTACCGGACTTTTTTCAAAGTATACGTAAACGTTAAGTATTTATTTTTTATTCACCCACCGTGTACAGAAAGCTCAAAGTAATTTTTTTACTTTTACTCATGAGTAAACATAAGTAAAATACTTTTCCCTCCAGAAAACGTATTTTTGAGTATTTTTGGAAAATTTTGGCCCAATATTCATTCCAAATCACTTATTTTCATACCTCTTTGTCCATTTTGACCTTCAAATTCACAAGTACATGTGTTATGTGCCTTTTTTCGCAATTTTTTCCAATTTTTCGGTTTTTCTCCCCCTTTTTCCCATCTATGCTTTGAAAAAGCCTATAAAACGTTATCTTAAATACGTATTCTGTACTCAAGTACTTTCAAAAAGTATGTAAATGCGAGTACAGCTACTTTTTTCAAAGTATACGTAAACGTAATTACTCAGTACTCGAGTATATGTACTTTTTGAGTAAACGTAAATACGTTTTAACTATGGTCAGAAGTTGTAAGTCAATTGAATTCCTAGAAATACCCTTATTCCCTTATACCTTTATTCCTTATTCTCGTAAAGTATTTACTTTTTACTCACCCCCTTCGTACAGAAAACGTAAATCAATGTTTTGTACGTTTACTCACGAGTAAGTGTGACTAAAATACTTTTTCCCGGCAAGTGTAAAAGTTGAGTATTTTTGAGAAATTATGCCACATGGTCACTCAAATTGGCTAATTTTTCATACGTTTTGCCCGTTTTCACCTTCAAATTTTTTTCTTCTATTTTCAGTAGTCTTTGGCCACATGTGCTTAACTGCTTATATACCCATTTTTGTATGTATTTACCGTTTTAAGCTTTTTCTCACTAATTCCCCGTTTATGATTGAAAAAGCCTACCTGAAATACGTTTTCTGTACTCGAGTACATGCAAGACGTATACGTAACAGCGAGCACAGGCATGTCAAACTTTTTCAGACCAAACAGAAATGTATTCAATAAGTACTCGGGTGTACGTATTTTTCGAGTAAACGTAAACACGTTCCAACAACTAGGTACGCACCTCTCTTGCCACTTCTGGAAATTGTCCCAGGTGGTAAATATTTTAATGAACTATCACAGGTTATGAGAAGAATTGAAACAAAAACCACATACCTAGGTAAATATTTTATTTCCGAATAAATGTTTTGGGAAAAATTGACGGAGCTTCCTAATTTAAATATTTAGTCCTAGATTTGAACCAGTAAAAACAGCGAAAACAAACAAATCCAGTAGATAAACAATAAATTGCTGGGCGTAATCAAAATTCACAACAATTTGAACAATATGGGCTAAAATCAAATTCCCACAAAATATGCACACAACCAGATCAGACGCGGAAGTACTTGGGGCTGAAATGGTTTTAAAAAAACCGCAAAACGGCGCCAATCCTTAGTGTTTATACTCAGCGAACCGCAAGCATGCGTCCAAAATCACTTATGTCTAGTCGATAACGCGCCAGCAGTATATAGTGTGGCCCACGTCAGCCGCACGGTTTCAATTGGCTCCCAACACGCCAATTTTAGATAAAAACTGCTCAAATTTGGTATGGAGGTAGATAAATGTACCCCATTTGTTGTGTTAAATGCACGGTTCCACATCACACAAATTAATGTCGGAACGTGAAGCACAGTTTAATACGTGTTTGAACGTGGCACACAGATTCAGTCGTCTACCAAAGCACCAATTCTTCAAAAAATAGTCCAAATTTGTACACTGTTTAGTATGTTAAGTGCACACATGCATATCATAAGATTTTCACATTTATCACACGATATGCAAAACAACGTCACTCCACAGCACCACCTACAATGGTACACGTTCAAACATGTATTTAATTATGAAACTGCTTCACGTTCCGACAGGAAATCTTGCGATATGAAACCGTGCACTTAACACAACAAATGGGGTACATTTATCTACCCCATACCAAATTTGAGCAGTTTTCATTCAACATTGACGTGACGGGAGCCAATTGAAACCGTGCGCCTGACGTGGGCCACCCGGTACTTATGCACGCACGTTCACAAAAATATTCAAAAAGAAAAAAAGCGGAGTCGCGTACAAGCGGCAAGTTTTTTTTCTGAAACGCTTTTTTTCCTTTTTGATCAACTCTGGTTTCATAAATGATGACGTCATGATGCAGTGTTTCCTTTAGACCCTGTTTACACGGATTTTTTGTGACGACTCGACAACAATAAAACGTTCAATAAGTTGAGTAATAAGGTTCCATATTCATTAGAAAAAGTGGTCAAGTATACCTTCTACCTAAGCGAATATGCAGGCCAAATTGCAGACTCGTGCTTGTAGCTCAAGATTTATAATGTTCGAAAAAAGTTTGCTATTGTCGCTGGCTGTCGGAGACAGTCCGACAACTGTCCGACAACTGCAAAAGTCTTCAAACGCCTTTAACTCATGAGCTGCAAGCACGATTGTGCAATTTGACATGCATATTCGCCTACGTCAGATGTATAATTGACCACTTTTTCTCATAAATATGGAACATTTTTACTCAACTTATTGAACTTTTTATTTTTGTTGAGTCGTCACAAAAAATCCGTGTAAACGGGGTCTTAGAAAAAAGGATGCGTTCCGCGGAGATATCATTGATATGAAACGCCAGTTTCAGCACAGTTGCGCCACAGCGGTATTTTTGGCGCTAGCGCCGTGGATCATTACACCATTAGATGGGACAAAACCACCGTTCGATATTCGACATTTTTCTGAATTTTAGATACCCTTACTCCGAAAAATGGTGACTTCTGAAAAAGAATAGAAATGGTGCTTGTAAATATCAATGGCGTTACAGCAACGTGTCTATGGGGTCATCAAGTCAAGAGTTTGAACCCAATCAAGAATATTCCGAAAAATATTAGAATCGACCGGAAAAAACATATCCCATTTAAGACCGATACCAATGGTGAACAAAAATAGCGCTAAGGAAGCAAATACCACCCAAAAGTAACATATATACAAAGATAAATAGATCATCCATCCCACAAAACTCAGAAAACATTCTGATCAACGGTATTTTGATTTGCGCCAAAATAATTCGACAGATTTGGCTGATTACCGTAATTCTGCTGGCTACCGTAATCCGTCTGGCGTCTCTGGCTACCGTAATCGTCTACAGTATTAATTACAGGCTGACCCTGTGATGTCATGTATCGATAAGTAGCTTCGCTGTGCGTTCCCGCCGAGGAACCCTGAGAATTTAGAATTTTTCTTCTACAATAACCAAAACCGTCAGGATGAAAATGATGTTGTCCGAAAACAATTTCTGGAATTATGTATACCCGTGTTTCTCGAAATACCGCGAGGGAGGTTATTTTTTGAGAGCGTAAATTTTGAGGGGATTAATCGAGGGAAGGGATATTTCGAGAAGGTTTCGCCAGAATTTTTGAACTCGCAGTACTTATTCGCTGTTTTTAACGTACGCAAACATGAATAAATGCAACAATAACCGACATATAAATGAAGCGTCTAAATCTAAAAGTCGACAAAATGGAGGGTGTAGCGGCCGTAATGAAAGCCTGGCCGTAATGTAGGGGATGCTACATTACGGCCGGGCAACATTACGACCGGTTTTACATTATGACCGGGTCCTAGAGCAGGGGAGGATGGGAGTGGGAGTGGATTTCGTGTACATCAGCCCCCCCCCCCCCCCCTGCAGACAGCCGAATGTGCGCTTCCCGACATGCTTTCATCTGCACCGCCCAGCGCACGATGACAAATGATAGCATGATTTTTCGTTTTGAGCTAAGTCCGGTGACCGTTTGCAGGGGCCGTTTTCCTTATTTCCATCAATTTATAAATATATTTGTAAATTTATAAATTTTAATTCAGTTAATAATTTAATATAGATATTATTAATTTGTGTCGATTATTTATGAATGTATATGTAAGCAAATTGAAATTAATTGACTTAGCTCATTTTTCATCCAATTGATGTTGGCGCGCGCATCTTCTTTACGCATGCACACCTCACAATTATTCGCAATTATTTATAAACTGATGGAAATGAAGAAAATGTCCCCTGCAAACGGTCACCGGACTTAGCTCAAAACGAAAAATCATGCTATCATTTGTCATCGTGCGCTGGGCGGTGCAGATGAAAGCATGTCGGGAAGCGCACATTCGGCCTGGTCTGCAGGGGGGAGGGGGTGATGTACACGAATCGACGTCACACGAAATCTACTCACCCCTGCTCTAGAACCCGGTCGTAATGTAAAACCGGCCGTAATGTTGCCCGGCCGTAAAGTAGCATCCCCTATTTACATTACGGCCAGGCTTTCATTACGGCCGGGTAGGCATACATTACGGCCAAGGACGTATCCAGGGGGGGGCGGGGGGGGGCTGCAGCCCCCCCCCCTTCCCGGGGGATTCTTCCCTTCCCTTCCTTTTCCGGGGTGAGACCTAAAAAGTCCCGGAAAATGCAACTTTTACTATATATTTTTCGGTGTTTCTTGAAAATTTTGCGCGCAAGCGCGCAATTTCTTCCCCATGCATAGTATTTTCAACGGATCGGTCCGTGTAAACCAATGCTTGGAAATGAATTTATTTCTGCAACTTTCGCTGCATATGTATGCATATTTACACACATATAAAGCGGTTCCTGGCGCTGGCGCCAACGCCAATAGCGCCATGGCGTGGCGCCTTTGTATGGCGCCAGCGCCAAAACGCCTTTCCATCCCTATATAGGGAAAATTCCCCCCGTTCGCCGGGTTCCGTAAACAAGCAGCCCCCCCCCCCGCTCAAAAATCCTGGATACGTCCCTGATTACGGCCAGGCTTTCATTACGGCCGGGTTTTCATTACGGCCGGGTTTTCATTACGGCGAGGCCCCCGTCCACAAGAGGCGATTTTGAGTAAATCGCAATCTAAGTTTCATTTCCTTTTCTAGTTCCAAGGTGCGTGTCCAATGGGGCTCTCTCATGCTCAACATTAAGTTTCAAATGTTAACAATAAAGTGTCAAATTTTCAGCCCCTGCTCTCAACGTATAATGGAAAAATTGGGTGTCTATAAAATTCTACTCCGACAGAACAAAACTGTTTTGGGGAGGAAAATGGACTTGTCGACTTCTTGCACTCGAGAACATTTTTGTTCCCGTTCAATTTGTGCCTGCCATATGGGAAATTTATGGACTTGTCAACTTTTAGAAATCGGTGTCCATGATGGACTTATCACATTTCTTGCGTTTTGTCCCATAAAAAACGGCGGCGGAAGGTGGACTTGTCGACTTTTAGCCCAAAACTAATTGGACTTGTCGACTTCTTGCCAATTTTTTTTTGCATTTTTCCCAAAAATGTCAAATTTGGCACTTTGCCGTATGGGTATGAGGTCAAAAAATTTATGGAAAATGGTGAAAAATGTGCGGAAGTAGCCCCAGACGACGTTTTTATTTTCTATTTTATTTCAATTTTTATTTTTTGGACTTGTCGACTTTTAGAATTGGACTCCTCAAATATAAGCGTCTATAGACTATTGATATAACATTTTACACTCTTTCGGGTATGTGTATTTCGATGGAGGCTCGTTTATTAATAAGGTCGCTCAGTCCTGGGGCTATTTCGAGGGGGTACTTACAGAGGGGGGGGGGTATTTCGAGGGGGGTATGTAGCAATAATATCGGTAATGTTCAAATGAGTGCAAAAAACCCATATTTATGCTGAATGACACCTCATGTATGCTATTCAAAACTGCCGTCCAAGAAAAACAAACATATTATCAAACAACAAATGAAGGGTGTGCTTCCATAAATGCCGATCTACAAAAAAAATCGATTTTGAGATAATCGCAATTTTAAGTTATGCATGCAATACCCATATATGAGTATCAGGTATGGGTATTTTGAGTATGAGTGATTGGGGTATATTGTTGGGTATCTGGATGCGTGGTTATAGTCTTTGGTGACATATATATATATATATATATATATAACCACCTATATCACAGTGTTATACAATTTTATCCCTGTAGATGGGTACATTTGATTGCACAAATCGTGATATTGCATGATGATGGGTACTTTAAAAAGTGCAAAATGTAGATAGGTCAAGGGCGTACGCAGGGGGGGGGCGGGGGGGGCGGCCGCCCCCCCCCGTTCCCGGGCCGGACATAAAAATTTGCCAGGAATGGCACTTTTCTAAAGCGATTTTGTAGGCACTTTCAAAATTTTTTGCGCGCAAGCGCGCAAATCCCCATCCCATTGTTTGATGTGTATTTTCAGGAGCTTAAAAAGCACCATAAAAGTGTCTAACATGGTCTTAGTCCTATATATATAGGTCTAAATCGGTACCTATAGAGTATACGTTGGCGCCAGCGCCAACGCCAATACTGCCATGGCGCTGGCGCCTACAAATGGCGCCAGCGCCAAGGCTCCATTCCTTTACAATAGGGCCAAATTTTAGGGGGGGGGCGCCGCCCCCCCCGTTCGCCGGGCTCCGTAAACAATCCGCCCCCCCCGCTCAAAAATCCTGCGTACGTCCCTGAGATAGGTACTTTATGAAAGCACAAATAATTACATTTCATGTACATGGGCACTTATAGAAGCACATTTTTTATAAACACGTTTTTATCATTGATTTCTGCTTTTTGGATGTAGATGGGTACTTATTGAAGATCAACTTTTGGTTTTTCATGTACCGCATTTCCTCGAAATACCCCCCCTCAAAATGGACACTATGAACTTATAAACCCCCCCCTCGAAATACCCCCCCCCCCCCAATTTAGTGTATAGAGAACGTAAATGACAAAGGCTGCGGTTTGTCATCTGGGTAATGCAAAACACACGTTAAAAACGATGACTCTGTTATGTGAGAACAGTGATTATACGTCTACACACTTATACAAGTCTTTAGAGTCTTATAAATGGCGATTTTTGTTGCATTTTCGACGTCTGCGTACGTTTCAGACGACAATTTAGTACTTGGTTTTCAAAAAAATTTCTGGCGAAATAATAAACCCCCCCTCGAAATACCCCCCCCCCTCGTTTAACCCCCCTCAAAATTCTCACTCTGAAAAAATAAACCCCCCGGGGGTATTTCGAGGAAATACGGTAAATGGGTAGTTTTTGAAGCACATTTTTAAGTAAACACGTTCTATCGCAGAGTTTATCGAAAATTTCGATTTTGATAAATATTTGATTTTGCACATGCAAAATCGAAATTTCGTGCACTCGAAATCGGGCACTTTCAAAAAAAAAAAACAATTTCTTAAAAAGTGTGTAGATTGGCACTTTCTAAGATACAAAAGGTGAAAAAGCTTGTAGATAGGTATTTATAAAATTTCCGTCACTGTATTTTGCTGTTTTTTGCGCTTTTCGACCTACTGTATCTCTAAACTTAGTTTCACACCACCACAACTTTTTATATATTTTTAAGCGCTTTCTTATGGGGACCCCAAAAATGGTCCTAACTGAAATTTTACAAAATTGTAGATCGGCACCCTTGGAAGCACAGCCTTCAAATGTTCAAACTTTCCAAAGTCCAAACAAACATTTATCTCATGCGCCTGGTGCTGCCGGCTGAAACCGTTCTGTCCATGAGCATCGACGCGTTGTTCTTGTTTCAAAGCTGGCTCATTGCCAATTTGATTCGCAACTTCTGCGCTACCGTAATCCTCCTGAATATCGTCATTCTGATCGTCAGGTTCAGATTCATCCTCGGAAACATTTTGGCCCATTGCCAACAATCTCCGTCGATATTCTTTTATTTTTTGGTCCTGATCAGCCAACAACACTAGCAGGTCTTCCTGTTCCTTGCGAATTTCACCCAATTCAGATTCTTTTTGCGTCAGGGTGTTTTTCTGCGTGGGGTGGTACTATTTTTGTAGGTTACGCAAGTTGAAAATTTTTGTGAAATTTGGTATGTGGTTGTATTTCGAAAACCTATTGAAATTCGAACCCCATTTATGCCCAACCATTTTTTCTCCATCATGTTGCGCCTTGTCATTAGCAATTTGTGCAACCTGCTTCTGGTTGTCCAATTCCATTTGGATCTGGGCCAAACGCATTTCCAGGCCCGCTGATCGCTGTTTCTCCTGGACACATTACTTCTTGAGAATATTTGAAACTTGAAAAACTAAACCTAAAAATTAGGCTAAATTAATTAAATTAGTCCGCTTCGTTCCAGAGATACATCAGAACCGATTTTCAGGAAAATCACGATTTTCATATAGAAAGTGCATGTCAAATGTGAATGCAGTCAACAATTTCGCCATAATAAAATCTTCCAGAAATATGCCGGGTAAAGGTGATTGTAATCAATCTCTAGAATTGATAGCGATCATCAGTGAGTTTTCTACTTATCAATAAAATTAACATTTTCAAAGGCAACCAACCGAAGCCAAAATCGCCTCCACCTCAGCAGTTCTCCCTTCAGCAGTTGCCAATTTCCTGCCTTGTTCCTCATACGCAGTGTACCCAAATGTCAACTGGTTTTCCAACTCGGCCAGTTGACTTTGCAGCGTTGCGATCGTTGCATTTTCACACAGTTTTGGCGCGTTGCCAGAATTTTGCGCGTCGCTTTGGGCTATGCAATATTGCTGCCATTGAGAGGCGATTTGTTGACAGCGAGTGGCCTCCGATTGCCAGGCGTTCGCTGTAGTCACGCAGTTTTCTACCTGTACAATTTTTAGCCATAGGATAAATTATGAATTTCTTCACTATCAACTAACAAAGGTTAGAAGTGTCGAAGTTTTGAGAAAATGTAACGTCACGTATGGTCTAAGGACGACATGGGATACATTTTTTCTGAATGAAACACTCCATCATGACGTAATCGTTTATAAAATATGAAAATGTTTGAAAAAATAGAAATGACATATCAGACGGGCGTAGCATGCGTTGTTTGTACGTGTAATCCCGCCATTTTATTTTTTTGCGAAAGTGGGTGCAAAAACGTGCCGCTTTTTTTATAAAAAAAACAACCATTTAAGCGGTTGAAAAAAGCTGGCCATCCTAGTAGCTAGGCGCGTAACACAAGTAAACTGATTACACGACCACACTAACAAAAAAATCAAATAAAAATACCTGTGTTCGCAATTCACTGTTTTCCCGCTGCAAACGAATCATCATTTCGTGTTGATCAGCGGGAACAGAACTCGCATCCGCGCTCGTCGATGCGGTTTTCTGTGAAAAAAATTTGGAAAAAATATTCGAAGTGAGAAGAAACTATTAAAAAGCAAAAAATGGAGGGTTTTGAACCTGTTGCAGTGTTTCATTTTGTTTTTCAATTAGAGCACATTTTTCAACCAACGTAGCTCGCAGCCGTTCAATTTCGTCGTTGTTTGATTCCTGATAAAATAAAACACGATTTTACACAAACGCAGTATGCAAACAAATAAGTGTATTTTTACATTTTAACATCTCGATCGAACAGTGAAGTTTTTTCTATGGCGCACCAAACTGAAATTTTAGCACCGTCGGAATTGATAACTCAAAAGCGGTTAGAACGTTTTTACTTAGCCGCAATGCGACCGTCAACGTCCCCACATTTGTTTTTGATTCCGATGAGAGTTTTGACAGCGCAGAAAAAGTGCAACTCGTTTTTGCCAGTGCGCAGTGAAAACAGTGGATATATACCGCATATCCTCGAACTTGAAATAACCCCCTCGAAATACCCACACGCCAGACTGAACAGGGAAAAATACCCCCCCCCCCCTCCCTCGGACGACCATGTGCCTCTCTACAAATAAACCCGCCGTGCAAGTAGTAGGGCAAGGCGCTTTTAGACAGCACCAATAGGGTGTCAAAAAAAATTTTTACGGATAACGGAAAACGGAAAGGTAAAAAATTTCACTCAGCGGAAAACGGAAAGGTAAAAAAAATTGTTGGCCGGAAAACGGAAAGGTAAAAAAATTTCACTCAGCGGAAAACGGAAAACATAAAGGTAAAAAAAATTATCGGTTGGAAAACGGAAAAATGAAATGTCGGAAAACGGAAAACAGAAAGCGAAATTTTCACGGAAACGGAAAAAATAAAGTGAAATATGCACGGAAATGGACAAATTTGCAGGAGGAAAACCTGCATGCAAGTTTGCCTGTTTGGCTTTGATTATGGTAGTTGTACATTGTGCAACTATAAATCATGCCAGTAACTTCACTTGTAGTTCAAGATTTACTGAACCAACAAAAATCATCGAAAGGTAGCAAAAGCACACTACAACAACAATAAGAATTTAGCAAAAGTATACTTTGATGTATCTGAACAGTAAAAAGTATACTCAGCAGACTGCAAAGTATGTGTCCAAAATTACTTTGTTTTTTTACAGATTTGGATACAGATAAAAATTATGAACGACACAAGAACCTGGTAGTTAAAAACACCATAGTGAAAAAAGATAAATACAGATTGGAAAAACAATGGAAAAATGCCAGAAAACTGAAAATCGAACCAGAAAATGGAAAAATGGCCTGGAAAAATGGAAACGGAAAGGTAAAAAATTTTCAGCCGGAAAACGGAAAAATGGGCTGGAAAAACGGAAGGTAAAAAATTTTTGGCTGCCGGAAAACGGAAAAGTAAAAAAAAATTTCAGCAGCCGGAAAACGGAAAAGTGAAAAAAATTTCCTGCGGAAAAGCCGAAACGGAAAACGGAAATTTGACAAATTCGGACAATTCGGAAATTTTCCTGCCTAAGCACCACGGATAATGGGTCAAAACTGGAAACACAAAAACTCACGTGTTTCCTAGTTTCTTCCAGCTCGTGCTGCAGGCGTTTTATTTGAGCAGTCAGTTCAGCCATTTGTGCATCCTGCCTTTTTATCAAATCTTTGTACGATTGCACAACCTGAAAACAATATTTACATAAGTGAAATTAGGGCTGGGATGAATTCACTTTCCACTGTCAGCAAGTGATCGTGTCGATTAGTGCAGGAAATGTGGCACTGTGCATTAGGGTTCAAACGGGATCCCTATCCCGGATCCCGTGAAATTCCGGGATTTAGCAGTCCCGATCCCAATCCCGAAAATTTTCAAATCCCGATCCCGAGAAACTCCCAAGTCCCGGATTCCGATCCCGCAAAAATTAGTGGAAATAATAAAAAGTGAAAAAATGACATTTTTGCATGCAAAAATGTGAACGCAAAAATGTGAACACAAACCCCCAGGGTCCATTTTATGTCAATTTTCTGGCATCCAACAGTGTTTTGAGACCTTTATGAACAACTGTGGATGCCAGAACATTGGCAAAAATTTCTATCCCAAGACCCCAATCCCGATCCGGAATAATGTCAATCCCGATCCCGATCCCGTGACCCCAATCCCGGTCAATCCCGATCCTGATCCCGAAATCTCAAAAACCAATCCCGATCCCGAAAAGTCAATCCCGTTTGAACCCTACTGTGCATTGCGACAGTCAAAATCCATCAAACTGATAAATCTGTTTCAAACACATTTACCGGAATGTGCCCAACACACTAGTTTACAACCGAAATGAGCCAGCTGAACAAACAAAAATTCTGTGAATTACTTATTTATGTTTTTTTTCAGAAGTATAAAAGCCAGTTGAAAACAAATAAGAAATTAAAAATAGAAAGGTATTTTTTTAGAGATTGGAGAAAATTATTTACACTTATCAAGTGACAAGTATTCATACAAAATGTCAATTTTCCGATCAAGCGCCATAGTGAGCATGTTTGCCAATTACGGCTCGATGGAACGTCTTCTTTTTAAAAAATCAGCCAATCCTAGATCAAACTGGATATTTGAAAAACATGCTAAATATATTAACTTTATAAATAGGATGCAAAATTAGCGATGATAGGAAATGGTATAAAAACCCTCATCAATAAGTCGAATGCCGGCAAACGTTCACAGCATAATGATAGTAAATGAAAACACACTGGAAATGTACCTTTACCCCCCCCCCCCCGCCAACCTGCGAATCATCCCTACCCATTTGTCCATTTTCAAAAGCCGCATTTTCACCCGACTGTTCAACTTTGACCATTTTCTGTGCCGACTGGCTGGCGTCGGGTGAAACTACTCGAAATGCGGATGTCATTTGCCCTGCAATAGCGCAATTTCTGTTGTATTGGAGGAGTAGTGGTGTAGTTAGGGTTCAAACGGGATCGACTTTTCCGGATCGGAATTGGGGTCGCGGAAAAGGAATTTTTGTCAAAGTCACGATTTTAAAGGTTGACTTTCTTTAATTTGCCGCAAAAGATGATTTACAAACACACCTGGCACACACACTACCAGAAAAGTGGCATTTATCCGTCAAAAAAACACACGAAAATTGATGGTCCTATTGAATGACCTACTAATCCAGTGCAAGTTTTTTGCAACCGTTTTTCTGGCTAAAAATTGTCGAACACTTTGTTCAAAATTTTTCGATATCGACATTATGTATTCGATATGAACTAAATATCATTGCAAGATCGCGGGGGTTCAATATACAGACTTTTTCAAAAAAATAATGCAGAAAACGGAGAAAAATAAATGAAATAGATGAAAAATAGGTATTTATACAGACAAAACTAGTTAAAAATAAGTTTTCTACGACCATTCCGTCCCGCACAACTGTAAAAATATCAATAAATCAGTTCGTAGCATTTCAACAACATTAGCACCCCCCCCCCCCCAAAAAAAAGCACACCTTCCATCTTTCTCCAAACCCTAGTAAACTCAAAATCCAACTGGACGCAATCCAAGCCCGCTTGATCAGGGTTGCCCCTCATCTGTTCTCTTTGACTTGGCACCATGCCAACGTTGGGACTGGGCTGGGGCTTCTGCGCCGCGCGTACGTACGGCTCCGAACGGCACACCGAGTCGATGCAATCGCATAGAATGTCGCGGGATATGCGACGGTCTATTAGTTGCAGTAGGGACGATCTATGGGGGGATGAATTTTTTTATTTTTTTGAAAATGAATTTTTGATGGTGTTGAATTTGTTCCGATATTTTAAAGAAATCGGATAAAGCGACGCGCGTATTGAAAACATACGATCAAATGAATAGAAATTTACCTATCAGTTCAAATGCCGCTCCACACACAGCGATTTTTAAAATAAGTTTGAACGTTTTTTTAAGAATTCCGTATTTCTCCTTATAGAAGAGCGTCGTTCTATTTTTTCGTCAATCTCCAATAGAACGGCAAATAAACAAATTGACGAAAAAAATAGAACGGCGCTTTTCTATTAGAAAGTATACGGTATTCATACTTTACCAAAAACGTTCGACTTATTTTTAAAATCAGTAAAATATGGCTAAAGCCAAACAAAAAGTGGACGCTGCCTCCACAGCAAATAGACATGAAGTGTGTCTCTCAAATGGACATGAAGTGCATCCCTCAAATGGACATTAATATATATTGGATGCACAAAAGAAATGTATCATTGCTTAGAAAATGGCATACACTTCACTGATAACACACTTTACTGTGGTTACATATCCCACCTGAATAAAGAAACTATTTGTAAAGAGACTTTTATTTATTCAATAGTTTTCAAGGCAGATTACAGTGTTAGACGTACACATCCATGTAAAAAAAGTTTCACACCCTTCAACTACCTGAGACAAAAAGGAAAAATATTCACTCAAGTTCATCACAGCTGCGTGAGCTGTGCTATGTGTGTGTTTAAAACCAAAAAGCTCACGCTGCTATGATAAACTTGAGTGAATTTTTTTCCTTTTTGTCTCAGATAGTTGAAGGGTGTGAAACTTTTTTTACATGGATGTGTACGTCTAACACTGTAATCTGCCTTGAAAACTATTGAATAAATAAAAGTCTGGGTTCCATGTGAGACATTTCTCACAATGCAGATGTAATGATATATTGCTTTTGTGCATTTAACAGTCAATACATGTAACTCTTGTGATGTAATACAAATAGTTTCTTTATTCAGGTGGGATATGTAACCACAGTAAAGTGTGTTATCAGTGAAGTGTATGCCATTTTCTAAGCAATGATACATTTCTTTTGTGCATCCAATATATATTAATGTCCATTTGAGGGATGCACTTCATGTCCATTTGGGAGACACACTTCATGTCTATTTGCTGTGGAGGCAGCGTCCACTTTTTGTTTGGCTTTAGCCATTTTTTTACTGATATACTTCTTTTGTGTGGCCAGTGGCCAGGCTTCCCCGAATGACACCCAGTAGGTGTCTTGCTGAACAATATATATATGCTGGCGAGTAGATGGTGCCACTCCACAAAAATGGTGCCATTTTGGAGTAGATTGCACTGCCGTTTTGGAGTAGATGGCGCCACTCCATGAAAATGATGCCGTTTTGGAGTAGTTGGCGCCACTTCATGAAAATGGCACCATTTTGGAGTAGATGGCACCACTCCATAAAATTGCACAATTTGAAATCATAACCCTTGAAGACCCATATAGTGGCAGTATCACATCAAACAGCACTATATTTTGATCAAAAATATGCAACCCATAACTTGGATGAGGGCCAAGTTTATGTGACTGGGTGAATTTGATCCTACAAATATCAGCTGGCATGGTGCCAGCGCGTGCCAATGATACTTGCATATGCGTTGTGTTAAATGACATATCCAAAACTCATTGAGAAATGTCTCTTAAACCAATATGGTCCGCCATTAAGAGTTAAGGAGTGTATCATAATTCTATGTACAACTACATTTGTGACAATAGCATTTTGTGATTGTTCACAAAAAAATTAACTAGAAATATGGATCACAGTTCAGTATCCATTTATCAAAGTTTTCCAATTTAATTTTTTACTCGCCATTTCACTTCTCATTTGACTTTTGTTGATTTTCGTTGCAATTCACTTCTCACTTCTCTTTTTACTTGCCATTTGACTTGACTTGAGACTTGACATTTATAACTTGACATTTGACTTGATATTTGATCACTTGACATTTAACTTTACATTTGACTTGACATTTACCACTTGAAATTTGACTTGACATATGACTTGTTATTTGACTTGACATGAAATTTGTCACTTGACATTTGACTTGACATTTGACATGACACTTATCACTTGGCATCAAACTTGACATTTCAGTTGAAATTTATCAGTTAACATTTGACTTGAAAGTTATCACTTGATATTTGACTTGATATTTTATCACTTGATTTTTTATAACTTGACATCCATCACTTGACATTTATCACTTGATATTTATCACTTGACATTTATCAATTGACATTTGTCTTGACATTCATCACTTGACATTTAACTTGACATTTCACTTGAAATTTATCACTTGACATTTATCACTTGACATCTAAAACTTGACATTTGACTTGACTTGACTTTAGACTTGACATTTACAACTTGACATTTGACATGACATTTATCACTTGACATTCAACTTGACAGTTCACTTGAAATTTATCACTTGATGTTTAACTTGACATTTGACATGACATTTATCACTTGACATTAAACTTGACATTTCAGTTGAAATTTATCAGTTGACATTTGACTTGAAAGTTATCACTTGATATTTGACTTGATATTTTATCACTTGATATTTTATAACTTGACATCTATCACTTGACATTTATCACTTGATATTTATCACTTGACATTTATCAATTGACATTTATCAATTGACATTTGTCTTGACATTCATCACTTGACATTTAACTTGAAATTTATCACTTGACATTTATCACTTGACATCTATCACTTGACATTTTTCACTTGAAATCTACCACTTGACATTTATCACTTGATATTTGACTTGATATTTTATCATATAATATTAAATCACTTGTCATCTATCACTTGACATTTATCACTTGACATTTGGCCTGACATTTATTGCTTGACATTATCACTTGACATTTGACTTGACATTTATAACTTGACATTTGACTTGACATTAACCACTAGACATTTATGACCTGATAGTAATCACCATGCAAGGTCACATGCTCAGTATCACATCAAGCAGTAGTTCAGGCATGTTTGCGCATTTTACACAAAACAAGCAAACTTGAATAACTTTTGTAAATTTCAACCATAATCGCCAAAAATTGGCTCATTTGAAAGCTCTAGTCATGGCGCACATCAACAAATTTTTTTTATTGCTGCATTTGTATTCAAATTTTAAATTTATTGAGGTTTGAAAATTTCAAACAGATACCGTCCCAAAGTGGGCGGAGCCTGTGACAAAAATTCCCGAAAATAAGAAATGGCATCATATGCTCTTTCATATGAGCCATCAACCATGAAAATCGGTCGTGTTTCAAAGAAGTTATTGCAGTTTGAAGATTGTCGGGAGAACAAGAAGAAGAACAACAAGAACAACGACAACAACACTACTTGAAAAAGAAAATCCGTAATAACTTCCTTCGAACTCAACCGTTGGATCTGAAAATTTGCATGGTGGTACTATTCGACACGGGCTTTTTAATGGTGCAGTCGGTTCTGCACTAGCGCATTGCGTTCCGAAGTTATGGCGATTTTAAATTTGCGATTTCCGCATTTTGGTGTGTCTGACCATATTATGGGTGGGTCGCTTGCGCCATCCCTCGGCAGCGAGGGATGGCGCTGGCGCGCCCACCCGATCGCTGTGGGAGGACGTAGCCAGGGGAGGGCGGCCGCCATCCCCCTTCCCTCGCCAGGCCAAAAAATGTGCCAGAAATGGCACTTCCAGAAGACGATTTTGTCACAGTATGAAAACATTTTTCGCGCAAGCGCGCATTCTCCCGTCACACGACATATATTTTCGGCTGACCAGTCTACGCCTCAAAGCCAGAGAAAAACCTAAATTCCTGTCCATGTCGCTGTATATGCCTGTAATATACATACATATACAGCTGTTGTGGCGCCAATGCCAACGCCAGTGGCGCCATGGCGTCGCGCCTACGAATGGCGCCAGCTCCACTCATTTACTACAGGGCACAGGGGCAAAATCTTAGGGGGCCCGCACGTTCGCTGGGCTCCACATACAACCCGCCCCCGCTCAAAAATCCTGGCTACGTCCCTGGCTGTGTGTGGAGCGCCAATACTTCCGTAGGATTATCGCAAAAGCTGACAAGCTAGTTCCATTCCAACAGCTGCATTTTCCCATATTCATGGACTATGGCGAAAGTTTCTTCTTTCTACACAATATTTATTAGATTTCAAAAATGCTCATTTTCCGACACGCAATTTCGTAAAAGCTTACCAAAAAAACACTACTAGGGTTCAAACTGGTGCCAGTTCCGCAAAATGAGAAGTGAAAGGCGAAGTAAAAGCGCAAAGGTGAAGTGAAATGGCAAGTGAAATGGGAACGCGAGGAGAAATTACTTTCTTTTTTTCTTCTTCGCTTTTGCCAATTCACTCGCCGTTTCACTTCGCCTTTGCCATTTCACTTCTCACTTCTCATTGTGCGGAACTGGCCCCAGGTTCCCAATGCCGAAAATGTCCAAACCGATCCCAATAAAACTTGACAGATGACTTTTTGAATTGAGAATAGTGCATGGAAACCTCATTGTTGCATTTTGTGCAACTTTTCCGACACCCAAATGTGTTTTTAGAAACCCACTTTTCTGTCAAAATTAGAAGAAAAAACAAACAAACAAAAAAACCTACCTGGTATAAGTGCCGCCCAATTTATCATCGATGTACAGATAGGCGACGCCGAGAATGCCCGCAGCCAAGCCGCGCAGCACCCGCTCATCACTCTCGGTCACTTCGCCCCCGCTTGAGCCCACTGCCAAGGGTGAATTGAATTGCGAATCAATGCATTTGGATACCTACAAACGCTACAGCTATTTTATATTCTATTCCGCTAGTTTTCCTTTTCCGATAGTTAACATTTATTTACCTCAATTTTCATACGTTTTTGCCCATTTTCACACTCTAAATCACAAATTCAAGTGTCTTTTCGACCGTTTTCTGTAGTTTTGGCTATATTTTATTTTTAAAGCTATTTTCACGTATTTTAAGCGATTTTTTCACACTTTTCTTCCTTCCCCATCTATTTATATGAAACCCCGCAGGAATTCAAATCTACGAGATCCCTAATTAAGACTGTTCTTAAAAGTTCTCTATCTTCAATATTTCCCTCACCCCTCCAATCTACTCAATATAGACATCAAAAAGTCAAAACATGGTCCCAACCCAAATACCTCCCCCCCCCAACGAACCAATCTTCTCAGTGACATAAGTGAGATGGTCAGTGCCGTCTAGGAAGCAGGCGACGGCGTGGGGACAGTCGCGCAGCCACTCGAACAGCAAGCACAGCACGCCGGCCCTGGCCGAGGCGCGCCGCTCGCCCCAGCGCAGCAGCACCTGCATCGCGTGGCTCATCAGAGACGCCGGCGCCGTACCTGCGCAAGGGTACAAGGCCTTGCAATAAGCTGGACGGTAGATTATGTCATCTTATGCCATCTTAGCCGGGGGTGGTCCTGCTCACGCTGCTAGAGACTGTAGCATGTCATGCAAACTGTCAACTGTCATGGAAGATGCCCTGCAAAATGACAAACGGTTTGACATTTCACAGGACATTTACGTGACTTTTCACAATTTGCATGACGTTTGACATGTTTGCCTGCTTTACAGTGTATGGGACTGCCACAATGGGCCCCCACACGCTAGTTGATATCGACACCAAATGTCAACTGGTGCCAATCCGGATTCAAAGCTTGCTGATGAGCCGACGAATTACGTTCAAACGCAAGCTTTGAATTGGGAACGGAACCAGTTGACATTTGGTCTCGATGTCAACTAGCGTGTGTGGGGCCAATGCGGTGAGGCATTGGAGTTGCCACTTGCCAACGCGCACTTCAACACACCTAAACTGGTAGCCACCTGCACTCTGAGCAGTTGCTCCTTCAACTTTGGCGAATCCAACACGCAGTGCACAATGCACATCGCGCCCAGCCACACCTGTGTGCAAATTCGCAGTTTTTTATCCCAATTGAGCGATGAGATCACAGCACCGGTTTCCAGGGATTTGACCATCCGGGTGTCGGATAAATGGCAAAATTACCCCCCCCCCACCCTCTCGGATACAGCTTAAAATGTTTCCAATATGGAAAAAATTATATAACCACGTACCTAGTCTAGAATAGCGATTGTGACGGTGAAAATTGGCAAAATACGGTAAATATAAGCGATTTTGAATGAAAGTTGGATAAAAATCGCTTAAATCCTCCCTCCCCCCCACCCCCAGCCCCGATTAGTGGCCCCGCGTAACGGCATCAAACACCCCCACCCCCACAAAAAGCCCACCTGCAGTGACTCGTGTGCCACCAACATAGTACACAAATAATGCCCCACAGTGGCACTGAGACTCTGTTCATTGGACGTAGGCAGCAAAGTTCCAATCACGTCACTTTTTCCAGAATCGTTTTTGTACAAATACGATTGGAATGCATATAGCACGGCATAGCGAAGTTCGGCCGGTTGTTTTTCGCTCGCCATTGAGATTAGGAGTACGCTAACTGCTGACCTAGATTGGATTTTGGTATTTGGAGCTGTAGTATCGAAATTAAATATTGCCCATTTAAATATCAATATTCAGTATTTTTTCAGCATTTTCGATTCCGATAGAGCAAACGGTGTCTTTAAAAAACCAATATCACACATTAAAAAACCCATTTAACAAAAAATAAACTCACTTGTCACCAGCGGGAGCCTTGAGTGTTTTAAAATAATTCTGACTGTTTAAATAGCCGCGCATCGCCTCGGCGACGGTGCAAATAGCTTCGGCTAAAACAGGTACAGTGACGTCGTTGGCCATTAGAGTGGCGCAGAGCGACTCCAGCACGCCTGAAGCATGTTTTCGAAACACTTGTGTATATGATCACGGTTCTACTTAGGCATAGGGTCGGAAAAAATGATTTTTTTCAAACGCCTTGATTTTTAAAAATCAGTTTCAAAAATCAACTGCCAATTAGGAGGGTTAATTGGTACCAGTTGTCAAATGAATTTTACATTTCAATCGTTTTAGAATTACCTTCAAGTCATATTGTATTTATTTCTAATAATTTTAAGTTTTTAATTAAATCGAATGAGTTGACAAACAGTACGCATTTGGCACCTCTTGTGCAATTCAAAATACAATTGACAACTGATATCAATCAACGATGCTTCAATTAGTGCGTGTATGCACTACCAGATAGACAGAAATTGGAACACACACAAAATCTAACCGAAATCGTGAATGTGTTTCTGGGCTGCGTTGGTCAATTTGGCTGGGTTGCTGGGCGCTACGAGACAGCGAATTGCCTGAACATGCATTTTTCAATTTATGTTGGAGATATATTTTAAAAAGATAACATATACTCCAGTCACTTTACACCCTGCAGGCCTGCACGCATGGTTCCCGCTGGAAGCGTGCCAACGATTTTTATACGCATTCGATTTACATAAAAGTTGATAAAAAGTCATCACTGTTATAGCGCTATACGTTAACTCATACACAAAAATGATTTTTTATCTTTCATACAAAAATCGCATGCTTCATCATCATTGGTACGCTTCCAACGCGAGACATAAATGAGTGCGAGGGCAGAGTATCATGTCCGCCGAGTATACCAACGAATAGAATTAAAATCTTACATAATAAGAATCATAAAAAAAGATCCCGAAATTTTTTGAAATCCCTATCCCGATCCCAGAAAAATTTGCCAAATGACGTCTTTACACTGAGAAATGTGAACGGAAACCTCCATCGTGCTTTTTTCTGCTACTCTGGCATTCAAGTGGGTCGTTAAACTTTTTTGTGGACAAATTGGAAAATAAATTGGAGCCTGGAGCCAGTTCCGCAAATTGAGAAAAGAGAAGTAAAATGGCAAATGCGAAGTAAAATGACAAATGCGACGTGAATTGAGAAGGAAATTGACAAAAGCGAATGAAAATTACTTTTTATTTTTATTTTTTACGCTTCGCTATTGCCAATTTTCTTCTCAAATCACTTCGCATTTGCCATTTTACTTATCACTTCTCAATTTGCGGAACTCGCACCAGGTGCCGGTTCCGCAAGTGGAAAAGTTAAGAGTTAAAAGTTAAGAGTTGAGTAAAATGACAAATGATAAGTTAAGAGTAAAGTTAAAAGTTAAGAGTTGAGTAAAATCATTTGCTGTTTTACTCAACTCTTAACTCTTAACTTTACTCATAACTTGTCATTTGTCATTTTACTCAACTCTTAAGTTTTAACTCTTAACTTTTCCACTTGCGGAACTGGCCCCAGGTCCCACTTGAAAAATCGCAAGAAAAAAATTTAGTGCTCATGCACTAGGTCAAATGCAAAAATTGCGCGCAAGCGCGCAGTTTCACGGCACAGTTTCACGCGTGCAATACATTTTCTTCATGACTGTTGCAGCAAATTTGATGCTGTAGCATCTAGGGTTGGAAAAAAAACGTTTTTTTTAACTCGATGTTTTTTTATTAAAAAAACGTTGTTTTTTTTAAATAAAAAACGTTTTTTTTAAAGTTCCCAGATATGACCTTGTGTCAACATATATAGGTATATCAGACAGTGGCAATACTCTGTGATGTTATATATGACCATATAATGGCTGTGGAGCCATGGGATAGCATTATAAGTGGTGATTTGTGTCAAAAATATCCATTTTTCGTTGACATATTGTTTGTATATCGCCTTATAGTCGAATGTTTGTGACTTCAGGTAAAGTTTGGCACGGAATAGTGATAAAACAAGGTTATAAAAAGAGGTTGTTACTTTGGGAGTGAAGTTACACACTGTGGAGGTACATGGAAGCACATTACCTCAATATTATATACTACAGCAACATATGACGGCTTATTAACCCATGGTAGCACATAGAAATGGATACTTTGATACTAAAAATGCCACAAAACCAATGAAAACAACCACCAATGTCAATTTGTGTGTGAATTTGCGCGCTTGCGCGCAAAAATTTTGCAAAATACCTAGTACTTAGTACTAAAAAATTTCGGCCGATGTTTTTTTTAATAAAAAAAACATTTCGGACGTCATGTTTTAAATAAAAAAACGTTGTTTTTTTTAAAAAAACGTTTTAAAAAAACATCGGCCAACCCTAGTAGCATCCCAATCCCGATCCAAAAAATCCCCATCCAGAAAAGTCAATCCCAAGTAACCTGAAACATAAAAACCACATTGGCAACTCTTTGATTGGTCCACTTGCCCATGGGTCTATTATTTGAGCCCACCGACCCCCGCTTTTTCTCATTATTATATTCATCGTCGGAATTGTCCGGGTCGTCTTCTGGCCACAAAGTCGACTCCAAAACATTGCCCAAAGTTTTGATTAAACTGCAAATCAGTTGGAAAGAGTGAATCGCGTTTCTCCAAAAGGAGCAATTTTCTCGTGGCAACCCCCCATAGAATTAATCGAGGGTGGCATTTTAAAGGGGGACACCAGCGTGTAAAGCAGAATACACTAAGACAATACCTTTGCTCGCGGAAAAGTTCCTGGTTACTGGTATTGTTTTTGAGCAGATTCAATATTACGAACATACAATCTTCAACTACGATGCTGTCTGCGCGAGAAAAAAAACGTTTGTCGGACCGGAAAAATACTTATAATGTTCAATGTTAGACTAACCAATTGGCTCGGTGCCAATGATTACGAAAAGAACCTCAAAGGCGTTTTCATATGCAATCAACTTTTGGATATTCGCATTACCACGGGTCACCTCACCAAGCATCAGTACAGCCTGTAAAAGGGACAGTTTTTCACGGTAAATGTTCTTTTGCGCATGTTAAAGTGGTTATATATCCAATACCATTTATAACACTATGTGCAAATGCATTTTACACTATTCCCATCCCCCAAATCGCCAAGATATCTATCTATCGAGGAGGCAATATTTTTGGCTGCTATCTCCTGACCCCCCCCCCCCCCCCCCCACCAATAAAAAGGGATGAAAATTAGCGAAAATTTGGAGCGAAAATGTGGGTAGAAATGCCCACAACTATGTGCAGCTAGCTAGATAGCTGGGCGATTTGAGCGCGGGGTCAGTGAATAGTAGCGAAACATTTGCCTCGGGGGCAGACAGATAGCTGTGCGGCTTGAGGGATAGAGTTGGTTTTTTTTTGAGGAGGGTCACCCCCGTGCTGAGCCTGGACCTATCCAATGCATGGGAGAATGCCGACAGGAGAGCCACAGAGCGAGCACATGCACGTGCATGCAACCAGCAGTGCCACAGAGCGAGCACATGCACGTGCATGCAACCAGCAGTGCCACAGAGCGAGCACATGCACGTGCATGCAACCAGCAGTGCCACAGAGCGAGCACATGCACGTGCATGCAACCAGCAGCGCACTCACGTCGTTGCGCAGCACCTCGCGGCGTTCCATCAACAGATCCATGATTTTCGAAATGGCTTCCGGGTCCTCCAGAATGATATCCTGCACCTGTCGCTGGCAATGCCGCAGAAGGGCCGTTAACAGGTGGATAGCTGGACGACGGATTGAAAATTCAGTTTCTTCCAGTAGGCAAATCACTAGCGAGACCTGAAATTGAGGGGGGATTCGAGAATTTGAAATGGACTTGATTTAAAAGACCTTTGGTGCGGTTCGGGCTCAGTGGTTATAAGACTATTCTAAAAGTGTCCACTTTGCTCACACCACTTACAACATTTTGGCGAATCGGTAATCAGAATTCGACAGCCTTATAAATTTTACATCGATGCCTGCCGGCTCAAATAATCAGTAGAAAAGCGATGTTGTTATTTTCCAAAATTGTCGACATCGACATACTCTTCGAACTCCACCGACAAAATTCCACCAATCGACAAAAAATAAACCAAATCTTGGCAAAGTGTCAAAATTTCCACCCAATCCGAAAAACCACACCCGACCTGCACTTTATCCTTCATAAAAATCTCCGCAAATCTTTCCCCCAATTCATCATCCATTCCCAAATTTCCCACATTCTCCGCAGTATCTTCTGAATCTCCACTTTCTCCGATTACAGAGCACATTGCGTCCAGAGCTAAATTTGCTAATTCTGGTGCGTGGCGCACGTTTTTCATCGTTTCGATTAACGTCGGCATTGCCATGCTGCCCACTTCGACACGGTATTTCTACAATTTGGGGGGGGGGATTTTTTTGTATAAAAAAATCTACCATATGCAATCTAAACATAAACCAAAAATTTTCACTTTTTCCTCATCAGGTGAAATTACTGTCGTTGAATTTGGTGCATAATTTAACATGAGACATTATTCGTTAAAATACGGTAACATTGTAACGATAACATTGATAACGGGAATAAGTATAATTTCACCAAAGATTCAAGGGAAAAAAACCAACCCTGGCGAGCGCCTTGAGCGCCCTCAAAGCGTCCCTCCTATCCTCATAAAGTGAAGCGGAATTGAATCTTTCCACAAGTCGCTCAACCGTCTCCAATTCTTCCTGTCGGGAGTCGGAAATAACGCCATTTTCGTCCGATTTACTCCCCACTATGGAACGGAGCAGATCCATTTTCTACTTTTTTTAATTTCTTTTTCAGGGTAGGATTTTAGATGTGAGTTTTGGTGTATTTGTGGGTTTTGAACGCGTGTTTATGAGTTATTTTAGGTTTGTTGGTGATATTTATGGTTTTGGGTGTTCGTTCTTTGTTGGGCAATTCTTTTGTGCGTGTGAAATGTATAGCTGACGATTTGTGAAAGTGTATCCAATTATTTATTATTACGTGGACACGATGGTAAGAGTTTTCTCGACCTTGATAATCAGGAAATATACATATTATCAGAGAAACATCAAGTCGAATATTGCGACAACGTACATCTCTTTCGACAAGCTTTTTTCCAATTTGATGTCACTCAAATATCAAATACCAAATAAATAAAATATTCTCATACTTGCCACGAAACCGTTCAAAGGATACTTTTACTCTTTTACTTTTACGTCCATTTTATGAATAACATACTCCAGCTACTCCATAACATATTTAAGCTTTATCTTTCGTTTGCAGCGCAGCGATATTTTAGCTAAATTCAAAGAATGTCATTCATCGGTCAATATTACAGCTATTTCAACAACATTTGATGTGTTTTCTTTATATACATTTATATACTTTATATACTATCACTTTCCCCCATTGGCATCCTACAGCGAAATATTCACAGAGAGAAGTTTCAATCAAAGACACTTTCACTGTCCTGCAATCAACTTCACAGCTCAAAATACAATTACTCAACGATTTTTGCCTACATCATTAACTAAGTTCCCGTTCCAAAATCGTCCCTGCATTTCCTGGAGCAATTTTACAAAATTGGACGACCCTAAAAACGGAGACGCAGCTTTTTAACACACACTGATTTGGGGCAGGGGGGGGGGTTAAGCACTTCTGACGCCATAAATTATTCAGGTGTCACTTTCGCGCAGAATTGGTTATGAGGTTTGAAATGTTCAGAACACTAGCAAATTGAATAAAAAAAATTGTTAGCGAGACCTAGGGTTGGCCGATTTTTTCAAAACGTTTTTTTAAATAAAAAAAACGTTTTTATTTATTAAAAAAACATGACGTCCAAAAAAAATTTTTTTTATAAAATCATCGACCAAAATTTTTAGTACTAAGCACTAGGTATTTTGCAAAAATTTTGCGTGCAAGCGCGCAATTTCGACACATATTGACATTGGTGGTTGTTTTCATTGGTTTTGTGGCATTTTTCTGTATCAAACATACATTTCTATGTGCTACCATGGGTTAATAAGCCGTCATATGTTGCTGTAGTATATAGTATTGAGGTAATGTGCTTCCATGCACCTCCACAGTGTGTAACTTCACTCCCAAAGTAACGTCCTCCTTTTATAACCTTGTTTGATCATTATTCCGTGCCAAACTTCACCTGAAGTAAAGAACATTCAACTATAAGGCGATATACAAATATGTCAACAAAAAATTGATATTTTTGACAGAAATCACCACTTATAATGCTATCCCATGGCTCCACAGCCATTATACCGTATTTCCTCGAAATACCCCCCGGGGGGTGATTGTTTCATAGTGGTCCCGAGAGGGGGGGGGGGGTCAAACGAGGGGGGGGGGGTATTTCGAGGGGGGGGTTATTATTTCACAAGAAATTTTTTGAAAACCAAGTACGAAATTGTCGTCTGAAACGTACGCAGACGTCAAAAAATGCAACAAGAACCGCCATTTATAAGGTTCTGTAGACTAATATTAGTACGTAGATGGTATAAACACTGTTCTAACGTGATTCCGACATTGTTTTAACGTGTGTTCTGCACTACGCAGAACACAAACTGCAGTATTTGTCATGTACGTTCTCTTTACACTCAATTTGGGGGGGGGGGGTATTTCGAGGGGGGGGGTGATTGTTTCATAGTGGTCTCGAGAGGGGGGGGGTCAAACGAGGGGGGGGGGTATTTCGAGGGGGGGGGTATTTCGAGGAAATACGGTATGGTCATATTTAACATCACAGAGTATTGCCACTGTCTGATATACCTATATATGTTGACACTAGGTCATATCTGGGACCTTTTAAAAAAACAACGTTTTTTATAAAAAACGTTGTTTTTTTGAAAAACAACGTTTTTGTAAAAATACATCGAGTTAAAAAAAACAACGTTTTTTCCAACCCTAGCGAGACCCCGCGACACGCATTCTATGAATTTTTCTGAACGAAATATTCCATCATCACAGCATCACTACTGAATGAAAATTGTTCCAAAAGGAAAACAAATTACGTCAGTAAGTTTTGAAACGATGTTGGTTATACTCACCCCATTTTTTTCAATATCTTCTTTTCTTCTAAAAGTAAGCACACAAGTATCATGCTCGCGTGTTGTGGGATAAGACATAAGTTTTGGGCCCATACTTTGTACAGTGCGCGCAGATATTTTGCTTTGCATCGCCGCTCTGAGTTGGCTCCGCCCACTTTTGTGTTTTTGCCCGCGCGGGACGTCCCTCGAAAATTGCGGATTTTCCGTCAGGCTCGACCTTTTTGTGTGTGGGTTCAAAAATGACAGTCAAATTTCTACATTTTCTCACATTTGACAGAGAACGCATGTAATTTTAGCCCTCTGTGCGTACGCTCGACCCACAATTCCCATTTTCAAGTGCGTGATGGGTCTCAAAAAATTCGTAAAAATCACGAGTTTGTATAGGGAAACGGCGCCCAGCCGAGCAAAATTCTCCCGTACAGTTTAATGATGTAGCAGGGGTATCTTGAATTTTGACCCTCCGAGTGTTTGGATAGATAGCAAATCGCTCCTCCGGAGGGATAGATAGCTGAAAAATTTTCTGGGGGGGGTTGTGGTGGTTCGATATATAGGCTTTTTCGGGGCATAGAAGGAAGAAAAGGGAGAAACATCGCTAAAAGTAGGTGTAAAATAGCTCAAAATGGGTATACGAGAGCATATAGTACTTAAAATAGCTGAAAATAGGCAGTTAGACGCATGAACCAGTGATTTTGGAGGTGAAAATCTTTATATATAGGTATGAAAAATAGCGATTTTGAGCGAAAATTGGGGTATAGTTTCTGAAAAATCGCTCCAGATAGGTAGATAGCTGAGCGATTTGGGGGGGGGGGGTTTAGGGGGTAGTAGTCCAAAATTTTGCCTCCGGGATAGATAGATAGCTGAGCGGCCTCCGGGATAGATAGATAGCTGGGCGGTTTGGGGGGGGGGTAACCCCGCCCCCCCAACCCCCCCCATTCGAGACCCCTGTGATGTAGGCTGGCGCGAGTGCGCGGTGTAACAGTGGCACATGGCTCGGTGCCAATACGCACAGGAATTTCTGCGCGCACTGTAGTCCACCTTATTTCAAGACAAGCGTAAACCAGTCAATCGGGATTGTATCCTCTTGCCATGCAAAGTACAGGGTGAGGCACATAAGACGCCCCCTCTAGATTTCGAATAACTTGTCACTGGGCGGTCAGATTAACGTCAAATTTTAGTTCAACATTAACAACTAAATAAGAAAGGAACCCTGACCATTTGGCTGCGATAGTTCTCAAGTTATTGATGCAAACGCGTAATTGTCACTACCAACACCTTGTGACGATAGGCATTGAGCAATAAAAATGCACAATAACCAGTGCAAAATTTTATTATGAAGGAGTGATGTGCACCGACTCACAAAATGCAACAAATGATCACTGAATGTGACCAGCACTCTTATCAATAGCCAACTGCAACTGATCTGGGTTTCATCGTCAGCTTCTGTATTGTCAATGTGTATTGCCACGAGGTGGTAGTAAAGCGACAATTCTTGGTGTTTGCGTGAAGAATAACTTCAGAACAAGTGGAGCTATCGCAGCCTCCAAACGAACTGCACCTCCAATAAAACGGCAGGTTGTGGCACTTTTACACCCACGAAAAGAATAGAAGGGCACCTCCGATATAACGCCACGTAGGAAGAAAGTTGTACGGTGGTGAATACATCCAGGGTGTACTCAGCTATGATTCAGGGGTTGTTTTCACATTTGTTATTGTTTAAATCGATGCTCTGGTAATACTGTGTTGAAATGGAAATCGTGTGAAAAAGTTTGATGAAAAAAATAGAACCGCAGCCTCCAATAGAACGGCACCTCTAATAGAACGGCAGGTAAAAAAAGTTGACGAAAAAAATAGAACGGCGCCATTCTATTAGCTTTACGACCAATTACGCCAGCGCCCGCCGATTTCCTTCTGGGCATAGCGAATTGGTGGCGGGCGTGCACGCGTTTTGGCATGCAGCTGCGAAAGGAAAATCAGAAAAAAAAACCCTGAAAAAAACAATCCGATCTCGATCCCGGTCCCGAGAAGTCAATCCCGTTTGAACGATATCACAAGGTGGTGGAAAAGTGACAATCACGCGTTCGCATGAATATCTTGAGATGTGGTTGAGCTATCGCAACCATATTTTCAGGGATCCTTTCCTATTTAGTTGTTAATGTTGACCTAAAATTTGACGTTAATCCCACCACCCAGTGACAAGTTATTCAAAACTTTATGGGGTCCGTCTAAATTGCCGCACCCTGTATTTATGTACATAGGTGCGATTCTTTCCTTTCGGTAATCTGTCTTTCAGCTACTACGCCCACCCCTCCAATGTGTGTGTGTCCTCAAAATCCATCCAACAGGAGTCACAACTTCAAGTGGAGCGAAAAGCGCACACGCGTACAGAACGGAAGTTTATTCGAGCTGCGCGGGGATGCATCGAGTTTAGCCTATAGTTGTGCAAAACGTATTTGCGTTTACTTATAAATTACGTATTCTTAAATACTGATTACGGACCACTGTACTTAATAAATCAGTTTACGTTGCCTTACAAAAATTATTTACTACATATTAAGTAAAATACCAGTTTGATGTGTACTTTGTCGAATCAATCTGGGTAAATAAAACGTTACAAATTGATCTCGTTTTTAATGACAATCACCATGGACGTTTCTAGGATCTTCGAGCGGTGGGGGCTGCTTGTTTACGGAGCCCGGCTAACGGGGGGGCGCCACTGCGCTGACGCCATTCATAGGCGCCACGCCATGGCGCCGTTGGCGCTGGCGTCAGTGCCAGAAACCGCTGTATATTTATGTATGTAACTACACGTTCATCTCCACCTATACAATTTCGAGAGAACTGCACGCTAAGGATGCTTCAATGCAAAAGATAGGAGGCACAATCACTGGCCTCATTGTGCCCAATTCGTGTGTGTTTTTGCACACAATGCAGTCACTATTTATTAGTACAAATGCCCTTTACAAACACGATCCACAATCTTGACAAACAGGGTTAGTAGATGGCAAAGTTGCTTCCCAAGAATGCAATTGCACATGTATACGGGGTTGACTTGAGTTTTTAGGGGCTGAGTTTACAATTCAGGGTTGAGTTGATGGGTGTTTATAAATTAGGGTTGAGTTGACAGAAGTTTAAAAATAAGGGGCTGTTGACACAAGTTCACAAATTATAGGCCGAGTTTATGGGAGTTGAGTTGATGGGTGTTTGCCAAATTAGGGGCTGAGTTTATGGGAGTTAACAATAACATTACCATAATCCTTAAGTGAGGCCCCCGGGGCTAAAAAATATAAATTGTGATATAATGCATTTGTGGGTTACTGATTACAATGATTTGAAATATGCACTCCATTCTGACAGTACATTACAATAACCCTGAAATTGAACCCAAAATGGGGCCAAAACTTTCAAATTGTGAAATGATGCATTGTGGGTTTCTAATTGCACTGATTTGATATATAATGCACTCCATTTTGACACTACATTACCATAACCCTGAAAATGAACCACTGGGGCCAAAAACTTTCAATTTGTGAAATGATGCAATTTTGGGTTTCTGATTGCACTGATTTCAAATTTAGGTTTCTGATTGCACTGATTTGATATATGCACTCCATTGACACTACATTACCATAACCCGTTAATGAACCCATGGGGCCAAATACTTTCAATTTGAGAAATGATGCATTTTTGGGTTTTGGATTGCACTCATTTGAAATATGCACTTCATTTTGACACTACATTACCATAACCCTGAAAATGAACCACTGGGGCCAAAAACTTTCAATTTGTGAAATGATGCATTTTTGGGTTTCTGATTGCACTGATTTCAAATTTGGGTTTCTGATTGCATTGATTTGATACATGCACTCCATTTTGACACTACATTACCATAACCCTCAAAATGGACCCATGGGGTTAAATACTTTCAATTTGAGAAATGATACATTTTTGGGTTTCTGATTGCACTCATTTGAAATATGCACTTCATTTTGACACTACATTACCATAACCCTAAAATGAACCCCCTGGGCCAAAAACTTTCAAACCATAAAATGATGGATTTGTGGGTTTCTGAGTGTAGCAATTTCAAATATGCCCAGGGCTTAAAAAATTAGAAATTGTGAAATGATTCAATGTGGGTTTCTAATTGCACTTATTTGAAATATGCACTCTGTTTTGACACTACATAACCCTGAAAACTACATAACCATAACCCTGAAAATGAACCTCTGGAGCCAAAAACTTTCAATTTGTGAAATCATTCATTTTTGGGTTTCTGATCGCACTGATTTCAAATTTGGGTCTCTGATTGCACCAATTTGATATATGCACTCCATTTTGACACTACATTACCATAACCCTAAAAATGAACCCATGGGGCCAAATACTTTCAATTTGAGAAATGATGCATTTTCAGGTTTCTGATAGCACTCATTTGAAATATGCACTTCATTTTGACACTACATTACCATAACCCTAAAATGAACCCCCTGGGCCAAAAACTTTCAAACCATAAAATGATGGATTTGTGGGTTTCTGAGTGTAGCGATTTCAAATATGCCCAGGGCTTAAAAAATTAGAAATTGTGAAATGATTTGATGTGGGTTTCTAATTGCACTGATTTGAAATATGCAATCCATTTTGACACTACATAACCCTGAAAACTACATAACCATAACCCTGAAAATGAACCTCTGGAGCCAAAAACTTTCAATTTGTGAAATCATAAATTTTCAGGTTTCGATTTCAAATCTGAAAATGAACCCCCAGGGCCAAAAATTTTCAAATCAAAAAATGATGTGTTTGTGGGTTTCTGATTGTAGCGATTTCAAATATGCACTCCATTTTGACACCACATTACTAAAACCCTGATAATGAACCCCTGGGCACAAAAACTTTCAATTTGTGAAATGATGCATTTGTGGGTTTTTTATTGCAGTGATTTGAGATGTGCACTCCATTTCTACTCTACATTACCATAACTTTTTAAGTCTAACCCCTGGGGCTAAAAAATTGAAAATTGTGAATTGATGCATTTGTGGATTGATGATAGTGATTTTTTGAAATATTCATACCATTTTCCAAATTAGGGGCTGAGTTTACAGGAGTTTCCAAACTAGGGGCTGTGTTTACAGGATTTAGAGGGGGTCCCCATGGGGTGCCATTTTTGGGGGGTCTCCAGGGGGTGCCATTTTCTGGAGGTACATATGGGGGTGCCATTTCAAGGGGGTCCACATGGGATGCCATTTTTTGGGTGGTCCCCAGGGGTGCCATTTTTTGGTGGTCCTCAGGGGGGTGCTATATTTTTTTTGCGGGGGGGTCCATAGGGGGTGCCATTTTGGGGGGGGGGGGTCCCCAGGGGGGTGCCATTTTTGGAGAGTCCCCAGGGGGAGCAGACTTTGGGTGGGTCCCCAGGGGGTGCCATATTTGTGGGGCCCTAGGGGGTCCCATTTTTTGGCGGTTCCCAGGGGGTGCCACTTTTGGGGGGTTCCCCAGGGGGTGCCATTTGGAGGGGGGTCCCCATTGGGGTGTCAGTTTTTGCAAGCCTCTGAGAAGTGGGTACCTATAGCAGGATTCTCTCCAACCTTCAGTTGGGTTTTGTAGAGTCCCCAGGGGGAGCCAACTTTGGGTGGGTCCCCAGGGGGTGCCATTTTTGTGGGGGTTCCTAGGGGGTGCCATGTTTGGGGGGTCCCCAGGGGGTGCTATTTTTGGGGGGTCCCAAGGGGGTGGCATTTTTGGGGGGTCCCTAAGGGGTCCCATTTTTTGGTGGTCCTCAGGGGGTGCCATATTTGTGGGGCCCTAGGGGGTCCCATTTTTGGGCGGTTCCCAGGGGGTGCCACTTTTGGGAGGTTCCCCAGGGGGTGCCATTTGGAGGGGGTCCCCATTGGGGTGTCAGTTTTTGCAAGCCTCTGAGTAGTGGGTACCTATAGCAGGATTCTCTCCAACCTTCAGTTGGGTTTTGTGGTTCTCTACAATTTATACCACAAGGATTTACAAACACAAAAAGAACAGCAAAGCACAAATGTAACCAATTGAAGATTACAACAAAGTTTGACACCTTGCAAAAACCACACTATCATATCACAAAACCTATACCACACAGAATGCACACTGCACACCATCATACCAAATTGCAAACTGTCTACATTTTACTACCGAGTTTCATGCCCAACCATTTTACAGAAGTTTACAAAAATCCATTCCAAAACATTGCTTCTTTGGTATTGGTCTTGTTATTGTTGGTAGATTACATACCGCATTTCAAAACACATGCCTAGCATGTGGGCAAACTTAACCAAAGTATCATATTTTCTCCAATGGTATTAATTGTAGAGAACCACAAAACCCGACCGAAGGTCGGAGAGAATCCTGCTAGTAATATACAGCGGCGGGCATACAATTTCATGGATTTGTGTCACCGGGGATTGATCCGCTGATAATTATGTGTTGGAGAGGGAAGGACGCGCGAAATTTTTGCAGCTACCCTGAAAAATGTATAGGAAGACTTGCATTTCCCGGGATTTTTTAGGTCTTACCCCGGGAGCGGTGGGGAGGGGGCTGCACCCCCCCCCTGGATACGTCCTTGACAATCCCTAACATATATTACCGTATTCATTGTAATATAAGGACGCTTTTCTTCTATTTTTCGTCAATTTTTTACCTGCCGTTCTGTTAGAGGTGTGAAAATTAGTGAAATTATAAAAAGTGAAAAAATGACGTTTTTGCATGCAAAAATGTGAACGAAACCCCCCCAGCGTCCATTTTATACCACTTTTCTGGCATCCAACAGTGTTTTGAGACCTTGATGAACAACTGAGGCGTCTAATTCTAAACGTCGACAAGTCCACAAAATGTGATTTTGAGTAAATCGCATTTTAAGTTTCAAACCCAATTCCAGGCCCGTGGTGCGTGTCCAATGTGGCTCTCTCATGCTTTTCATCAAGTTCCATATGTTGACAATAAAGTGTCAAATTTTCAGCCCCAAATCTCAACGTATATGTGAAAAATGGGGTGTCCATAAAATTCCATTCGGTCAGAGCAAAACTGTTTTTGGGAGGGAAATGGACTTGTCGCCTTCTTGCAGGCAAGAACATTTTTGTTCCCGCCCGGGTTGCGCCTCACTTATGGGAAATTTATGCGCTTCTCGACTTTTAGAAATCGGTGCCCATAGTGGACTTATCACATTTCTTGCGTTTTTTCCCATAAAAAAAGGATGCGCAGGATGGACTTGTCGACTTTTAGCCCAAAACCAAGTGGACTTGTCGACTTCTTGCCCAAATTTTTTGCATTTTTCCCCAAAAATGTCGAATTTGGCACTATGCCATATGGGCATGTGAGGTCAAAAAATTTATGGAAAATGATGAAAAATGTGCGGAAGTAGCCCCAGATGACGTTTCCGGGCCTAACTCGAAATTTTCATATTTGGACTTGTCGACTTTTAGAATTGGACGCCTCAACTGCGGATGTCAGAACATTGGCCAAAATCGCTATCCCAAGACCCCAATCCCGATCCCGAAAAAATGCCAATCCCGATCCCGATCCCGTAAAGTCAATCCCGTTTGAACCCTAGGGATAGATAGATAGCTGGTCGATTTGGTGGGTGGGGGGCAGCCCCCCACCCATAGCCCGACTAGGAGACCCCTGGTCGATTGTTTTCGCGATTGCAAAAGCTTGCCAAACGCCTGACGTTCTATTGGAGGAACCCTTCTATTGAAAGCCATTTTGTTTCTCCTTCTATTGTTTCTTCTTCTTCTATTGAAAGCCTTCTTTGTGTTAAAAATGTCCATTTTTTGTCATATTTATATATCGCCTTATAGGTAATTGAATGTTCTGACTTCATGTGAAGTTTGACATGGTTTGAAATAGTGATTAAACAAGGTAATAAAGCGAGGTTGTAACTTTGGGAGTTAAGTTACACACTGTGGAGGTACATTGAAGCACATTACCTCAATATTACATGCTACAGCAACATATGACGGCTTATAAACCCATGGTAGCACAAAGAAATGGATGCTTGGATACTAAAAATGCCTCAGAACCAATGAAAGCAACCACCAATGTCAATATGTGTGTGAAATTGCGCTCTTACGCGCCAAAATTTTGTAAAATACCTAGTGGTTAGTACTAAAAATTTCGGCCAAAGTTTAAAAAAAACGTTTTAGACATCGTGTTTTGTTTTTTAAACGTTTTTTACATAAAAAAAAACGTTAAAAAACTTCAGCCAACCCTATTCACATGTCATATTCACAATAATAGACTGTCTCAGTCACCCAAAGTATGTTTTACACTCAGCATTCGAACTCACTTCTCTCAGCTGAGGCAGCCAACGATGGGTAAGTTTCTCCAAAAAACACTTTCTGTGTTTTAAGTTTTTCAAAAATGAATACAGGTGTTTTGAGTTATTTTCATGAAATTTTTTGAGTAACTCTGTTTTTATTTCTGTTACAAAAAATAAAAACTCAAGTTTTTTTCAAAAAGTTCCATTTTGCAGCAATTCAATGGGAAAACAGTGGTTTTCTTATAAAGTATTGATTTTGTGCATGTTTTGACCCAACATAACATCTGCATACTGATTCAAGAGACAAAAGTTCACAAAATTGTCCAACAATGATGTGACGAAAAGATCATTGTGGTCACCAGGGGCAATCACAAACCCTTGTAACATCAAGTGTCAAATGTCATGACAAATGACACTCCTCAACAATTTGATCAGTCCCTATAATTGTCGAGGAGGCGGGTATGGTCCCTCCCTACCCTATTTACCAGCATAATGCAGATTTTTACATACTGTACATACATGTATACCTAAGGTACTGTATTTCCGGGTGTTTATTTTTTCATAGTGAGAATTTTGAGGGGTGTTAAATGAGGGGGGGTATTTTGAGGGGAGTTTATTATTTCACCAGAAATTTTTTTTAAACCCAGTACTAAATTGTTTTGTAACTCACCCAGATGTTGAAAAATGCAACAAAAACCACCACCACAAAAACCAACAAACAGACATTATTATTATCTCAACTTTTTAGGAAAATCTCATGCGTAAAAAAATCGTTGGCACGCTTCCAGCGGGAACCATGCATGCAGGGTGTAAAGTAACTGGAGTATACAGTATAATCCCTGTTCTAACATAACACAGTCATTGTTTTTTATGTTTTTATTGTTCTGTATTTCCCGGATCACAAACAACCCCTCTATACACTATATTTGGGGGTTGGGGTTATAAATTCATAGTGTCCATTTTGCAGGGGGGGGGGGGTTATTTCAAGGAAATATGGTATGCACATACCTTAGTTAAATATTTTGTTTAGTTCAACTGAAATCATGTGCCTTCAGTGTTCATTCACTTTGATGAAAAACCGCAAAAAAACTTCTCAGTATTTTCTGTGTTCTCCCAAAATAAACTCGTTTGAGTTTTTCAAATTTGTGAGTTTCCGTGTTTCTGTGTAAAACAAAAACACAGAAACTCAATGAGTTTCTGTGTTCAATTTCTGTGTTTTTCCCATCGTTGGAGACGGCCCAAATCTCTTCAGTACGGTACAGACTAATCAAATTGGAAAAGTGCGCTAGAGATTTTCGCAGGCGCCGCTGCAATCAGAGTCTCGCCGATTGCATTTGACTTGACTTGACACTTGACTTGGCGATGGCAAACAAAAATTCGAAAAAGTTTTTGAATTTTTTGAATTTTGGTCTAAATTTTTTGAATTTTTATTTCACCACTAGAAAAAAACGGTAGGAGTCTGAAAAGATTTTTGTTTGAAAATGCGTATAAAATGCTGAAAAGCAATTCAAACCACCAATTTCACATGGAATTGAAGCGGCAGAACAAAAAAGGTGCAAATGTGTGTGCGGTAACAGCTTGGAAACAACATACATAAATAAGCATTCAAAATACATAATACCAGAATACATAAGTAAGCATTCAAAATTCAGAAGGAAAATGCGATAAATGTTTTTAACAATTCTAGGTATTTTATCGACAAGGATATAAAAAGATTCGAAATTCTAAAGGTCATTATAGAAAATCACCTAAAATGTAAACACTTTTTCTGGAGGGTTTGCCATCGTTACACTTGACAATGCAAATGCAAAATGTAATGCATTCTAATTCAATTTGAGCGCTTAGTCATGGTGCCAGCCTCCCTTGGATTGATTGATATTTACTCTGGTTCCTTTTAACTCTTTATAGGGCTGGACAAACGTATTGCTACAGTTGCTATAGCTGATTTGTGTAATTTCGGATGCTTTTGGTCACTTGTGAGCAATTAAATTGTCTAGGTAGGTATATGTAAAGTAAACTGGTGGTTAGTGCTGATTATTTGAGTACACACCTATTTTCGTAAATGAGAAGTACTGAATAGTATTGTGTTATCAAAACTGTTGATTTTAGAATGGTGCGAGTCATTTTTGTAGCAGTGTATAATAGCAACGCTGAAGTAAACCCATACACTTCACTTTTTATTGACTGTTCATTGTGATTTGCATGGATTAACGAGCTGGTATTCAGTAAAATTTAATATGTAGGTACCAGGCTTTATTACTTAGGTAATTTAGCGAGAAGCTTCAAATTACTCAAATAATTTAAAATGACAAAAACTAATTAAATGCCATACTTCTGAGTGTATACTTGTCTTCAAAAAGCAGTGACTTATTCTCAAAGAATATCAGGAATAAAGTATCATCTCTGGAAATAAAGGCATTTTCTCCTTAAACTTTTCTTTAATTTCAAAATAAATACCTAGCATGACTGCACTCATATATAAATCATTTACCATGTGTGTGTACTTATATATTCTGTACCTACCTAGTAGAAGCAGTAGTGTATAAAATATTGGTAACATCAATTTTGTAAAGTTAAGGGCCAGAAGATATATGGAACTTATCATGCGGGCATGTACAACCGTACGTTCTTGAAGCAGCCCCAATGCAGGCATGTCTTCGCCACATTTAGATGGTTATTCGGGGTGGTTAATATTTAGCATCCTCAGAATTTTCATTGTAGCCCATGATTAATTTACAATATTGCATTAACATACTGAGACGCGAATTGACACGACAGCAGAAAAACTCAAAGAGTACACTTTACTTCATTTCTGCTACACTTCCATCGAAATATTTACCGTGTTTCCTCGAAATACCCCCCGGAGGTTTATATTTTCAGAGTTGAAATTTTGTGGGGGGTATTTATAGGGGGGGGCTTATTCGAGTGGGCGGGGGTATTATTATTTCACAAAATTCACGGTAAAGAGTGCGGTTTATATACTCAACAGAACACCGATAATCAACGTGTCCAAGTAGGGTATATTTGGACATATCAACGTCCTTTGCTACACAAACTAGTATACTCGGGGGACTTAATGCCGTACATTTTTCGCGAGGAAACACTCCATCGGTGTGAATCGTCATTTTTTTAGCCGCTGTCCAACTCGTTCTGGTGTGAAAAACAAGCGAAAATCTGCGTACCCAATGAAATGTTCTGCCGCGCTCGAACTCGTTCTGATGGAAAGTACGAAATTTTTCCTGAATGTCAAGGTCATATAAGAAACGTTTAGCAGAACAGTGTAAAAGACTGCGATAAGTTCCGCTGAAGATTAATAGAATATTTCTGGCTCCAGAAACGCGACATATTTACTTCAAAATAGTATGGTCGGACGGCATACAAACGACTCTATTCTTTTCTTATTTTTTTTGTGAAAGATGAGTCCTTAAACTTTTCAGTTTGACATAGATATTTGCTTTTGAAAAAAACCGTACATAAATATTATCTATTGGTAGAGTATCATGTCTGCCGAGTATATATGTGTAGCTGTGATGCAAACTGCAACCAATATATACATCACGTATAATACATGGCATACATCATGTACATGGTCGGGCTGAAAAGTCCCTGGACAGTGCACGCCATTCTCGCTGGGGGTAAGCTACGGTCATAAAATTTTAACACGTGAATATATCAGGTGTTTTGAGTTTTCACCCAAAATTTCACCCCTCTAGCTCCACCCACTGCGTTACAGTGGGGGTTACAATTTCGGTCATTTTGTACTGATCTACACATGGTGCTCTAGCTAAATGCTGCTTTAAGTTGTGATCATGAAACTTTGGCTAGTGTAAGCCACCAGTGTTGGCAATGTGCCAGCACTCAACAACATTAGCTATGATATCATAAGCCTAGTCCATTTTGTTATTACTGTCACTACTCTCACTACCAAATACATCATTCTGCCTCTACGGTTGGTCAATACAGGTTAACACTGGATGCATTTTGCATGCACACTGCTGTTGAACACAGGTAATGTGTCCACTACAGATTAGTAATAAAACACAAATGAAATTTATTTGACATAATTATTTACTGCACATTTCAAAACAACATGATCTCAGATAATCACCAAAAACATCCATCACAGTTCCCACGTTTCTTGCACATCACCCTGATCTGCATATTAATTTTACCTAAATAGCAATGATGTTGATGAAAGTGTTGTATATTATCAGCACATTGCCAACACACTGGCTTGCACTAGCCAAAGTTTCATGATCACAACTTAAAACAGCATTGAGCTAGAGCACCATGTGTACATCAGTACAAAATGACCGAAATTGTAACCCCCACGGTTCCGCAGTGGGTGGAGCTAGAGGGGTGAAATATTGGGTGAGAACTCAAAACACCTGATATCTTAACTTGTCATAATTTTATGACCGTAGCTTACCCCTAGCGCGAATGGCGAGCACTGTCCAGCAGAGTTGGAAAAACGTATTTACGTTTACCCGAAATACCCGGTTATTTGGGTATTTATATTTACGTTTACGTTTATGTTTTCCAAAAATACCATTACGTTTTGTTATGTTTTCCTGGCACAATTACCCGGGTACCAGAGAAAACGTAAAAATCGTATCGAAAATGCACAAAAACAGTGCATTTTTGAACTTTTTAGCTGATATAATACGTACAATTTATGTTTTTGGCCAATTATATTCCCAATTGTTTGATAAATAACATAGGTAAGCAAGAATGTAATCGTATTAGCAGAGAAATGGTTGAAATAGGAAAAACAAGAGTGTTTTTCAATGCACTTGATCATGGGTGGGGCACTTCAAAGAAATTTTTACGTTTACGTTTTTTTACGTTTACCCGGGTATTTTAGAAGTATTTTACGTTTTCAGTATTGATACTCACAATTTAGAAAAGGTATTTACGTTTATGTTTACGTTTTCCAAAAATACCAGTATTTGTACAACTCTGCTGTCCAGGGACTTTTCAGCCCGACCATGTATGTACATAATTGCAGACGGGGGTATTTCGAGGGGGGTTATTTCTTTCTCCATCTCAAAAACACCTGGGGGTATTTCGAGGGGGGGGGTTAATTCAAGGGGTGGTATTTCGAGGAAATACGGTACTAAGCTTCTGTGGACCGCATGCTATGCATTTTTCCGCTATGCTACGAAACACTCCATTATGACGTCACCGTCAAAAAAATCAAAACTGTTCTAAAATGTTCCAATTAATGTTACAGAAAAAACAGATCTGTCACGTGTACACGCTTCCACTTTTTTTGAAATATTTTTATTTTTTGTGAAAGTGCGCGCATGCATACATATTTATCCTGCTCGCGCGTTAACGACTAAGACATAAGTGATTCTGGACGCAGTCCACAGAGTCCCACGAGTGCGGTCCACAGAATACAGGAAGAATATTCTTTATTGATCATTTATTAGCTGCAGAAATGTTTTTTTCCACAATATATAGTTCAATATGCATTTTATATCCCTTTTATCTATGTATTTATATCCCTTGTGGACCATTGTCCATTTTAATTTGTTCGGTGATGTCAAAAGCCTGATTACCGTATTGGCTTGTTTTGAGTCCCATGTTTGAATTGATTACTTTAAAAATAACTGACTTTGAAACCTTTCCAAAGCTGGTTAGCATATTAGGCGTCTAATTCTAAAGGTGGATTTTGAGTAAATCGCATTTTAAGTTTCAGATCCAATTCACACTCAGTGCCGTGTGTCCACTTTGGCTCTCTAAGGCGTGCCAGCCATTGAGTTCCAAATGTGGACAATAAAGTGTCAAATTTTCAGCCAATGTATATTTATGTGAAAAATGTAGTGTCCATGAAATACCAGTAGGATAGTGCAAAACTGTTGTTGTTGTTTTTTTGGGGGGTGGACTTGTCGGCTTCTTCTATGTGAGAACATTTTTGTTCCTAGCGACAATGAGGTTGGGTTATGGGCAATTTATGCACTTGTCTACTTTTATAAATCGGTGTCCATAGTGGACTTATCACATACCTTGCTTTTTTCACAACAAAAGGCTGCAGAAAGTGAACTTGTCGACTTTTAGTCCAAAACCAAGTGGACTTGTCGACTTCTTGCTCATTTTTTTGCATTTTTCCTAAAAAATGTCAAATTTGACAAAATCATATAGGGCATGTGAGGACAAAAAAAAATTATGGAAAATAATGAAAAATGTGCAGAAGTAGCCCAAGCCCCAGACAACATTTCGAGTTAGGCCTGGAGGCTTTCATTCTGGAGGATTTCCAGGCCTAACTCGAAATTTTCATATTTTGGACTTGTCGACTTTCAGAATTGGACGCCTCACGCATATTGCCACAAAACGTATACCTAAGTGCGTACTGGCTATCTGATGATCCACTGATGTGGGTCATTCAAAAAATGTTTTAGTAAAAACGTAAATATGTGAACCTATGATTTTGGGCCAATTTCTCTCAGTAGATTTCAGATGCTGAACTTATTTAAGATTCAGTATTTCATGATTCAGGTTTTCTGCAAATTTCTCGCCGGTCGACAAAATTTGTAATTTCCTCAAAGGGGATTTACAGCTCGCACAATTTTCGATAACATAGTGATAAACCCGAATTATCTGGGTTTTTATCGATCACAAAGCATAATAATATTTTAGTGTATAGACTCGGGGCACCCGTGAGAACTCATCTCAGCATACAACAAGCCCATTTACTTATTGCTTTCAGTTCCAGCCTCCCTCTTATGCGAACAACCATAGATGAGAATTCTGCTGAAAAATAAATTTCAATTTTCGGGAGGGGGTTCTGATTAAAAATTCGAAAATGCCATTTATTTTAGGGTCAATTTTTTTTCTTCAATTATTATAGGAATATATGATTAAACGAAATTTTTTCTGCGGAAATACCGTATTACCTCGAATTATCCCCCCCCCCCTTGAATTAACCCCCCCCTCGAATTAACCCCCCCTCAAAATGGGCTGGGGAAATAATAAACCCCCCCCTCGAAATACCCCCCCCCCTTCGGAATGATGTACGTCATGTACATAATAAATACGTCATGTACGCAATGTACATGATGTATTTCACTGTTTATTTCTATTGCAGCTACACATGGACATGTTTGTGAAGCTAATCTACGTTTTTATGTCCAAATATATATTGTTTGGACACATTTATCACCTGTTTTGGGCATGCAAATGCCTACTATTTACTACGATCCTCACGAAAATTTCTGACGAAATAATAAGACCCCCCCTCGAATAAACCCCCCCCTCGAATTAACCCCCCCTCAAATTTTGCTGGCGAAATAATAAACCCCCATGGGGGTATTTCGAGGTAATACGGTAGGTGTCTTGTCTGGATTACGTGATTTTGAAGCGATCTTATCACAAATTTTGGCGATTTATCCAAGGCAAAGGCAAAGGTTTTTTGAAGTATCCAAGAGTGAACTTGCTCAAAACGACCATAAATGTCACGTGTATTTATCATTTCTACACGATTTTTTTGATTTTTTTCGCAAAAATAATAGTAATAAAAATGTCTTTATTTCCCAAAGCTGAAAGCACATGGTTCCTAAAAATAATGGACACTGAAAACCCAAAATAACTTTTTTCAAAAAAATTTCTTTCCATCTATTCTTACGCTGCTCGCAAATGAGCAACCAATCTATCGCAGCGGCGGGGAAAAATTCAACTTTCAAATGTGCGTAGAATTAATTTAGACATTACTCATCATTAGTTTTGCTTTGGTTGTTCCCATGGCGATAACAGGGAACGTTCAAGGGTTTTTAGGACAGTGTACTGATGCGCTTAAGCAATTTACGTGTATTGTTTGTGAATCGTGAATTTGTGTAATCAGTGGAAATATGTTTTTTTGGAAACTGATCATTTGAAGAAAATAATTACTGTATTTGCTTGAACAATTCCGCCCAGGAATTTTTTGTCACACTGTTGTGGGGAAATATTCGAGAGGGGAGAATTTCATATAAACTCATCATATGTTTTTCTAACAAAACAACATGCAATTTTCTTAAAATTCTGCAAAATGAATTGATCATATGCCTTAAGGTGGGAATCATTCAAGCAAATGCAGTTTGAAATTTTGTGATATTTTCAGAAATTGATACTTGTTTGTGGGCGCATCTATCCGTCTATCTATCTATCTGGCCCCTGCGAGGGTCAAAATTTAAGGTAACTATGTTTCAACCCGTGTCACAACCACAAGTCTACATCCAAATTTTTTGTATCCATCTGCACGTTTCTAGCGTGAGTGTGGTCATTCTAACATATTGTGGAATCACACATATTGTGCAATCTCACATGCCGCATGGTGACCTTAACATAATGTGGAATCTCACATGTCCAAAGGTGAATCTCACATGCCCAGCGTGAAATACACATGCCCATGGCCAAACATAATTTTTCATGCCAGCCAAGTCCATGCCATCTCTGGAGCATTTTGTTGCAGCTTTGTATAATAAAACCATAACAAAAAAATTATTTCATCAGATCCAAGCAGTAAGAGCACATACAGTTGTTAGTATATCAGTAAATACACAACACATTAATAAAAAGGTGAGAATAAGTTTTTGTACAACAAACATTCAATGTAAAAATTAAATGCAAGAAATGCAAAAATGCCAATAACAAGTAAATTGTTGACAAAAAAAGTAAACAACTGCAGATTATAAAATCTGCTGACTCAAATTGAACACAAAGGCAACTACTGTATTTGAATGAAATTTATTTTCAGGGTGAGAATTTTCATGGGGGTTAAACGAGTGGGGTATTTTGAGGCAGACTGACAGACAGATTGATAAGGATCCAAATTTGATAATTATTTCAAGCTTTGTTCATGCTGGGTATGTGAGATTCATTCGGGCATGTGAAATTCACCTTTGGGCATGTGAGATTCCACATTATGTTAAGATCACCATGCGGCATGTGAGATTCCACAATATGTGTGATTCCACACTATGTTTAAGTAGAATTATCCTTCTAGCGTGCACACTGTTTTATGGCCTTGCATGCAAGATTGCTATTTTTTGTAAAATATTTGCAAAAATTTTGTAAAATTGTTTCATTTTTTTTATAAATGACATTTCATAATCTGATAAAAAATGGCTAAAGCCAACAAAAAGTGGACACTGCACCTAACCATGTGTATGCTTTTGAATGCACAAAAGTAATATATCATATACCATGCCATTTTCTGATTGAGCTATCAAAAGATGTATATCAAGGGAAATGTACACAAATGCTAATAATATAGGCTATCAACACAGCAAACTGCATCACAAGAAACAATTTCATCAAACTTTTGCATGGCAGCGTGAGCTGTGTCAAAGTGCTGCAAACATTAAAGATACAAAAAGCTCACGCTGCCATGCAAAAGTTTGGTGAAATTGTTTCTTGTGATGCAGTTTGCTGTGTTGATAGCCTATATTATTAGCATTTGTGTACATTTCCCTTGATATACATCTTTTGATAGCTCAATCAGAAAATGGCATGGTATATGATATATTACTTTTGTGCATTCAAAAGCATACACATGGTTAGGTGCAGTGTCCACTTTTTGTTGGCTTTAGCCATTTTTTATCAGATATACTTCTTTTTGTGGGCCACAGGCCCAAAAGTTTATAAGTTATTGCAAATCAAGCAAATGCCAAATGTGGCAGTGAGCAATACAATCTATAGTCAAGAAGATTTTCAACCTGACATTTAGAACCTGAAAGTTATCACTTGACATTAAGGCCGGAATTAGAGTCTGAATTGCAAGCAAAAGTCTGACGTGAAATGTCAAGTTGTTCCCTGACACTGTGACGTGAAATGATGATGACGTGAAATGATAAAAATTGAATTTTTCAATTCGCTCTAGTTGTGGCTGATAACAGTCAGTATTGGACACGATTAAGGTATTGATTCATATATTATCCTTAGAAAATTGTAGACCCGTAGCATGATCCACACTCGTGTAATTAATTTCACGAAAACATTTCACGTCATCATTTCACGTCGAATCGACGCTGAGCTCTAATTCCCGCTTTATGACTTGAAATTACCCACTTGACAATAACTTGACATAAACCACTTGACATTTATGACTGAATGGCATCAATTGATATTTATGACTTGACATGAACTGCTTGCCATTTTTTCACCTGATAGTTTTCACTTGACATAAACAACTTGACAGGTATCACCTGAAAATTGTTACTTGACATATTACTTGACATTTGACATGACATTTATCACTTGACATTAAACTTGACATTTCACTTGAAATTTATCACTTGACGTTAAACTTGACATTTGACATGACATTTATCACTTGACATTAAGCTTGACATTTAACTTGACATTTGACTTGACATTTGACTTGACATTTGACTTGACATTTGACTTGACATTTGACTTGACATTTCACTTGAAATTTATTACTTGACATTTCACTTGAAATTTATCACTTGGCATTTGACTTGACATTTCAATTGAAAGTTATCACTGTATATTCACCTTGACATTTATCACTTGACATTTGACTTGACTTGACTTTAGACTTGACATTTATAACTTGACATTTGACTTGATATTTGATCACTTGACATTAAACTTTACATTTGACTTGACATTTCTCACTTGAAATTTGACTTGACATTTATCACTTGAAATTTGACTTGACATATGACTTGATATTTGACTTGACATTTATGAGTTGACATTAAACTTGACATTTCACTTGAAATTTGTCACTTGACATTTGACTTGAAATGTGTCACTTGACATTTGACATGACATTTGACATTACATTTCACTTGAAATTTATCACTTTACATTTGACTTGACATTTGACATGACATTTATCATCTGACATTAAACTTGACATTTCAATTGCAATTTATCAGTTGACATTTGACTTGAAAGTTATCACTTGAAATTTGACTTGATACTTTATCACTTGATATTTTATAACTATCTATCACTTGACATTTATCAATTGACATTTCACTTGAAATTTATCACTTGACAATTATCACTTGACATTTCACTTGAAATCTACCACTTGACATTTATCACTTGATATTTGACTTGATATTTTATCACTTAATATTTTATCACTAGACATCTATCACTTGACATTTATCACTTGACATTTGACTTGACATTTATAACTTGACATTTGACTTGACATCAACCACTAGACATTTATGACCTGATAGTAATCAGCATGCAAGGTCACATGCTCAGTATCACATGAAGCAGTAGTTCAGGCATGTTTGCGCATTTTACACAAAATAAGCAAACTTGAATAACTTTTGTAAATCTGTACCAAAATTGCCAAAAATTGGCTCATTTGAAAGCTCTACTCATGGCACACATCAACAAATTTTTTTTATTGCCCCATTTGTATTCAAATTTTAAATTTATTGAGGTTTGAAAATTTCAAACAGATACCGTACCAAAGTGGGCGGAGCCTGTGAAAAAAAATCCCGAAAATAAGAAATGGCATCATATTCTCTTTCAAATGAGCCATCAACCATGAAAATCGGTCGTGTTTCAAGGAAGTTATTGCAGTTTGAAGATTTTCGGGAGAACAAGAACAACAACAACAACAACAAGAACACTACTTGAAAAAGAAAATGCGTAATAACTTCCTCCGAACTCAACCGTTGGATCTGAAAATTTGCATGGTGGTACTTTTCGACACGGGCTTTTTAATGGTGCAGTCGGTTCTGCACTAGCGCATTGCGTTCCGAAGTTATTGCGATTTTAAATTTGCGATTTCCGCATTTTGGTGTGTCTGACCATATTATGGGTGGGTCGCTTGCGCCCTCCCTCGGCAGCGAGGGATGGCGCTGGCGCGCCCACCCGATAAAATAACATGAAACATGAATAAAATTAAAATAAAATACAATTTTTATAAAAATAAAATACAATTTTAGTAAAAAGAATTTTAGTGAAACCAACCCTGGTCATAAATATAAGTAGAATGTAATTCTTCTTTCAAAACATTTTCCCAAAATTCAGTCTTCCAGTTGACAGAGAAAACTCGCGGATGCGCTTTATCAAGTGAAAGTTGTATGTTCAAAACTAACAAATAAACTACATATGTACCTAGTTTGACATTTGTCACATGTAAATTCACCAGTCACTTTTCTTCCTAATTTATGCCACTTTTCCTGGGGTGTTTTCCAGAAACTGGTCCCAACATAAATAATTTTTTTTTCACTTTTAAACTTTTCCGGCACCCAGTTCCATACCAGACAAACACCGACCCAAACGTAACGGGACCAAAAATGCACTTGATAATCAATTCTCTGAGGTGCTTGGCCGCTATCAAGTAAATATACATATACCCATTGTGCCGCAAGTTAGTTGAGTTCCACTCATTAACACTGTATTTACAATGCTTTCCGCGAAATTATTTGATCGCATTTCGACATTAGATGCTCGAATTTCACTTAATTAATGGAGAAGAGATATTTTAGGATATTGAGCTGTTTTCATATATAAAAAGTATTGAAACTTCAGCAAGAATCTTCAATATTGAGAAATCTATCGTTGCAAGCGATCCTTACACATCATCGAAAACAAAAAAGTACTTTTATTTTAAACCTCCTCATCTGACCGCACGCTATGCATAGGGTTCAAACGGGATTGACTTTTCGGGATCGGGATCAGGATTGACCTTTCGGGATCGGGATTGGCGTTTTTTCGGGATCGGGATTTAGGCCTAAAAATTGGTTTTCAGGGTTTTTTTCCTTACCTTTCACAATTAAATAAAATAGATTAAATTGGCATTCAAAACAATGCTATAGAGTCATTTCGGCACTGCGCAATGGGCTGCCTGGCATTGTCATTCACACCACTGTCTGCCATATATGCATGTGTATTAACCTCAAATTATTGTAATGGGCACTGTATCGAATCCATTTGTAGTGGTGTTCATGCACATGGAACAGAGATATAGAGGGAGGTGAGGAAATGCGCGCTTGCGCGCAAAATTTTTGCAAACTGCATACAAAATGGTCCTTTAAAAGTGCCATTTCTGGCACCTTTTGTGTCTATGAATTTTTCCGGGATCGGGATTGGGGCATTTTTGGGGGATCGGGATTGGGATTTTCAAAGCTTCGGGATCAGGATTCGCTTTTTCAAATTTCGGGATCGGGATCGGGATTGAGGTTTTGAGATCGGGATTGGGACCACAAAATCCCGAAATTTCTCGGGATTCGGGATTGGGATCCCGTTTGCACCCTAGCTATGCATCTTCCCGAAGGAAACTCTCCACTCCACCTTGACATCATTTTTGATAATAAAATGTTCCAAAAATTTCAGGAAAAGAAACATTCGTCGTTTGTACGCGACTCTTCATTTTTTTGTGAATATCTATTCATAAGTATTCTGCTGGCGCCTTATCGTCTAAGACATAAGTAATTTTGAAGCACACTATTCGGTCGCAGAGTGTAAATATCACAAACATCACGGAAGGCAGCCATGCGTTCGACCATAACAGCGCCACCTAGGGCTCGAACTCGACTCGACTCGACTCGACTCGACTCGTGACTCGAGGGTAAAATGGGGTGCCGACTCGACTCGACTGACTCGACCGGAAAAAAATGGCCCAGACTCGAGACTCGAGGTTTTTGCCCGACTCGACTCGAAAATTCAGTAAATTTCGAGTCGGGGTTTCCCATTGAATCATATCAAAAATATAAATTTTAATGACTTTTAAACATAATTTGTAAAAATTTAGCGCGCAAGCGCGCAATTGCCACTCAGGAGGTCTTCTCTGGATACCTCCCATATAGGCAAACCTATGTCAATACCCTCAATTTTCTGCCTGTTGCTGTCAAGGACGTATCCAGGGGGGGGGCGGGGGGGGCTGCAGCCCCCCCCCCTTCCCGGGGTGAGACCTAAAAAGTCCTGGAAAATGCCACTTTTCCTATATATTTTTCGATGTTTCTTAAAAATTTTTGCGCGCAAGCGCGCAATTTCTTGCCCATGCATTGTATTTACAGCGGATCGGCCCCTGAAAACCAATTTCCTTGGAAATGAACAGATTTTTCCAAATTTCGCTGTATATGTATGCCTATTTACATACGTACAAAGCGGTTCCTGGCGCTGGCGCCAACGCCAATAGCGCCATGGCGTGGCGCCTTTGTATGGCGCTAGCGCCAAAACGCCTTTCCGTCCCTATATAGGGAAAAATTTTAGGGGGGGGCTGAGCCCCCCCCCGTTCGCCGGCCCCCGTAAACAAACAGCCCCCCCCGCTCAAAAATCCTGGATACGTCCCTGGTTGCTGTGTAATGTATGAGTATTTACCTACAAATATAGCAGTTTTTGGCGCTAGTGCCAACGTCAATGGCGCCATGGCGTGGCGCCTACAAATGGTGCCATGGCGTGGCACCTACAAATGGCGCCAGCGCCTAGCGCTATTTCTTTAGTCTGTGAGGGAAATTTTTAGGGGGGGGGGGGTTGAGCCCCCCCCCCCCGTTCGCGGGGCTCCGTAAACAAACAGCCCCCCGCTCCAAAATCCTGGATACGTCCCTGAGTATCTGAAATTTCTGCAAGTATCATGTGAAAAAGTAACGCATCCGACTCGACTCGAGACTCGAGATTTTTGCCTGACTCGACTCGACTTTTCACTGACTCGCCCGACTCGACTCGCTGACTCGACCGGAAAAATTTTGGGGTTGAGACTCGAACTCGAGTTTGAAAAAAATCGAGTTTCGAGCCCTAGCGCCACCCCTAGCACATCTGCTCTCTTTATAAATTCGATCAACTTTTGGGGCTTTTAGGGCTTGTTAGGGTTGGGACCCCGAACCGAGCCGAACCGAACCGAACCGAACCGCGGTTCCAAGCATATTTTGGAACCGAGAACCGGAACCGAAGAAAATACCCGAACTGATCCGAGAACCGGCACTTATACCCGGAACCTTTTGCCTTTTAAAAATTTTTGCGCGTAAGCGCGCATTTATCCACCGTACAGATGTATTTATCCACCGTTCTTGGGAAATAGGTCCGAAATATGTATTCTCCCTCATTCCTAGGCGTATTTCGATGGTGGGCGTAATTTGTGGGGTTCGACTTTGCTACACTACATCGTTATGTTCTTACTGTGTTATTCCGGCAATTATTACCTGATAACCGATCATTTTACAACCCGAAACCAAAATTTTAAACCCTTTGGAACCGAAGGAACCGAACCGGAACAAAACTTGAGAACCGGAGCCGAGAACCGAAACCGAAAATTTTGAAATTCCCAACCCTAGGGCTTGTCAAGCTGCTTGTAATGTATTTGTACCGTATTTACTCGAATAATTATTAGAGGAAATACGGTATTTCTATGTGATGTGGCTAATGTATTGTTTGAACTTCCTGGAACTTTTATGCCCAGAAAAGTTAATGGATGAAAAGTTTTCCTATTGGAGAAAATTTTGTCTTGGGTGCGTGAGTCTATTTTGAATTCCTTTAACAATGTCCCAATGGTAAACTGATTACTGTTGTTCTAAAATTGTTCCGTTTGAAAAATATTCGTACTCCTCTTATCGCTACGATGTGTTCCCGCCCATAAACCTAACTGAAGGTGACATCTCAACATATTTATCATGTATTTACTGTAAAAATGCACATAGTTACATGTAGTTACGTGAAAGCGCGGACTTTGGAATGCGCCAAAAACTCCGTGGCGTTCTTCAAATGCACAGCGCCAACGCCAAGAGCCACTGGCGTTACAGCAAAAAGACGCCAAGGCAATTTTACATCGTATCTAGTACCCAGCGTCTGGCGCTAGCCATATTCAAGGAAATGGTGCCATTGTGCTTTCTGTGCTATTTAATCTACTGTGGCGCACTGGCGCTTGACGCCACGCCCGTGAGAAACGGTTTTGGCGCTTGGCGCTGTCGGTGCGTGGTGCCAGCAACAAAACTCCTGGCTCTGGCGCTTGGCCACCATGGCTCCAGCTCCATTGACGCGTGGCGCTCGTGTTCTCGAATGCGTTTCGTGCCAAAATCGTGGCGCTTTTTCATCACTAATCATATCGCTGCGCATCGCAAAAAGCTGTGTACCGTATTTCCTCGAAATACCCCCCCCCCCCTCGAAATACCCCCCTCAAAATGGACACTATGAACTTATAAACCCCCCCCCCTCGAAATACCCCCCCCCAAATTTAGTGTATAGACAACGTAAATGACAAAGGCTGCGGTTTGTCATCCCGACAATGCAGAACACACGTTAAAAACGATGACTCTGTTATGTGAGAACAGTGTTTGTACGTCTACACACTTATAAATGTCTTTAGAGTCTTTTAAATGGCGATTTTTGTTGCATTTTTCGACGTCTGCGTACGTTTCAGACGACATTTTAGTACTGGCATTTCAAAAAATTTCTGGCGAAATAAAAATCCCCCCCTCGAAATACCCCCCCCCTCGTTCAACCCCCCCTCAAAATTCTCACTCTGAAAAAATAAACCCCCCCGGGGGTATTTCGAGGAAATACGGTATATTCTAGATGAACTGAGACAAAAGCTATGTAAAAACCCGGTTATTTCGTTTTGCGTGTTAAAACCCTGTTCGGGACGTTCATTGTATTTATTTAAAGCTTGCTCAAAAGTAGAATATTTGTCCCGATGAAGATCTACCGTGTTTCCTCGAATTACCCCCGGGTTTTTTTTTTTCAGAGTGAAAATTTTTGAGAAGTTTTTACAGCCTTATAAAAGGATGTAGATGGTATAAATGATGTTCTAACGTAACACAGTATTATAAGTGTTTTGAACGTCTGTTATGCATTTCCTGGACCACAAATTCATAGTGCCCATTTTGAGGGGGGGGGGTATTTCGAGAAAATACGGTAGATGGATGGATCTATTTTATTGAAGAAAATTGTGAATGTGAACGTGACAATAGAATGAATTATGCAATTTTGAATGTGTATTTGCTACTCTACTGCGCATAAATCGAGGAAAGACAATTTTTTAAAGTTTTTTTTCACGAAATACCCACCTACCGTAAATCCTCGAAATATCTCCGTTGAATTGACCTCTCCCCCTTGAATTAACGCTCTCGAAATACCCCCGGCTGGAATGAAGTACATCATGTGTGCAATGTGCATGATGTATAAATTGGGGGCAATTTGCATCGCTGCTACACATAGACTAGTTTTTGCGATGTACGTTCATACGTCCAAATGTATCCTCTTTGGTCGCATTTGTTACCGGGAAGGCTATGGCATGGGCTAGGGGGGCTATTTCCGCAAGTGGTAAAGTAAAATGGAAAACTTCATTCTTCTCTATTCCAGGGTTGGTAAAATCTCAGGAAAATAAAAAAAAATAAAATGGAAAATGGAAGAAAAATATAAAGTACAATAAAATGGAAAATTAATAAAATTAAAACTAAAAATTTTAGTAAAATTGTATGGCAATTGTTATCAATGCTTTGGCTCCTTATGTAATATGATTGAGTTATATTATAAAAATCATGTTACATTAGAAAAATACTCATTTTTACGTTTTCTGTGAGAAAAATACTCAGTTTTACGTTTTCGCTACAAAAAGTATTTTACTCACGTTTTACGCAGTGTAAAAGTATTTAAAAAATACTTTACGTTTTTTGTACTCAGGGTTGAGTAAAAATAAAATACTTTACGTTTACGTTTACCGTATTTCCTCGAAATACCCCCCTGGGGGTGATTGTTTCATAGTGGTCCCGAGAGGGGGGGGGGGTTAAACGAGGGGGGGGGTATTTCGAGGGGGGGGGGTTATTATTTCACAAGGAAAATTTTGAAAACCAAGTACGAAATTTTCGTCTGAAACGTACGCAGACGTCGAAAAATGCAACAAAAACCGCCATTTATAAGGTTCTGTAGACTAATATTAGTGTGTAGGTCCAGAGTTGCGAAAGTGTATTTACACTTACCCGAAATACCCCGGTAAATGGGTATTTATATTTACACTTACACTTACACTTTCACAAAATACCCATACACTTTTTTTACACTTTCCTGAGCAAAATACCCGGGTACAGAAAGTGTATTTTTTTCTTTCAGATGGCCCTGTTTTATGCCTTTTGAGAAAGCATCAAATAGGGTCATGTACAAAAAATAAATGCACAGTGCACACATGCAGTTATGCATTGAATGTAGAAATTATGGCAAATGTACAAACTAGCCTTTGATCTCCAACCTTTGATCAGTACTCATGGTATTCTACAGTTTCATCATACTTTTGCAAAAAGAACAAGATCAACGGAAATTCACCAGCTGGACACAAAGTCAACTGGCTTTTGCATTGACATTTGCTGCATGTCCATTCTTGCATTTAAACAGTGTGTATCGCATTGCTTAATCAGTAAAATATCAACACTGAAAAAGTGCCATTATTAGGGAACTTCATACCACTACAGTATTTGTTACAGTCTGAAATGTTTCACAAAAAGGCAGTAAAATGTGAAATAATGCATGAAAATGACAAATAAATTGATCTAAAGGTGAAAACGGTGGTGTTTTCTAATGCTCAACAGTGAGAGCTCTTTCTAAAAAAATTTACACTTACACTTTTTTTACACTTTCCTAGGTATTTTAAAAATACCTTACACTTTTGGTATCCATACTCAAAATTTGGAAAGTGTATTTACACTTACACTTTCCAAAAATACCGGTATTTTAACAACTCTGGTATGTACACTGTTCTAGCGTGACACCGACATTGTTTTAACGTGTGTTCTGCAGTACACAGAACACAAACTACAGTTATTGTCATGTACGTTCCCTTTACACTCAATTTGGGGGGGGGTATTTCGAGGGGGGGGGGTGATTGTTTCATAGTGGTCTCGAGAGGGGGGGGGGGTCAAACGAGGGGGGGGGGGGTATTTCGAGGAAATACGGTACTTTGAAAAAAGTTCAGTACTTTTAACAACTCTGCTGCCAATGTATCGCTTCTCTTACAATCTTATTTAAGCACTATAATATGCTGTTGAAGTCACGAATGTTCGACTAAATGAGATACCGTATTTCCTCGAAATACCCCCCCCCCCCTCTCGAAATACCCCCCTCCTCGAAATACCCCCCCCTCGTTCTACCCCCTCCCCTCTCGGGACCACTATGAAACAATCACCCCCCCTCGAAATACCCCCCCCCCAGATTGAGTGTAAAGAGAACGTACAATGACAAAACTGTAGTTTGTGTTCTGTGTACTGCAGAACACACGTTTTAACAATGTCGGTGTTAGCATTGAAAAAATCTCTGGGAGATTTATATTTAAAAAATCTCAGAAAATCTCAGAAAATATAAGATTTTCTGAGATTTATATTTTATCCACGATTTTCCAGAGAGATTTAATTATATTTTCTCCTGATTGAGGAAATCTCTCGAGAAAATCTCTATAGTTGTCAATTTTCACCTTCAAATCCACTAGTTCATGTCCTTTTTTGCTTATTTTCAGCTATTTTTAACAATATATATACTAATAAACTCATTTTTAGCTATTTTTGCCCCTATTTTGTTTTTTTTCTCTTTTTTTCCTGTTCTATAACATGACAGAGCCTATAAAAAGTCTACCTATCTGAAATGCATTCGCTGTACTCGAGTACTTTCAAAAAGAATACATAAAAAGAGTACTGGTACTTTTTCAGATGATTACTCAATGTAAATATGTTTTAACAACTATAAAGTTGACTGCATGCTTTGTAAATACAGTTACCAAAATTTGGTGAAAAAAGTCATCTGATAAATACTGTTCCAATCTTCCAGAGTTGTTAAAATACCGGTATTTTTGGAAAGCGTAAGCGTAAGCGTAAATACACTTTCCAAATTTTCAGTATGGATACTTAAAGCGTAAGGTATTTTTTAAATACCTGGGAAAGCGTAAATAAAAGCGTAAGCGTAAAAATTTTTAAGAGACGTTTTCTCAGTGAATTCTTTCCAAATCAAGCTCTCAGCGACATTTTTCGGATGTCCACCTAGTAGTCTGCCCTCATATGTTGTTTGGCAATTCATCGGCAGCGACACTTACCGTATTTCTTATAATAGGAGAGCACCGTTTAATTTTTTTCGTCAACTTTTTTTGTCTGCCGTTATATGGGAGGTGCCGTTCTATTGGAGGCTGCCGTTCTATTAGAAGAAACACGGTAGTCATCTTTTTATCTTCCAACTTGGAGTTAGTGCTGTCGACGGCGACAACATCGTCGTTGGAATCCATTTTCAGCCCAAAATTTCTTATCTGAAGCCACGATTTTGCTCGACGACACAGTACTGCGACACAATTTGTAAATGTGCCACTATTTCCAGCACATTACTGCACGCACGCAGTAATTTTTTTGGTACGCAGTTTCGTTCACTCTTTTTTGTGGTTTTATGCTTTTTCAAAAGTGTAAAACTGAACCATGTGAAAAGCTTTTTTACGCTTTTAGTACCCGGGTATTTTGGCCGGGAAAGCGTAAAAAAGCGTACGGGTATTTTATGAAAGCGTAAGCGTAAGCGTAAGTATAAATACCCATTTACCCGGGTATTTCGGGTAAGCGTAAATACGCTTTCGCAACTCTGCAATCTTCACACGTAAAAGTAATGTATTCATAGGAAAAATGTACCTAATTTATATTTTTGTTGATTATTTAGATACTAGGTGGTAAAAACTAGTACTATTTAGATACTAGTAAAAACTTAAACAACTCAAAAGGTGCTTAATATCTACTCAAACGCCTCTGGCTCAAACACCTTGAGATACCTATCGATTAAATCATAGGTAATTAAAGTTGAGAGATTTTCTGAGATTTTTTGAACGGCAAGAGATTTTCTCAGAGATTTAATTATATTTTTTTCTTGAGAAATTTTCTGAGATAATATTTAATTATATTTTCTCAAAATCGGACATTTTTTTCAATGCTAGTCGGTGTCACGTTGTGCCTACACACACTAGTTTTCACCGTGACTTCGTGTGAAAACTGAAATTTTTTCAAATCCAAATAAATGAACACGGTTGAATAATTTTATGAAATTTGAATTGGAATTTGAATTAATGAATGTTAAAATTTAAAAATTTTCAAACTAAAACACATATAGCATACAAAAAGAGTAGGCTGGATGTCGCCATGTCGCCATTTCAGTTTTCACATCGGTCACGGTGAAAACTAGTGTGTGTAGGGCCATTAGAACAGTGTACATACCATCTACATACTAATATTAATCTACAGAACCTTATAAATGGTGTTTTTTGTTGCATTTTTCGACGTCTGCGTACGTTTCAGACGACAATTTCGTACTTGTATTTCGTATTTCGTAATTGATTTTTTCCAACCCTAGTCAGTAGTAAAATCAAGTGACAGGTAAACCTATTTATAAACCATTTATTATAACGCAAATGTCAACCTACAACTTTTCTTGTCACTTGTCCACTTGCGGAATTGACTGCAGAAACCCCCGACGTTTGTCGGGTACTGAAAATCGGAATGAAGATCCGTGTTTCAGGATCCAGTTTGAATTCTAGTTACCTAAGCTATTTCGCTTATCCGTGCAAATGATATATCCCCACCCCCACTGGAGGATGAATGGGCGTGCCATGCGCTGCGTAACGATGGTAAAGAAAAACGTTTTTGAATTTTCTATTTTTAGGTTGTGTTTTAGAATTTTTGTTTCACCACTAAATAGAAAAAGCACCCAAAGACCGATTGTTTTGAAACATATTAAAATTAGAATATTAGATTTTTTCTCTCAAAAGATCAGTTTTTTACATGAATACCGTATTTCCTCGAAATACCCCCGGGGGGTTTATTTTTTCAGAGTGAGAATTTTGAGGGGGGGTTAAACGAGGGGGGGGGTATTTCGAGGGGGGGGATTTATTATTTCGCCAGAATTTTTTTGTAATCCCAGTACTAAAATGTCGTCTGAAACGTACGCAGACGTTGAAAAATGCAACAAAAATCGCCATTTATAAGACTCTAAAGACATTTATAAGTGTGTAGACGTACAAACACTGTTCTCACATAATAGCGTCATCGTTTTTCGGGGGGGGGGGGTATTTCGGGGGGGGGGTGTATAAGTTCATAGTGTCCATTTTGAGGGGGTGTATTTCGAGGGGGGGGTATTTCGAGGGGGGGGGGGTATTTCGAGGAAATACGGTATATTTACACGGCAACCTTCAATCAAAAATTCTAAATTTAATGCAATGAAAAAAGTAAATGAAGGCTCACTTTGAAGCTGTTTGACATCTGACAAATGTTTATATTGCCACATTTTAATTTCATGCGGAAAGTAAAAAATTGAAAAGTCTTAAAAAAGATTAAAAATTCCCAAACTATTCATTTTTAAAAATCAAAATTTGCAAATTCATTTTTTTATAAAAAACACTGAAAATTTTAACATTTTTTCTAGAGAGTTTGCCATCGTTAGGGCTGCGCCATTTCAATTTGCAATGTAGTGAATTTGTGGGAAATCTAGGCTAGGTATGTGCCATATAGAAACAATCCTGGAATAGAAACAATCGTTCCTGATTTAGTTTGGTTCCTGCTTAAGTTTGGTTCCTGCTTTAATTAGTTTATACATTTGTTTACTTCCCGCTTTTACAATTTTATGTGGCATTTTTTACACAATTTTTTTCAACTAGACACACCGATCACCGAATTCGGACGATGATGTATGGTATCTTAGACAGGTCATGGATATGGTGTCAACAAAATTTTTTTACGGAAAAAGGAAACGGAAACGGAAACTTTTTTGCACTTGCCGGAAAACGTCAACGGAAACGGAAAAATATTTGCACTTGCCGGAAAACGGAACGGAAAACGGGAAAAAAATTGCCTGCGGAAAGCGGAAACGGAAAACGTAAATTTGACACCCTAGTCATAAAGTACTGTATTGGCTGAATATTTCCCCCTCGAATAATTCCCTCTCGAATCTCATGTGTAACCAACGATGGGTAAGTTCTCCAAAAAAAAACACTTTCTGTGTTTTGAGTTTTTCAAAAATGAATACCTGTGTTTTGAGTTTTTTTCTCGAAAAACACTTGAGTAACTCTGTTTTTATTTCTGTGTTTTTTGTAAAAACTCGAGTTTTTGAGTTTTTTTTCTAAAAAACTCAAGTTTTTTCCAAAAAATTCGAGTTTTCCCCAAAAAAAATTTGATTTACAGCATTTCGATCTGGAAACAGTGGTTTTCCTATAAAATATTGGTTTTGCACATGTTTTAACCCCACATAACACATGTGTATTCATTCAAGTGTCAAAAAAGTCATAAAAATGTCCACAATGAGGACATCAAAATCCCAACACCAGCAACAAAATGCCCAGAAATGACAATTTATGCAGTACTCCAAAATTCTTCAATGGATGTGCACTGTATGGAAGACTATGGAATTGATTTGAACTACAACTACCATATTACCTCGAAATACCCCCATGGGGGTTTATTATTTTGTCAGAAAGTTTTGTAATGATCATAGAAAATAGTAGGCATTTACGTACCCAAAACAGGTTATAAATGAGTACAAACAGGATATATTTGAAATAAACATGTAGATAGCTACACAACCTAGTACAGTCTATCTGCTGGGATGCAAATTAGCAGTAATAAATACATCATGTACATTGGATACATGGTGTACATCATCCCAGAGGGGGGTATTTCGAGGGGGGATATCTGTTTCACCAGTCATTTTTGAGGGGGTTAATTCAAAGGGGGGTTAATTCAAGGGGGGTTAATTCGAGGTAATAAGGTATACTTAAATGGTGAAACTGTAATTGTCAAATCCACCATGAGATGTGCATGCCATCTTGAATTTCATTTTTGTACCATTATAGAATATGAATACATTTTGTACATATTTACAAACTACCTATACATGCTTATCTTATCTTGTTAGGTTTAACTGAATTAATGTGCATTCAACCGCTTCGCTGAAAAACACACACAAAAACTCAAAAAACTTTTCTGTGTTTCCGTGTTTCTGTGTTTCTGTGTTTCTGTGTTCTCCAAAAAAAACTCATTTGAGTTTTGAGTTTTTCAAAATTTAAGTGTTTCCGTGTTTCTGTGTAAAACAAAAACACAGAAACTCAATGAGTTTCTGTGTTCAATTTCTGTGTTTTTTCCATCGTTGTGTGTAACCTCACGTGTATCACGCGTGCAAAGTGTAACGAGTGCGGATACAAATATACCTGCCATCTCCACCGTTCAGAGACAAAACTATATTCCCCGGCAATAAAAACTTCAATATTTAGCAGCTCAATCAAAATGTAAATAATCGCAATTTTCATCGCAATAATGTCTTTGCGCGACCTGGTCTATCTACTAGCGACCGTGGCCGGGGGCGGGGCCGAGCCGTCCCAGCAAAATGTGGCACAGGTTCAATTCTATTGCAACAGTGGGCCGTAATTGTTTTTCGGGTTCAAATGGGATTTGGGTTTCGGGATCGGAATCGGGATTTTCGACATTCAAAAAGTCATTTTTTAGAAATTTTTTTATAAACACCTTCCCGGTCAGGTCCGGCACCCTATTTTTGATTTCACTCCGAGTGCCCTAACTCCCGCTGCGGGCAGAGTATAAAGCTGAAAATGGGTGGGTATATACTTGCAACCCCCCTCTACGCTGCATCAATGGGGGAGGCCACGGTGACCCACTACAGGATGGGTCGCCGTATACGCAAGGTTTTTTTTTGGCTTTTTGAGTGTCCCGCACAGGTCCGGCACCCACTTTATTTTGCGACACGTCGGATGCCGTACCTCCAGCTGTGGGGGTGATAAAGAGCTGCAATTTGGGAGGAGTATAGACAACACCCTCCCCTACTATACCCCCTCAGGGCGGCCTCCGGCGACTCACAAAATTCCCGGTTGCCGCGGTTCAATTTCATTTCATTGAAAAAATAAACTGTCCCATTGGGTCCGTCACTGGTTTCTGGTTCAAAAATGAACACAGTGGTGTAGAAAATGCGTGATTAATGTGAAATAAAGCGATTAAAGATGCAATTTGATACAAGTATCCAAATTGCAAAATGTACCATGCATATCCAAAACTAATTTTATTTTAAAAGTTGAAAAATCGCTCGCTTCACAGGGTCTCTTTTCGAGCAATTTCGTTTCATCGAAAGAATTGACTGTCCCATTGACATGATATTAAAAAACATGACCACCCAATAGATGGATGACAAATAATTCACTTTTTGGAACTTTTTTATTAGACACTTGAAGAGCTGGTTTACGATACTTTAAAGGGAAGGGTTTGATGATTAAAGTTATGTAAAGAACCATACCTCTAAAATGCCTGCATTGCAAAATTTACTTGGGGGGAATTTTATGACACCATAATGACATCATTTCAGGAACAAAAATTTACAAAATTTACACTTTGAAATTCCCCCCAAGTAAATTTTGCAATGCAGGCATTTTAGAGGTGTGGTTCTTTACAAAACTTTAATCATCAACCCCTTCACTTTAAAGTATTGTAAACCAGCTTTTCAAGTGTCTAATAAAAAAGTTCCAAAAAGTGAATTATTTGTCATCCATCTATTGGGTGGTCATGTTTTTTTAGAGAATAAAAGAATATTTTAGAAATTTTTCACATTAATCTCACATTTTTGAGTAGTGTATAGTAGGGGAGGGGTGTTGGTAACACATCCCCAAAATTTTAGATTTATAGCCCTCCCACAGCTAAAAAATCAGTGGGTGCCGGACCTGTGAGGGACACCAGAAAAGCCAATAAAATTTTTGTACTTATGGCAACCCACCCTCTAAAGGGGTCGCCGCGACCCCCCAAATTCATGCGAAGTAGAGGGGGGCTCCGTCAATATTTCCCAGCTTATTTCAAGTTTCAGCTTCTGGCTCACCATAGAACTGGAGATAGGATGTCACAAGTGTCATCAAAAATAGGGTGCCGGACGTGACCGGGAAGGTGTTTATTTTCCACTAATTTTTTTCTGAATCGGGATCGTGATTGGGCGTTGAAAATTTTCAGGACTGGGATCGGGATTCGGGTTTTGATGTTGTGGGATCGGGATTGGGATTGAGGTTTCAGGATCGGGATTCGTTTTTTTGATGTTTTGGGATCGGGATTGGGATTGAGGTTTCGGGATCGGATCGGGGACTGCCAAATATGCAAAGTGTCAAAAGCTATGTAAAATGCATTGTAAAATGTCGTATGTAATGCAATGTGCACAACTAGTGTTGGAAAAAGCGCCAGAACTTTGGCGCCAAGCGCCAAATGCGCCATGGCGCTTTTCCATCACCATGCACAACAGTCTGTAAATTGCCCTGCAAATTGGCAAACGAAGTTTTCAAGACAAATTTTCCATGCCATTGTATTGACATTTGACATTTCACACTGAATTTCATGGGCTGTGTGAGTGAGGGGAGCGGCGCGGTGGCGCAGGTGTTCGAGCTGGTCAAAGTGATGTCGTCGAGCGTGGCGCCGGGCGACGCAGTCCGCAGCGACGGCGCCCTGCCCACCAAGAAGCCCGGCGATTCGGTGCTCAGCGCCGGCCAGCAGCAGGAACGCCATTTACATAGCCCCATGTTTCTCTCCAGCCAGCCCCATTTTTAGCTTGTGTTTGCTCTAGGAATGGTCGGGGTTTTTTCAAAATTCTTTTAAAATTTGACCATTGAAACCGTTAAAAAACACCTGAGCCAAAAAAACCGTTAACACTACACTAGGTAAATTTTGCAACCGAAACAATGAAAACCACCACCATTGGTGGTTTTCATTGTTTTTGAGGTATATTAATTGTGAAAGTTTCCATTTGTCCACGCTGGAACCATGGAATCAAGTCAAACAGAACATATGGCGGAGGGTATATTTTTCGGTTGCATTAAATCGGGCTGTTCGGAAAAGAACGTGTGGGCTCATTAAATCGGCCTCAGGCTGTGCATTCGGAGCACATACTGATTTCCCTGTGCATATTGGCCGTGCTGTGCATGCTCATTGGTTAGTTTCCAAAAGTGATATTTTTTAGTTTTTTGATCATAATGCCTCTATTTACAGCAGAAAATACCTTGATAATGTGGGTGGATGCCCCATGAAGCCTCCATTTCATTAATCCCATCCTTGAATCTCATCCTCCCATCCGCATCCTCTTTTCAGTAAATACCCCCCTAATCAAAGTCTACACTTAATGCAAAAAGTGTCATGTTGACGATTTTTGCACTGGCGTCAAGTTTTTTTTGTGTACGTTTAATTCACTTGGTTGGTGCACACACTCTCAACCTGTCAGTTGGAAAAAGTTTAGGGTTTAGTGATTTCACCTAAAAAGTGTTCCCAAACGATTATCCTTTACCAGTTGAACACAAGCCACATATCAGTCACATATGTGAAAGTAGTGATGGAAAAGCGCCAGAACAAAGCGTCAAGTGCCAAATGCCACATGAATGCCAAAATGGCGCGGCACAGTTGAGCGGCCTGAAAATTGAAACGCTAGTGCTTGGCCATCACGAGCCAGGGATAAGATCACGAGTGCACATTGAACAGCCGACGCAGTGCTGACGGTGTGCGTGTGCTGCTACGACCAGGCGCGCAGAGACAACTTCACGCTGGCGCCCTCCCCCGACGGCAGCTCCGCCAGCAGCACCGAGCGACTCCTGGTCACTGCCGCAAAGTGCTGCTGCATGGAAAGTGCCAAGTGCGCGCTCAGTCATGCCTAATGGGCACACTAACTCTATATGACCAGTATGCATATGTTATTCTCGCCATTTATAAGCATACTTGACACTTGATTTAGTATTGAATGCATGGGCAAGCTCACTCTGCCAACTCACTTTTCATGCGAGTGGAAAAAGAACTATGACAAAATGATGTTATTTCGTGACATTTTCAGAATTCATTGTTTATACAGAAAAAACGGGTGTCTAACGTGTCTTTATGCAAACCCAACATTGTTGCAGACACTAACAGGCCAGCCCAGTCACACATAATTGCTGAACTTGTTTTTGCACTGTTTGAACAAATAAATCAACACCTTTTCCAAAATTGGAAGTTTCCAGAAACATTCAGTTCACATAGCATCTTATCATTCAACTGATCATTATCAGCATGACTTCCGCTGCCAACTCAACTGCCCACTTGGCACTTGTCCAACATTGGTGCACTTTGCGAATGGCGCCCAGATCCACTCAGCCATCCAGCGAGTGGTGGCTAAGCAGAGTTTGTTCCCAGCCACCGCAGTGGTCGTAGCGGGCGGCGCCAGCAGATTGTGCAGTCCCAGTACTGGGGAGAAAAGTGGCGCAGCCGGCAGTGCCGCTGCCAGTTTGAAGGAGGACAGGGAAAATGTGTGTCGGGTTGGGGGTGGATTTTTAGAGGGTTTTGGATTTTTTTGTGTTTCACCTCGAATTACTCCTCACGTTGTGTAAATTGAACCAAATCATTTACTTCAAGTTTCCTGCTTGTTTCTCATTGTTCATGTTTCTGCCAATTTGCGTGATGTGGGACGACCACACACTGTATTGCATTGAATATTGTATATTATATTTACATATTTTCTTACTATGCGCTGTATTTTATTTGCTTACCTATATACTCTCACAACTAACACAGAAAAAGTGTGTGCATGATTTATCATGAACAAACTTCATACACATTTCTTTTATTGTGCTACAGGCTTCACAGCGCTAAAACTGATAAGTATTTATTCGTGTCCCCAGGCCCCAGCAAAGTACTCATTATAAAAAATTAATTTTATGATACCCTGTGATACTTGTTCGAGAATACCGTATTACCTCGAAATACCCTTTATTTTTTACGGGTTTATTTTTCCTCCAGCAAATTTTTAGGGAGGGTTAATTCGAGGGGGGCTTATTTGAGGGGGGTCTATTTTTTCGTCAGAAATTTTCTGAAATTCCTCATACTCAGACGTAGTGAAATCAAACATTTACATAGATGTATGTGTTTATAGACTTTAAAATCTAACTGAGGCGTCCAATTCTAAAAGTCGACAAGTCCAAAATATGAAAATTTCGAGTTAGGCCCGGAAACGTCATCAGGGGCTACTTCTGCACATTTTTCATCATTTTCCATAAATTTTTTGACCTCACATGCCCACATGGCAAAGTGTCAAATCTGACATTTTTGGGGAAAAATGCAAAAAGTTTGGGCAAGAAGTCGACAAGTCCACTTAGTTTTGGGCTAAAAGGCGACAAAGTCCATCCTCCGCTTCCTTTTTTATGGGAAAAAAACGCAAGAAATGTGATAAGTCCACTATGGAAACCGATTTCTAAAGGGCGACAAGTTCAACTTTTTCCAATAAGGCAGCCTCGGCTTCCCCGGGAACAAAAATGTTCTCGCGTGCAAGAAGGCGACAAGTCCATTTCCCTCCCCGAAACAGTTTTGCTCTGACCGAATGGAATTTTATGGACACCCCATTTTTCACATATACGTTGAGATTAGGGGCTGAAAATTTGACACTTTATTGTCAACATATGGAACTTAATGAAAACCATGAGAGAGCCAAATTGGACATGCACCACGAGCCTGGAATTGGATCGGAAACTTAAAATGCGATTTACTCAAAATCACATTTTGTGGACTTGTCGACTTTTAGAATTAGACGCCTCAACTGTATATACGCATAAACCCTGACGTAACGTCACTCAGTCATTGGTTTCAAGGTGTGTTCTGCATCATACAGATCGAAAACCGCGGTATTTGTCATGTGCATTCTCTTTACACTCAATTTTAGGGGGGTATTTCGAGGGGGGTTTATTATTTCTTCAGCAAAATTTTAGGGAGGATATTGCGAGTGGGGTTAATTAAAGGGGGGTTTATTCGAGGTAATACGGTATACGGTAGATCACGTTTAGCGTTCCAAGAAGATTTATTCTCTAGAAGATTAATATTTAAAAAATCTCAGAAAATATAATAAAATGGCAATTTAATTGTATTTATATTTTTCAGAGATTTTTCAGAGAGATTAAATTATTTTTTTTATTTCTGTGGGAGAAAATAGTAAAAAATCTCTCTGAAGTCACCTTGTTGAGAAATTTTGCCCCGATTTTCATACTTTTTGCCCATTTTCACCTTCAGACTTACTACAATCCATGCTTTTTTCCCCTTATTTTTGGCTATAAATGTGCTTATTTATATACCATGTTTGGCTATTTTATAAATTCCCCTTTATGTCTTGAAAAAGCTTACATAAAAGCATATGTGATTCAGCATATATATCGCAGAGATTTAATTATATTTTCCAAATGACATGAGAGATTTAATAAAAATTATTTTCAGAGATATTTTTTGAGATAATATTTAATTGAGGCGTCTAATTCTAAAAGTCGACAAGTCCACAAAATGTGATTTCGAGTAAATCGCATTTTAAGTTTCCGAGCCAATTCCAGGCCCGTGGTGCATGTCCAATTTGGCTCTCTCATGCTTTTCATAAAGTTCCATATGTCGACAATAAAGTGTCAAATTCTCAGCCCCTAATCTCAACGTATATGTGAAAAATGGGGTGTCCATAAAATTCCATTCGGTCAGAGCAAAACTGTTTTTGGGAGGGAAATGGACTTGTCGCCTTCTTGCACGCGAGAACAGTTTTGTTCATGGGAAAATATGGGCTGCCTTATGGGAAAATTATGCACTTGTCGCCTTTTAGAAATCGGTGCCCATAGTGGACTTATCACATTTCTTGCGTTTTTTTCCCATCAAAAAAAGAATCGGAGGATGGACTTGTCGCCTTTTAGCCCAAAACTAAGTGGACTTGACGACTTCTTGCCCAAAATTTTTGCATTTTTCCCCAAAAATGTCGAATTTGGCACTTTGCCATATGGGCATGGGAGGTCAAAAAATTTATGGAAAATGATGAAAAATGTGCAGAAGTAGCCCCAGATGACGTTTCCGGGCCTAACTCGAAATTTTCATATTTTGGACTTGTCGACTTTTAGAATTGGACGCCTCAATTATATTCTCTCAAAATCGGCCATTTTTTGGAACGCTACGTTGTATCTACTTCACGTCATCACACGAAACCCATTCCCCGCATTGTTATGCTTCCAGTTGCTGTTAGGTAGGTGTTTACGTTTCAGAACATTGACACTTGTCAATCAGATAAAAAAACGACAGAAAATGGCATTTTTGACATAGACAGTGTCAATTTGTGTAATTTACAGTCGTCATGCCGCCAGGCGAAAACGGCCAGGTTGAGACGGCATAAATATAACATGAGCAGAAGCCTTTGTGATGTGGGTAATACTTCCACTGTCATCTAAATAAAATACGTATTACCTCGAAATACCCCCAGGGGGTTTATTATTTCGCCAGAAAAATTTGAGGGGGGAGATAATTCGAGGGGGGTCGATTATTTCGCCAGAAATTTTCGGAGATTACCCATACTCAGAGGTAGAAAAATCAAACAATTACATAGATGTATGTGTGTGTATAGGCATAAAATACATAACTGTATACACACATAAACCCTGCCCCTCACGTCACTCAATCATCAGTTTTAACGTTTGCTCTGCATTGTACAGATGACAAACTGCTGTATTTGTCATGTACGTCCTCTTTACACTCAATTTTAGGGGGGTATTTCGAGGGGGGGTTTATTATTTCCTCAGCCGAATTTTTGGGGGGTATTTCGACGAGGGGGTAATTCAAGGGGGGGGGTTAATTCGAGGTAATACGGTAGTGAAGAAACATGCCATCACCGTGGCGCCATTAGGAGAAATTACCGTATTTCTTCCAATACAAGGGTATACTTTTTGGGGCCATGGAATACATAGAAGGGGCAATAGATGGGTCATCTCCAATAGATGGGTCATAAACTGCTGGAATTGTGCCAAATGAGAAATGAAAAGTGGTACGAGAGATATGGCGAGATTTGAACCACAGCGGACGCCTACTGATGCATTGATTTGTTGCCACTGTTGAATGATATTTAAGAATACAGTTGTTTGTGGCAGAACTTGACAAAAGTTGCAACTTTCTTTTAGACAAAATATGGTAATTGGGATCATTCATTCAGTCCTGTAGCTGTGGGGAAGTCATCATGACATCTAAATGGGGCGTAAAATGACATCTAAATTGCCGCACAAGTTTTTCAAGCGGAAATGTAAATATGGCTGGAAAAATGCGGAAGAGAACTTCTATGCAGGTATTTTAGAAGGGCCTGGATCCTGGTTCTGTATTCTCCTCAAGATTGCCATAAATCCAATTTCGTATGGCGTATTTCCACGCTTAGGTACATATTTAGGTAGTCATGCCAAAGCATTTGACTCGCTTTCAATACAAAAGCCCCCAGTAAACACAAATGACCGCATTCATTTTTAATTTGGCACCCATTGAAAGTTTTCGGCGGCCAAAAATATGTTTTTGTTTGCGCACTTGCGCACTTTCAACTATTGGCCCTACACACACTAGTTTTCACCGTGACTTCTGTAAAAACTGAAATGGCCACATGGCGACATCCAGCCTACTCTTTTTGTATGCTTTATGTGTTTTTGTTTTCAAATTTTCAAAGTTTAACTATGATTTATTTAAACTCAAATTTAAATAAAATCAAATCATTCAACCGTGATTTTTAATTTGCAATTGAAAAAATTTCAGTTTTCACACGAAGTCACGGTGAAAACTAGTGTGTGTAGGCACATTATGATACTCGTTTCCGATGGCAACACTTTGAAGACATTGACTTTTATGCTTTTGGTAAATTGAAACTACCGTATTTATTTCTTCTCGTTTCTAGTAGAGCAGAACTTCTATTAAGAGGAATACGGTAAATGCCTTTGCATGCTCACCTCACTCTATAAACTGATTCTTCCTGGGAAATGGACACAAAGCAACTGTGATATTTGAAGATATCTTCAGAATTACTTGTTTGTGTACAATTTGCCCAATCAATTACGGAGATAAAAAATTACGTTATTTTATTTTTTAAACAGTTTTCTTAATTTTCATTTTCCGGAGGGAACCAGTTTACAGAGTGACCTTGCGTACGACAGTAAGATAACTTCTGTATTTTCGCGACATACTCCCAGGAGTTTTATTTAGCAAAAAATTTTTATGCGATTTTACATCGGAATCGGACCATCTTCCATCTCTACGTTTTTCATTCAAATTTGAAAGTAACATCCCACCCATAACAAATTTTTGGCGACAAATTGAGTTTTGAACATGATTTTTGACAAAAAAAAAACTCGAAAACACATAAACAATCACGTTTTATTTTAACCTTTTTATTCAAGTTTCATATTTTATTTGTCGCTCTGCTGTAACTGCACCTTTAACGCTAGTAGAGCGCTTCCGAGCAGAAAACACGGGTGCCGCATACATTGGACGGGGCAAATCACGTAAAGTTGCCTGCGACAAATTAGGTTTATTCTTCTAAGCGAAGCAGCTGATTTCCAGTCCGCCCCCACTTTACAACTCATATGTATTTACATACATACAGTGTCATCAGTGGGATTTGTCGGGCGGGAGCTAATTCCACAAATTGATCAGTGACAAGTACTGTGTTGGCTGGGACAGTTCCGCAAGGGCGCGAATAAATCGGCAACCTACAAGAGACAAGTCAATTTTCATTAGGCACGTCAATTTACAAGAAATTTGGCAAGAGACAAGTCAATTTTCAAGGGACAAGTCAATTTGCAAGAGGCGAGTGAATTCACATAAGACTTTCTAAGAGACAAGTGATTTTATAAAAGACAATGTTCAAGAAATAAAAGTACATTCAGAAGAGACATGAGAACATTTTTTTCTTTTATAGACTTGTCCTTTCACTTGTCTCTTGCAAGTTGTTTCTTAGCTTGTCCACTTGCAGAACTGGCATCTGAGAGTGGTAGGTTTATGATAGATCAATTGAGGAGTAAACCCATAAATGACAACTATATACATTTATTTTGAAATTAACTTCTCACACTGGGGCCAGTTTTGTAACTGTCAATGCACTTTACTTTACTCTTCACTTTACTTTTAACTGTCTGTTTATAACTTTTCTTTATTTTTTTAACTTTACTCTTTAATTTTAATATCACTTTACTCTTTACTCTTTACTTTGCCACTTGCGGAACTCACCCCAGATTGATTTTGCACTTTTGTTTTAGTTGAGGGTTGAGTTGTTTCTGTGTGTTAGTACTTCATAATGTTCTCCCATGGCTACTATCATGCATACAGCTATATTCAATCACATATTTAAGTGGTTTGAATGACAAAACATCACAAATCCCAGCACTTCACATACCAGTTATAACTTTATAATTGCTTTATGTCACTTTCCAAGAACACTTCGACAGCTTTAGAAGAATCTGATCCATGGTGATGGTGGGTGAATCAGGTAGTATACACCTGTAGAATATCATGTAGGATCTCATGACACATGTGCAAGTGTCTAAGTAAGCAGTGTCTTCATTGTAGTTATACTAGTGAAGTGACAGATTGGCAGATTATTCTACTTTATTGGTGTTTTTGCTCATGTCACTCAAACAGCAGGTTATTGAGGGAATTATATTGGAATACATGAAAGTGATATGACACTCAAGTGATATGCAAAGTGGCAAAAATTGGCCTCCACTAGCTAACAATTTATTTGTAGTTTTCTGCCAACTCGCTGACATGTTCTAATATGCAGCAACGACATGTTCCAATATGTAGAGGCATTTCTATTAAACTTCGCTGACAACTCCAGCAGCAGCATGCACAATAAACTGCCAGCTCGCTGACATATGCTGACAACTCGCTGCCAACTGTAAACAACCGATTGTCAGAATGTTGTCATCTAGCTGGTATCGAGTTGTCAGTAAGCAGTTTCTGTGGTATTCTGTGGTGTTATCATTTATGACAGCATCAGCTCAGCACGACCTGCTCCACTGATGTCACCAACGATGGGTAAGTTCTCCAAAAAAAAACACTTTCTGTGTTTTGAGTTTTTCAAAAATGAATACCTGTGTTTTGAGTTTTTTTCTTGAAAAAAACTTGAGTAACTCTGTTTTTATTTCTGTGTTTTTTGTAAAAACTCGAGTTTTTTGAGTTTTTTCTAAAAAAACTCAAGTTTTTTCCAAAAAAATTCGAGTTTTCCCCCAAAAATTTTGATTTACAGCATTTCGATCTGGAAACAGTGGTTTTCTTATAAAATATTGTTTTTGCACATGTTTTAACCACACATAACATTTGTGTATTCATTCAAGTGTCAAAAAAGTCCTTAAAAATGTCCACAATGAGGACATCAACATCACAACACCAGCAACAAAATGCCCAGAAATGACAATTCACGCAGTACTCCAAAATTCTTCAATGGATATGCACTGTATGGAAGACTACGGAATTGATTTGAACTACAACTATTATATTACCTGGAAATACTCCCATGGGCATTATTATTTCGTCAGAAAGTTTTGTAAGGATCATAGAAAATACCTAGTAGGCATTTACGTACCCGAAACAGGTTATAAATGCGAAAAACAGGATATATTTGAAAAAAACATGTAGTCAGCTACACAACCTAGTACAGTCTATGTGTAGCTGGGATGCAAATTAGCAGTAATAAATACATCATGTACATTGGATACATGATGTACATCATCCCAGAGGGGGGTATTTCGAGGGGGGCGGGGCTTATTATTTCACCAGTCCATTTTGAGGGGAGTTAATTCAAGGGGGTTTATTCAAGGTAATAAGGTATACTTAAATGTCAAAACTTAAATTGTCAAATCCACCATGAGATGTGCATGCCATCTTTAATTTTGTACCATTGTAAAATATGAATACATTATGTACATATTTACATACTATAGATGCTTATCTTATCTTGTTTAGTTTAACTGAATTAATGTGCATTCAACCATTTCGCTGAAAAAAAACACAAAAACTCAAAAAACTTTTCTGTGTTTCCGTGTTTCTGTGTTTCTGTGTTCTCCAAAAAAAAACTCATTTGAGTTTTGAGTTTTTCAAAATTTATGAGTTTCCGTGTTTCTGTGTAAAACAAAAACACAGAAACTCAATGAGTTTCTGTGTTCAATTTCTGTGTTTTTTCCATCGTTGGATGTCACTCAAATGCGACAGGCACCAAAGCATGAGACCCCTTGAATAGATCTCTTTCTGTGGGCATTGAAAAGGCATTGTCAAACACTAGGAAATTGTATTGTTAGCTGTGGCTAAACTTTGACTCTGAATACTGATCAGAAAAGCGCTTTTATTGTTCAGCTCGCTTCATGGCTTTACTTACATCACTAATCAGTAAGCCGGAACCAAAAAACTTCAGCACCCGGTCATTTTACCATTAATTGTTTTGGACCAGAGCCTTATTAAATCATATTTTACCAACAATTTGGAACTTGTAAGAAAATAACCCTTGCATAGGTAGAGGTGAGGTAGGTAGGTGCACTTTATTTAACAAAACCTGAAGACTTAATCAAAAAGAAGCTAAATCCGGGTTTTTGCAAGCATCAAACCTATTACCCGAAAGCGAAACCGATTCGGTTCGCTTCTATTCCGACCGACCCGGTTCCGGTTCCGGTACCGTATACACTTTCGGTGCGCTCGCGGGGAGCGGTGCGGCGGCGGGCACTGCTCGGTCCATTTCCTTCCTTTCAGACGCAGTGATTTTCTCAGCCATGCCACGGCCAATGTCACGTCCGATTAATCTGATAGCGCATGGACTCGAATTCAATTTGAGCGTAAGGCGCGCCACACGCTCAATTTGCGCCGTCGAATGTCAAGCGGTAGTGATGGAAAAGCGCCATGATGCTGGCGCCTGGCTCTAGCGCCAATGGGAAGAGCGCCATGGCGCTATTTTTGCGTGGCACCACGAACAACACGCTTGGCGCTGGTGTTAGGGCCAAAGCAGAAAGCGTCCCGCCTTTTCAGAAGTTTGGCGTTTGGGTTCGGAAAAGCCCCATATTTGTCTGACCCCATGCTGGCGACTTTCCATCACTAGTCATGCACCTTACTTGCGCCTTATTTACGTTCCAAAGGAATATGGCCCCTGAGGCGGCACTAGGGTTCGAACGAGACCGGGTTTTCGAGACCGAAACTGAGACTAGGAGTCTAGACAGACACCGACACCGAGAATGGTACATACCAATATGTCGATACCGAGAATAACATTTGCATTTTTCAAGACCAAGACTGAGACTGACTTTAGTAATTTTTGAGACCTAGACCGAGACCGAGACTGACCTTAGAAATTTGATAAACGAAGACCGGTGCTGAAATTTTGTCTATGGCAACCGAAACCGAAACTTACATTTTTATCTATCGATACCGAGGCCGAGAAAGAAACTGCCGTCTCGTTTGAACCCTAGACGGAACTGCATCATTTTACGGGCAAGTTGAAATCAAGTCGAATGACCCCCGCTGCGCTAAGTGGATTTTTTTGGAGGGGGGGGGGGGGGTATATTGAACAGTGGTCCAGCGGAATATTTTGCGCCACCGTGTAATTGTGGGTTTTTTCAGTGAGGCTGCTATGGGTGGAAATAGAGTGAAACGCCCGGATAAGTGCGTAAGTCGTAGTTATGTAATTTTCGTGACTATATTTCGAGATCTCTGCATTTTGAGCATTTGAAACACTGGGGGGGGGGGGGTGACGATAGCAAACTAATTTTCGAAAATTCAAAAACTTCAAGAAAAAGTTTTCGAACTTTTATATTACCTATATTATACATATAACTAGAAAAAAAAACAATAAAAAATCGACTTTTTGTGGAAAACATGGAAAAAAAATTTATGCGTATTTTTGGCTGTAAATTCATATCAAATTCAGAAACAGCATTCAAAACATTAATTTCACATGGACCGGCTAGTAGCGGCAGAAGAACAATTGTGCAGATGTAAGGATGTACCTATTCAAAATCCAGAAGAAAAATTCGAAAGTGCAATAATTCAGTGCAAAATATTCGAAAAGTATCCCAAAAAATGATTCCTAAACAACTCAAAAATTCGAAAACTAGCGTAAATGCTCCAATAAGGGGACCGTCGGTTTTTTGTTTTCAGCACATTTTTGGGGGTCGCATTATTGGAGGGGTTGCTTTATTGGAGAGAGTCGCGTTGTATTTTTGACACCTCAACAACTCGACTGTTCATTGAACTCGTATAAGCATGGCATCGTAAAGCAATATTGTAAAGCAATACTCACCACAAAGCTTCAAAATTTGCTATATTTGCCGCAAAATTTGCCGAATTAGCAGCGTCCGAAGATTGTGACATCATTTTCTTACTTCCGTTTTTTGTTTTTGTTTTCTTTGGGTGTCGCAGTATTGGAGGGGGTCTCATTATTGGAGAGGGTCGCTTTATATTTACTTACACAACGTGCCATAGGGGGTCGTACTATTGGAGAGGTCGAATAATCGGAGGGGGGTCGTCCTAATAGAGCATTTACGCTACATAAAAAAATTCGAAAACTTTTTTTGGGAAAAATTCTAAGTATGAACAGTTGTTTTAGAAAATAAACACTTAAAAATTTAAACACCTTTTTCCATACGTTTGTCATCGTTTTGGGGGCACTTGCGCTCCATCGCTCGCAATTCAGGTAGCCATCATACTAAATACCTAAATAATTTTAATTGGCCGTCGAAACTTATGTTTGCCTCAGTCGACGCTCAGCGAAGGGAAACATAAGTCAAACAAAACTAATTCGTTTCATGTAAGTCGAGTTTACCTACATACTATTTTAGAATTGATTCACAATCTTGGGATTGGAAGAACTGGCAACATTTTCTGACGAGATGGCAAACACTTATGCTGCGATTACAGCTTGGGCGTAAAATGGACGGGTGTAAAATAGATTTTTGGGCGTAAAATTAATTACAGGTGAATGGATAAAGATATGGCGTTGTAATTTCAGTCAAAGAAAGGGCACATGCAGATGTTGCTTGTGTTTAAAGCTCATCAGTTTATTTTAATTGTACTAGAAGTTATGAATTTTGGCGCAAATTTTTTTTAATTTTATGCCCTAAATTTTATGCAACTTACAGAGCATAATTGAAAAATTGTGCTAAAATTCATAACTTCCAGTACGATTAAAATAAACTAATGAGCTTTGGACACAAGATACGTCTGCATCTAAGCTTTCTTTGACTGAAATAACAATGTCGTATGTCTATCCATTCATCTGTGATTAATTTTACGCCCAAAATCAATTTTACGCCTGGTCAATTTTACGCCCGAGCTGTAATGGAAGCATTATAAAAACAACGCCACACAAAAACTTAATTAATTACCCCACAGTCCGCCATAGTCCGCGATTCCAATCATAAATTATGCACTACTTGTGTAGAAATTCCCCAAGGAGTTATTCAAGCAGATATATTCCAGTGACTTTGGTACACCTTGTATGCGTCGTTAATGCTGGATGTGTGCCAATGATTTAATGCATGAGATTCAAAAAATCATTGCTGTTTTGACATTTTACGTTAATGTATTCACAACAAATATTTTTGTCATATTTTCATAAAAATATTTAGCATGCTCTAGTTATTATTGGCACGTTTCCAATACACGACGGTAATAACTGCAGGGTGTCATGTCAGTAGAGTACACCTAGGTATATGCTTTTTGCAACATTATATTTTGTATCGATTGCTCAATAAATTTATATGCTTCTACTGTTTTAAGCAATAAATATTGTAGTAGTATTAAGTATACTCGGCGGACAGCACATCTAGTATGAAAACCTACCATAATTAAATGAATAAAATCTTGTGATAAAATTAATAATGAATTATTCCATAGTAAAAACAAAATATTATGATGAAAATCTGTATAATTGTTGGTTCATTATTCAGATGGGTTACGGTAGGTTTTCATACTAAGTTTGAGGTCCGCCGAGTATAGTTTTGTGTTAGTCTGGCAAAGAAAATACCCTAAATCCTCGAATAAGACCCCAGGGGAGTTATTTTTTCGTCAGACGTTTTGGAGGGGGGAGTTATTCAAAGGGGGAGTTATTCGAGGGGGGGAGTTATTATTTCCTCAGGAAACTTGGACTTAATTCATTGTATGGATGCAGTATGTAAACTCGTGTAATTCATGTATTTCACTGTCCAACAACAACAAAACAATGTGTATACACTGTATACACATTATGTATCTGCTGTTGCTACTATTCTTTTATAGTTTTGTATTGTATCCTTTTCATCAGAAGTAGGAGTTCTTTGAGAGGGGGGAGTTATTCAAGGGGGGGAGTTATTTTTTCCTCACCCCGCCAGCAGGGGGGACTTATTCAAGGGGGGGAGTTATTCGAGGGGGGGTCTTATTCGAGGATTTGCGGTAGTATGCAAACTTTCTATGGCCACAACAAGGGCGTCAAAAAAATTTTTTTACGGAAAACGGAAACGGATAAATTTGTGCACTTACCGGAAAACAGAAACACGACAAACATTTCAGCGGCCGGAAAATAGAGAACAGGGCCGGAAAAACGGAAAGGGAAAAATGAAATTTCCACGGAGATGGTAAAAATTGCTGAAATTTTGATGGAAAATGGAAAAATTTTTCACATAATTGAAAAACTGCATGCATGTTTACCAGTTTGGCTGAAACAGAAAACAAACAGTTGAGCCGAAAAAAGGGAATGTGGGGCGGAAATACAGAAAATTGAGCTGGAAAATGGAAAATAAGCTGGAAAAACGGAAATGGAAAAAATTATAGTGGCCGGAAAACGGAATGGAAAATGGGAAAAAAATTGCCTGCAGGAAACGGAAATTTGACACCCCAGCCACAACAAGTAAGTAAATAGGTAATTAAATAGGTAAGTACCTACCTAGTTATTTGACTGTGCCTGAACTGTGCATGCAGCTGTGTAAAGCTGCTTTACATCATAAATATTTCAATAACCTTGTAATTGTTTCTAATTGCAATACACTAGCGGCCAGAATAGTTGAGACTCTCCACCGTTGTCCCATAAGGGAAATTTGTTCAGGTGAGGTCCGACTGTGTTCACGTGCACGTCACTCCTCAACCGCTGAGCAAAAATAGTTGATATTTAAATATAATGTAATTTTATGTCGGGGCTAACGTGAAAGTTGATGGCATCTTTCTAAACACCTTCCCGGACAAGTTCACCACCCAATTTTTTATTTTACTCTTGATGCAATATCTGCGCCTATGGGGGGATTAAAGAGCTGAAAATTTGTATATATATAGTTTCAACAATCCCCTACTCCGCATCAATGGGGGGAGGCACGGCGACGAACTACAGGGAGGGTCGCCGTATATGCAACATTTTTTCCCGGCGTTTTTAGTGTCCCAAACAAGTTCGCCACCCACTTGATTGGCTGCACTACGGGGGCCATATCTCCTGCTGCGGGGGGGTTAAAAAGCTGAAATTTGGGGGATGTCTTGACAACACCCCCCTCACTATTCACCGGTGGGACGACCGCCGGCGACCAACTACAGCATCGGTCGCTGTGTTTAAAGTTTTTTTTTTTTAAACGACCCGAGTGTCCCACACAAGTTCACCACCCGATTGCGTTTTAAAAAGTGAATGGTTTAGACTTTAAAGAAAAATTAAAGTTGTTGAAAGCAGTCCACCACCTTTTTTAAATGCTTTGGTTGATTAAAAATGTGAAGCCAGACACCATTGGGACCCACAATCCTGACCCCAGAAACTAAACACAAATCCTGATCCCAAATAATTATAAAAAATTTCATCAAACATTTGAAAAAAGCTATTCAGACCCTGAACTAGTCCTGATCCCAATCTTGAATAATTCAAAAAGTATCCAATATGAAAAATTTGAATGAAAAACTATCCAGAATGACCCCCACCCCAATACCGCACACAGACCCCAGTCACGATCCCTATCTCAAATAAATAAAAAAATCCCGATATGAAAAAATATATGATCCCAGACAACCCTCCAGTAACGATCCCAATTCCAGAAGAAAAATTATATCCAGTTTGAACCCTAGATCTCCTGATCGAATTTTTCTCTGTAGGCACTGGCAAACTTGAATGGGACACTCACCCCCTCCCTAAATGGCAGACAAAAAATTCACTTTACACCAAATTTTTGTTTCACAATTGAAAAGTTGGTTTACAAAGTCCCATAGAGGAGTGTTTAAGGTTCAATATTGCGTAAACAACATAACCTCTAAAATGCCTCCATAATGAAATTTATTTGGGGTGAATGAAAAAATGAAAATTTTGGCAAATTTTGTTCCTGTGGTGATGTCATTATGATGTCATAAAATTCACCCCAAATAAATTTCTTTATTGGGGCATTTTAGAGGTTATGTTGTTTACGCAATATTGAACCTTAAACACTTCTCTATGGGACTTTGTAAACCAACTTTTAAAGTGTGAACCAAAAATTTGGTTTAAAGTGAAATTTTCAGTCTGCTGTTTATGGGACAGGGTGGGTGCCCTACTGAAAAAAATTTTATGAGCAGAACTAGGGTTCAAATCTGATTCAATTTTATATCAGGTATGTTCTCACAACATTTTTTTGTAATGCAGTTGGGTGGCAAACTTGTTTCTGACACTTGGGCTGTTCTTAAAAAAATTTATCAACTTTATATGCAGTGACCCATGCTTTAGTGAGTCGTCGGCAGCCGCCCCACTGGTGTATTGTGAGGGGGGTTGTTGGCAAGACATCCCCCAAATTTCAGCTCTCTACCGCCCTCACAGCTGGAGATATAGCCTTCAAAGTGTAGCTTATCAAGTGGGTGGTGAACTTGCTTGGGACACCAAAAACGTCACAAAAATTGTTGCATATAGGGCGACCCACCCTGTAGTGAGTCGCCGCACCTCCCCCCATTGTTGGGGGGTAAGGGGGTCTCACAACTTTATATATACAAAGTTACAGCCTTATAACACCCCCATGGACGGAGATATTGCGTTCGAAGTGAAATAAAAAAATGGGTGGTGAACTTGTCCGGGAAGGTGTTTATGATGCCCCTGACCCAAGATATGGTGGGTCTGAAAAAAAGTAAATTTTTCTTTAAAAAATTGGGTGTCGCCCAGAAATAACAAAATTTGCATATCAATAACTTGTTCATTTGTCAACCGATTTTTGTCAATCGACTTTTAAAATGATCACAAATGATTGGAGAGTTCATTTTTGAGGTCAAATCGGTGATGTAGAATTGTGCATACCTATATCTATTTGGGCCGGCGTTTATTGATAAGGATGAAAGGCAGAAGTTTGAAGTGCTATAACTTTTGATTGGTAAGAGATATCGATCTGATTTTTTTGGTATTGTGTTTATCTCAATCAAGAGTATACGATAGCATGTGCAGAAATTTTTTTGTTTGTGTTGAAAAATGGGTCAAATCGGCATACGATATTCATACATCACAAATCTGACGTCAAAAATGGAATCTTCAGGTTCTCCCGATCATTGTAAGAGTTGAATGATCCAAATCAGCCCAGAAATAGCCAAGTTATTAAGCTTCATAGTCAATCACCCAAATTGGCCAGATTTTTTATTTTTTATTGACCATCTTTTTATAGACCCTTTTATCTAGTCACTGGGGGATTATTCAAGCAAACAAACATTTTTAGCCATAGTCCCGACCTGAAAACCCAACATACTCATACGGCATCAAAATTGGGCCAAGGACAAGCGACTGAGAAGCAACAAAAGTGTGGTGGAAGTGAAAAGTGAAGTGTGGTGAAAAGTCTCAACTATTCTGGCCGCTAGTGTATTACCAATGCTTTTACATGCATTTATGCAATTGTAAACTTCTAATCATTACTCATGTGTTGCATAATCAGTCTGTGGGAAATTTCAAGATCCACTGGAAACTGTTCATTTTAATGCACCATTACCCTACAATGGACCAATATTTTATACATTAATATCTCAACACGAATACCGTATATCCTCAAGTAAGTCCCCCAGGGAGTTATTTTTAGATCAGGAGTTTTTAAGGGGGGAGTTATTCGAGAGAGGGGGGAGGTTATTCGAGGGGAGTTATTTTTTCGTCAGAATTTTCAGTAAAAGTATGATTAACAAATGGGGTAATGGTGATAACATAAATCATTTGTCGGGATACAAAATTCACAATTCAAGCGCTGAAATCAATCTTAGTGAACTCTAGCTGCAAAATACTACATATATTGAAATACATATTAAACACATAAAACGTTTTTTGAAAATGTGATATGTTGTGAAATGTTTTCTACCCATAAAGTAGGGGGGAGTTATTTGAGGGGGGACTTATTCGAGGATATACAGTATGTTCACTCGGTGGACTTGATACCCTGCATGCAGTGCTGCACTTGCAATTTATTCATGTCTCATGTTGTAAGCGAGCCAATGATAATGAAATCATGCGATTTTTGTAAAAATGTGACAAAATCATTGATGTGAATACGTTTATTTAAAATATCAGCAATATTTTTTTTCTATCTTTTTAATGAAAATTGCATGCGTTAAGTATCGATGCCATGCTTCCAGCGTGAACCGCGTGTGAAGCAAGGTGCAAAGTCACTGAGACATAAATTAGTACATCGCCAGAGAAAATACTACACGTCTTATTTCTTCCAGACACTTTATGACCAAACCCAAAATGGATTACCGCACCAATAATAATAATAACAACAAAAATAATAAGCCAAATGGCGAGCAGACGGCCTACGACTTTCTGTTGCTGTCGGTGGTGTCCGGCAACGGCTCCGACGCGGGCAGCACCACGAGCATGTGTGGGTTCTGGGTGAACGGTGACTGTGTGACTGGGTTCAATGGGTTCTCGTGGGTCACATGGTATTGGAGAGGCCTGGCCACTTTACATCCCGGACAGTTTACATTCTTCCACAAAGCGACAGTTTACATCCTATGACGCATTCTGTGGGAAATTGTGTTGTCTGTTGTGCGTACTTGAAGATTTTCATTTCGGTTTCAATTCATTTCCCACTTGCCACACAAATCGAATTCCGGTGCATGCCAATAGCTTTGTGGAGCCATGGACTTTTCATAAATTTTCACGTCTTTTGCATGACCATGACCCTTGAATGTAAAGTGTGTTAAAAGTTCGGGATGATACATTTTTTACATGATGTTAACAGGCGCGGTACTCTGGAATGTAAAGTGTCCAAATACAGAGAATGTGAACTGTCCAGGATGTGAAGTGACGCTAGCTCGTATTGGATTGGGTGTTTTTTTTTGTTTTAGAAGGTTTTCTTGTGTTGGCTTTTATTGTCCGTTTTTTTATCGCCTTAATCTCACTGCTTACGTGACCGATTGCTTGTGTTAACATATTGTTTATGTTATTTTTTAATCGTCTGCCAGAAAACCTGATGCAAAAACCTAATCTCAGCCCTGAACCCAAAATCCCAATAACCCACCTGAACCCAGTAACCCAGTAAGGCATTATTAACCGTGCACCCAGCACCCACTCTCCCAGCCCGGAGCACTGGGCAACACAAACTGTTTTAATGAACCATGTATACACTTCGTTAGCGATTTTATTCGCCCTGTGTTCCTGTATAGTTTTGGCCGTCACAGCTTACTGTTGGCAGGTTGCCAGTATAGTTGTTCAATGTATTTACATTTACTTGAATCGTGTGTATACTCATATGCTGAATAAATATATTTATGGTATTTTCCCAAAAAATTCTGCATTCAGTTTCTAACGTTTCTAGTATTTGTGATGTTCAAAACAATTTTTATTGAAACAACTTTTAACTGATTGACCATCTATGTAAATATGTTGAGGAAAATCATGAACTTTTCCAAAATGATGAACTCTTGAAAAAAGGTACTTTTGACATTTTTAATCATACAATATCAGTACATTTTCAGGAGTAAGAAGTTAATGTGTTCCATTTTAGTTTTCTTTTGAGTCGAAGGTATACTCGGCGGACCGCAAAGTATGCGCCCAAAATAATTTATGTCTTGGTCTATAACGCGCGAGCTGGATACTTATGTATGCACTTTCACAAAAAGAAAAATATTTAAAAAAAGAAAAAGGCGGAGTCGCGTGCAAACGAGGAATGTTTTTTCCCGTCATGATTTTTTCTTTTTTTCTGGAATTATATTTATTTTATTTATGATGACGTCATGATGGACTGTTTCCTTCATAAAAATGCACAGCGTGCGTTCCGCCGAGTATAAAAAATATACATTAAGAGTGTTAAATGCAAAAGTGACGCCTCTCGTCAAAAGTGTTTTTTTACTTTTCCCTGGGTAAAAATTTTGCCTCATAGATTGGCAGCGAGTTTATTAAAAAATCTTATTTCCTGGTTGAGTTCCATATACCATTCAAAAAGTTGGGTCATTAAACAACTCTGGTTGCAAAGAGGCACAATTTCGAGATGTCGCCCAGTCCCCTGTCCAGTTCCAGTAGCACCCAGAGGATTATGAGTTTGATTGGCGCCATGGCGCCGCCGATGGCCTTTCCTGGATTTGGAAGGGCACTTTGGATGGTTTGTTTTTTATTTTTTGTTAATTTTTTTTGTGGGAATTTTAGGGTATAAAATTCATCATCGTTTGAGCGTGCTGTTACCGTAATTCTTCGATTTTATTGACGTGTTCATTCACATTGGCGTGCTCGTTTATATTGTCGGGTCGGGTGTGTGGGGCATCCGAAGAATACATTGCCATGTTCAAATACGTTGGCGTATGAAAATATCGATCTGCAAAGTTATCTGAAATATCCCTTTATGTTTGCCGCTCTAAGAGTCCAACAACGCTACCTCTGCGACAATTGACTTAATTTATGATGAATGAGCAGAGTTTTCATTAAACATGTTCCACATTCATATTTACTTAAGAATCATTCGGGGGAATCATTCGAGTAAATACGATAGTTTACGTCTATCATTTACAAATTTGGTACCCAATTATATTATATGTGAGTTTACTTTTCACTAGTGAGTTTACTTGTCACTTATCACTTCTCTTGTCGTCCTTAGAGCATAGTACACTCACTATATAAAAGGTAAATATAGTTGGTGAATGTGATTCTTTCAGAAAATTGGTGAGCACTACTGAATTCATAAGCTATGTTGCCTAAGTTCCCAGTGGTGTTCATTTTGATAAATACAAATTTTAATACGATCACATAGGTCTCTGTGTGGGGATTTAAAACCTGTAGTTTTTACATAATAGTAATAATAATAATATTGGTATATTGCTTGATACGTTTTACCCAGATTATCGTGTCAATTTGATTAACTATGTAATAAATATATGTAGCCTAGTATAAATATAATAGTATTTTACATGCCAATTTTAATTAGTGTATCCGGGCTTTATATTCAATAGCCCGCGTGAACTTTATGCCATGCCTCGATTCTCTGTATCGGTGATAATCGACATTTTTTAAATGGCCCTGTTTCTTCATTGATGGTTACGTTTCTTTTCTAGGCGGATTGATTTTTTTTAAATCCCCAAAATAAGTGGGCATTCTTCGTGGAGCGTTTTGAAACATCTCGTATTTTCGAACTTTTCTTACTACCGATTTCCTAGAAATAGCCCCGCTTGAATTAACCCCCCACGAGATATCCCCAGGTGTTTTCGAGCTGAGGGAAAAATAACCCCCCCCTCGCAATGCCCCCCTATCTGGAATGACATGCCATGTACCGTATTTCTCCGATCAAAGCACCCCGGGTGCTTTACAAAATTGGAGCAATTTTCAAACAACTTTTCAAGTGCCGTTTATAGCACCCTGGTGCAATGCAAATCACCGGGTGCTATACTATGTTTTCTTTGATAGTGATAGATATACTTAAGTAATCATGCAATCCCACACCCCACTAATCTATGAACTCAAGTGCCACCACTTGAAGTTGCCCTGGTGAATTACACCAGAAGTGTTTGATTTCACCGCAGCACACAAATGAACGCCGCGTGCCATACGCAATTAGATACGAATATCTGTGCGAAAAGAACGCTGCGCGGCATTCTATGCAATTAAATAGGCACACGTGTGCTAAACGCCACGCGCAATGCCAAAAAAGCGCAATGAAGCAGATGGTTTTCATTGCGACAATATTGTTTACGCTTATCTACAGACAACCACCAAAATTTTTTTGGATGAAAAGTAAAGCACCCGGGTGCTTTACACGGAACATATTGCACAGCATAGCACCCCGGGAGCTTTGAACGGGGGGGGGTGCTTTGATCGGAGAAATACGGTACATGTTGTGTTTATTGATGCCAGTTTGCATCACAGATACACATATACCGTATTTCCACGAAATACCCCCAGGGGGTTTATTTTTTCAGAGTGGAAATTTTGAGGGGGGTATTTCGAGTAATTTCGAAGTTCATAGTAAAAAGTACACTTTTATATACACAAGACAGGTAATCAACGTGTCCAAATAGGGTATATTTGGACATTTCAACGTATATCGCTACAGAAACTAGTATATGTGTAGCTGCGATGCAAACTGCGACCAATGTACCTATACATAATGTACACTGCATACATCATGTACATAATTCCAGACGGGAGGTATTTCGGGGGGGGGGGGGGGGTTTCTCCACAGCCCAAAAACACCTGGGGGTATTTCGAGGGGGGGTGGGTTAATTCAAGGGGGGGTAAATCGAGGAAATACGGTACGCTAATTTGTGTAGAGATATACCGATATACCTACCGTATTACCTCGAATTATCCCCCCCCTTGAATTAACCCCCCCCCCCCCTCGAAATACCCCCCTAAAATTCGGCTGAGGAAATAATAACCCCCCCCCTCGAAATACCCCCTAAAATTGAGTGTAAGGCCGGAATTAGAGCTCAGCGTCGATTCGACGTGAAATGATGACGTGAAATGTCGTCGTGAAATTAATTACACGAGTGTGGATCATGCTTCGGGTCTACAATTTTCTAAGGATAATATATGAATCAATACCTTAATCGTGTCCAATACTGAGTGTTATCAGTCACAACCAGGCTTGCAGCTCAATTCACACGTTCACACATTTTTATGTAACACACATAAATATTACCGACAAATACAGAAATTTTCGGTTGCTCATTATTTGTTTATTTTATCTGGGAGGTCAAATCGCGCCCCGAAAAATAACACAGTAATGGTGTTTCGGTATTAAAAAGCGATTCCCGCTAACACACAACAGGCGCACCGTAAAAAATTATTGTGTGAAACTTATTTATGCTTACGCGATCGTGATTTGTCGGTTAAAAATTCACACACTGAGTAAAAATGACATTTTCGGTACAATGTTATTTTAACACCATAACAGGGAAAAGTGAAAATGTGTGAATTTCATATTTTTCGGCAGAAAAATGTGACATTTAGTGAAGGGACAGGGGGAAACGGAGGGCGAAAATGAACATGAATCTACTCTTATGAATCATGAATGAACAGGTAACAAATGCACAGTTGTTAAAAGTACATTTAACGACCTAATTCCATTTGTAACCTATCAAATGCACACTTATTCTACTAATTAAGAGTTAATTCATTAACTAATTAACTAAGAGTATCAATGACCTATGCACTAATTATCAGTACTAATGATTGCAATTGTAATGTGTCAAATTGCAATGTGATTAGATGCAAATGTGTAATTACCAGCTAGTATAGTGGCAATTAGAGCAGGAGTTAATTAGTAGTGCAATCATAGGCCTATAATTATTATACTTATTTGATAAACTGTGCAGTTGGTACGATTTACATGCACTTAATGATTATCTCCAGTGTATTCACTTCAAAGTGCATAAAATTAAATTAGTAATTACTCTTAATTAGACAATACTGGGTTTTGTTTATCAATCTACCTATACAATATGAAAATCTGTTATTTTTTATACTTATGGAAATCCAACATTTTTTACTGAATTTTTTTTCAGGGGACCACCCTGCATGCACTCGAGGGCCTCGCCACCTTTGATCACATATTTCTGCCGCCAATCCTACCCAAAAATGCCACATGCCCACCCACTTATCTATCATCGAAAATGCAGATCCCATTACAGCACAATGAAATGCCGTGTGCCCAAATTTTCCGAGTGAAAACAAAATGCTAATCCCATGAGAAAATACTTTTTGGGCCCAAATGGCATAGCAGATGGGTCTAATACTTTGTATAAGAGTATATAGACTTAGGTAGGTATGTAGATGGTAAAAACCCTGTTCTAACATTGTACAGCCATTGTTTTTAAAATGTGTTCTCCACTGATCACAAACTGCAGCTTTTGTCATTTACATTCTCTTTACACTCCACATTGCATAATATTATCTTACAAAACTTGAACTTCTACTTGAAATTCTACACTGTATTGAAAATATTTAGTTAATTTTCACACATTCACACAAGAAAAAACCCCCAAAAAGTGATGTGCAATTCACACATGATTTTTTAACACACTGTTGAGGCACCGACAAATCACACACAAACAAATGAACGCATATGCGTCTGTGTGTTTTGTTTGACCCCTAAGAGAACCCGACTTTTCACACGTGCAATCGATACCGTTATTATTATGGCTGTATGGCCCGAGTCAACTCCCCCCTAAATAACAATGTCCCGAGTCATCAAATTAGCTGATTCACTATACATTAAAAAGTAATTAGTTGATTCAGGGCACATGGGGTTGATTCAGGGCACATCACTCCACATGCGATATTTCCGTTCACACGCATGGCGTAACGCAGAAAAAGAAACCACAGAGGGGTCAAAGGATCAATGCCAATGCGGGTCACAAAAGTGAAACTTAAGTGAATGGCTAATGGGGGAATGGATTTGACACACCTGAGGGCTGTTCTGGCGGCAGACCAAAGCAAAATATGGCCCAAATTAAACTAAATTATAAGTTTCAATGCCAGGTCCTATTCTGGGTCGCGTTCCGGGTCCAAAAAGTTTATAATTTATTATTTAATTTTTCAATGTCTGACCCGAAACGCGATCCGGAATTGGACCGGGATTCAAAATTTATATATTAGGGATTTATTTGTAACACTACTTTACTGAATTAGTGTTCCAAATAAATACCCAGAATTGTAAATTCAATTCTGTGTCCAATTCCGGGTCAAATTCCAGTTCCAAAATGTTTATAATTTTTTTCTTCATTTTTTCAATTTCAATTTCAATTCATTTTTCTTTTTATACTAGCCCACATTTTTTATTTTATGCAAACACTTGTTTACTATCATATTATATGCACATGCTGGAATAAATATGCCATTTGTGATGATGTAATGCCAGTTTTATTTAAACAATGGGGTTGATGCCAATAAACAATGGGGCTACCGTTGGGTTATTTTGGGACACAATATGGGTGCGCGAGTCAATTCCACTTCTGAGTTGATTCGGGCACACTGTGTGTTGATTTGCTACACATGACTCTACGGGGGTCAACATAGATGCAGGTTGATTTGGGACACATAGAAAGAGTTGATTCGGGCGGAGTTGATTCAGGCGCCTGTGAATCCTACACATGGTAAATAAATACGTTAAATCGTGCCCGACAAATGTAAAAAATTCACACAGTCCCAAATTCACACAATATTTCACACACCGAAATTGGAAGCTGCAAGCCTGGTCACAACTAGAGCGAATTGAAAAATTCAATTTTTATCATTTCACGTCATCATCATTTCACGTCACAGTGTCAGGGAACAACTTGACATTTCACGTCAGACTATTGCAAGCAGCAGTCTGACGTGAAATGACAAGTTGTTCCCTGACACTGTGACGTGAAATGATGATGACGTGAAATGATAAAAATTCAATTCAATTTTTCAATTCGCTCTAGTTGTGGCTGATAACACTCAGTATTGGACACGATTAAGGTATTGATTCATATATTATCCTTAGAAAATTGTAGACCCGTAGCATGATCCACACTCGTGTAATTAATTTCGCGACGACATTTCACGTCATCATTTCACGTCAAATCGACGCTGAGCTCTAATTCCCGCTTAAAGGGAACGTACATGACAAATACCGCAGTTTGTGATCTGTACAATGCGGAACACACGTTAAAACTGATGATTGAGTGATGTTAGGGTAAGGTCTATGTGTATAAACAGTTATATATGCCTATAACCACATATCTATCTACCGTATTTCCTCGAAATACCCCCCCCCTCGAAATACCCCCCCCCCCCTCGTTTGACCCCCCCCCCCTCTCGAGACCACTATGGAACAATCACCCCCCCCTCGAAATACCCCCCCCCCAGATTGAGTGTAAAGAGAACGTACATGACAAATACTGCAGTTTGTGTTCTGCGTAGTGCAGAACACACGTTTAAACAATGTCGGAATCACGTTAGAACAGTGTTTATACCATCTACCTTATAAATGGCGGTTTTTTGTTGTATTTTTCGACGTCTGCGTACGTTTCAGACGACAATTTCGTACTGGGATTTAAAAAAATTTCTTGTGAAATAATAACCCCCCCCCCTCGAAATACCCCCCCCCCCCTCGTTTAACCCCACCCCCCCTCTCGGGACCACTATGAAACAATCACCCCCGGGGGGTATTTCGAGGAAATACGGTATGTAATTGTTTGATTTTTCTATGTCTGAGTATGGGGAATTTCCGAAAATTTCTGGCGAAATAATAGACCCCCCCTCGAATAAACCCCCCCTCGAATTATCCCCCCCTAAAATTTTGCTGGCGAAATAATAAACCCCCTGGGGGTATTTCGAGGTAATACGGTATTCTATTTTGGTATGTTTATTAACGGTTTTGTGTATCTAAAAGCGAATTCTTTAGTTTCGCAAATGAATTTCGCGAAAATTTCTGACGGAATAATAACCCCCGCCACCTCGAATAAACTCCCCGTCGAAATACCCATCAAAATTTCCACTCTGAAAAAATACCCCCCCCCCCCGGGGGGTATTTCGAGGAAGTACGATAGTTTATGTAGATTATGCGTTTTCAAATAGGTAACGAATAACATAACGATGCAAACCAAACACAGCGAACAAATTTCCGGCATGACTGCATCTATAGAGCGCCCGTAAAATGTTCACAAAGCATTTGAAACATCACAATATAATTCACGCCAGAGAGGCCCGATTCGGGGTGACAAATTGATTTTGCACTGTTCTGTTCTCAATTGATGAAGATTAATTTAACCCAAGGCAAGGACTATCGCAGCAATGTTTTTACCGTATTTTTTCTAATAGAAGAGCGCTCTTCTAATGTTCGTCAAATTTTTTACCCGTCCTTCTATTCATTTTACCATCTTTTCAGACATTTCCTTTTCAAATTCTGCCAACGTTTTGCAAAGTTTTTTACTACAGTTTTCATTGATTTTGACACACGACGATTTTGTTAAATCATTAAATTCAGTCAACATTTGACATAAAAATGATGTCATATGTAAAACCCAAAAACACTAACGGCACCTGCCGCCATAAAACATATTTTTATGTATTTGGCCCAGTGCCAGCAGTTTTGCGATATGTATGACCGTTTATATATGAGACCGTCCATCTATTTCGTGGCCAAAAAGGTCGAAAAGTAGCTAAATATCTATTGGAGACGCCCTTTTATTAGAAGGAATACTGTACACTAGCCGTCTGCATTCAACTATGGTCGTCTGCATTCATTTTCATTCACATGGAGCGACTGTTTCTGGCTAGAGAAGTGATAAGCACCGGTCATTTTTTCGGGTAGCCCGATCGTCCGCTCAAAAGTTTTCATTTTGATATCTGAAAGTACAGGGTGCGGCAATTTAGACGGACCCCATAAAGTTTTGAATAACTTGTAGCAGATAACCAGAGCTATTTAACCTATGGGGAGGGTGGTTATCGTCCACTTCGTTACCAGTAAAGAAAAAAGTGGTATTGTGGTAGAATTTTTCCGGAAAGTGTCCGTTTTATGAGAGTTACAAAATGGGACATAACTCTCATAAAACGGACACTTTCCGGAAAAATTCTACCATAATACCACCTTTTCTTTACTGGGAACGAAGTGGACGATAACCACCCTCCCCATAGGTTAAATAGCTCTGGTATTCTGCTACTTGTCACTGGGTAGTCGGATAAACGTCAAATTTTAGGTCAACATTAACAACTAAATAGGAAAGCAGCCCTGAATATATGGCTGCGATAGCTCCACTCGTTCACAAGTCATTCACAATTGTCACTTTTCCACCACCTTGTGATATCGTTCAAACGGGATTGACTTCTCGGGACCGGGATCGAGATCGGATTGTTTTTTTTCAGGTTGGTTTCTGATTTTATTCTCGCAGCTGCATGCCTAAATGCGTGCACGCCCCCCACCAATTCGCTATGCCCATAAGGAAATCGGCGGGCGCTTGCGGAATTGGTCGTAAAGCTAGGTGGTGGAACAGTGGACAATTACACGTTTCCATGAATAACTTGAGAACGAGTGGAGCTATCGCAGCAATATTTTCAGGGCTGCTTTCCTATTTAGTTGGTTATGTTGACCTAAAATTTGACGTTTATCCGACTACCAAGTGACAAGTTATTCAAAACTTTATACTGTATACCTTATATTAGAGGTAATACCTGGTAAGTGAAATTTGCAATAAATTAATTAGCGGCAAAATCGGGCTAAATAATCCACTTCCTCGTTTTTCTATCACATTTATTTAGTATGCATCCAAGCATTAAACTCCCCTAACCGCATGGATGGCCTCATTTATGTTTTATGATGTTTAGTTATTTCTAGTTTACTAAATATATCCGATACCAGAGTTGTTAAAAGTACCAAACTTATTTAAAAATATGTGTAAATGTGAAGTGCGTTTTTTTAGACACCCGCAAGTACAGAACACATAATGTAATTTTTGCTTTTACTTATGAGTCAATGTGAGTAAAATACTTTTTCAATGGAAACGTAAAAATGAGTATTTTTAAGAACCTTCATCCCAATTTTTACTCAAAATGACAATTTTCATTTTTGCCTATTTTCACCTTCAAATTCCGTAATTCATGTGTTTAATTGTACATTTTCAGCGTTTCTGACTATTTGTGCATATACATGGCTTTTATACCGCAAATCCTCGAATAAGACCCCCCTTGAATAACTCCCCCCTTGAATAACTCCCCCCTTGAATAACTCTCGCTGTTGGCGACGTGAGGAAAAAATAACTCCCCCCTCGAATAACTCCCCCCTCATGAGAAACTCCCCTATTTGGATGAATACAATACAAAAATACAAAAGAATATGAGCCTACAGGACAGCAGCGAAAGCAAATACAGCGAAAGCAGTTATTTGGGGGGGGGGGGCTTGCGGGATTAATATATAGGCTTTTTCATGGTATGGAATGAAGTAAATGGGAAAAAATCACATAGATTAGTTATTTTTAAGGTAACAAAATATAAAAAAATGTGAAAATGTGTGATTTTGAGCAAAAATCACAACAATGAAAGCAACAACATAGCATCAGTTCTGCAAATTGGCAGCTAGAATCTTACACAAGAGGATAGACAACTTTTTATAGAATTTTACAGACACTCGAGTTTTTGTAAAATTTTACTAAAATTGTACAAAAATTCGAATTTTTGTACAATTTGACTAAAATTTTACAAAAATTCAAATTTTAGTAAAATTGTATTTTTATTTTATAAATTTCCCATTTTATTTTATTTTATTTTATTCTCCAATTTTCTATTTTATTTGTATTTTATTTTTATTTTTTTCTGAGATTTTGCCAACCCTGGTTACAGGCTACATCCATGCAATGAATAAAGTCCAAGTTTTCTGAGGAAAAGATAACTCCCCCCTCAAATAACTCCCCCTTGAATAACTCCCCACTCCAAAACGTCTGAGGAAAAAATAACTCCCCTGGGGTCTTATTCGAGGATTTAGGCTATTTACACAGGTCCCGGCTGGGGACCGGGACCCGGCAAAAAATATTTTTTTTCAACAATGAATAATTGGTGTGTATGGGTTGCTGGCATGTTAATTAGGTGAATTATCACCAAATTAGCATGCACAAAATTTTTGCGAGACGGCGACATGCGGTGATGCAAATTTTTTTTTGGCGGTGTATAGTTTTTTTCGATTTGTCTGAATTTTGGCATGTGTGTAGTGATGGAATGGCGCCATGGCGCTGGCGCCATTTGAGGGCGCCAAAGGGCGCCGCGCCATGGCGCCATTCGCGCTTGGCGTCCTTTTTCTGTGGCGCCCTTGGCGCCTGGCGCCCACTTTCTGAAAGGCGCCATGGCGCCCTTTCTCCGTGGCGCCCTTGGCGCTTGGCGCCCTGCCCTAAAAGGGCGCCAAAATGGCGCCAGCATGGTTTCAAGGTGAGTGCTGCGTGAATGAATAAAAAAGAAAAAAACGGGTCTGTGAATGATCAAAATTCAATGGAAAATAGACAAAGTGGTGTAAGTGGATGTATATGTTTCATCCAATTTTTATCAGATGCGTGTAACGGATCAGAAGCTGAGCATGATAGACCGGTGAATTTGCAAACTCGTAAATCAACAGATTGAAATTATCGGAATTCCGTTGTCATCCGCTTCAAGAAAACATATATTGGAAAATCTGTTTGATGTGCATTCATTGTTTTGTCGAATGAGAATTCTCAAAGTGTTTGAATTGAATATCACGAGTGAGTACGGTTTTTGCACAAAAGTTTGTTGCTAGTCTCATTTTTGCTGATTACATCCTGGAGAACATGAATAAAGAAGTGAATGTGTGCACTACAGTGCTGGAGAAGCATTTTTAGCACACGCAGGGTATTCTACTCGCTTTTTTTATACTGGCGCCATTGGCTATTGGCGCCCTCTTTCCGTGGCGCCCTTGGCGCCTGGCGCCCACTTTCCGAATGGCGCCATGGCGCCCTTGGCGCTTGGCACCCTTTTTCTGTGGCGCCCTGGCGCCTGGCGCCCTGGCGCCTGGCGCCCTTTTTTCTGGCACTTTTCCATCACTACATGTGTGTACTCCTTCGTTTACTGAGTACACATGCCAAATTTCAGCTCAGCACCGTTAATGTTTATCATTTTATTCACACTTCAATAATTTTCGATCACTGTATTTTTGTATAGTGATTGAAATTCTGCCGGGGTCCGGTCCCCGGCAACGTTGAAATGGCCTGGACCGGGGTCAAACGTCCCCGGTGAGAAATTTTTTTTTCAGTAAACAAAGATTTTTGGTTCCCGACCGGGGACGTTCGTCCCCAACAGGGGACAATTTTTTAGCTGAAATTTGGCATGTGTACTCAGTAAACGAAGGAGTACACACATGCCACATTTGAGACAAATCGGAAAAAACTATACACCCCCCAAAAAAAATTTGCATCAGCGCATGTCACCGTCTCGCAAAAATTTTGTGCATGCTAATTTGGTGATAATTCACCTAATTAACATGCAAACCACCCATACACGCCAATTATTCATTTTTGAAAAACATTATTTTTTTGCCGGGTCCCGGTCCCCGGCTGGGACCTGTGTAAATAGCCAAGGATTTAGGGTAATAAGTTTTGGTTATTTTTCTTTATTTTACCTTTTCCCTGTTTCCTCTTCTTTGCCTTGAAAAACCGTATATTTATGCCGTATTTCCTCGAATACCCCTCTGGGTTGATTGTTTCAGAGTGAGAATTTCGAGGGGGGTTAAACAAGAGGGGGGGTATTTCGAGGGAGGACTTATTATTTCGCCAAAAATTTTGTGAACTCCCAGTACTAAAATGTTGTTTGTAACGTACGCTGACATCAAAAAATGTGACAAAAAGTACCATGTATTTATAAGGGTCTATAGACCTAAATATGTAGATGGTGTAAAACAGGTTCTAACTAGTGATGTAAAGGCACCGGGGCACCAGTGCCCCGGTGCTGGGCACCGAAGAGCACCAGCGCCGGTGCTGGTGCGGTGCCATTGCAATCTTCAGGGGTGCCATGCCGGTGCCGGTGCCATTTTTTTCAGAATAGCACCGGTGCCGGTGCGGTGCGGTGCCATTTTTTTGCCGGTGCCAAAGGTGCTAGCACCAGGGCCAAAGTAAAAGGCACCGGGAAAAGCACCGGCCAAGGCTTCATGTGCTTTGCAATTTTGTCCATAGTATGTGCTTATTCATATTTCAAAAAACAGCGATATATTTACCCAACCGTTTTTGCCTATTTTGTAAACCTCCCATCAAATAAATATACCTACTGTGAAATCCATTATACGATACGTGATCCATGATACATGATCTGATGAGCGAATCTAAAATTTTGTTGAATTTTAAATCATTTTTATATTTTATATTTATCTTACTTGTTTGTTCAAAATTTGTTGTCAGTTTATGACAGAGATAGCTCCATTCTCTGTACAGCTGTCAGATATTTTACGTTTTTACTAATTTTACTAGTTTCCGTTTTTTACCACAAAATACGCCACTCGTCAAGTCGCTGCAGCGGAGAATTGTAAATGCCGGCCCCTTTGCGCTAAATGCGTGCGTAATTAAATAAATGGTTGTTTTAATGGTACGGGGATTTTACACGCAAATCAGGAACAGCGCCAGTACCCCTTGGGGTCCTGACAAGTTCCCGAGGACGGACACGGCAACTTACCAATCCCTTTCATAATTGCAGCCGGCGTTTCACACCAATTAGTTGTTAATAAAACCGTAATTAATAAAATCAAATTAAAATACAAAGCAGTTAGTATGCTTCAGGGGGACCAACTTGAATTTCACGGGAACTTTATTTAGCAATTTAGTCAGAGTCAATTTCACAATAGCACAAGTGAGTCGTAAAGCCTCTAGTGGGTGAAAAAATGTAAAATCAGCGCGTTTTATAATCACCAAAAATCTACCATACCATCACTGAATATTACTTGCGAGACACAACAATCAACCATAATTAAGAAATTATAAGGCAGAAATAATGATCACTGAAAAAACGAACAACACAAAATACAATGGTGTGGGAAAATTAAGTAAATGCGGGGGAAGTGCCACAATGCAAAAGTAAAATGAACTAATTAATAAAGGTAACGGTGTTTAATCTAACGTAATTAATATATAATAAAAAAATTATCTCAGGGGTGAGTGTCATAAACTGGGTTTTTATTCAACGGTTATGGTACAATTCAGAACAGGTGGTGTGACACTATGTTATCACCCCGCGCCACTTTAGGTGAAATATTTTATAGCGCGCCCGACCAAGGCCACTGAAAGAACGCTCATTGCGGGGGTTTATTCAAGGTTGTTTCATTGCCGGGTAAGGGGTTGGAACTTCGGGCATGAACACACGCTACAAAGACACTAGCACTTTTGAGTTCACCAATCACCCTGGGTGATGGGAATAATTAATTGGCACTGCTGTGCTCTTCACTTCATACTGTGCTCTGCATGTGTCTTGCAGTCGCATATCGACAATAATTGCTGTTTTGCCGCTCTTCAGCCCATTACCTAGTCCTAAATAGAAATGCACCTGGTTGGGGAAATTTCTGAATGTTATCTGTCGGGGCGCTAGGGTGTTTAACAAAATGGACACCTTTAACTTAGCAAGAAATTTCAAAGCCTTTTTAACCCATTCTCAGACACTACACTCTTTTGATCAACTATGTAAACTAATCAAAAAAAGGAAAAAATGGAATAACCTGATAAAAGTACGTTCAAGCAAAAACGGGAGTAATCACTTAATTTAAATGCAAGTGAAATCAATTTAATTAAACAGGGAAAAAAAGTGAACCAATTAAAATCACATGGAAATAATGACGTAATTAACGGAAAAGAAAAATACTTAATTGATTTCATGGCCGCAGTAGTTTCCATTCGGGCGTACCATCCCGGGGCTGCAGCCTCATTGGCGGATTTGCAGTGCACAGCGAACCTCGCGTTCACTGTGACTTCCCTGTGCACTGCGGGCCGTCATTCGGTTGCATATGGTCGTTTTTGAGTGGTCGGGGTGTCTGCACAAAATTGTTGTTACGTTTTTACGCATGATCGACTAGCCATATTTCCACCTACACAGCAACGACTCCGATCAGTAGACAATAGTGGCTATGGACATTGCAGTGAATTAAATATTTTATCTTTCATTTGTAATCATTGTAATTGCTTCATAAAAGTGATTGCCACATCATTCTGATCATTTTAAGTGCTCAACCATCAAAATCGGTTGAAAATTCATGGAAATATGCATGTCCAAAGGTGAGACCACTGAGAAACTGCCCGATATTTACGTCAGAAATTCCAGCCCGGTGCGGTGCCTTTCGGTGCTAGCACCGGCAACCCGCCGGTGCCCTTCGGTGCCGGTGCCATTTTTTCCAAAAGGCACCGGTGCCGGTGCGGTGCGGTGCCATTTTCTGGCCGGTGCCCCAGGGTGCCAGGTGCCCTTTTCATGCGTTGGCAAAGGTGCCGGTGCGGTGCGGTGCCATTTTTCCCGGTGCCTTTAACATCACTAGTTCTAACGTAACACAGTCATTGATTTTTATGTCTGTTCTGCATCATCCGGATCACAAACAGTAGCTTTTGTCATGTACGTTCTGGTTACAGTCAATTTGGGGGGGTTATTTCGAGGGGGGGCTAATAAACTCATAGTGTCCATTTTGAGGGGGGTATTTCTAGACGGGGCGTATTTCGAGAGGGGGTATTCCGAGGAAATATGGTAATCATCTATTGAAATTTTCTGTACATTCAAAAGTATACCTAAAAGCGAGTGCAGGTACGTTTTTCAGAGGAAAAATAAACGTATTTACCCCAGTACTCAAGTATACATATTTTTAGAGTAAACATAATTACGTTTTTACAACTATGACCAATACATGCACATGGCACATGTGGTGGGATTGAACTGGGCTGAAAATTGCTACTTGCTCATAAAACTGCGCCGATATATGTACATTTAGATTCAGTAAACCCGACCCGACTCCAGAGTTTGTGTCAAACTGCTACTTAACGCTGAAATTTTTACTTGAATAGTGATGAATTTTAAAACGCTAATGCAACGCTATGTAACGATGGCAAACTAAAATTCTAAATTTTATCGCAATCCAAAATTCTGGGAATACCCGAAATCGTAATTAGTAAAACCCGGTTTTGCAATTCCGATTTCGATTCCCATGCCTAATTCCGGAATGGCAGAACTTCATTAGCGCATGGGAAGGAAACTGCAGTGGAGGGTGCAATTGCTATGGCTCTGTTTAGATATATTTTGATTATTTAACTTGATTGCGTTCCGTTGCGTTGCGGGTACCGCTCGCTATGTATGGTGATAAAAAACGAAAGTTGCTAAGTATACATACCTGTCCACCTATCTTGGTAGCTCTGGGTCTGGATTTAGGATGTTTGAATTGCCTGCGATGTATTGTTGCCGCACACACTAGTTTACTAACAGAGGTACAACTGCAGTTGACCAACACCTCATTGTGGTAAACTCAAATGCGTTCAAAGTGGATTTATGAGTTTGAGTTTGCCAAAATCCGAGTTTACTGGCAGTAAACTAGTGTGCGCAGCGCCAATAATTCTAATCGTTTTAATATATTCAGATTAAAATGGGGTAAACCACAGAGAAAAAGGGTTTATTATACACTAGCGGTCAGAATAGTTGAGACTTTTTACCATAGAGAAATGGGAGGCTGGGGGTCCACCACACTTTTGTTGCTTCCCAGTTACTCATCCCTAACGATGGCAAACCCTCCAAAAAAAAGTATTTAAATTTTTAAGTGTTTTTTCCAAAATGAATTTTCGAATTTTCGAATTTTTCCTGACATTAATTTTTGAATTTCGAATTTAATTTTTGAATTTTTGAATTTTCGAATCTTTTTTGGCAATTTTCGACTTTTTTGGGCTATTTTTCAAATTTTTTCAAATAATTTTCGAATTTTTTTGGGAAAATATTGAATCTGAAGCTTTAAACGCAGAATTGGGACTGTTTTGGAAGTGGGTGACACACTGAGTGTACTCAGTGCATACAGTGCTGACTTCACAAGATACGGGTACTTCTCAAACCAATACTCGAAACCACTCTTATACTCAAGCGACATTACACCTTACAATGAAATCTACCATACCCCATCTGAATAAAAGGACAAACATTACATTTTTTTAAAATTATATTTATCAAATTGCTTTGATAAATATGATGAATTTTTTAAAATTTTGGTTCTTTTATTCAGATGGGATATGGTAGATTTCAATGTAAGGTGTTATGTGGCTGGAGTATCTCTTTGATCACATCCCTTTTACTTATAAATATGTGCAGTTCCTTTGGGCAGTCCCAGACACCTGTAAAATGCTCTGTGAAATGTCAAGTGTTATGCACATTGTCTAAAGTCATGGAAATGCTGTGGAAAATTTCAAATATGTTAGCCATTTTCAAAGGCATTTTCATAACTTTTGACACTTGCAAGACATTTCACATTATACATTTCAACGTTTTTGACGTTTTTTTGTTTTGTTTCGCTTTTTCATACGCACCGCGTATCATTTGTCGTTTTATTTTGCACGTTGAACCTATGAGTGCGTTTTTTGCCTTGAATTCCCTAAAAAATTCGAAAAGTATTTTCGAATTTTCGAATTTTTCAATTTTCGAATTTTTTGAAAAATAAATCGATTTTTAAGTGTTTTTTCTAGGGGTGAAATAAAAATTCGAAAATTCCGGAAAAATTCGAAAATTCGAAAATGTTTTCGAATTTTCGAATCTTTTTTTGCCATCGTTACTTATCCCTGGCCCAATTTTGATGCTGTTCGAGTATGTTGATTTTCAGGTTGGGACTATAACATAAAATTTGTTTGCTTGAATAATCCCCCAGTCACTAGATAAGGGAGGTCTATAAAAAAGTGGTCAATAAAATAATTTTTTTTTGGCCAATCTGGCTAAAAAGCTAAAAACGTGAAAGCTTAATAACTTGGCCATTTCTAGGCCGATTTGGATCATTCAACTCTTACAATGATCGGGACAACCTGAAGATTCCATTTTTGAGTTCAGATTAGTGATTTATAAGTTCCGTATGCCGATTTGACACAGTTTTCCATACGAAAAGTTTTTTTTACTGAACATGCTATTGTATACTCTTGATTGGTAGAAACACAATACTGAAAGAATCAGATCGATATCTCTTACCAATTAAAAGTTATAGCACTTCAAACTTCAAATGGAATAAATATATGGCATACCTCCAATATAATACCTCTAATATAAGACACAGCTGGCTGAGTGCCAAAACACATAAAATTGTAAAAACCATTGCTGACCATGATAAAAATGGTGCTGAAGGGCATCCAAACCACTACTCTGTGTCAACTGGTATTAGGCCTGGTTCATGATTTCGTTACAGTTTGAAAAAATGAATTAATCTGGCGAAAACATTATAAGGTATACCTCTAATATAAGGTGCTGTCTAATATAAGGTATATCAAAACACTGAAAAAAGCTGATGAAATTAATATAAGGTATACCCACTACGGTATATAGTATACGGTAGGTACATGATGTTATTCTGAGGAAAAAATGCTCACCCATTGAATACCCCCCCTGAAAAACTCTGACAAAAAATAACTCCCCTGGGGTTATAACTTTTTACTCTTATAAGCTAAGAGTTACCTATAACTTCTATTCGAGGATATATGGTAATTTGAAAAAGTTCAATTCCTATTCAATGCTCTGCTGCACCCAGCACATTTCCTATTCAGCTTTGGAATCAGTGAAGCAAATTACACAACAAGGATTAAATCTGATTATGCCCCTCCCCCCTCTGCGATTGAATCGAAGTAGATATCACATGTTGGAATTATTGTATGCTTTATTGTGTTTAGCGCGAGGGAAGTAAAGCCCGTGACACTGATGTTGGGACAAAATTGCCACAGAGGAAGCGCAGTCACAGCGTGGTGGTGAGGATTCCGAAAGAAGCTTGAATGGATACACTTTTTATTACACACCCTGGTGCCAGTACCGCTCCCTGTAAAGTGCCAAACGTTATGCAAAATGTCATACAAATTTGTCAATTGGCAAGTTCAGTAATAATACCATTTTTATTTTACTGGGTGCGGGAATGGCCCCCCCCCCTGCTTGAATACTCGCTAACCCAGGCCAGAACCACTGCACTATGAATTACAGTGGCAGTTAAATGGATATAAATAAATAGATAGGCTTCCCATTGTAGAAAGTTTGCTTTTACATACATCCAATTTGTTATGCATTACGCTGTGTATCCATTCAATCGTTTACGTCAAACTAATTTACCGTATTTCCTCAAAATACCTCCTCTGCCAACCCCTAGGTCTGAGCGAGCTTATGAAAAAAGTCTAGATGCTTATATTCATCTATGTCGGTTATTGTACCATTTTTTTACTCCTACATATGTTACAAACAACTTATAAGTACTGACAGTTCAAAATACTGCTGGCGAAAATATTAACCCCTCTCGAAATACTCCTGCCTCTATTAATAAATACCCCCCCCCCTCAAAATTTGCACCCTGAAAGATAAACCCTGGGGGTATTTCGAGGAAATACGGTATGCATAATCTGTACGCACAGTTGCTCTGCTCATTATTTATTTTACAACCTGTAAACTTTTTATTATTTAATCACGGTTGTCCTGTTAATTTATTAGTGTGCCACTCCCTTCCTTAACCGACACTATTTGAAATCATTTCACACCGCTACTCGGATAAGTTCCGCACCTTGAATAATCCCCCGTCTGACGGAACAATTTATTAATTGTTAAAAATGTTTCCTTTAAATAACTAATTTTTTATTCGAGTATTTTCGGTCTGTATATTATCCTATTTTAATATGATTTATGATTACTCTCCAGCACCATACCACGCGAAAATATTGTAGGCACCATTAATCAAAAGGATATCGTTCCAGCGAGCGATCGCTAACGATAGCAAACCAGAATTTTCTAGAATTTTTTTTTCACTGCTAGAAAAAAAGTAGAAAAAAAATCGAATTTCAGAAATTCATTTAAAAAAAGACACTTGAAACTTTTTGACACTTGAAAAACACACTTTTCTCCACAAAATTTGCCATCGTTAGCGATTGTGCAATCAATCAATGGGTCAATTTGCAAATCGAACGCAGGGCGGGTTCAAACTATCCGCGTCTGGTTACGGGCCGCAGGAAATTTGTGCCGCTGCAAGAGTAAAAGCCGCCTCCGCATCGTTGATAGTGCCCGGCTCGCCACAAAATTCAGGTAATTGTTTTAGTTTTAGGTAGTGTTGGGAACCTGAACCGACCCGCGGTTCAAACCGTGTTGAAATTTCGAGCTGTCAAACAATTTTTTTTTGGAAATGGAAAACTTTTTGCACGGAAAACAGAAAACGGAAAGTGAAATTTGAGCAGAAATGGAAAAATTCACATACCTAATTGGAGAAAAACAACATGCAAGTATGCCTGTTTGGCTATGACTATGGTAGCTCATCTGTCAACTGTTGATTCGTTCACAGTATTATTACATGTAATTTGTGTATTTGAAGCAACAACAATATACCATCCCAAAGAATGAAACATCAAGCATCAAACATCAAGTATCAATCAATACATATGAAGGGTGTGCTTCTAAAAGTACCGATCTACAAAAAATCGATTTTGAGATAATCGCGATTGAAAGTTTGGAGCATGCAATACCCATACATGGGTATTGGGTATGGGAATTTTGGGTAAGGGTATTTCGGCCATATTGTTGGGTATCCACATGCATGGGTATAATCATTGATTATACACGTAACACTAGCTATATAAAATTTAGGGAATTGTATTTTTGCAGTACAGTACATTTGAAAGGAACAAATTGGTAATAGCGTGTAGATCGGTATTTTTTAAAGCACAAAATCAGAAAGCTGTAGATCGGTACTTTTACCCATAATAAAAAAGCACAAAATGAGTTTTTGCGCAAGCGGACGCCGATCTGACATCGGTACTTTTAGAAGCACAAAAAATAATGTGCAGATCGGTACATTTCAAAGAACAGTTTTGAAAAAAGTGTGTAGATCGGTACTTTTAAAGACACAAAAGCTGAAAAAGCTTGTAGATCGGTACTTTTAAAATTTCAAAAACTGTAATTTGCGATTTTTTTTGCTTTTTTCGACCCCCCATATCTCAAAATTGAATTTCGCACCCCCCACATATTATATATATTTTTGAAGCGCATTTTTATGGGGACCCCAAAAATGGTCCTAACTCAAATTTGAAAAATTTGTAGATCGGTACTTTTAGAAGCACACCCTTCATATACCGTATTACCTCGAATTATCCCCCCCCTTGAATTAACCCCCCCCTCGAATTAACCCCCCCTCAAAATGGGCTGGGGAAATAATAAACCCCCCCCTCGAAATACCCCCCCCCTTCGGAATGATGTACGTCATGTACATAATAAATACGTCATGTACGCAATGTACATGATGTATATTACGGTTAATTTGCATTGCAGCTACACATAGAGTAGTTTGTGTAGCTATCTACGTTTTTATGTCCAAATATATCCTGTTTGGACACGTTTATTACCTATTTTGGGTACGCAAATGCCTACTATTTACTATGATCCTAACGAAAATTTCTGACGAAATAATAAAACCCCCCCTCGAATAAACCCCCCCCTCGAATTAACCCCCCCTCAAATTTTGCTGGCGAAATAATAAACCCCCATGGGGGTATTTCGAGGTAATACGGTATAATCAATCATCAAGCAATGTATTTGATGCATCAACAATATTCAGCATTTAGCAAAATGACAACTGCAACAGAAAAAATAACACAACAAGTACTTGTCAACAATTCAGAATTTTCAAAGATTCATTTGTCACTTGACTTGCCAAGTCTTGCCTTGACTTCTTGTTGTCACTTCTCCACTTATAGAAATACCAGAACAGCTGTTAACTATGTACCTAGCTCTGTAAAGGATTACTTACAGAAAATAGGGTTACTAAGGGTTGCTAATTTTACCACTTCTTATTGCTCAATGCCTGTTGATATTGGAAGAACGCACTTCCATTGGATGAAAGGAACCCATTAATATTATCAATTTTCACTAGTGTGTGTATTCCATACTGTACACATTTCCCACCTCATTTATCTAGAGGTGCAGTTGAGATATTTATTGTCTGTCTGATGTCAGCGCATTGACAAGACTTGAAACGCATAAAGTGCGCTTTGATTTTTACACGAAAAGTCTACTCAAAGAGCCCATTTGAAAAATACCGAAAACCGATTTAAAATTAAATCCGTTTTTCACAAATCTCCCATCCACGCTTCATCTAGCTTCACCGTGCGTTTCACGCACGTTCAAAATTGTGCAGGGGCCAGTTCCGCAAAATGCGAAGTGAGAACGAGAAGTGAAATGGCAAAGGCGAAGTGAAACGGCAAGAGAATTGGCAAAAGCGAAGTAAAAAATAAAATAAAAAGTAAATATCTCTTCGCGTTCCCATTTCACTTGCCGTTTCACTTGCCAATTCACTTGCAATTTCACTTGGCCTTTGCGCTTTTACTTCGCCTTTGCCATTTCACTTCTCACTTCTCATTTTGTGGGACTAGCGCCAGAACACTTTACACGGCTTCTCTAAAATATAAATTTGCATGCCAGCGCCATATAAGTAAGTGCGAATTATTAATGATTCAGATTTTCGTGATGCGGGCGGCGTAGTGAAGCACCAGAAAGTGTTGGTGTGAAGTCACTTCACGACGCTTCACCGCGTATCCACACGCCCATTTTTGCTGTTTCACATCACAACAATGTCACATCGCAGCCCGCTGGCAATACTTGGCGAGCAGCGAGCACGTGTCCTTCAGCGACGGGTCTGGCGAGCTCGGCAACGACCTCACCGGCGCCCGCAGGAATAACAATAATAATAACTGTGCGTATAGTAGGAACGATTGTAGGGTGTCTCAAAATTGGGGCAGGGCTAGGATTGCCAGCTTTCCTACTGCCACTGGATTGTTCAGTGGATTGCTGGACAGCGAGAAGAGCGATTACACGCTCATTGATGGCAGGTGTGTTTTTTGTGTCTTTTTTGTGTGTGTTTTTCTTTTCTTTTTTTTTGAGGGAGGGTGTTTTTGTTTTCTGCATTTTTAGTGTATTTTCGGCATTTGTGTTATGACATCTTTAGAAAAGAAAATGTGTTTTCATTGGTTTGAAGCCGATTTGTATAAAAACACAGAGTGTTTCATCCTCTTGTCGCTCTGTTAATGATTCATTTTCCAAAATCTGTCATTTAATGACTAATGTTCACTATGTGTTTATAACCCTCAAGGATTCACTCAAGGAACTCACAGGAACAAAATACCACTTATCTTCTTATATAAAGATCTCTTACAAGCAGGGTTGGCAAAATCTCAGAAAAAAATAAAAATAAAATAAAAATAAAATGGAAAATTATAGAAAAAAATAAAATAAAATAAAATGGAAAATTAGTAAAATAAAAATACAATTTTACTAAAATTCGAATTTTTGTAAAATTTTAGTAAAATTGTACAATAATTCAAATTTTTGTACAATTTTAGTAAAATTTTACAAAAACTCGAGTGTCTGTTAAATTGTATAGAAAGTTTTCTATCATGTTGCTTAAGTTCCTAGCTGCCAATTTGCAGAACTAGTGCCTTGTTGTATCTTTCATTGTTGTGATTGACACATATCGTTGCTCAAAATTGCAAATTTTCACATTTAAAAAAATATTTCCACCTTAAAGATCACTAATTTATGTGATTTGCTTCCCATTTTCTTCATTCCATACCTTGAAAAAGCCTATATATTGAACCCCGCAAGCCCTCCCCCCACCCAAATAAAACAACCAAATTTTAGGCATCTTCCCTTGGGAGGAGCAATTAGATGCATATATCCAGGACCTCCTGAGGGTCAAAATACAAAATGCCTACCTCACAACTCGTGTCAAAAGTTAACATAAATTTTTTCTGTATTCATCTGCATGCTTCTAGCATGCACATTGTTTTATGTCGTTGCATCCAAGATTTCCGATTTTTTGTAAAAATTTTGTAAAATATTTGTAAAATTTTTGTAAAATGGTTTCATTTTATTTTATTAATGACATTTCATAATAAAATAAAATAAAATAAACTGAAACATGAATAAAATAAAAATAAAATAAAATTTTAATAAAAATAAAATACAATTTTAGTAAAAAGAATTTTACTAAAACCAACCATGCTTACAAGATTAACTTTCAATTTGCATCATAAGTTTCACCGATACAAAACTGACGTGACAATTAAGTGGCGATAAAATAGCTCGACGTAAAATACAACACTGCGCAAGATTGATGTTGGTCATAAAATTAATTATAGGTGAATGGATAAAGATACGGTATTGTTATTTCAGTCAAAGAAAGCGCAATGCACACGTTGCTTGTGTCAAAGGCGCATGAGTTTACGTTAATTCTATTAGGAGTTATGAATTTTAGCACAAATTTTTCTATTATGCGCCGTAATTTGCGTAAAATTACTGCGTAAAATAAAAAAATTTGTGCCAAAATTCATAAGTTCTAGGTAGTTGAATTATAAAAAAAACTGTTTAGCTTTGGACACAATGCACATACCTATGCATATGCGTATTCTTTGACTGAAATTACTACGCTATATCGTTATGCATTCACTTGTAATAAATTTTACGCCCGAAAATCAATTTTACGCCGTGTCGAATTTTACGGCGAGCTGTAATTAACCCTTCAAAGCCATTCCAATCACAGATCATTCTACTCCTTAAAACAAGAAAAACAGTGTCAAAACCACAGTTTATTGGGATCGAATTCCAGTTCAAATTCATGCGGATCACAATCTGGAAATACATCACCTACTGTGCGATTAAAAAGTGAAGATTCCGCGGGCAGTTTCCATGCCATTGTGAAGCAGAGTTGTTTGAACAAGGTTCGTGTTTTATGTCACTTGGAATCAATGATGGAAAAAGTGCAAGGACTTTGGCGCCAAGCACCAAATGCCCCATGGCACTTTTCCAAGCATAAACGCCAAGCGCCAGAAGCGCCATGCTGCTTTTTACTTTTGGCACTTGCGCCAAGCCCCAGCGCCAGTCGTTTTGTTCCTGGCGCTAGGCAAAAATAAGCGCCAATAAATAAATAAATAGGCCAAAAACGCCATGGCGCTTTTCATGGGTGTGGCGCCAAGCGCCAATGGCGCTACAGCAAAATAGCGCCCAGCGCCATGGCGCTTTTCCATCACTACTCGGAATGCGGTATGATAAACACTGCAGTACCGATGGCCGATAGTTTTTTAACGGTTTTTTTTGTTTAAAAAACTATTTATAAAAAAGTATCTTTTTTGCATTTGCATTGTTTCGTAAATTCGCGGGGGGGGGCCTAAATTCCTACAACAAGTTCTTTGCCTATGCACACTCTTTCAAACGCCTCTGCCAGTCCTTTACTATGGCATGAGCAGCTGAATCTCGATGATGATAACAACCATTTCCTCCAAGTGCACTTTTTGCCTGATCCTGGCAAACTTGTTATCGTGAACATTTTTTGTGGCGATCTCTCAATGGAGATATGAACGAGCTAGGGGGCTGAAATTTTACACGTTCGTTGAGAAATGTCTGGGCTGCCGTATTTCGTCGGAATAGCCCCATCTGAAATGAGTGTTTTTTGCATTCTATATAGATATTAACATTGAAAAAGCATATATTGTATGTTGTACTCCCAGTTCAATTTACATAAAGTAGATTTATTTTACCAGTATTTAATAACGGTAATGTTTCATTGCTAGGTTTCTGTGCATCCCGTCACAATTGTTTGTCCTTTCAGGGTTTTTTTTCATATTTAAATAGAAAGTATTCATTGGCATTTATTTGCTTTACATGTGTGGAAATGTGACAGTTTGTTCCACCTGAATAGTTTTATGTGGATATAAAATTTATGAGCAAAACATGCAAAGGTAGCAGCGCATCAGATTCAACTACCGTATTTCCTCGAAATACCCCCCCCCTCGAAATACCCCCCCTCGTTTGACCCCCCCTCCTCTCGGGGCCACTATGAAACAATCACCCCCCCCTCTAAATACCCCCCCCCCCAAATTGAGTGTGAAGGGAACGTACATGACAATAACTGTAGTTTGTGTTCTGTTTACTGCAGAACACACGTTAAAACAATGTCGGTGTCACGTTAGAACAGTGTACATACCATCTACATACTAATATTAGTCTACAGAACCTTGTAAATGGCAGTTTTTGTTGCATTTTTCGACGTCTGCGTACGTTTCGGACGACACTTTCGTACTTGTTTTTCAAAAATTTTCTTGTGAAATAATAACCCCCCCTCGACATACCCCCCCTCGTTTAACCCCCCCCCCCTCTCGGGACCACTATGAAACAATCACCCCCCGGGGGGTATTTCGAGGAAATACGGTATTTCCCTATGGTAAATATGATAGCGATTGCGCCATTCTAGGTGGCGTTGTGGCGTTTGTGCCATGGCTTTTTTCAGTCCCACCATGGTTTTACGGCACAGTGGTGGGTACATCTCTGACGATTTTCTATTCATGTTAGAAAAAAACCTATTGTTAATAGGCGCCACAAAACATGGTAAATAAATCATGCGCGTGGCGTGACAAATATTCATCAGTTTTTGGGTGGTAAACATTTGACACCAGATGCGTAAAAAGCAGCGCCAAGGCCAAGTCACTTACAAATCTCCACAGTTTGCAGGTGCACATACAAAGTACCTAAAAACAAACTAGTATACCCGCACCCGGGTACAAAAATACAGCCCATATGAACGCAGAACAACAATGCCCAAATCAGTCAGTACAGCCAAAATCACCAAATTCCCTCGCTGGCACAAAACCATCGAAACCCGGGAGGGTGCCCCCCTACAACCTCGATTGAGAACACTTTGAGCCAGAGCTTTCCCCTGCAACGACAAATACAAGAACATTCAAAGCAGGTGCCAATTCCATAAGTAGATAAGTGACAATAAAACTGGCATTTAAGTGGTAAGTATTGGAATGTATCTATACAGATTTACCCTATATTTTTAAAGATATCAGAAAATATCAAAATGAATTTACTTACTTGTATTCCAGATTTTTCCAGACAGATTTAATTTTTTTCAATTTATGAGAAGAAAAAATAAAAATTTACTCGGGTATCTTTTTTATTTTTTCTGCGTTTTTCACAGATATTAAATTTCCTGTTCTTTTTGAGAGATATTCTGAAATTATATTTACCTAGGTAATTATATTGTTATAAGTTTTTATAATTATAAGTGATTACACACAGTATTTTCACAGAGAACATTATGGTCTTTTATATCACTTTCAAGTTTACTTGTCATGCCATCTCACTTATAAATTCACTTTTCACTTAAACTTCACACACCACACACTTATCACTTCTCTTGTCACTTGCCCACTTGTTGAATCAGCCCCAGGAATCCTTCCTGTGCGATAGAAATTGTCCTGCGGCGGGTAATTACCACGGTTGTCCGTGCGGGCCGGAAAAGTGCAATCAAAAGAGTGATTTCGACACGTGTGCTGAACTCGATAGCCAATCCATAGTTTGCGAGACTGAATTGACCACTCCGTTTTGCGGTTTGAGGTTGGCTCATTTTATTCTGTTTATTTTAATTGGAAGTTTGTAATTGGGCGTGTGGTAATTTGTTTTCGAATTTTCGAGTTTTTATTGCGATGCGAGGTCCTGAATTTAAATATTTTCAGTTTCAGGAAATTTTTTTTCCAAAAATGTGTAAAGACTGCTTCACAACTAATTTGACAGGCACATTTTACATTTAGCGAAAATTCCCTCCAAACTTGATAATATGTAGGCTTTGACTTAAATTTTTTGTGAAAATTGCTTTCGGTATTTTTTTCTTTTTCTTACTAGTAAAAAACTTATAGTTTTTTTTCCATGGTGGAATAAAATTCAAAAACATTTATATTTCCATAATATAAATGTAGTAGGTACCTATAGAAAAATCATTTTTTCTAATATTTTCAAATTTTTGTTTGCCATAGTTAAGCATCATAAGTTGTAAATATGAGGATGTTATTCACTTGCGGAATCGACCCCATTCCAGTTATTTCCATGCCATTACCAAACTATAGCCACTTTATAACTGCAGTTATTTATGATAAGTGAATGCAGCATGTGCAAGGAAAACCGCAGATCAGACAATCTAAACCCCGTAAGATAAAACGTTAAATTGGTGGATAGGTAGTGTAGTCTTACTTGTGGTGGATTACTTGTGTAGTCTAGATACTACAGAGTCTGTATTCCACTACCATATACCACATGAATAATGAACAGAACGCATTTGTATTTTTGGGCACAATATATTATTTTCACTATAGGATAATGTGAAAACACACAGTAGTTTACAGGTGAACTTTTCAAAACTAGGTATAAATCCGTTTCAAACACATTTATCAGTTGTGTAAATTTTGGCTGTAAACTCAAACTTATTCATGACGGTCACATGACTTTATTCATCAAAATACGGTAACAGTCTCTGCAAGGCGCGCAGTTTGCTCAGTCAGTACAAAACACAAATAACAGTAGCTTAAGAATCATAAGCCAGCTGTTTAAACGCGCTTTTGTAACCTGCATTTTTATATCCCATAAAAGTAACTGATCACTGGGGCGGGGAAATGCATTTTTTACTTTTCACCTGCAATGTGTCAGAGTTGTTAAAGGTACAGAACGTATACGTAAACGTAGACATGCGTTTTTAAAGTATATGTAAACGTAAAGTATTTTTTTACTCACCGCCCCCCCACCCCACAGAAGATGTAGAAAGTAAAACATTTTTACTTTTACTAATGAGTAAACATTATGAGTAAAATACTTTTTCATGAAAACATAAAAGTGAAAATGTTTGAGAAATTTTGTCCCAATCCTCATACAAACACTAGTTTGCATAACTTTTGGATATTTTCACCTGCAATTTCACTGGTTCATTTTTTTTGTGCCTATTTTCAGGGTTTACTGGATGTGCTTATTGGCCCTACACACACTAGTTTTAACCGTGACTTCTGTGAAAACTGAAATGGCCACATGGCCACATTCAGACTACTCTGTTTGTATGCTTTATGTGTTTTAGTTTTCGAATTTTAGAATTTAAATGTTCATTAACTTAATTTCACATTTAAATAAAATTAAATCATCCAACCATGTTGATTAATCTGCATTTGAATAGAATTCAGTTTTCCCATGAATTCACTGTGAAAACTAGTGTGTGTAGGCTAACGATGGCAAACCCTCAGAAAAAAAGTATTTAAATTTTTAAGTGTTTTTTCCTAAATGAATTTTCGAATTTTCGAATTTTTCCTCAACTTAATTTTCGAATTTCGAATTCAATTTTCGAATTTTCGAATCTTTTTCGGCAATTTTCGAATTTTTTTGGGTAATTTTCGAATTTTTTTACACACTTTTCGAATTTTTTGGAAAAATATTGTATTAAGAGCTTTTTTAAGCTGTTAAGTAGTTATGTTGAAATAGTTATGGCTGCTCGGTGCATTCCTGTGCATTCTTCAATGTGACCGGGTCTGCCCATAGCCGGAATTGTGGGTGGCTGTTATGGGGGGGGGGGGGGGGTCCACCAGACTTTTGTGTCATTCCATTGTGTTGTACATTTGCTGATTATGTAATTGCAAAAATTTTATGCAATTTGACCCTGTATTTATGTGATTATCATCTATATATTTACCATTAATTGTTGAATCAGTCCCCCTCGAATAAGTCCCCTCAAAAATCACTGACAAATAATACCCCCTTCCCCAGAAAAATTTATTTTACACGTTGAAATACTGCGTTAACTTGGCATAATGAATTTGTACATCACTAATCCAACCTCAAAAATGGAATCTACAGGTTGTGCAAATCATTTTAAATATTTAACAGTCCAAATCGGCCAAGAAATGGCTGAGTTATTAAGCTAATGTCAACTAGCCAGATCGGTAATGTAAAGTCAACACCTTTTTATCGACCCCCCTTCTTGGGATTGGGGGACGATTCAAGGAAGCAAAACAATTCGGTTGACATGCAACAGAATGGGGTGACACAAAGTCTGGTGCACCCACCCCCTAAAATGCCTTCCCCGATTCCAGCTATGGGTCTGCCACAGATGTCATTTCAATGTTCATTGACGTTTTTTTTCGTTTCGATAGACTTTTTCAGATGCACCGCGTATCAATTATCGATCGATTTAGCACATAGAACCGAAGAATGTGTTTTATGTCCTTGAATTCCCAGAAAAATTCGAAAACTATTTTCGAATTTTTGAATTTTCGAATTTTCGAATTTTTTCAAAAAAAAATCGATTTTTAAGTGTTTTTTCCAGTGGTGGAATAAAAATTCGAAAATTCCGAAAAAATTCGAAAATTCGAAAATATTTTCGAATTTTCGAATCTTTTTTTGCCATCGTTAGTGTAGGCACAATACGGCCACTTTTTGCCTATTTTTCCCTATTTAGAACTCTTCCACCCTTTTTCCCATCTCTACTTTGAAAAAGCGCGAAAAATAGCCTGTCTGAAATGCGTTTTCTGTACTCCAGTACTTTCAAAAGTACATGTAGAAGTGAGTATCGTTGCTTGTTTCAGAGGAAATGTAGGTGTATACAGCTTTAAGTGTATTAAAGCTTTAAGTTATACACCGTATTTCCTCGAAATACCCCCCTCAAAATGGGCACTATGATTTTGTGGTCCGGGAAATGCATAACAGACGTTCAAAACACTTACTGTGTTACTTTAGAACATCGTTTATACCATCTACATCCTTATATAAGGCTGTAAAAACTTATAAATGGTGGTTATTGTTGCATTTTTCACGTTTTTCTCTCAAAATTTTCACTCTGAAAAAATAAACCCCCGGGGGGTAATTCAAGGAAATACGGTACAAATCAAAATATAAGTTATGATGACAATATTTTTGAAACTACCGTATTACCTCGAATTATCCCCCCCCCCTTGAATTAACCCCCCCCCCCCTCGAAATACCCCCCTAAATTTCGGCTGAGGAAATAATAAACCCCCCCCTCGAAATACCCCCCCTAAAATTGAGTGTAACGTGAACATACATGACAAATACTGCCGTTTGTGATCTGTACTATGCAGAACACACGTTAACACTGATGATTAGGTGACGTTAGGGAAGGGTATTTGTGTAAATACAGTTATATATGCCTATAAACACATATAAATCTATGTGATTGTTCGATTTTTCTACGTCTGCGTATGGGGAATTTCCGAAAATTTCTGGCGAAATAATAGACCCCCCCTCGAATAAACCCCCCCTCGAATTATCCCCCCCTCAAATTTTACTGGCGAAATAATCAACCCCTGGGGGTATTTCGAGGTAATACGGTATATTTCAGTTTTATCCCAGATCAGTTTCTTACTGACTGATTTTTTGTGGTAACCGTCTTCGAATCTATGAGTTGCTTCGTACATAGGCAAATTTTTAAAATGTGTCTTATGACTGAATTATTTTCAGCGGTGTAAGTTTAAAATAAAATTGCTAAGCAAGCATGAAAAATAAAGAAAAAAATTAAATTTAAAAACTGTTTTCAATTAATATTTATTTCCATCATTACATACGCATGTAACATACACATCGCGCAGTCAAGCATTTCTATTGCCGTGCTGCAAGTGCGGTAAATCGTGCAAAATGCCACAGCAGTAGCTAGCGCCATTATTAAGCTCCGCAGCTGTTATATTGTACGTGGTTTGTTCCATAAGTTGTGGGCATCGCATTTTTTCGGTGGTTACAGGTTTGAGTTACGTTTTTATTGTGAGAAAGCATGGTTAAAACTATTCGACCATTGAAATTTTATAAGTTTACCAGAATGAGGTGTCTGATAGTGCAATCAAAATAGCTCATTCTGGTAAACTCATTCAATCTGAGTTTTCCAAGTGATTATAAATTTCTGTAGAGAAGGAGTGTGTGCAGGCTCTATTTAAATTTAATGGTGTTGAGAGCTGAGTTTGTTGGACTTTTAACAGATGTCTAAAGATAGATCTGAACAATGTTGGAAACCACAAGAAAATTTTTGTAGAGTTTCTGTGGACATTTTGTGATTAGATGATGGATTCATATGGCCATACATTTTTGCTTATACTGAACTGTCCAGTGAACAGGGTGTCAAAAATTTTTTTATGAAAAATGGAAACGGAAAAAAAATTCAGCAGCCAGAAAACGGAATGGAAAATGGAGAAAAAAAATTGCACTTGTCGGAAAACAGAAAAAAGATACAGAAAAAAAATTTCAGCTGCTGGAAAACAGAAAACAAATTTGGAAAACCAGAAATGGAAAAATCGAATTTGCACAGAAAAGGAAAAAAATTGCTGAAATTATGTCTGAAAATGGAAAAAAACTGCTGAAATTTGCAGGAAATCATAAAAATTGCTGAAATTTTGATGGAAAATGGAAAAAAATTAACATAATTGAAAACCTGCATGCATGTTTACCAGTTGAGCTGAATCAGAAAACAGACAGTTGAGCCAAAAACGGGGAATATGAGGTGGAAAAACAGATAATTTAGTCGGAAAATGGAAAAAAGGTGGGGAAAAACAGAAAATTGAGCCAGAAAACTGGTAAAAACGGAAACTGTAAATTTGGCTGGAAAATGGAAAATGAGCCGGAAAATGGAAACAGAAATGGAAAAAAAATTGTGGCTGGAAAACGTAATGGAAAATGAAAAATTTTTGCTCATTTCTGAAAACAGAAACAGAAATTTGACACCCTACTAGTGACTGCACCCTTGCAATGATAAGTATCTAAATATTACACAATGACCTATCTTCATCACAGGCCAAATTTTTCCTTACATGACAATTTTTTATATGTGACAGAAAACTCTCACAATCACATCATCAATTAAATATGGTAACATTCACTGTGGAGCATGTTACTTGGTCACAGATTTTATTTGGAAGGCAGGCATGCCCAGAAAATTCAAATGAATCCACACAATGCTTGATTTTTATTGATGAAAATTTGATAGACTTGATTGATAAAATTGAGGAAAAGCAATTCAATGCAATGTTTCCCTATCATTGTGGCCATGTTTTTTGTATAAAAAGAGCTTCAACATCAAAATTAAAGTTTCATCTAATTACAAATGCTTTTTTCAAAAGACAATGTTGTAATCCATTAAGTGGAAAACATTGCAATGGATATTATCGATAAAGTCCATCAAATTGTAAGGAAATTGATCATTATATGGATTCATTTTGTTTTGTTATCCTTTCCTAATTAAATCTGGGGCCTGACATGTATAAAAGCATAGCCTGCTCATAAAAAACTTTTTCCTGAAACGTTTCCCGAAAGCATCAGCTTTTGGAACGGGTTTGTGCAGACCAAAATGTGTAGAATATATTTTTAGAGAAGATAATTTTTCATCAGAAAATATACTGCCTCACTTATTTTGGAACATGATCTGAATAATATTGCACAGTAAAGTCGGCAGACATTTCACCCTACAAAATCGGAGAGTTACGTACTGATTGTTTATTTCGTTTGATTTTGAAGCGCAAATGCTTGACACTGGTCATATGGCCATCACATTGGAACAAGTAATGCACCCATGGCATTGTTTTGAGTTGCCACGCGCCAAAATTACAATGGCACGCTTGAAATTAATGTGATAGATATTTTGCGTGCGCGGAAGCAGCGAGAAACTTACACTTGTTCATTGCAACAAGTGTATACAAAACATTATAAAAAGAAAAAAAAATAGAAAAAGGATTGGAAAAACAACAACAGAGAAATCGCAATCGCTATTGTCTAAATTTAAGTAATAAATCGATGCCGCCTGTGTAAATGATATGACTAATGCCTATTTTACTCTAATCTTCTGATTGGTTCATTTTGAAGAGCATTTGTTGGGTTCAAAATCGTAAATGTCCTAAAAACGCGTTGAATGGAACAGTGTTATTTTTCCTGTTCCATTTTCGCTTTTCAAGGACTCAATAATCCTTTAATGTAGAAATTTATGTTCTGTCTGTACAAAAAAGATCGGAGTAAAAGGTGAGTTGAGAAACACTCCTTCGTTTTATCCTTTAAGTTGCTTGTTCAGTGGGCTGATTATTTGGCATTGTGCCAAATAACTTGATCTGACTTTGCATGGTCGCTTGAGTTGTGCTGTAACGGTCTCACAGTTTCATTCCATAGGTGTATAAGCACCGATAAATAAACATTGATTGAAGTGCGAATTTAACCGAAATACGCTAACATTTGTTCACATTTTAGGCAAAAAAGTGTTAAGAGTCCTTATTGTTGCCAGTATACATTGATGATGATTTTCAAAAATATCGGGATTTATACTTGGACACCACACGACACTTAGTATGGTAACCTACCATAACCCATCTGAACAATGAACCAAAAATTACACAGTTTGTTCATCATAATATTCCGTTGTTTACTATGGAATAATTTATGGGGCCGCGCACACTAAAACTGAACGTTTCGGCATATGCACATTTTCATTTGCCGAATCTGAACTAAGAAACTGCTGTTCTGACAGTTTTAGTTCAGCATTTTAGGGGCCGTACATTGAATTTTGAAAACGTCCGGATGAATTTGACCCTTTACTTTGAGACGCTGAAGTATATTGAAAGCGACATACTTCAGCATTTTCAATAATAAGCATGATAGCTAATCTGGATATTTATGTGTAGTCAGGGGTTTAGTGGGCGGGGGGGAGGGGGTTACCCCCCAAATCCGCCAGCTACCTATCTATCCCAGAGGCAAAATTTTGGGCTACTATCTGCCAGCTACCTATCTATCCCGGCCCAGAGGCAAAATTTTGGGCTACTATCCCCAAATCAACCAGCTATCTACCTATCTGGGGCGATTGTTGAGAAACTATACCCCAATTTTCGCTCAAAATCACTATTTTTCATACCTTTATATAGATTTTAACCTCCAAAATCACATTTCATGCGTGTAACTGCCTATTCTCAGCTATTTTCAGTACTATATGTTCTTATCCTATTTTGAGCTATTTTTCACCTACTTTTAGCGATTTTCCTCCCTTCTATGCCTATATTTTGAACCCCCCCAACCCCCCCCCCCCCCAAATTTTTTTCAGCTATCTATCCCTCCGGAGGAGCGATTTGCTATCTATATGAACCCTCGCGGGGGTCCAAATCTACAAAAACCCTGTGTGTAGTGCAAACACTTTGTTTCAGGCGGCTGTTCGCGGTTCAACATTTGAGCTTTTATCTGATTTTGCTCAATGTTTTGGCATGAAAAGACTGTACGGATGCTACGCATGCTGAATTGAAAAACCGCCTAATCTGCAAGCTTCCAAACGATATTGTTTCAGCAAGTTTTTTCGGTTCAGTGTTTGTCAAAAACATGGGTATGAAGAAACATTCGGTCTCAGTGTGCACAGCCCCTATTACTAAGCTTATCACATGGATTTATATATTAAATTCTGGTAGATAAATCATTATAAAACTATTATTATAATTGTTATATTTAGGTTATATTTATAATTGTTATATTTAGGTTACAAATTTGGATTTGAATGGATGGATTCCATTCATTAGTATTACACAGTTGATTTTATTCAGTCCAAGTCAGGGG
>OZ038457.1:583650-972368 GCA_964036195.1 Sphaerolaimus hirsutus
TGGATTTGACTGGGGCTGCTGGTGAGTGGTACTTTTGGGTATTTTGAGTATTTTTTGTATTTATTGAAGATGTATTTATGTGGATGTTCATTTCAAATTTGAATTTTTCACATAAGTATAATATTCATTTCACACTTAACCACAAAAATTTTTCTCACAAAAATAGTATCCAAAAATTGCCGCAGACCCCTATGTAAAATTGACCATACTAGAACCGGCATCCGACCCTGCTGAAAAGCCGACGGTGCGTTTTAAAAAGAAAACGTCGGTTAGGAAGAACACCCTGGAGCCAATTTGGAACGAGCCCCTGAATATGACAATTCCTTGGGCGGCACTGGTCAAGTCGCAATTGTTGCTCACGGTAATGGATTATGACATGATTAGCAGCGATGACGAAATGGGATTTGTAAGTTGTTGTGTGTGTGTTTGTTTGTCATTGTTGTTGAGTTTGTTGTTGTTTTTTGGTGGGGGGGGGGAGGGTTCGAACGATATGACTTTTCGATATCGATATTCGATATTCGATATTTTTTCAAAATTTTCGATATCGATATTCGATATTCGATATTGAAAAATGGTCGATATCCGATATTCGATACGATATATTGTTTGAACCCTAGGGGAGGGGTGGTTTGAAATTGGAGGGCAAACCTATATTATTGGAGAGAAGGAATTGCCGATTTGACAAGTGAGTAGTTAAGTCGGTCATGAAAGTAGCAAAAGCGTTAAGTTAAAAGCAAAGTCATGTGGCACGAAGACACGTAAATGAGAAGACATCATTATCATAAAAAAATTAATTTGCAACTTGACTACCCTGCCCTTTAAAATCTCACTTAACACTTTTTTGCCACGTGTCCACTTGCTGAAGGATAAATCCGTATAATAAAGCGGGGATCAGTCAGTTATGCCAAAAACGCAGATACTGTTCGGGCAGTGCGGCTGGCACGATGCCAAGCGGCACCAGCCCGCCGCCGCGACCAACTCCGACCACCAGCAGCACCCACCAGGTTTTTCAGCGGCCCCATTGATACTACTTGAAGCTTACCTTATTGCCAGATTTGGTGCCCACCTCGATTAGACCATCCGTGAATATTTACCAGCGGGCTAATAAAATACCCAACAGCAGGTGCCGGCACCAGTCCGCCCGCCGCTGGCAACGTTCCAAATATGTGCCCGAACGATAGGGCGTGCGCGGTGTGGCACGACTTTTTGAAAGAGAAAAGTTCAACCGCCTCTTGGCTGCCGTTGAAACCGTGGAATTTGCGACCGGACGTTTGAGCTTTACCTGCTTTACCCTATGGGAAAAGTGATAAAAATTTTGAATGTTTTTTTTTCTTAAGTGATTTTTTCGAAAACGTCGTCGAATTTCTGTTTGCCATCGTTAGCTTTACGTGAGTTTAACTTCGAATAAAACCCCAGGGGTGAAATTCAATTTATCTGACATTGAATCTATCGAATTTGATGTCGTCTTTATACCTGGTGCCAATCCCAAGCCTTGTAAAGTGTAAAGTAAAGTGTCAAATGTAAAGTCAAATGCAAAGTAAACTGTCAATTGTCATGCAAAGTTCAGTAATAAAATCTTTTCTTTTTTGTTTTGATTGACACTTTACTTTGCATTTGACTTTACATTTGACACTTTACTTCACACTTTACAGGGCTTGGGACTGCCCCCAGACTAGTGTTTTAGCAAAGGATATTGGCACTTCGCACACTAGTTTACTGTCTGTAAACTCGAATTTTGTAAACTCATAAATCGGCTTTGAATGCAATTGAGTTTACCACGATGAGGTGTCTGTCAACTACAGTTGACGAAGGTCCAAATAACTGATTGTGGTAAACTCAAATCCGTTCAAAGCTGATTTCTGAATACCACATTTGAGTTTACACTGTGAATGATCCACTGTGTGCGGTATAAACAATGTGCTACTCCGTATATTCTTGGCTATGTGGCTATTTGCGACAATTCACTGTTGGGGGTATTCGAGGGCACAATGGGTTGTATAAATAAATGATGATTATAGGGATCTGAAGATTGCGTTATTAATACATACCGTATTACCTCGAAATACCCCCATGGGGGTTTATTATTTCGCCAGCAAAATTTGAGGGGGGGTTAATTCGAGGGGGGGGTTTATTCGAGGGGGGTCTTATTATTTCGTCAGAAATTTTCGTAAGGATCGTAGTAAATAGTAGGCATTTGCATGCCCAAAACAGGTAATAAATGTGTCCAAACAAGATATATTTGGACATAAAAACGTAGATTAGCTACACAAACATGTCCATGTGTAGCTGCAATACAAATAAACAGTAATATACATCATGTACATTGCATACATGACGTATTTATTATGAAAAGACGTACATCATTCCGAAGGGGGGGGGGTATTTCGAGGGGGGGGTTTATTATTTTCCCAGCCGATTTTGAGGGGGGGTTAATTCGAGGGGGGGGTTAATTCAAGGGGGGGGATAATTCGAGGTAATACGGTAGTTTGATGATGTTTTAGTTTAGACACATTAGTAAAGTAGTATTTATTTATCCTTATATTTAGCATTCCCACAGTAGGTAGTGTTTTTTTAAATTCGAAAACTAGCTTTGTCAATGGCTGTCCGAAAAATCACAGCGAAAATTAGAAATCTCCCCAAATTACACTTCTCACAAAATCAGTATTATTCAATTCAATTTCACGTTACGAATGTGTTTTCAGTTTTATTGCGCCATTGTGAATTTTTCTGCACCGTTTACAGTTTGCCAATGTGGCTGAACATACTAGATTACTAACACCAGTGCACTCAAATTTGAGTACTCGTAAATCAGCCTTGAACGTATATGAGCTTAATTTTGAGATTGACCTTGCGATCTCTTTCAACTGATGATAACAAGGTGAACTCAAAATAAAACCGAAATACACGTAGGTATTTAGGCAGAGTTGCGAAAGTGTATTTACACTTACCCGAAATACCCGGGTAAATGGGTATTTATATTTACACTTACACTTACACTTTCATAAAATACCCATACACTTTTTTTACACTTTCCTGGGCAAAATACCCGGGTACAGAAAGTGTATTTTTTTATTTCAGATTGCCCTGTTTTATGCTTTTGAGAAAGCATAAAATAGGGTCATGTACAAAAAAAATGCATTGAATGTAGAAAATATGGCAAATTTACAAACTAGCATTTTATCTAAACAGGGTGCACGCCAGGTCCGCCACCCAAATTCTGAGTCGGTGCCGGACGCCATATCTCCAGTTGTAGTGGTGGGATTTATTCGAAATTTTAAGGGCATATACTCGAAACCCACCCACTACTATATGCGGGCTGGGGAAGGTCGGCGACCCACACTCAGGTGGGTCGCGACCTTCCCGACCCGTATACAGTAGTGGGTGGGTTTCGAGTATATGCCCTCAAAATTTCGAATAAATCCCCCCACTACAACCGGAGATATGGCGTCCGGCACCTACTCAGAATTTGGGTGGCGGACCTGGCGTGCACCCTGTTTACAACCTTTGATCAGTACTCATGGTATTCTACAGTTTCATCATACTTTTGTAAAAAGGACAAGATCAATGGAAATTCACCAGCTGGACACAAAGTCAACTTTTGCATTGACATTTGCTGCATGTCCATTCTTGCATTTAAACAGTGTGTATTGCATTGCTTAATCAGTAAAATATCAACACTGATGAAAAAGTGCCATTATTAGAGAACTTCATACCACTACAGTATTTGTTACAGTCTGAAATGTTTCATAAAAGGCTGTAAAATGTGAAATAATACATGAAAATGATAAATAAATTGATCTAAAGGTGAGAACAGCGGTGTTTTCTGATGCTCAACAGTGAGAGCTCTTTCTAAAACAAATTTTTACACTTACACTTTTTTTACACTTTCCTAGGTCTTTTTAAAATACCTTACACTTTTCGTATCCATACTCAAAATTTGGAAAGTGTATTTACACTTACACTTACACTTTCCAAAAATACCGGTATTTTAACAACTCTGTATTTAGGTTCAAAGCTGATATACGAGTATAAAAAAATACCTACTCAATTCTGAGTAGTGATGGAAAAGCGCCATGGGGCTGGCGCCTTTGGCACTTTGGGCACTTGGCGCCATTTTGCTGTGGCGCCATTGGCGGTTTTCGCGCTTGGCGCTATTTTTGTTTTGCGCCAGGAACTAAATTCCTGGCGCTGACGCTTGGCGCCATTTTGCTCTGGCTCTATTGGCGCTTGGCACTGGGGTTAAGAAAAAAGCCATGGCGCTTTTGGCGATTAGCGACAAAGTCCGGCCGCTTTTTCCATCACTATTTTTGGAAAAGTGAATTTACTGGTGTTAGTGAATTTTTTATTTGAATGTGAAGGGAAACGTTGCTTACGCCAAACCTGAAATCAACTACCGTATTTCTTCTAATAGAACAGCGCCGTTCTATTTTTTCGTCAACTTTTTTACCAGCCGTTCTATTGGAGGTGCCGTTCTATTGGAGGCTGCCGTTCTATTTTTTTCTTCAGACATTTTCACATGATTTCATTTGAGCATAGTATTTGTAGTGAAGCGTGAGCGACGTCTTAATATCAGAGGATCAATCCAAATGTGAAAACAACCCGTGAATCATAGTTCGGAACACCCTGGATGATTTCGCCACCAATTTTTCTAATATTTTTGGGTTTTGGCACTCTTAAAACGAAATTTCTACCTGCCGTTCTATTGCAGGTGCCGTTCTATTGGAGGTATGCCGTTGTATTAGAAGAAATACGGTATAGTTACAGTTTCCCAAAAAATTAGGTAAAATAAGGTTACCCATTGGGCCTACACACACTAGTTTTCCGCGTGACTTTCATGGGAAAACTCAATTTAGTTTTCCCATTGTGCAGGCAACAGATGCAAGAGGCCGCCATTTGCAATTTTTTTATGATGATCCCTTTGTGACACCCATTTGGGAAAACTGTGAAAAAATGGTGAAAGTTTAATGAGTTTTGCACCATAAAAAAATTGATTTCCGGAACGTTATTTATGTTGCATGTTATACACTATGTGAAACTGTATATATATGTACATTTTTGTGCTTCCAGTTACTTTTGTTCTTTTTTAAATAATTTTTGAAAATCATGAATATAATAATTTTTATAAAATAATTGGTTACTTTGTAATACTTGTAAATTTAGAGCCACGTACAGTTTTTTTTTCTCTTTTATTTGATACTAATCACACATTGTCATTACCACAGTTTGAAAAATGAATGAATTTAACATGTATGACATAAAAAAATCAATAAAATTTTAATCACTTGGCAATCAGCTGCAATTTTTTCACATGAGGCACAGCATGTATTCAGTATATTGTCAAAAAAAAAGTTGATATATCTACACCATAAAAAAATGAAAAAAAATATTTTTCAATTCCTTTTACTAAAACATGTCCTAAAAATCAAATTTTTTTACCCTGAGCGCTCATTAGACTTTTATCGAAAGACAAAAATATGCGGGAACACATGAAATCCAAATCAAGCATTAATCACGAACTCAACTAATTGTATAGTTGAAAAGCTAAAATATTTAGTTTTCCCACGTTGCATGCAGAAGGTGAAAAATAATTTACACTTGGTAGTAAAATTTTCATTTAGCTTTTCACTTATTACCAATTCATGCAGCACACACATGAACAATCAAAACCTGTCATAAAAAATTATAAAAATTCAACAATTTCGCCAATTTATCCATGGCAGAACCCCCTCTGGAGTCTTCATCCACTCGTTCAGTTTCTCTCTAAACCCTCTGTGGTCACGCTCGCGTCGTTGATCACCATGTTGCACGTTATCCAGCCCATCACATTCATCCCTCCAGTCCAACTGCATTATTTAGCATACATTCTTTGTAATAAAAACATGTCAAAACAGTGATAAATATAAAACAAAAACAAAACAAACTGTGTGGTCGCAAAGCATTTGTTCATCTGGAGCGCACAGCGGTGCTTTCTCATTCCCCATCTGGTGGCAGTCACAAACTGCGTAAAATCACCGTGTAAAATGGCAAGTGTCATGCGAGGTGTCAAAACTAGGGTGTCAACTTTCCATTTTCCATTTATGCTTTCCACAGGCAAATTTTTTTCCATTTCCGCTTCCATTTTCTGGCTCACTTGTCTGCTTTTCAAAACAAAATTCATTTTCCAGCTCAATTTTCTTTTTCTCAAGTATTTCTGTTTCAGTGAAACTGGTAAACATGCATGCAAGTTCTCAATTTTGTAAATTTTTGTATTTCCAGCATAATTACAGAACATTTTTCAATTTTCATTCCCGTTTTCTGCCAAAAAGTTTTTGTTGACACCCTAAGTATCACTGAATAAAATTCTTTGAAGTTGTAGTAACGTGTGCCGCTGTCTGAAATGTACGATTTTTACAAAAAATGCCAAAAATATCATGTCAAAGTTCAGTTGAGTTTTCCTAACATGACGTTATTTGTGCTTAACTACTATTTCTTTACTGTCGCCATGGTTGTCACCATGAAAACCATGTGAAAACTCAAAAATTTGAAAAAATTTTACTCATTTAATACATATCGTTAAGTGCCTATCTCTCTACACAAAATAGAGGAAAAAATTCTGCATAAAACCTCCAAATTTCACATCTCTGGTCCATTCATGTCTCGTTTAAAGATACTTTTTCAAAGTGGCCACCTGTGTGAAAACTCACCGATATGGCGACAAAAATGGCGACATTTTGACACCATTTTTGTCGCCATGGCGACAGTTTTCCACAGATGCTTGCATATTGTGAAAACTGCCGACACGTGTGGCGACATTTCTTGTCGCCACCTGTCGCCACCTGTCGCCATGTGTCGCCAGTTTTCACAACGTGTATGCATATTGTTCCCATAATGACAGACAAAGTGGAAAACTGCTTCATGCATTGCAAAAACTGCTATTGAGCCAAGGAATATTGTCAACATGCTGGCACATTGTGAAAACTCAACATGCATTTTTTAAACAGTGCAAACAGTGTTATTTGTAATTACTGGTGAATGAGAATAGCAGTGTTTACTTTTGAAGTCATTTGATTTAAGTTTGTTTAATTCATTTGGAAATTGGTTTAGCAAGTAGTTTGTGAAGTACTTAGTTAAGTAGTTAAATGTTGTGCAATTAGTGAGTAACCAGTTCCTATCATGTTACAACATCGATATAGTTTCATACACACTGGCAAATTTCCAATACAGTCACTTATTCAATCTCATTCACTTTTCGAAGTTTGTGCAACACAATTACAGCTATGAAAAGCTCAAGAAATATGGTCAAAATACAATAATCATGTTTTTGTTTGTAATGTTTGTGTTCCCATTACATTTTTCAAAATTCTGGTCCTAATGCATGATTCCATTTACTAAGGCATTATTCACATACCATAATTCCTCAAAATACCCCCAGGGGGTTTATTTTTTCAGAGTGGAAATTTTGAGGGGGGTATTTCAAGGGGGGGCTTTTTCGAGGGGGGGTTATTATTTCGTCAGAAATTTTCAGGAAATTCATAGTAAACAGTATGCTTTTTCATACCCAAAACTGGTAATAAACATGGGTAAATAGGATATATCAGGACATATCGGGTATTTAGACGTACATCTGTACACATATTAACGTATATGTGTATCTGTGATGCAAATTGGCATCAATAAATACATCATGTACATTGCATACATGATGTATATCATTCCAGACAGGGGGTATTTTGAGGGGGGGGTATTTTTTCCTCAGCAGGAAAACACCTGGGGGTATTTTGAGGGGGGTTAATGCAAGGGGGGGGTGTAATTCAAGGAAATATGGTACATTATTCTCAAAAACATTCATTGCTGTCTTTTTACAATTGTATTGTCTGCAATATTTCTCTCATATGTAAAAAGTAAAATGGAAAACAACAGGTGTGTACATGATATTTTTCTTCAAAATATACAATGAAAAACAGGAACAAATATCAAGCATGAAAAATTAACAAAATCAAAAACAAATGTATCACATGTAAAGCACAAAAATAGTAAATATATATCTGATAAAGCACGATGTCAGTACTTTCACAGATTAAACTGTGTTGATACAACATCACATTTGTTCACATTGCCCTCCTCCACCTCCTCCTCCTCCTCCTCCTCTGTCTGCATGTCAAAAATGGCTGTGGTTAATTGCAAGTTCAACAGAGTTGCTTACACAGCAAAGTTTGGCAGTTTTCACTTATTGCATTCACATGTCGAAAATTCAATATAGTTGTCCATGGTGACAATGGCGACAATGGCGACATGTCGCCATGTGGTATGGCGACATTCAGGAAGTGTTGCCATACCACATGGCGACATTTTCCATTCAGTTTTCCCCTATTGCATTCATGTTGGGAAAAATTGTGACTTGCCGAAACCAAAACAAATTTATTTTTACCTCTAAATTTTACTTCATGCAAGATGGGAAAACTGAATGGCGACATGTCACCATTTGAGTTTTCCCAAGCGTCACGCGGAAAACTAGTGTGTGTGGGCACAATACATTTTTCCGGTGACTTTTTATTTGTTCTCTCAACTTTTATTTTTCGGCAAGCTGTAACTCCCTCTTTTTTGTTTACAGATTTCGAATACATGCAAATCCGTAAATATTTTAAAAACATTGATTGCTATGATATGATTTTTTTTAATTTAGACTTGCTCCTTTATTTGTTATCGAGTGTATAAAATTTTTTTTGAGTGTTAATTATTTACCTAATGAATGATACTGGAAGCATAATTACGAGAATATTTAACAAAATTACTTCTTGAACTGAAAGTGTACGACATGTTGTGGTTGTGGACACGAATTTATTCCTTCTGTAAATATTTACCTAGTTGTTGATTTGTATCTAACTTCCTGCGCAATCTTCAAACTCACTCTGTAAACTGATTTTTCTAGGAACGTGAAAATTAAGAAAAACAAAAGAAGAAGAAATTCATTCTGTGACATTTACATGAGAGCATACCTAGTTTAAAACGTATTTACTTTACTCGATAAATACGTATACTCGAGTACAAAATAAATACGTATACGTTTCCTCTGAAAAAAGTTCTGGTACTCGCTTTTACGTATACTTTTTGAAAGTACTCGAGTACAGAAAACGTATTTTGGATCATCTTTTATTGGGGGTTTTAAAGACATAGAAGGGAAAAAAAGGAAGAAAATGCAATAAAAATATGGGAAACTAGTCGAAAATGTGTATAGAACCAAAAATATAGTTAAAAATTGTGTAAAATACGCAAAAAGTTATTAAAATGACTGATTTGAGCGACATTTCTAGAAGAATTTGGCAACATTTCTCAAAAGTACTCACGTTTATGTTTTCTGCGGGGAAAAGAACATTTACTCATGAGTAAAAGTAAAAAAAAATACTTTACGTTTTCTGTACTCAAGGGGTGAGTAAAAATCATCGTGTTATCTCTCTGCGATGAGAGTTGTTAAAAGTACCAAACTTTTTCAGTTTTTTTAATCATCGTGAGTAGAGAATCGTAAAGTGAAACGTGAGTAAACGTAAGTAAAATACTTTTTAGTGGAAAACATAAAAGTGAGTATTTTTGTAAAAAGTTGCCACAATTTTCACTCAAAATCACTAATTTTCATAACTCTGTCAATTTTCACCCTCCAATTCATCAGTTCAAACATCCGAAACGTAACCTGTCATTTTGCATCATAAATTACACATTAAAACGGAGTATTTAAACACAACAAGGCAACGAGGAAGTATTTAAAACAGAATGATTTGGAACACTTCCGTTGTAATTTATCTCTAAACCTTTATAATTTTGAAATGACTGCGATCGGAACAAATGGGCAGAACAACCTGGGCACCAGGGGCCCGTTCCTCACTCCGTAAAATGTCATTTGAAGTGTAAAATTACCGAAATTTTAACGGAATTTTGCATTTGACTATTGACATTTTACACAAAGATTCGGATTTGACACTGGTTCCAGTTACAGTTTGGACCGAAGTAAAAAATCGATCAAGGATCAAATAAAATCATTAGGCTTATACTGGCATAACTTTTAACTTAGTTGACAAGTTGACAAATACTAATTTGACAAGTGACAAGAGTGAAATCGAATTAGAAAGGTAAAGTGAAAATAAAATGCAAAAAAGAAATTTTAAAAAATGTTTATACTCTTGTCAGTTTAATTTACCCTTATATTCACGTGACTTTTTGTTGTCAACAAAAGGAAGTTCTCCCTACATTCAATTGTACCACCACTGTAGCATAAAATGAAATACGTGCATCCAAATTTGAATTTTGAATAACTGGCGTGATTAAAACTGTAAATACGGAAATGGATGTGCGAACGTTCGAAATTTAGAACGTCGCTGTAATTTGTACCTTTGAATACGGAAAGCGAAACCAAGTTGTATTTCATAAAGTTTCACAACATTTTGTCCATCGAATAACACATTTTATTTAATATGTTCTATTTGCCAAAACAATGATTGTTCATCTGGCTAATTGCATAGAAATATAGGTAAATATTTGTAGAACAATGAAACTCTCACCATACCTACCGTATTACCTCGAATTATCCCCCTTGAATGAAACCCCCGCCCTCGAAGAAACCCCCTCAAAATGGGCTGGGGAAATAATAACCCCCCCCCCTTCGAAATACCCTCCCCCCGAAATGATGTACATCATTTCAATTTCAATTAGGTTTACTTGTCTCAGACCTCGAAAGCCAAATGCAAGTAAAATACAACATTCATACCCATCGACTACTCCTATTTTGCGGTCCTAATAGGTGAGTTTGTGCGCTTTGTATACACAGAAGTTGTGGGAGAATATAGAGAAAACATGATGTATTTTGTTACCGCTAATTGACATTACAGCTACACATACCGTATTACCTCGAATTATCCCCCCCCTTGAATTAACCCCCCCCTCGAATTAACCCCCCCTCAAAATGGGCTGGGGAAATAATAAACCCCCCCCTCGAAATACCCCCCCTCCGGAATGATGTACATCATGGATGCAATGTACATGATGTATTTATTACTACTTATTTGCATCGCAGCTACACTTATACGCTTATTTGTGTACAGATGTACATCTATAGCCCAAATATAACCCACTTTCTCACATTTATTACCGTTTTTGTGTAAGAAAAACCGTACTCTTTACTATGAATTTCACGAAAATTTCTGGCGAAATAATAAAACCCCCCCTCGAATAAACCCCCCCCTCGAATTAACCCCCCCTCAAATTTTGCTGGCGAAATAATAAACCCCCATGGGGGTATTTCGAGGTAATACGGTAGACTAGTTTGTGTAGCTAATTAGGTTGTTTTATGTCCAAATATACCATGTTTGGACACATTTTTTACGTGTTTTGGGTATGCAAAGGCCTACTATTTACTTACAAACGCGTTAAGTAATTTATAAACTACCGATATTTACAAATAGATTTATAATTGATGTTGTCACAGCGAATTTTCTTTTACAGTCCACCAGACCAAAAACGTCACAATGTTTTGTACTATTTAAGTAACTCAATCATTCATCCATCAACAGTAGTGAAAATCGCGAATTTTTTTGTCCAAAAATTCGCCTCGATTAACTGTACAATCGATGTAGATATTTGTGAATATCAACATTCCAAATGGATGGAATAAAATTGCCGCGTAAATTTGATTATAAAATACGCGTGGATGGCTGTGGTGTAATTCGATTTGGCCGACGTGTTTGAAAAGAAAAGATTCAACTTTTTTCCTACCTTCAATCGTTTTTGAATTTTTGTTTTCTTTGCGAGTACGGAAGTTGTGCAGAAATGCAAAATGTGGACAAAAATGGAATATGAACGATCTACACATGGTACCTGCATTTTTATCTCTTGGAGTTTTTGCGTAACATCAAATCAGAGTATTGCATAATTTCGGATTTTTCTTCAAATCAAAAATAGACATATATTTATCAAACAAAATCGTCTTTCTTTTTAAACATGGAATGGTTGCACATCTGAAAATTCAATGTGAAATTGGTCAATGTTTGGTCATGATGGGGATCCTACTTTTCTATGCTGTTGGGTAATCGGGTGTGCGGAAAGTTTCGTCGGGCGAAGGTAGTGGCAGCCCAGCGCACCACACTGCACATTCTGTAGTAAATAGGTAAATACCTACGTTATTCGTTTATATTGAACTCGTCGGACTGGGTTCTATACACAGTTCTATCGTATTGTCACGAATTCGGCCGGTTGAAAAATTATGTATCAGAGTTTACTGAAATCGAAAGTGATCCATTCTGGAAAACTTAATTTAGGGCCACAAATGTGATTAGAATTTTTTCTCTATTTTTATTCAGATGGGATATGGTATTTTTACAGTGAAGTGGACTAAAAATCACTAAATTGTCATTTTTGTCGTTGTCGATTTATTTTTCCTTGCGTGATTGATAAGATATCTGTAATTTTGGGCACAGTGAGATACCCAAAATATGAAATTATTGCAGTTTGACCCAGTTTCCTATCCCGTGAAACGAGATTTTGTCGTATAATACATCCTTTGATAACGTTTATTTACGGCAACGCCCAGATGATTTTTGAAAGACAATTGCCTTTTGAAAGAATAGGCCCACACACACTGTTTAGTTGACATAAAACTTCGTGTCAATCAATATTCAACTATCTGATTCCAACTTTCCTATGTGATAGAGCATATTTAATTTTATATCATGACAATTTTCATCGTTTCTGTTGAGTGTGACGCTTTTCAATTTTTTTGTTATTTAGTTGACATTCAGTTGACACGAATTGCCGATGTCAACTAGTGTGTGTGGACCTGATAGTTTCGAATTACTGCCCTGAAACTTTCCCATATTTACCATCGCAGGTAGAAATTGAAAAGGTCGACACTCGACAGTTTTATTGGCTTTTTTTCTCCCCACGTTGAGAAAATTTTTAATTAAAAAATTTAATATTATAAATGGCTATGCTTCAAAATGATCTCTCGATGGCGCAAAACATGACCAACGAAATTTTTACGCCAGGTCAAGTGGTTTCATTTCGCTTTTAATTTGTTATTTGTTCAATTCAAATTGAGTTGGATATATTTGTTCTCTAATATTTTAGTTCCCGATTGCGAAACAATGGAGGATTATAACAAAATTCTATGTCGATATTACCGTACGTCCTCGAAATACCTCCCCTCGAAATACCCCCCTCAAAATGGACACTTTGAGATCTATAAACCTTCCGTTGAAATACCCCACATATCCAGTGTATAGAGAAGATGGATAACAAATGCACCGGGAAACACAGAACACACGTGAAAAACAATGACTGCGTTATGTTAGAACAGGGTTTATACCGTCTACGTACTTATAAATCTAAGCCTACAGAGTCTAATAGGTAAATTGCGGTTTTTGTAGCATTTTTCGACGTCTGTGTACGTTACAAACAACGATTTAGTACTGGGATTTCAAAAAAATTCTGGCGAAAAAATAAAGCCCCACTCGAAATCCCCCCCTCGTTTAACCCCCTCACAATTTCCACTCTGAAACAATAAACCCCCGGGTGGCAATTCGAGGACATACGGTAATTTATTTGCATGCGATATTTTAACTTTTGAAATACCTGGCCACTTATCAAACTCGCTTTTTTATCCGCGACCAGCAAAAAAGTTTGGAGAAATATGACACATTTGAGAAAAATTTTCCACGTCATTCACAATTTTTCCTAAATATTATCCTGTCACATGTCACAATTTTATTGCCATCTTCAAAAACGCAGAAAGCGCCATGATGCACGGGCCAGCACAGCCGCTATTCAATCACCTACCACAATATGGTGCCCAAATGCAAATGCAAGGTGCACCGGTACCGGCACCGCAAAGTGGGCACCAGCACCAGTATGTCAGAGTGGTGCCGCATGGTGCCGGTTTGGTACACGTCCAACAGAAAAATGGCGGTGTTATGGTGAGGTATAAACACCTGCCCGAACAACTCCGGTCCCCTATTTTTGTTTTACCCTTGGACTGGACGCCTCCTCTCCGGCTGTGGGGCAGGTGGAAATCTAATATTTTGGTGGTATCAAGGGTAAATAACCCCCCTTACTTTTCATGAATTGGAAGGACCGCGGCGACTCACTAAAAGGTGGGTCGCCGTATATGGCAACATTTTTTTGGCGTTTTCGCTGTCCTACACAGGTCCGGCCCCCACTTTATTTCTTACAGTACAGTTTGAAAAAGGGGCACCATTTTTTCCACACAAGGCATGCTCATTTACAAAGTATCATAAAGGAGGGATTGAGGTTTCAAGTTGCTTATATAACTTTACCTCTAAAACGCCTCCATTGGAAAATTTACTTGGGGTGAATTTTATAAAGTCATAATTATGTCATCACGGGAACAAAAATTGTCACAATTTTCAATTTTAAATAAACGCCCAGTAAATTTTCTGATGGAGGCATTCATGAGGTATAAATTTTTACGCAACTTTGAACCTTAAACCCTCCTCTATAAAACATCTTAAACCAGCGTGTCAAGTTTGTGACAAAATAAAAGCGAAAAGTGCATTTTAAAATGTACGGTTTGGGATTGGGAATAAATATTGAGGCCTCGGTATTAGTGATGGAATGGCGCCATGGCACTGGCGCGATTTGAGGAGGCCATAAGTGCTTGGCGCCATTGGCATCTGGCGCCTTTTTTCAGACCGTAGTGTAACAAATAAAGTGGACCTGTGTGGGACAGCGCAAACGCCGAAAAAAATTTTTAACGTACAGGGGTGGGCATTTTCAGTTACCGCTGGAAAAACGCGATAGCTTGAGCTACGCGATAGCTTTGGTGTCGTCCCATTCTGTCGTACATTGGCCGATTTTGATGCCCTTTGAGTAAATATGTTGGGGTTTGGGGTCGGGGCTACGACCAAATTCTTTTTTTTTCTCGAACATTCCCCCAGTCCCGAGATAAAGGGGGTTAAGACACAAAATTACACAAAAAACTGTGTGTTCCACAACCCACACAAAATGTGGCCGTTTTGGTTGCAAACTTTAGAATAGGTGTCCTATGGAGTTTACTCGATTGTGTTAAAATTTCACCGTGATAGCTCAACCATAGCTCAAGCTATCGCGTTTTTCCAGCGGTAACTGAAAATGCCCACCCCTGTATATGGCGACCACCACTGTAGTAAGTTGCCGCGGCCCCTTCCATAATGAGGAGTAGTGGGGGGTTGCGCCTATATACCACCCAAGTTTTAGCTTTCCACCATTCCCACAACCGGAGATATGGCCTGCGAAGTGAAAACAAAAATAGGGGGCCGGACTTGTTCGGGCAGGTGTTTATTTATTTTTGCTAATCTTTGGGTCTATTTTTTATCTTTAGGTTTATCATGGTTTCTGTTAAGCCGCAGTTTCACATGAAGCCAAGGACGGTGCGATTTTGAAAATGAATTTTTAGAAAATATCAATAGTTTTGAAAATGTATTTTGTAAATGAGTTTGTATTATGAATCAGGCAGCGCCCGCCCGACTGCAACTATACCGACACCAGATGACACCGCTGCCGCCCGGCCCTGCCGCACATCGGCACCAGCACCAGCACCAGCACCGTGTCCAACACCACCAAGAGGTTGGCGTCGGTGGGTACCAGGTCGGACAAACTGATGGTCAGATTCCTGTGCTTGTACAGCCGGTAATAGTCAATGTGAGTGGAGTTTTTTCGATGGATTGATTTTACGCATATTTACCTATGTAGTATGTTGTGTGTAAAATTATCTTGTATATTCCAGCGACATTACACCTTACAATGAAGTCTACCATAACCCATATGAATAAAAGAACAAACATAAAAAAAATTTCATTAATTTTTATCAAAGCAATTTGATAAATATGATGAAAAAAATTTGTTTGTTCTTTTATTCTGATGGGATATGGTAGATTTCGTTGTAAGGTGTACTGTCGCTGGAGTTTAACATACCGTATTTCCTCGAAATACCGCCCCCTCGAAATACCCCCCCCCCCTCAAAATGGGCACTAAGAATTTGTGGTCCGGGAAATGCATAACATACGTTCAAAACACTTACTGTGTTATGTTAGAACATCGTTTATACCATCTACATCCTTGTATAAGGCTGTAAAAACTTATAAATGGTGGTTATTGTTGCATTTTTCACGTTTTTCTCTCAAAATTTCCACTCTGAAAAAATAAACCCCCCGGGGGGGGGTAATTCGAGGAAATACGGTAGGCATAATTTTGATGGGTGTCTTTTCTGGTGCTTTTTGATGTAATAATCCATTGCGCGGATAGACAACTGACATATAGCGTCAGGCATCACATAAGTAAATTTTGTGAGGGAGTTTCGAGGGCTTTTTTCCATCATAAATCTTCCACCCTTCTCATCAATTCTCAACCAGCCCACGCGATCACAAATTAACAACTATTTTATTCTATCAAATCTAAATTTCTCTCAAAATCGTTATTCCCAATAATAATCTGCGCCGCAGGATTTTTCATAAAATTGGTGCAGTTTTCAACGTTATGTCAAGTGTTATATTTACATGAAATGGCAGCGATGCATGAAGAACGTCACTGTTACACGTAGGTATTTACATACACAATTGACAAATAACACCCATGAAGGATACTTTACATATTGCATGAATAATATTTTCCACTACAAATATTTATTAGTTACATCATGAGTCAACGGTTTGGTTTTACTTCGATACATTTCACTTTTTTATTAGATTTATTAAGTTTAATCGTTTTAAATATATTTTACTGGAGTTGAATAACGCAATTCAAATTTCTAGAAATTTGCAGTGCAAATAGCACACCTATTTATATTCACTGCAAAAAGGTCAATTTATCTGCCAGCCGGTGGTTCACCGAGTGCACATTTAAAAAAAGTATTTGAAAAAATACATGAATAAATATTAACGGATTTTACCGCACACGAACTAGCAGCTATAGCGGCTAGTGATGTAAAAGGCCATGGCGTGGCAGAGCCCGGCGCTAAGCGTCAATGGCGCCAGAGCAATTCTGCCCCTTGGCGCTCAATTCCTCTGGCGCCATGGACGCTTAGCGCCGGCTTCTGAGAAACTGCAATGGCGTGTTTACCCTTTGGCACTTGGCGCCATTTTGCTCTGGCGCCAGGGCTCAGTAAAGCGCCATGGCGCTTGACGCTTTTTACATCACCAATATCGGTTACTTATCATTCAAATTTACGCGCTGCGTGATATTACACGCGGGAGTGAAATTGATTCCATTTCAATCAAATTCGATTGGATCAGCATTGAATTCAAGCACCTGTACATATAGGTAAGTTTAAATATAATGGATTTTCTGAATGCAACAGCCGCACTATCGATGATCACGGTCTAGTAATCGCATTTGCGAACTTTTTCACGGCGGCATACATTTGAAAATTATCACAAGTTAACATGAATTGACTTTTATTATACGGCCGCGTGCGTCTATCACTCAAAAGTTGACATTTTTTTGAAAAGTTGGCGCTTTCAGTTTCAATTTGCAAAAATGAAATGCATGGGTAAGGTAATAGACATACGCGAGAGTGGGAATTTCATGTCTGCGTGTGTATTTCATGTAGGTAAACTTTTTTATAACTCCCGCCGCAATTTGGGATGTAAAATGCAACATATTCTATTGTAAAGTGCTATAATAGGAGAATTGTGTTTGGTCCAGTGCAGATTCCATTGTAATTTTCATTGTCACTTTTTAGTGGCGTATTTTGCATTTTTCATGCTGTGTAATGAACAAATTATTGCGTGCAAATTTACTTTAGTTTATTATTTTGCTTTCCAGTTTCAATAGAAACACATTCCTTAAATTGCACTTTATTGAAACTTTGAATGGAATATTTTACTACGAAAGTTCGACTTTCACTTTCAAAAGTAAGGGTTTTTTGCTCATTGCCGCGCTGCCTTTAAGAGAATCCAGAGTTTTTTCAACCATAAAATTCGTATATTTTGTCGGGCTATGCGCGAAGTTACGGCCATGAAATCTTGCTTCCAATTTGAAAAATCATCTAAAAATCCAGTCCGCAAAACAAAATTACACCGTAAAATTGGAAATGGGACCAGCGCAAATGGTGAACTTCGCTGGAATTCGCAAGAATTCACGTAAATATCATAGAAACGATGCAAGGTGCTGATTAACTGTTACCCAAAGTGATTCAAACAATGCGCACTGGTCAACGAAAACCACACCGATATGATCTGATGTGAATGGAATGCAGTCAGCGCGCGCGTGTGTTGTATTATACATCTAGGTGAATTTAGCATATGCAGAAAATGGCATACCATTTGCGGCAAGTGAATGTGATAGTGTGTATTGTATGCTGAAATCGAATAAAGTATATTTTGTATGTGAATGTTGAGATTCACAGTAAAAATGGATACGTTATTAGCAGTGAAGGATCACGAAATGTTCTTGCACTGACATTGTTGTGTCAGCATGCAGTGAATTCACTAACTCACCATAAACTATTCAAATGTATTGTGAACTATTCCCAAAATGTCACTTTGTTGATTAAGTTAAATTCCAAGATATCCTAATGAAGGGCAATCTGGGAAGTTTTCTCGGCAATCAGGAAAAAGTCTCACAAAGAAACAGCATTTTTCTTTTTATGCAACAATCTGCACGATATTGCAAAATAATTTTGTCAAAACGAACTTGACAAGTGAAGTCGTGTGAATGAACTGTCTAATGTGAATGGTTGAGGAAGATATGGACATGGCAAATAAAAAGTAAAATCGTAAAGGCAAGTAAGAGTAAAAAGCGAGGCAATGCAAACTGTATGCAAAATCCACCAGGATGTTATATGCGCTATCACGCGTCAACTTCGAACATGTTTAAGAACAGCACACGCTTCCAGTAAAATTGCTCAAATATCCAATTGGAAATCGAAATAAGTGCAAGTGCGACACGAATGCATACAGTTTATTTAATTGCCTCGCCGCGAAACAATGAAGGGGTCAGTTCAATCTTATACTCGTTTCTGCGCTAAAAATCAGTCCATATCCAAGCGGTGATTTTTGATCGCACCGCGATTAATATCGGCGGTTAAATATTGAAAATTAAATATTTCTAAAATAAAAATATTGAACTATTAAATTGTTTTAATTTCGAAACAAGATGCCTTTGAAGCTGAAGAAATGGTTTGGTGGCAAAAAGCGGACATCCAGCCCAATTAGATCTTATGATATCAGATCGGAGCTGTATGCAGATTCCAACGTGTCCAGCGAGCGCAGTGTAGGTGGCCGTGCCTCAATTTGCGCATAAAATGGCTATTGCTTTCATTTGCACGTGCAAAAATAGTTGTGCAAAATCGTCAATGCATCGGGACTATTTACCACTATTTAGATGAAAATACCACTGCTCCCGTTTCTAGCATCGCGCATTTCGGCTACGACTAACTGTTGTCGCGCTGTTTTTGCGTAACAAAAGTTTGCTGTGCAGGTTGTGATGGATTGGCGCCATTTGAGGGCGTCAGCATGATGGCGCCACTCCATCACTACCTGCACAACAAACTTTGTTGTGCAAAAACAGCGCGACAACAGTTTGTCGTGCGACAGAATTTGTTATGGCCGTCGTAATTTTTGTGGGGTAATGTTATGCGTGAAAACATGTCATTATACAGTTTAGGTTTTACAAATTTCTTTTTAGTTGGGCGTTTGTGCGTACTCCTAGACCCTGTAAAATGCTCTGTAATATGGCAAATTTCATGCAAAGTGGCTAAATTAAATTTTTGGATAATTTTCGCATGCTAGTTTCGACCCATTCTGCTAGACTAGCGGGTCAGCTGAGCTGGGTTTCTTCAGTAAGTAAAATAGCAACCCAGCAAAAAAATTTGTTTGCTAACTGCCAGGGAATTTCCCATGACATTTGATGCTTTGCATGATATTTGACATTTGACAGTGTGCGGCGCCATGCTGTTTAGCTTACGTAGACATACTTACGAAGTTACGAGTTCTAGATAAAATAAGGAGCGATTGAATTTTCATAAACCGGTGTCATAAGCATTTTTCAAATGGGTATTCGCTTTAATAGCAAGGTATTAGCTCCAATAGGTGGGTATTCGCGTTAATATATGTATATCAGAATTTCTGTTTTAGCGTAATTGAATATTTGGACACTTTTTTGAAACTTCAGTCGTTTCACAATTGCTTGCATTTGCAGGGACACCCGGCGGCATCGCAGGGCGGCATGGTGTTCATGCGCAGACTCGGCACCGACTCCTACATCAGGTGGGAACTGATTCATGCTAACATTGATTAGGAGCTGCATTGAGCTATACTCGGCTAGCAGAATACAATAGCCTTTTGACCTATGGGCGAGTTCTAAGTATTTGGGACTTATGTCCCACCAAATCCGGACATATTCCGGACATTTGTATAGTAAAAGTGGAACAAGTGAGGTGTTAACCTGTTTGGGTTACAGTAATTAGTATACAAAAATGGTGACATCACTATTTCCGGAGAGTGTCCAAGGATCGAGTGTATACATTACCTAAAATGACGTCACCGTTTTTGTTTACTAAGTACCGTAACCCAAACAGGTTTTAACACCTCACTTGTTCCACTTTTACTTTACAAACATCCGGAATATGTCCGGATTTGGTGGGACATAAGTCCTAAATACTTATAATTCGTCCATAGGTGGAAAGGCTATTGTATTCTGCTTCGGCCGACATCACACTTAGTATGCAAATTTATCAGCATCCATCTGGAAAATGAACCAAAAGTTTACACTTTTTTCATCGTAATATTTCGTTTCAGTATGGAATAAAAAATTACGAAATTTATCACAAGATTTTATTCTGTAAAAAAATGATAGGATTCTGCGCATACTTTCCGGTCCGCCAAGTAAACTCTGGGAAATATGTCTTTATGTTTTTGGTGTTTTGGGTTCAGTTGCATACCAATCATCAAATATGGGTTCAATCGGGGTGATACTTATTTTTAGGGGTAGTTATAGTGTTGACACCCCATATTAGAAATATCGCTGCCCCCTGCGTATATTGCTGATTTTGGCTACAAGTGCGGCACCTTCAGAATTTTTTGTTTGCTTTTTTGCAGTTCTCTTTAACTTCATAGCTGTGAGTTGGCATGGTGCCAACATTTCACATTTGTACTATATTAAACACTGCCATAATGTCTGACCGATATCTTTCTCATGAGCATGACTGGCTGCAAGTGATAGCTAAAATGATGGCAGACAGCAGTGAGCACTATATAGCCAGCACAGTCATTCACTTTAGGGTGGCCCCCACTCACTTCTGAGGGGTTCCAGCTGCATATAGCGTGATCTGCAGTAGCACTGGTGCCTTCAGTAGGTGTTTTATCCACATTCTTTGAAAATTAAAAAAACAAAGACTTTTTCCATGCAAAGTTTCACTTTGGACAGCTACCAAAAATTCAGGGATGCATAGATTTTGCTGAAAATCTACATGCTGCACAAAGAAACATTAATTAAAGACATGGTATACTGGGTAAACACCAACAGCTGTCACATTTCAAATGGGAGGACAGATAAAAAATTTACTTCCATCCAGGAACATAAAGCCATTTTTCCCGGAGTGTATACCGTATTTCCTCGAAATACCCCCCGGGGGGTGATTGTTTCATAGTGGTCCCGAGATGGGGGGGGGTTAAACGAGGGGGGGGGGTATTTCGAGGGGGGGGGTTATTGTTTCACAAGAAAATTTTTGAAAACCAAGTACGAAATTGTCGTCTGAAACGTACGCAGACGTCGAAAAATGCAACAAAAACCGCCATTTATAACGTTCTGTAGACTAATATTAGTATGTAGATGGTATGTACACTGTTCTTACGTGACACCGACATTGTTTTAACGTGTGTTCTGCAGTACACAGAACACAAACTACAGTTATTGTCATGTACGTTCCCTTTACACTCAATTTGGGGGGGGGGTATTTCGAGGGGGGGGGTGATTGTTTCATAGTGGTCTCGAGAGGGGGGGGGGGGTCAAACGAGGGGGGGGGGGGTATTTCAAGGGGGGGGGGGGTATTTCGAGGAAATACGGTACCTATGTGTGCACAAAATAGGTGTTTGTGTATGCCAATATGACTGCCAAATCGTCACAGAACGTTTTCGACACCCGGGATTACCAAATGACCAATTGCAGCCAGGCACCTACACAACCCCCCAAAAACCCTACACCCCCATTTTGTAGGGCGGACGAGTCGATCAGCGTGCCCTCGGAGGCGTTCAGCAACAGCCTGTACAGCGCCGAGAGGGCGCCCCACTTCGGGCAGGCCGACTTGCCCTCGCTCAGGGCCGGCGATTTCAGGGTCGGTGCTTTTTTGGTGATTGGGCTACTTGTTATTAGGTAAACTAACCGCGTACTTTGCGCTGCAATCTGCATAGTACCTAATCTTTATAGAAAATTCTTATTTATACACATCAGAATTCGGACTGACTATTTTGGAGTGATATTGCAACTTTGATGACCACTTATTTCTTCTTGAATATACCCACGCTCGAACGACGGTGCCGTTTGAAGTGAGCGTTCCGTATTTACACACAGCCAAAAAGTTGTGAAAATTAATAGACCACAACAACAACAAAATTTCTCAAGAACATACACCCTACCCCCATATAGCTACAACCCTACATAATACTCCACGACCACACAAAAATTACTACTGTAACCCATCAGCAAATGCCGGCGCAAATCTTCTACCATAACCCAACAATAACGACCCCTCCTCAAATACAACCCCACCCCAATCAAAAACAGGCGCCGCACGAATCTTCAGATGACGCGCATTCCAACAGTTCCAATGGAAGGGCGTCAAGTGAAGGAAATGGACAAAATACAGATAGTGGAATTGGGGGGGACACTTGCAGCCCCCCTGTGCCCAAACATAGACAGAGTTATTTGAAGGTTATTGGGGTACATTTGTTGTTGTTTGGGGAGATTTTTTTGAGGAGTGATTGCCTTGAATAGAGAGATGTGATGATTTTTGTGTACTACAGTTTTTTGATAGTTTTTAGGAGAACATTTATGTAAATGTTTACATATGTGGAACATACTTTTGCGAGAAGTCAAGTCAAATAACTTGGAGATTGTTGTTTTTCAAGTGAGCGCTAATAATTGAACTGTCAGTGCTTTGAAACTTTACTTTTCACGCCTTATGGCACCATTCGAAAATCTACATAAATAAAATTTGCCATGCAACGGGTTTTACAAAAGTGGTAAACCTCCCCCAAAGACTCCCCAAACCTCCAAAAACTCGCACTTTTATACCCCCCCCCCCAAAAAAAAAACACAAACAAAAACAACAACAACAACAACAACCCCGCAGCCGATCCTTAATAGCAAATGCGGCGACAGTGACAGCGACCCGGAAAACGACGCGTCCCCCCTGGACAAGAAGGGCCTGTACATCATCACCGAACAGCTCTTCAAGCAGCTCCACGAGCTGTTAGAGCACACTGACAACTTCCTCCAAGATGTGCTCAGTAGTGAACCTAATGGCGCTAGGGCTAGACAACCTAGTGCTTTGTTGAGGTGGGGGCGGGGGTTGTTTGATGATTGATTGTATTGGGGCCTGCTTGAATAAGCCCCCCACTCTTGAATAAATATACGTTGTGGCAGTCGCGTGAAGAAACGTGTAACTGTGTCTACAACCGATTTCCAGGGGGCGTTGATTTCGATTGGAGGGGGCTTTTTCTCGGGGGGGGGGGGGGTAGCGGGGGTTCGCGGGGGTTTAATATATTAGCTTTTTCAAGGTGTTTCTAGAAGAAAAAAAGGAACAAACGTAGCTACAGTATAGGCACATATATAGGTAGGCAAGAATAGCCGAAAATAGGCAATAAGGCATATATTTATTATGCACTACTGATTCTGAAGGTGAAAATGAGTAAAAAAAGGTATTGAAGATAGCGATTTTGAGCGAAAATTGGGATAAAATTCCACAAAAATCGTCCCAAATAGATAGGTAGATAGATAGCTGACAGATGCCCCCCCACTACCTAGACCCTTAAAATATATAGCATTTGCAAACTTTCGGTATTTGTATTCAAGAATTTTTGACAAAAAATATAGGTATTTCACTAGGTTATTTTTTATTTAAATAGTGAGCATTTGCCTCCCAGGCACATGCAGACTGAAATGCGGCCGGCGGCGATAAAATTGGATGTGAAATTGACAAAAGCCGCGAATCGATTGAGGGTCAACGTGGACCACTGTAAAATTAGTGACAACAGGGTTACCTGGTTGCTCGAATATAACAAGTGCTATCTGGATATGAGAAAAGTGTTTGATGAGTTGTCTACTGAGGTTGGTTTGTTGGCATCGTAAATAAAAATGTGTTGAAAAAGGAATTGAAGTTTTCAGGGAAAAAAAGCATTCGTCGGCTGTACGCGATTCGCAAAATTTTCTCAAATCGGCCATTTTCTAATGCTAATCCCGAGTCCCAAGATCCCAACCCAACCCTAGTCAACTAAAATCAATTCTAGTCTCAACTTAACTAGGGATGGAAAAAACGTTTCTGTGAAAAAAATTTTTTTTCTGTGATTCTGTTTTTAAAAGAGCAGAGTATGTTTAAAAAAAAACCTTTTTTCAAAAGTTATTAAACATGGTTGTGAGCAGAGTTGTTGAAAGTACCGAACTTTTTCAAAAGTAAACGTAAATGTAAAGTATTTATTTTTTGCTCACACGTGCGTACAGAAAACGTAAAGTATTTATTTTTTACTTTTACTCGTGAGTAAATTACTTTTGTCCCCGTAAAACGTAAAAGTGTTTTTTTGTGAAATTTTGCCTCAATTTTCGCTCAAAATCACTACTTTTTGAACTTTTTCACCATCAAATTCACTAGTTAATGTGTTTTTGCCTATTTTCATGCTATTTTGGATATTTTGTTCATATTTTAAGCTTTTCTTTCCCTTTGGCTCATTTATGCCTTGAAACAGCCTATTATTTTTGAACCTGTTTGAAATACGTTTTCTGTACTCGCGTACTCTCAAAAAGTACACGAGTAAGTGAGAACCGGTATTTTTTCAGAAGGAAACGTAAACGTATTTACGCAGTACTTGAGTATCCGTATTTGTCGAGTAAACGTAAATACGTTTTAACAACTATGGTTATGAGTCAACATGTAGCTATGTCAGACATGTGGCAGTACTTTGTGATGTATAGCCCTCTTTGTGATGTACTTTGATATTTAGAATGGCTGTGGTGCCTTTGGGAATGGGTACCATTATAAATCGTGATTTCTGTAAAAAAAATATTCATTTTTCTTTTTGGCAGACGTTCGACAGCCTGGAGCACGTGCTGAGTGTGCGCGCGAGGGGCTGCGCCGGCGTGTCCCCGCGCGGCAGCATCGGCAAGCAGCTGACCGACATGCGCGCCACCCTGCTCAACGTCCGCCACGTGCTCAAGCCGCTCAAGTGAGGGGGGTTGGGTAGGCGCCCAGTTGTATACGCGTGGTGTTTCGATTGATTTTGGGATTTTGTGCGATATTTGATGTAACATCAGGGGCGGATGCAACTGTTCTAGGTATTTGTGTTACAGCTGAAACTATTTATGCGTCAGTTTTATTTTAGTTTATAAACATAGGTAACCTGGACTTTTACCCAAAACGATTGTTAATTGTACGTATTGATAAATATACCTACCAAGATTCGTTGCGTTTTGTACTTAAAATACCACTTGAGAAAATGTGAATTTTATGTGAACACAACATGTTTAGTCCTTTTTTATTTCATATTTCGTTTGATGTCATTGTTAGAAATCGCCAAGATTGTACTCATTTTTCTGACAAGTGATTTTTTCAACTGTGTGATCGGCGGACTTGAAAGATACTCTGCACTCGCACGTACATAATACCTATGTATGTCTCACGTTGGAAGCGTGCCAATGGTGATTAATGCATGTACCGTATTACCTCGAAATACCCTCATGGGGTTTATTATTTCGCCAGTAAAATTTGAGGGGGGGTTAATTCGAGGGGGGGCTCATTCGAGGGGGGTTTATTATTTCGTCAGAAATTTTCGTAAGGATTGTAGTAAATCGTAGGCATTTGCTTATTCAAAACAGGTACCTAATAAATGTGTCCAAACAGGGGGGGGGGGGGGGGTCCCAAGCCCTGTAAAGTGTAAAGTAAAGTGTCAAATGTAAAATCAAATGCAAACTCAAATGTCAATTGTCATGCAAAACGTCAAATGCTAAGTAAAGTGTCAATCAAAACAAAAAAGAAAAGATCTTATTATTGAACTTTGCATGACAATCGACAGTTTACTTTGCAATTGACTTTACATTTGACACTTTACTTTACACTTTACCGGGCTTGGGACTGCCACCAGGATATATTTGGATATAAAAACGTAGATAGCTACACAAACTCCCTAGTCTATGTGTTGCAAATGCAAATTAGCAGTAATAAATACATCATATACCGTATTTCCTCGAATTACCCCCTTTTTCAGAGTGGAAATTTTGAGGGGGGTATTTCGAGGGGGGGGGGTTATTTTTTCGCCAGAAATTTTCGTAAAGGGTGGTAGTAAAAAATGGGTTTTGACGTACCCAAAACAGTGATAAAGGTGACTTCACGAGATATTTCCATACATATCAACGTAGATAGGTACACATACACTAGTCTATGTGTCGCTGCGATGCAAATTTACATCAATAAATACATCATGTACCTTATATACATGATGAACCTTTTTCCAGACGGGGGGTATTTCGAGGGGGGGGGGGGGGGTATTTTTTCCTCAGCTCGAAAACACCTGGGGGTATTTCGAGGTGGGGTTATTTTTTCCCCAGCTCGAAAACACCTGGGGGTATTTCGAGGGGGGGGGGTTAATTCAAGGGGGGGTAATTAGAGGAAATACGGTACATCGCATACATTATGTACATCATTCCGGAGTTGGGTATTTCGAGGGGGGGGGGTTATTATTTCCCCAGCCCATTTTGAGTGGGGGTTAATTCAAGGGGGGATAATTCGAGGTAATGCGGTAATTTTAATAAAAATATGAAAAAAATTTGTTTTGACCTTTTATGAAGATCGCATATGTTAGATATAGCATGCATTAAATACTATATATCTAAATGAGTTGGCACGCTTCCAACGTGAAGCATGCTGCGAGGTGTAAAGTCACTGGAGTATATATGCGACCCTTCTCATGTAGCGATTGTGACAATATATTTATTTTACTGTCTTACAATACATTTGTGCCTTATTTTACCGTCTTTCAAATTCATTTTTTCACTTATCATTGTGCTGAAGTTTCTATTTGGATATTTGACAGGATTTTCGCTAATTTCTGAATTTCATTGACTAATAAAATATCGAATTTCGTCGTATAATCATCATCATACCATCAACAGAAAGACTCCGGGAATAAACAAATAAAAAATTCGTAAAAAAATAATAATTTGTTGCCAAAATTGCAGAGTTGGAAAAACGTATTTACGTTTACCCGAAATACCCGGTTATTCAGGTATTTATATTTACGTTTACGTTTACGTTTTCCAAAAATACATTTACGTTTTGTTACGTTTCGCTGACCGAAATACCCGGGTACTTGGGAAAACGTAAAAATTCCGATATTAAGTAGTTTCTTAGTGGCCGTGCCCTCGGACGGAACTGCATATTTCCATGAACTGCATATTACCGATTATGATGCACTTAATATGATCAGAATGATGTGGCGATCCCTTTAGTGCATCGATTAGAATGATTACAAACAATATACCTCAAATATTTAATACAGTCCATGTTGGTGTCTTGAAACGTACGTTTGCTTATTGTTGTCGTTATGTTGATATTTAATTGTGTATCGCCGCCCAACGTGAGCTTGACATGAACACATCAAATCTACCAAATCTTGCCAATGCACTGCATCGCTTAATATGAACTAAATAGCTTCAAAAAGTGGTGGACGTGCTGGGGACTTAGCCAAGTTGCTGCCCAGGTTTGCAAGGTAGAACATGTCTCAGTCAAGTTCGACATCTGAACCGGTTAGGAGACATACCCGTTCACACCCGGTGAACCATGTGTCTCGATTTGATCCGCATTCCGCCGCTGAGCGCCAGCTACAGTCGGAGGCTTTGCGACAAGCCTGGAAAAAGCCCACTCAGTCGGCTCCGAATTATTCACCTGTGTTGTGGAGGCCTGCTCCGGAAGTACTGGCGAACGTTCCATCTGTGGAGGCCCATGTTTCCAGTTCATTGCCAATTCATCAATTTGTTCTTCCGCCAGTGAGGGTGAATCGGTCAGGTATTGTTTCAGGTGTAGCATCTTCACCACCGCAGTTTATGGTCAGTACACCTCCACCGCCGCAGTTCATGGTCAATACACCTCCACCACCACAGTTTGTGACAGGTGTTCATCAGCCATTGTCTTTGAGTGAATTTCAGAGGCACCGTGTACCTTTCGATGTCCAGGTGACGGCATTTTTCCCGGATATATCTGTTTTGTCGCCTCATCCAAAAATGCCTTTCCTGGTCGATTCGTCACAATTTCCGGGGGGTCGATATTTACAAGAGGTGGATTTTGTCGACCATTTTTCCGGACATCATTTTGTTATGGAATCACCATTGTTATCATCACCCGATGATGAAGAGCTCGTGAAAGTCGTTTCCAGCCCTTCCGTTCAACTATTGACCACGCAATTCGATGCCCGCATGGCCAGGATGGAAACTTTGTTTGAGACGGTCGTAAATGAGTTTCGTTCTTTAACTGTTGATCGTTCTCTTCCGGGACAGCAGAAGGTGATTGTCGATAAATCTATGGAGACTAAGATGGTTGTCGATAAATCTATGGAGACTAAAGATATGTCAGCAGATGAGGTTGGGGATAAAGTCAACATTTGTGTTCCCGAATCTATTGTTCCGACACCGTGTATTCCGCCAGAAAATGATTTTGATTCAAAATGGCTATTAGGCAGATTTTCGAGAGCGCCTCAGGCCATGTCGAAATCTACAGAAATGGACATTCTTCACCAGTGGATGTTAGTGAAACCCCATTTGCTTGACAAAGTGCCAGTTTTTAAGGGGAAAAGTGACGTGTTGAAATTCTCGGAATGGCAAAGGCATGCCACAGCCACTGCGGAGTCGATAGCGAATCAACAATTGCAACATCATTTTTGGAAAGACGTGTTTAGCACAAAACTCTCAGGTGAAGCATATAAGGTCTTCACTACTTTGTTTCAGCCTGATAATGTCCCTCCGGTCCACGAAGTGTTGTCGGCGCTATCTGACATTTTCAAAGATTGTTCCCAAAGCTACACCATGTTAGAATGGGACAACGCCGCTATGACTCGCGGTGAATCTCTCTCGGAGTTCTATATAAGATTGCTTTCCAAAGTTCCGACAGAAATGAAATCGAGTGTGCTAAATTCTCGCGAGTGTGTCGAGCGACTCGTTGCTGCAAAATTCTGGTCCAGATACGATGCTTCAAGGTTCGATAAATTCATCATGGCCAATTTTAGGAAACAATTTGTCCAGAAAAGTGTCCCGATTGCCAGAATGGTGCGTGTCGTTGAAGAGTATTTTAGCGAATTCGCCAAACCTGTTATTCAAACCGTTCCAAAGCCAGGAGTGAATGTAAATGCATCACGACCCAGATTTTCCGCCCACTGAATGCTGATCCGTGGTGCCCAAGACCAGGGCATTTTGGGCACCGAAAAAGCCAATGCAGGGCAGATAAATTCCCACAAAGTGTGTGATGAATCCGGCTGCTTCAAGACCGTAGTGAGAAACGGCCTTTAGAGTGGTTGATTTCCCGTTGTTGCCGAACGTCCACTTGTCGACAGCCAAGTTGAGTTTATTTCGTAGTTGTATGTTGAAAAGGGGTTTCGAGATTGTTTCAGGTACTTTATTTTGATCAGATACAGCGTGTTACAAAAGCGTAAAGCCTAGCGAGCTTCCTAGTCGAAGTTTCTATCGCTAGCTTATTTTGTTCACTTGGGGTGGGTCCGCAGACTGAAGTAAAAACTCTCAAAGTAGCTAAGACACGGAAATCACGTATAGAAAAACAGCTACAGTAATTTCCTAATACAAATGCACAAATAAGACATAAATGCAACAAATAAACACATCTAGCCGAAACAGTTGCCTTATACTGCGCGTGCATACATTCAAATAATTATGGTAAAGAAATACCAGGTACAAATTGGGCTAATGGAAAAACTATTAATCTTGAGGCGCGAAGTCGGCAAACTCGGCCGATTTACTAATTTGCTTCAATTTGTCAGAAAACATTGACGCACATTGGAACTAATAAAATAGGGTTTGAAAACTGTAAATAGTAGTGTAAATGTTCCTAATGACGTAAATAGAATAAGGTATATTCAACATGATAATAATAATCACTTCCTGGAAACGTATGTTGAATAATCTAGCAAATTGGGACTTATTTGAGGTAAATGGGTATTGTAATTGAGCAGAGTTTATAATATATTCGATTGAGCAAGGTATTATAATTATTAAGTAAATATAAATAGTTGTGAACAGGGTTATGACAATTATACCTATGCGAAGGGCTTTGTAAAGTAAATGCTAGTTGCACGCAGGGCACCATTTCTCTATTAGGACGCTGGCCTAGATAATTACGCAGCACGTAAATATTTACAAGATTTGACTTTTGTAAACTGCAAGTAAACTATGCAAATGTATGTATAATCATGATCAGAAAATTACGGCGAGTTGAATGAGCCTAATTTTATATTAATACACCTAATAATAACATATTTGACTTTTTAACCTAAACATTCCACATAAACCTATCAATAACTTATAGAACACTTTCCTAATCGAATATTCTCCATGGATACATAATAAGTATAGGAAATACAATTTGCGTGGTAAATAAATATAGTGCAAATAGTAAATGTGCGAATATGAACCTAATTATCAATTCTCTGTATTTCTTTATCCATCCATTTTGCCACGGTCAGCACACTCCGGGCGGAAGAGTTGCTGCACCCCGTTGTTGCAGCAACGTCACATGCTGGTGGTGGTGGGCGCCAACGTGATGAGTGGCGTTTCCACAGTCGCCTCGGTGGTGAACGTGGTCGTGCGCGAAGTCGTGGGTGTGCGTGAAGTTGCAGGTCCGGTTGCTGGTGATGCCAACGCCGACCTAGCCTGATGATGAAGCAGGTAGTTGCCCGTGTCGCTTCCTGCGCGTTCGCGTGTGGTGAATTTGCGGATATCAGGCATGTGAACACTGTCTCTGTTCCTGGCTCTGACTTGTCCCTCATCAGCTGAACTTTCATCTGGCTGAACGTATGCTGATAGTGACTTTGCCATTCTGTCTTCTGTTTCTGCTCTCCTGGCAAATCTGACAGACTGGGTTGAGTTGGATCTGGCTCTCCTCTTGATTGCTGGTCTCAACTCTGTTTTGCGTACTTTTCTTTGTGGATAATTGGTCTCTTTCTGAGTTGATTTCTTGATAGCATATCTGATGGCTCTAAAGCATAGCCATATGCATTTGAATGGACACACTATGCATTTCCATATGCATGTGTATACACACGGTGGAATCACTGGTTTCCCTGTGGCAATTCTCCAATTGTACCACAGGTATCCTGCAGCTACAATTCCGGCTATCAGGATTGTGATCCCCAGCAGCATTGCGATTGTGTTAATGATCACTTGAAAGGGTCCTTTCAGCATTCCTCCCATAAAGTTGGTGTACCCTTTTGATACTCCAGATATATAATGACCATATGCTTTGCCGATTCCTGCTGCTGTCTGTCCAATTCCAGCTCCAATGCCTTCTATTGAATTTCTGATCACTCTGGGATCCAATGACATATCTGCTGTGTAATCGATCAACTGGTTCTGCACATGCTCCAAATTCTGTAGTCTCTGAATCTGGCCTCTGACATCCATGAAATTGGTCGCTCTGTTGACAATGTTGGTGAACAGGTGAGGCGCATCAAACGTGAAGGCTTGCCATTGTCCTTTCCATGTCATTTCAATTGGCGTCTCTGTGACATGCACCATTCCATGTGCGGACTTCCACTGTCCATGCTCATTTCTGTACAGGTGCGGTGTGGTGTGGCTGCAGTCCTCTTCTGGTGATTTCTCCACCAAATCTCTGCTGCCTGGGCTCTTGAACCACAAGGGCCCGTCTTTGTCCAATCTCATTGGTGTGTACTTGTAACATGTCTCTCCCACTTTTCCTGTCTGATAAATTATGTATGGCTGCACTTCCTTGCATTCCCAAAACATAATTGCTTCTCCAGCCCATTCTGCATGAACATCCTGTCTTCCCAGCATGGCTCGAATCCCCAGTGTAGGATCGATGCGGAAAAGCTGAGTCAACATGTCCAGCTGGTTTTTGCGAAGTTGACATAGCTGATGCCATACAATCGCAAATTGTGCCTGAGTCATTTCTCTGACCACATGTTGCAGGAACTGAAACTTGGAGTTTCTGTCATCCAATCTGGCATACAATGTTCCACTGATTGTCGACTCTCTTGCCTCCACTATCTTTCCTGGCATTGCCCATTCCACAGGCACATCTTCTCTTCTGTCAAACTGGATGAATACACCTCCTTGATCGGTGTAGTATGTGTCTCCTGGAACACATTCTGAACCAATTGGCCTCTTTGTCTTGTTGCTGTGGGAGTATGCTGCTTGTAACTTTGATACGATAATTGTCTGGCCAGATATCTCTGATTTGAATCTGCCAATTCTCTCATATGCACATTGATGCTTGAAGTTCTCCGTATCCCACACTGTGATTCCATAGTTGTGGTCTCTGCAATGTCCCATCATGGCTCTGCACTGGCTGAAATCTTGTAAGTCGCTGATTACAGTCTTTCCATCGAGTGAAGCCACGGTTCCTTCTTCCATGTAGAAGTTACTGACAACATTCTCTTTGTCATGACAACACCATGAATATTCCACATTCAAGGTTTGATTAGTTGTCCACACTCTGGGCTCCATTTCCACCAAAGGTGTTCCTCTGAACATCTTGTGAATTCTTGCATAGTTACAGGCTACCACGCCAACTTGCTGGTATTTCTCAAAATTGCCTGTAATGCCTTTCGCTCCCCAGAAACTGGTGTGTGTGATGATTTCTTTGATTCTGATGTAGCATCTGTATGCTTTCTCTTTCTGTGGAATCTGTCTCTGTGCGTAAAGTGTAACTTTCATTGCCTTGACAAAATTCCTTGGTGGGATATGGCACTGCACTTCTTCAGGAACTGTAAGCGCATGTCCATGTCTTCCACTGGTGCAAATCTGATACTTCTGGCTTTGTGAACTGATCACCTGTTCCACAGGATGATCCTTGATTGCATCCTTGAATCTCTCATAAGTCTGCATTTCTCTGACAGATTTTGGTGGCCATTCTGAAGGCAAAGGCGGCAATCCATGATGCGCTGCCAATGATGGTGGCCTTACTGTCGAGGTTTCTAGAACGTATGTTCTGGAAAATACTTCGCTGTAAGCTTTGCCGGCTTCTCTCAGCGTTGCTGACTCTGACATGCCTGTCAACATCAACACCATGCACAGCATTCCAATCATCAGACTGCTGGTGGTTGCTGTGGCCTTCCCTGTTGCACTCCTCAGGACTCTATCTGATGCTGAGTTCCTCTGAGTAGGGTTTGGTACAGAGCCTCTGTTCAAGCTCTGATTTCTGATATGTTTCTGGACAATTGCTGGGTCCAGTAAATCCACTTTGACTGTCACTGCTGTCTCTGGGATATCCATTGTCTTTGAATTGATTTCCAGCGGATACAATTGATTGAGTGGTCTGCTGACCACATTTCTGTTGGCAGTTCTGACTTTTGCTGAGCGAATCTGTCCATCTTTGCTGGGCTCTAACTGCTCGATGTGACCCATCCTCCATGTACCTCTGGGCATGTTCTCTTCATAAATCAGCACAACTTCATTCACTTTGGGTTCTTGAGTCGCTGTCAATCTGCCATGTTTGTGTGTCACCTGAGTCCTTTCCCTCAAGCTCGGGATATACTCTTGATGCCACAAGTCCCAGAACTTATCCAAAGTTTGCTGGGTTGTCTCCCAATATTTCTGCAGTTTCGCTGCGTTATCCATTCTGGGCACAAATTCTCCATCTTTGTCTGCGTCAAACTGTGGTGCTCCAATCTGACCTTCCCCTGTCAGGAAGTCTTTTGGCGTCAGCACTCTGAGGCTTTTTACATCACCATAGATATAAGAGATTGGCCTGCTGTTGATCACTGCCTCGACTTCTGGCAAAAGTGTCAACAATTCTTGCAGGGTTAACATTCTGTGCCCCACAGCTGCCTTGAAATGTTTCTTGGTGATGCCCACCATTCTCTCATAGACTCCTCCCTGCCATGGTGCCATAGGAGTAGTCATGTTCCACTGGATTTGTTGCTGTGAGCAGTAAGTCTGTACTGCTCCACTTTTGACCATCTCTGACCATTCTTTCCCAGTATTAATGGCCTTGTCAGTGCTTGAGCTGAGCACTTTCTCTGTTAATTTGAATTGCGTTGCATTGTCTGAAATCACTGCCTCAGGCTTTCCGCGCCTGGCGATGAATCTCCTGACTGCATTCAGGAATTCCTGTGCTGTCATGTCCAGCACACTTTCCAGGTGAACTGCACGTGTCACCATACATGTGAACAAACAGATCCACATTTTCCTGTGATCTTTGTCCACTTTGTACCAAACTGGTCCCAAATAATCCAAGCCCGTGTACTGGAACGGTCTGGCTCTCTGAACTCTGGTTTCTGGCAAATCTGGCATTGGTGGAAGCTGGTACGGCTTCGCTCCCAATTTCTTACAGGTTGGGCAGGTTCTCGTCACATTGTAGATCACCCGTCTGCCCTGTGTAATCCAGTACTTTTGTCTGATCGCTGCCAATGTGTGTTGCACTCCTGCGTGCATCAATTTCTCATGCTGGTCTCTGACAATCAGCTGAGTCACTGTAGCCGTTGCTGGCAACAGTATGAGTGGCACTGTGACCTCCTGTGGGTCTGTATGCTCCATTCTGCCGTGGCACTTCAGGATTCCATCCTGATGCATTTGCACATTGAGCCATTTGATCAACTGCTGGTCTGCAGCTGCTTTCTTGCCATCCTGGCTGCCTTTGCTGTGGCCTGTTGCCAGAATCTTTGCCACTCCTTTGTAATGATTCTGTTGCGTCACTTTGATCCAATATTTCCACGCACTCTCTCTCTCTTCAATACTGATAATTCCCTGTGGTTTTATTGTACCACAGATACTTTCCATGATTTCTGACAATCCATTCTGATTGTCATTTCTGTTGCGTTTTTTGTGCATCTGTCGCACAAATCTCATCACGTATACTGTTGCATCCAGTAATTTCGTCAGTGATGAGAATCTCTGAATCTCAATTCCCAATGGGTTGCTTTGCTTGCTTTCATCAGCTTGCACATTGCTGGCATCTGGGTCACTGACCACTTGCTGTGTGGCGCCCAGGTAAATTGGACTGGCTTTTGGGAACTTGAGCTCTTCTTTCTTGATTTCTGCCATTACTTCTGGCGTAACTGGCTCCACTTTCGGCTCTGGCCACTCTCCAGTCATTAGCCATTCTGGCCCTTTCCACCACAGGTTACTGCCTTCCAACTCTGACATATTCATGCCTCTTGTGGCCATGTCAGCTGGGTTCTCCAGTCCTGCTATGTGTCTGATGTGCATGTTCTCTGTCTCACTCTGAATTTTCCTGATTTCATCCAATCTGTTCTTGACAAAACATGCCAGTGGCTTCGCTGTTGTTAGCCACTTCAGACAACAGGTTGAATCTGACCATACAACTGTTTGACTGAATTTGACGTCCTTGAGCTCTTTGTGAATAAACTTTGACATTCTGCTGCCGATCAACATTGCTAACAATTCCAGCCGTGGAATTGTCACTTCTGGTTTCTTTGGAGCGAGTCTCAATCTGGAGTACAGCAGGCTTGACGTGCCGCTGTCATTTTCTGTTTTCTGGCATATGTATGCCGCTGCGCTGTATGCCATTGCTGAGGCATCGACGAAAATGTGCAGTTGTGCATCTGCACCACTCTGATAATTCAAATTTCGGTTGAACTTGATCTGTCCAACTTTGAGCAACTCTGTCTCTAATTGCTGCCAAATTGCTGTCTGTTCCTCAGACAGGGGTGTGTCCCATTCTTTGGCACTTGGTCCTGAATGCCATAACGTTTGCAAAAATCTCTTTGCTGGCAGTAGGACAGGACTGACGAGTCCCATTGGATCAAAACATCCCGCAGTCACCTTTGCAACTGTCCTTTTCGTGGGAAGTTTGATTTTCTGGTCAGTTTCTGATAATTGTGGTTGCTGAACTGTCTTTGGCGTTTTCAGCCACATCTGGTCGCTTTCTATGTCCCATTTCATTCCTAGGACTGTTGTGACAATTTCCTTGGCTACATCTGACTCTGCCAATTGCCAAGTAAAGCTCTTATTGTTGCTGTTCCATTCTCTCAGATTCATCTGTGCCTCTGTGAACAGCACTTTGGATTCCTGGTACAATTCGATTGCTTTCTGCTCTGTGTCCACACTGAGGATCAAATTATCCACATACAGATTTTCATCGATCAATTTTGCATTTTCTGTGCCAGCTTGATTCAGGTGGTATCTGACTGTCAGCGCCAGCAGCGCTGGACTGCAGATTATACCAAATGGCACTCTGGCAAATCTGTAAATCTGAATGTTGTCCTCCATGGATGGTTTCGTGGGATCCTTGTACCACAGAAATCTTGTCACATCTCTGTCACTGTCCTGCAGACTAATCTGCAGAAACGCTTTCTCTATGTCTGCGACCAGGGCGATTCCATGCAACCGGAATCGCATCAGCATCCCTACCAGCTGTGGTAGTATCACTGGACCGCGGTACATGCACTCATTCAAGCTTGGCATGCCTGGCGGTTTCGCTGAGGCATCATATACCTCTCTGACCTTTGTGGTAGTTTTCTCTGGCGTTATCACTGGTTGATGAGGCAATATATGGAACTTTCTGCCATCCATAATATCTTCTTGAACTTTTTCAATCACTCCTTGCTCCTCTTGCGCTTTCATGATTGCCTGAATTTTCTCTAGTAATTCTGGGTCTCTCTTGAGCCTGTTGGTGAGGTATCTGAACCTTTTGAACGCCATTGCTTTGTTGTCTGGTAGTTCATACAAATTTGGCTTGTACATGAACTTTACAGAGTACCGTCCATCTGGATTTCTCTGTACACTCTCATTGAATTGCTTGATGGCCTCATCATCCTCGACGAGGTCTGGCTGGTCCATTATGCCAATGGTATCCAGTCTGTCCATGTCTTTGACATTTGGTACAGGAGCAATTGACAACGGTGCCTCCTCGTACCACTTTTCTCTCTGAATTTGATGCACAATTGTGTTGACCACCACCGGATATGCGCCATCCGTGGTCCATTGATTTCTGTTGCTCGTCAGCTGCCCACCTCCCATCAGCAATCCCAATTCTGACGGAATGACATACAATCCTGACGGAAGTCTGGTGGTGCTGGTGTTTCTGGACATCAAGTCCCAGAAATAATTCAAACCCACAATAATGTCTGGCTTGAACTTGCACTCTGTCCCTTTTTCCTTGGGAATTCTGTCTGCAAAGTAACTCTCATCCGGGAAGTACTTCTGCAGGTACTTTTCGTCCTGTTCTGACACAGGCACTTTGACTTGTTCTGTGGTCAACGTCGGGACCACATCAGCCACCATATCAACTTTCTGGCCATTTCTGAGCCGCATTCTGAATTCCACTTGCTGTACTACTTTATAGTGCGGCTTTTCATTTCCGAATGTGTACACCTGGATGTGGTGTTCACCTGTACTCTTCAAATTGAGTTTCTTGGCCACTTTCTCTGACATGTACGTTCCCTGGGATCCTGTGTCCAGGAACGCTTGAATCTGTAGTGGTGGCTTTTCAGGCTCCATCTCTGTATCCATTTCTGAAGCCTCAATCACGGTTCTGGCTGTCATCAACATTGACATATTCTTGTTTACTGACAGGTTCACTGACGTATTTTGTTGCTTTGTATTTGGTTCTGTAACCACTGTGCTGGATATGGTTTCTGTCTCTACCATTTCTGGTCCAGCTTCTTCCACAGTAACACAATTTACTGTGGCCTTTCTCTGTTGGCTCTGTGCTGGTCAACCTGCCATCGGCACAGACTTTCTGCCATTGTTTGCTGATTGCTGGCCACTCTGTTGACCATTTGCTTTGAATGCTGGAATTTGCCGTCCAGCGTTTCCATTGCCATTGTCACCAAATTTCTCTGGGCACACTGCCGTGTGGTGCCTATTGGACTTGCAATAGAAGCAACTTCTCGTAAATTGACATTGATTCATGTAATGCCCTTTCTGCAGGCATCTCAGGCATCGCTCTGCCTTTGACAAAATCACTCTCCTTTCTCTGGCAGTTTTGAACTTTGGACACTTATCATTAAAGTGTAATTGCTGTGTGTCATTGCAGAACACACACGGTCTCCCAGGATTCATGAATCCAGCCTGTGGTGCACTCTGACCATTCTGGATCACAGACATGCTCCCTGTGCTGGTCCTAGGATTCTCTGGCCCTCTGAATCGATTCCCATTGCCTTGGAATCGATTATTGAATTGCTGTGCGCGGGGATTATTCCCAAATCCTTGGCGCGATTGCTGCACTGGTGCCCCAGTTTGCTGTGCGTGCTGTACAGCCTCACTGAGCGCTAGCTGCTGGCCAAACAGCTTTCTGAACTTTTCCACCGTCAAGGCTTCCTCAGTTCCCTGTTCCTTCTGGATTTCTCTGAGAACCTCGGGTGGCACTTTCTGTTGCAGCTGGCTCAACAGCATTGGATGTTCCACTGATTCGCCCAGTGACTCCAACTGCTGGAGCAGCCTTTCAATTGCATCAAACAAAATTCTCATATCCTGACAGGTATTCCTGGCCTGTCGCAACTTCATGATATTACTCATCAGCGTGTTTCTGACCACAACTGGCTGGTCATATCTCTTTTTGAGCATTGCAATTGCGGGTGCATAATTTTCTGCAGTCACACTCAATCCACTGATCATGCCAAATGCTGAGCCTTTCAGCAAGCTCCTCAAGTATGAAAACTTGGAAATGTCCTCCAAATCTGTCCGATTGTGGATGTGGGATTCGAACATTTGCCACCATGATCGAAATTTGACAATTTCCCCAGTAAACTGTTCCACTTCCAGTTTTTGCAATTTGACGCTCTTTGCTGTGGTTGCATTAGTTGAACTGGCCCCCGGAGCAGCTCCCTGAGCTGTCAGAGCCATCTGGGCAGCCATCTGTTGTATGAATGCTGTATTGACTTCATACATGGTATTTCCGCTCTGTTGCTGGATCATGTCTTGCAACTCTTCAATGTACACATTCATGGCTACCACTTTCTGTGTCACCAAGTCTGACATATTTGCATATTCCTCATATGAGTCTTGGTATATCTTCTGTTCTTGTTCCATCTGGTCGGGTTCGTCAATGTCCTTGACGATATCCCTCCATGCGTCAAATTGAGTTTTCACTGCATTCATTGCACTTTCCAATTTTGCACCCTCCTGTTTGACAGATGCAATCACTCTTCTCATCTCTGTTCTCTTATCATCCTTTGATGCTTCCGCAAATAGCTCCAGGTCATACTTGGCAAATTCTCTTGCCAATCTACTTTCCACCCTGTGCTTTGCTGGCCCCAGGGTCTTTCTGATGTGACCTGTTGGCGAAACCATTTTTCGCTGATGAATTTTCCTTCACTGTTTCTCTTTATAGTGCGTCGCCTGTGACGCTTGTGACGCTTCTCTGCGTCTTTTTGTGCAGTGCTCTGTGCACCACGGATTTGTTGTGCCACGCACAATACCAATGCAGTCCTACAGGCCCCTGACGTGTTCTCACGCGTTGACCTTTACTGCACTGGCACCAGGTGTGTTCCTAAAGCCCCTGACGTGATTGTTTACACGCGTTGACTTCAACACACCGGTCAAATCCACCTGGACAATAAACAATTTATTTGCCCAGCAGTGTGCGCCCAAAGAGGGTCCGTACACACTCTTTCTGAGCGCTCTGGCGCTCTTTCTGGCACGCCTGTGTGCCTTGTGACCACGCCGGCCACTTGCTTTCCTGAGCGGCTCCTGTGCCGCTGTGCGCAGTGCTGCGCTTGCCGTGTCGCCTGTGACACGTTCCTGTGCACTCTGGTGCACTTTCTGATTCCGGGCAGTGTTTCTGTACACTGCTCTGCAATTGCGCCTGTGCAATGCAGAATTCTGGCACTTTTGTGCTGTCTGATCTGATGGTACCGAGCAGGCACAGCGTGTATATTTGATGGGAGCTCCGCAAAGCCCCTACACGCTACCAAGTATCCTAATACTTGGTTTTCAAATCCACTCTCTGTCAGCTACAGCCCTCTGTCAGCTACAGCCCTTTGTACACTGATACCCCTACTTTTGCACTTCTGAGGTATGAGTCCACTCTTACCCAGTGGAGCGAGGGACCTCCGCGAATGCCCAAAACAGCCCTTTGACTAGCGTGGCTTTGTGGCGATCCTGTCTCCGTCAGGTCACCCTCCCTTGGCATAGGAAGGACGTGCGAACGGTCACTAGTGTCCAGATATCCAGGAACGTCCAGCGAAAGTTTGACCACCGTCCGACAATGACTCCTTGTCAAATGCCGGTGCCGCCCAGCGTCTAGCACCTTGCCAGAACACTGGTGAAAGCTGCCTGAAATCCTGACAGGCTTGTCAGAACTCCAGTGTCCTCCGCGCGTGAGCGTAGAACCGCTCCCAGGATGTAGACAGGAGTGCCGTGACTTTGGCACAATGCTGTCTGCAAATCAACAGCCAACTCTCAGCCAAGGCCAAATTGATGTTCAGCAGGACTTTTGAAGTTCTGCCAACTGCCGCACAATGTCCGTTCCGGCTTGGTGATAGCACAATGTCATGCAATCACCCTGCTCGCTGCGCCATGTGATGAAGCCACCGAAGTCAGCGTCTTCTACCACCGAATCCGGCTGCTTCAAGACCGTAGTGAGAAACGGCCTTTAGAGTGGTTGATTTCCCGTTGTTGCCGAACGTCCACTTGTCGACAGCCAAGTTGAGTTTATTTCGTAGTTGTATGTTGAAAAGGGGTTTCGAGATTGTTTCAGGTACTTTATTTTGATCAGATACAGCGTGTTACAAAAGCGTAAAGCCTAGCGAGCTTCCTAGTCGAAGTTTCTATCGCTAGCTTATTTTGTTCACTTGGGGTGGGTCCGCAGACTGAAGTAAAAACTCTCAAAGTAGCTAAGACACGGAAATCACGTATAGAAAAACAGCTACAGTAATTTCCTAATACAAATGCACAAATAAGACATAAATGCAACAAATAAACACATCTAGCCGAAACAGTTGCCTTATACTGCGCGTGCATACATTCAAATAATTATGGTAAAGAAATACCAGGTACAAATTGGGCTAATGGAAAAACTATTAATCTTGAGGCGCGAAGTCGGCAAACTCGGCCGATTTACTAATTTGCTTCAATTTGTCAGAAAACATTGACGCACATTGGAACTAATAAAATAGGGTTTGAAAACTGTAAATAGTAGTGTAAATGTTCCTAATGACGTAAATAGAATAAGGTATATTCAACATGATAATAATAATCACTTCCTGGAAACGTATGTTGAATAATCTAGCAAATTGGGACTTATTTGAGGTAAATGGGTATTGTAATTGAGCAGAGTTTATAATATATTCGATTGAGCAAGGTATTATAATTATTAAGTAAATATAAATAGTTGTGAACAGGGTTATGACAATTATACCTATGCGAAGGGCTTTGTAAAGTAAATGCTAGTTGCACGCAGGGCACCATTTCTCTATTAGGACGCTGGCCTAGATAATTACGCAGCACGTAAATATTTACAAGATTTGACTTTTGTAAACTGCAAGTAAACTATGCAAATGTATGTATAATCATGATCAGAAAATTACGGCGAGTTGAATGAGCCTAATTTTATATTAATACACCTAATAATAACATATTTGACTTTTTAACCTAAACATTCCACATAAACCTATCAATAACTTATAGAACACTTTCCTAATCGAATATTCTCCATGGATACTAGGGTGTCAAATTTCCGTTTTCCGTTTTCCGTTTCCGTTTTCCGCAGGCAATTTTTTTCCGTTTTCCGTTCCGTTTTCCGGCTGCTGAAATTTTTTTTCCGTTTTCCGTTCCGTTTTCCGGCAACTTTTTTTTCCGTTTCCGTTTTTCCGGCTCATATTCCGTTTTCCGGCTTAATTTTCAGTTTTTCCGCCTTTTTTCCGTTTTCCGCCTCAATTTCCAGTTTTTCCACCTTTTATCCATTTTCTGCCCCAATTTTCTATTTTTCCGCCTCATTTTACTTTTTTCTGGCTCAACTTTCTGTTTTCTGATCAGCCAAACTGGTAAAAATTCATGCAGATTGTCAATGATGTAAAAAATTTTCTGTTTCCAGCAGAATTACTGCAAATTTTTTCCACTTCCAGCAAATTTTATCCATTTTATGGCAAAATTTCAGCAAGTTTTTTCCATTTCCGTGCAAATTTTATTTTTCCGTTTCCGTTTTTCCGGCCTCTTTTTCCGTTTTCCGGCCGCTGAATTTTTTTTTCCGTTTCCGTTTCCGTTTTCCGCCAAGTGCAAATATTTTTCCGTTTTCCGTTCCGTTTTCCGGCCGCTGAAAAAATTTTTCCGTTTCCGTTTCCGTTTTCCGTAAAAAAAATTTTTTGACACCCTAATGGATACATAATAAGTATAGGAAATACAATTTGCGTGGTAAATAAATATAGTGCAAATAGTAAATGTGCGAATATGAACCTAATTATCAATTCTCTGTATTTCTTTATCCATCCATTTTGCCACGGTCAGCACAAAGTGGTTCAGTAGTTAACTCGAGTCCTGCTGCTGTGCCTGCCAGCAATAAATCTGATGGATTCGGACAGGTTCGGCGCTTTGGACCTCAACAAACACATGATGCCGCCCCGCCGAGACTTTCATCTGCCAAGGCGTCAAAAGATGTCGACGTAGCAGCTGACAGTGATTTTTTGTTGCACGGTGATACAAATGATGGTGTTGTCAAGGGTGGTCAGGACGAATGTGACGACGACGTGGATCCATGTGTTGAATATGTGAACGAGTTCCATCACCGAGTTTCTGAACTCTACAACAATAATCCTGGTTTGTTTGCCCGCTGGTCATGTAATTTCACACATGCACTTCCTGTTCTCTCTCAGAATTATGTGACGCCAGAGTCGGGCAGTTTTTCAGTACCGTTTTCAACGACGAAATGCATGATTGCGACGATGAATGATTCAAATATTGATTCGAGAGCAAATTTTGGCGATCGCGATTGTTTTTCCGTCTCTACTGGTGAACCCACACTTTTATCTGGCGCGTTATTTCGGGATCGTGGACTTAATGAATTTGGAACTCTTCAGGTGGAAAATGGCTTCTGTGCTAGCAGTGCAGTAGGAGATAACCAACATTTATGTATCCGTATAAAACCTACAAATGGACCATTAGTTTACGCAAATGTTTCAATCGAAAGTATTCCGTGCCGTGTCCTCCTCGATAGTGGATGTACCAGATCTTTGTTGCCATTGTCATTGTTACAACAAATCTCAGAGCAATCCGGTGTCGATTTTGTCGAGCAAATGACACAATCTAAAATATGTTTAGACACAGTGAATGGACCTACAGCTGATGGAGAGTTATCTGAGATAAAATTATATGTCAGCCACACTTCTCCAATTGACAAAGTTTGCCGGAAAGTCGTCACTACTTTTTTAGTTAATAGAAGTCCAGGGGCGCTTACCGAAATATTGATTGGCACAGATGTGATGCCATTTTTGAAGATGACTTGGTTGATTCCATTAATCTTAGATCGCAATTGCGATGCCATTCTCCCTGACAAGCCAGAGGGGTTGGCAGAAAAAGTTTTGCTTAATGAGAGGAATTTTGTTTCAAGTTTCAAGGATTTTGTGACTGCATCGAAATCTATATTCATCCCAGCTCAGAGTGTGGTTTCACATGCTGTTCAAATGCCTGCGCGTCCAAGTTCGATTTCCCCATGTCAATGGCAGAATAGTTTTTTGTTATATTCCAATACAGAAATCAAGTTCAAGGGTGTTTCAATGTACAATACCACTGTGGCAGTGAAAAATTGCCAGAAGTTTACTTTGAGTTTGTTCAATTCGAACCCGTACCCCATTCGAATTAATTCCAGAGACACTTTGGCTCATTTTGAAGTATATGACAACTCGGCTTTGCATTCACCCGGTGCCCGTTTCTATTCATTGTTCTCATCTGCTCAGTTTTGCTCATCCTTGGGCATCTATCAGCCCAAGATTTTTGTGTCTAATACACACGCGATTGCGTCGCCTTGCATCACATTGCCTCAACCACCTGAAACGTGTGGAGGGTCGACAGACGTTGAGTCGACCCCGCAATCGGCTTCTGATCGATCTGCATATGTTTGGGAAAAATTGAAGGATGATTTACAAATCCCGTTGTCAGAAGATCAAACGAAAAAATTTTTCAATTTAATTTCTGAGTTCCATGATATTTTCAGTTGTTCGAGCTATGATGTAGGAAAGACGTCTCTCGTGTCGCATAAGATCGTGACAGATCCTACACAGCCGCCCATCAAACAAGCTCCCCGGTACGAAGCTAGACATAAACGACCATTTATCCATAAAGCTATTGCATCCATGCTGAAAGAGGGGATAATAGAGCCCTCGAACGGCGCTTGGGCGTCACCCATCACAATCGCCCCAAAGGGTACATTGGATTTCCAATTCTGTGTCGATTATAAGCTGGTTAATTTAATTACCAAGATCGATTCTTATCCATTGCCGCGTATTGGTGAATTATTATCAGAATTTTCCGGTCGCAAAGTTTTTTCCGCTCTTGACATACGCCACGGATACTACAATGTCCCGTTGGCCGATGAAGAGACGTGTGAGCGTACTTCCTTTGTGTGCAGCTTGGGACAGTTCAGATATACGCGAATGCCGTTCGGTACAGTGAATGCAGGCGCTTCTTTCCAGAGGCTCATGTCCATATTGCTGACAGATTTAAATGACGACCCGGCCAATCCCTGGATCAGGGCATACATCGACGACATACTGTGTAGCAGTTTTCATGTAGAAGAACATTTTGTCCATCTCAGGAAATTATTCCAAAGGTTGCGTTGGGCCAATCTCAAAATTCAACCTGCCAAATGCAAGTTTTTTGCGTCAGAATTGAAGTATCTTGGCCATCACATATCTGCTCAGGGAATATCTCCTGCTCCCGTCAGATACCGAGCCGTCATTGAACAGCCTAAAGTCCACACCAAACAGGATCTCAGACGTTTTCTGGGCAAATGTATTTATTATTCACATTTTATTCCCAATTTCAGCCGTATTGCCTCGCCACTCTACAAAGTACTCAAGGGACATGTCCCGAAAAATGGTTCCATGCCATTCGAGTGGGATGAAGACATGCTCACTGCGTGGGACACACTTAAATATTTGTTGTCTACATCACCGGTTTTGGTTCATCCTGTGTTTGACGATCCACGCGGATTTATTTTGGAAACTGATGCCAGTACCCTGGGGTTGGGCGCTGTTTTGTCTCAATATGGAGATGATGGCAAATTACATCCAAAAACCTATATTTCAAAAAAACTTACACATCCCTATTCAACATATTCGGCCGCGTCGCTCGAAGCGTTGTGTATCTGTTGGGCACTTCGTCGCCTTGCTGATTATGTGGAAGGACAAAAAGTTACCATAATTACTGACAATTCTGGCATACAGCAGGCGTTACACAGCCCGCATCATTCTAAACTTGCCCGCTGGGCCATCTTTGTCCAGGACAAAATTACATCCTTCATACATCGACCGGGGATTGAAAACTCAGTGGCGGACGCCTTATCCAGGAATTCTATTTCAGAGAGAGAATTCGGCGATGATGAGTTACGTAAACCCACAGAAATCGTTTTAGGTCAATCACCTGATATTGTCCGGTCGGTAGGCCCTGTAGTCCCCCCTATGTGCGCACGAAATGAACCAATATTGTCCATTCGACCAGATTTTGATTGGACTCAAATTCAAGCTTCAGACCCTGTTTTGCGCGATGTCATTAAATCTCTCCGGGGTGATCCAGACAGTGTTCCAGATGCTTTTTTGATCGATGGCGTACTTTATTATCGAGCGCCAGTTATTTCGAGACACTTGTCCATATGGCCACCAAAACCATGGCAGCATGCGTGTTTAGTTCAAGCACATCTAGGTGTTTATGCTAGTCATGGCAGCCAGGCCAGAACATTGGATCTGTTGTGTCAGTATTTCGCATGGCCCGATATGAAGAAAGATATTTTGCATTTTTGTCGTCAGTGTAGCGAGTGTATGACAGTGAAATCACACAGAGTGAATGCCACACCTTTGGGAGATATTGCAACACCATCGCAGCCGTTTGACACTTTACATTTGGATAAAATGTATTTTGACAAAAATTCGCTCAAGAAAGTTCTTGTCGTGATTGATGCGCTTTCTAGGTATATGATTATGGTAGTGGTGCGCGCCCTTACCGCAGTGGCCATTTCCAAGGCAATTTATAATCAAGTATTCATGTTTTCATTCATGTCCACAATCATTTCCAGTCAACACTTCCCATTTATTGTTTTTTTCATTTAATCTATTACTTTTGACACGTACGCAATTTCTGGACGTAAATACATTGACAACTCGACAAAAACTATGAATCGCAATAATCCATTGTCACGTGACCAATTTTCCTGGACAACTGTTACACAATCAATTCCAAAATTATGCTCCAGCGAACCCTGTATTTATGCACCAGCCGGCTTACCCTGTCCAGCGCACGACGGCCTTTTCGCAACCGAATTTTGCGGTGCCGCCGCCGCCGGCCCCTGTCGATTATGCCAAGAAATACTTTGAGTTGAAAGTCGACAGTGATCATGATAAAGATGTTGGTCACTTTTCCACCCGGTTTTTTCGTTGTTATCACTTTTTGATTACTTCCGGTTCCGGTGTTCACCGGAGATCATCTCGCTTTCATTCATCTTTCCGGTTCCGGTTCAAGGGGGGGGGAGTAATTTGTCGCATTGGCAGTTTTCATCTTTGCAAATTACAAGTTTCGCTGGAGAAGCTCGTCTCTGATCTCATCTCGTTTAACTTCGTTTTCCAGAAAATCTACACTCTCCGCAAGCAATTGGAGACGTGCTCGAAAACCATCTCCACGCTGAAGGATGACAAATTGTCGCTGAAGGGAAAGTCAAATGAACACAAGATCAATCACCGCAACGCTTTGGAGGCTTACGAGCTCCTGAAGGCCAAGTATGACCGCACCAGAACTCGCTACAAACAGCTCAAGAACAACGTCAATGACCCTCCCGCGCCCCCAGAAGTTTCCGATGATTTATTGTCTGCGCGTTGTGAAATTAGGTCGTTGAAAAAGAAAAATTCCGTTTTGGAGGCTCAATTAGAGTTCTATAAAAATGCGGTGAATGAATACGAAGATCACCCGCTACACGGAAAGTCGCCAAAGTACCCCCCAGGCGCCACTCAAAAAGATGAACTGAAAAGTTCCTCGAATCAATTCGATCAGAGTGAAAAAATTCCGGTGAAAATTTTGGGTGAAGTTTTTGAAAATGCTAGTGATAATGATTCGGAGGCGCAACCCCCTAAAACACCTGAGATCTCCGAGGATCATTAAAAATTTCCAAATTAGTGATATCCCTTCTTTTAAAGGGGGATTTTGTTGGTGTCTTGAAACGTACGTTCGCTTATTGTTGTCGTTATGTTGATATTTAATTGTGTATCGCCGCCCAACGTGAGCTTGACATGAACACATCAAATCTACCAAATCTTGCCAATGCACTGCATCACTTAATATGAACTAAATAGCTTCAAAAGTCCAATACATAGCCACTATTGTTTACTGACTGGAGTCAATGTCACACATAAAAATGTAACAGTATTTTGTCATAACTGACAACAAATTATGAACAAAATAGTGAAAGAAGTGTAATATTTATGATGAAAAATTCAACACGATTTTAGGTTCCGTCTTCATATAGGTATGGCAGATGTAATAGTATTTATATTTTATGGGACATTTTTCTAAAATAGGCTAAACAAACAGTTTTAAAAGTTGCTATGCACTGAAACGGTGCTGTAGAGCGTCCATTTAGCCATGATGGGCTTTTGAAACTAGGTAAAAGGATTCATTTGGGATATGGAAACATTTGAGCGAGTTATTTATAAGATTGAATGATAAAAAGGTGTAACTTTTGCTCATTTTTGATGTTTATATCGACCAAGGCTCATTCCGAATGTAAACCCGCCCCAAATGTATACCCGCCCCGAATGGAAGCATACCCGCTCCGAAGGTAAGCCCGGCCCGAAGGTAACTGATGCTACCTTCGGGCCGGGCTTACCTTCGGAGCGGGTATACATTCGGAGCGGGTATTCATTCGGGCCGGGTTGGAGATTAGTGGGGGGGGCACGACTGGCGGCGCATGTGCACCCATCAGCGCGGTGCGGCAAACACAAAGGGCAAATAACAATACAAATGAGGCTCAACAATGCATGGCTCTTTATATTTTGCCGCCAAGACCGCAACCGATGTTTGATGTTTGATGAGTGACCCCTCCCCCGGTTCGGCATGCGATTCGGTGTCTTTTCGAGCAACATTTGTGCAACATGATCTGCCGACATTTAATCGAACAGAAAACGACATCTTGGAAAACGATCTGCCGACATTTTGGGGTATCTTTACTCCTCATTTCGGGTATAATTTTCATCTGCTAGTTTTCAACGTATTCGTGAAAACGACATGAAACTAGCAGCTGAAATAAAAACCCGAAATTGAAATCTGGTACAAAATTTCAATTTCGGGTTTCAATTTCAACTGCTAGTTCCATGTTGTTTTCACAAAAATGATGGAAACTAGCAGATGAAAATGATACCCGAAATGAGTTGAAATTCAATTTCTGCTAGTTTTAAACATTTTTGTGAAAACAACATGAAACTAGCAGTTGAAATTGAAACCCGAAATTGAAATTTTGTACAAAATTTCAATTTCGGGTTTTAATTTCAACTGCTAGTTTCATGTCGTTTTCATGAATACATTGAAAATTAGCAGTTGAACATGATACCCGAAATTGAATTTCAACTCATTTCGGGTATCATTTTGTATTGTTATTTGCCCTTTGTGTTTGCCGCACCGCACCGATGGGTGCACACGCGCCGCCAGTCGTGCCCCCCCCTCCGCTTATCTCCAACCCGGCCCGAATGAATACCCGCTCCGAATGTATTTATACCCGCTCCAAAGGTAAGCCCGGCCCGAAGGTAGCATCAGTTACCTTCGGGCCGGGCTTACCTTCGGAGCGGGTATGCTTCCATTCGGGGCGGGTATACATTCGGGGCGGGTTTACATTCGGAGAGGCACAGGCTCGTTTATATCACCATTGTTTGTGTTAGATTATGATTTGTTATAGTTGTCTGACTTGATGTAGTTCATTATGGTGAGCATGTTGTGCTAAAAACATAAAAATATTGCATGGAAATCAGCAATTGACCCATATAAAGCTGCAAATAATGATATTTTCCAAAGCAAAATGACAAGTACTACATGTATAAAATTTTTACGTTTACGTTTTTTTATGTATTCCTTGGTATTTTAAAAATACCTTACGTTTTAGTATTTATACTTTTGATTTCAAAAAGGTATTTACATTTACGTTTACGTTTTCCAAAAATACCAGTATTTGTACAACTCTGCAAAATTGACCAAAAAAACAACGAATTGATTCGGGTGTATATCCATAATCATGATATGTTCTTGTTTTTTCGTGAACCAAGCCACGCAGTATTCTGTACCAAGCTGGAAATGAGCCCTGCGCCAATCTCACAAACCAAAAAATACAGAGTTGTTAAAAGTACCAAACATTATCAAAGTATAAATAAATGTAAAGTAGGCATACCCGTCTGTTTTACTCACCCTCTGAGTACAGAAAACGTAAGGATAATTGTTTTACCTATACTCATGAGTAAATGTGAGTAAAAGATTTTCTCTATAGAAAACATTAAAGTGAATATTTTTGATAAAGTTTGCCCCAATTTTAACTCAAAATCTATATATTTTTTACATTTTTGCATACACACACCTTCAAGCTCACTAGTTCGTGTCATTTTTTGCTGCTTTTAAAAGTGGCTATAAAAATATGTGCTTACATATCTATATTTGTCTATTTTTCTTCATTTTTTACATTTTTTCCTTTTTCCCATTTTATGACTTGAAAGATAAAAAAGCTTATCTTTTATATGTTTTCTTTTCGTTCAAAAAAAATACATAAAAGTGAGTACTGGTGCCGGTTCCGCAAGTGGACAAGTTAAGAGTTAAAAGTTAAGAGTTGAGTAAAATGACAAATGGCGAGTTAAGAGTAAAGTTAAAGTTTAAGAGAAAAGTTAAAATTTAAGAGTTGAGTTAAAAGTTGAGTGAAATGTTAAGAGTTGAGTTAAAGGTTAAAAGTTGAGTCAAGAGTTAAGAGTTGAGTTAAGAGTTGAGTTGAGAGTTGAGAGTAGTGATGTAAAAAGCGCCAGAGTTTTGGCGCCAAGCGCCAAAAGCACCATGGCGCTTTTCCATGTCAGGCGCCAAGCGCCAATGGCGCCAGATGATTTTAGCGCCAAGCGCCAAAAGCGCCATGGCGCTTTTCCAGACCGTAGCGCCAATGGCGCCAGAGGGCAATGGCGCCAAGCACCAATAGCGCCAGCGCCAAGAATTTGTTGGCCGATTTCTGATTACCAATATGTATTTACATTGTATTTTGTATATGGATTGAATTAGATGCTAAACACACAAAGCTGTTCCTCCATTTGTTGAACAATACATGAAAATTTGTGCACCAAATTTACCCGCAGTGAGGGATATAAGCAAAGTATAAAAGTATAACGTGAAGGACGTTTTGGTTTTTCGCCCAGTTCTGATAAGCATCACAAAAATGAGTACCTTTCAGAAGATATAATTGAAAAAATCTCTGAAAACCACCAAAAAAAGTTATTCATCTGGAAAAACCTACAACATTTATGAGTAGCGAAATTCGGGAATTTTATTTTTCTTCTATAATTGAAACATACCATATTTCCTCAAATTACCCCCCGGGGGTTTATTTTTTCAGAGTGAAAATTTTGAGAGAAAAACATGAAAAATGCAACAATAACCACCATTTATAAGTTTTTACAGCCCTATATAAGGACGTAGATGGTACAAACTATGTTCTAACTAACGATGGCAAAAAAAGATTCGAAAATTCGAAAATATTTTCGAATTTTCGAATTTTTTCGGAATTTTCGAATTTTTATTCCACCACTGGAAAAAACACTTAAAAATCGATTTTTTTTTGAAAAAATTCGAAAATTCGAAAATTCAAAAATTCGAAAATAGTTTTCGAATTTTTCAGGGAATTCAAGGACATAAAACACATTATTCGGTTCTATGTGCTAAATCGATTGATAATTGATATGCGGTGCATCTGAAAAAGTCTATCGAAACGAAAAAAAACGTCAATGAACATTGAAATGACATCTGTGGCAGACCCATAGCTGGAATCGGGGAAGGCATTTTAGGGGGTGGGTGCACCAGACTTTGTGTCACCCCATTGTGTTGCATGTCAACCAAATTGTTTTGCTTCCTTGAATCGTCCCCCAATCCCAAGTAGAGGCGGTCGATGAAAAGGTGTTGACTTTGCATTACCGATCTGGCTAGTTGACATTAGCTTAATAACTCGGCCATTTCTTGGCCAATTTGGACTGTTAAATACTTAAAATGATCTGCACAACCTGCGGATTCCATTTTTGATGCTGGATTAGTGATGTATAAATTCATTATGCCAAGTTGACGCAGTATTTCAACGTGTAAAATAAATTTTTCTGGGGGGGGGATTTTTTGTCAGTGATTTTTGAGGGGACTTATTCGAGGGGGACTTATTCAACAATTAATGGTAAATATATAGATGAAAATCACATAAATACAGGGTCAAAATACATAAAAAATTTGCAATTACATAATCAGCAAATGTACAACAGAATGGAATGACACAAAAGTCTGGTGGACCCCCCCCCCATAACAGCCACCCACAATTCCGGCTATGGGCAGACCCGGTCACATTGAAGAATGAACAGGAATGCACCGAGCAGCCATAACTATTTCAACATAACTACTTAACAGCTTAAAAAAGCTCTTAATACAATATTTTTCCAAAAAATTCGAAAAGTATGTAAAAAAATTCGAAAATTACTCAAAAAAATTCAAAAATTGCCCAAAAAGATTCGAAAATTCGAAAATTAAATTCGAAATTCGAAAATTAATTTGAGAAAAAATTTGAAAATTCGAAAATTCATTTTGGAAAAAACACTTAAAAATTTAAATACTTTTTTTCGGAGGGTTTGCCATCGTTAGTTCTAACGGAACACAGTAAGTGTTTTGAACGTCTGTTATGCATTTCCCGGACCACAAATCCATAGTGCCCATTTTGAGGGGGGGGGGGGTATTTCGAGGGGGGGGTATTTCGAGGAAATACGGTATATATCTCCAGAAATTTTTACATTCCTAATGTGATAAGCATTGATTTTTGAGCAGTATAGTGGCTGTACACGCTAGTTTACCAACACGGCACGTCGATCAAAAATGTAAACTGAAACGCGACGCGTCGCGCGTCGGTTTACATTTTTGATCGACGTGTGTACTTTAGTTTACGTTGGTGTTTCACTTTCTGGGGTTAGTGGTTTCGGCAAGTCACAAAAGTGCGACGCGTCGCACAATTACACACGAATGTGACACAGCTGGGTAAACTGGAAGTGACGATTATGCGACGCGTCGCATTCGTCGCGCGACGCGTCGTATGCGACTCGCGACGCGTCGTACAGCCAAAAATAAGGAAGGATTTATTCCCCGAGACTTATCAGGTGAGCAGTAAACTAATTTTTTTGACTTTTCAAATTCCCTAACGTATCTTTGTTGCGAAACGTAGACAATTTAGACGTGACAATTACGTTTGTGTGTGTCTGCTAACATTTGTTCTTTATCGTGACTGTTGATATTTCGTTATTTATCGTGACTGTTAATAATTCGTTTTTGTTACTTTTTACTTCAATTTACAAATTGAAATGTACCTAACAGATTTATTGCGTGATTTCATCATGTTGTTACGGATAGAAAAATTAAAAATTACATGGACACGTGATTTGTATGGAAGTTCGACAAAAAGAAATGCAAGTGCGACAAAATAAAATCCAAACTTTGTACTCGCGAATTTTCAATGTATATCTAAAAGTGTAAAAAAAGAAATCATTCTCCTTCTTGCTTCAACAAAAAGAAAGGAAGTGCGACAAAAAAAAATCCAAACTTTGTACTCGCCAATTTTCAATTTAAATCTAAAACTGTAAAAAGAAATCATTCTCCTTCTCGCTGTAACAAAAACTAAGAAAAAACAAAAACAAGACTATATTGCTGTTGACAAGAGTTACACTTTTGAGCAAAATTTAAAACTTGTTTACCTATCTCACAATGCGAAATTTGACAATTGTATACGGAAGAAACTTAAAAAGTACATAACGTTTTCACTTTGAAATGTGATAATTTGCGAATGATGGAAATGTTACAAAAAAGGAACTGTATGAAAACGTAAAATGATAAGAAACTGCATTAAAACGTATTCACTACTTTCAGCACTTTCACATGACTGAAGCCTTCTGTGCATGTAAACCCAGTGTGCATGTGGACCATAATTTTAACTCAAATTCAACAATTTCCATAACTTTTTATATATTTTCACCTTTGAAACGACTAGTCCATGTGTTTTATTTGTAAGAACTATCAATTGCTCCAGAGGAGTCTACCGAATCCCCTGGAGCGTCGTGGAAAGTCAACATGTAGAATACCGCTGACATGCACATGGGGTAAACATGCACAGAGGCACACGCCCCTTTCACATTACCAAAAAAAACACATTTCAATCATCAAAATCCTCCAGTTCCTCATAGTAGTCTTCATTGATCGCCTGAGAATGTGTGCAATTTCAGTATACCGTTCTATTTGTTAAAAAGAAGTAAACAGTTTACATCTATGAACATCTGTAATGGTAAACTTATAGAAAAGTTTCCAACTGTTTCCCAGATATATATATATGCACACTGGGGACTGTACATATCAATTACTGTAGAAATACTAAAGTCTAGTAGACACTGCACATAGAAACATGTACAACACCGAAAACCACAATTGAACCCAAGACGTACCGCCAGTCGTTTTGCGTAGCCCTCCTCATCCAAAGGGCAATTGCGCGGCGTCGTACCGGCGCGCGATTGGCGGATCGGCTGTGGCACGGTACGGCGCTGTTCACTGGTCGGCGGCGGTTCGCTTGTCTGCACATTTTCATACTGTAAACATAGATTACAGTACGAAGCAAAATATCGAAGCAATTTTCTATCCTAACCGTTTTGGTCCCGGCAGCCGCTTGCTCGCTCTTCTTTGCACTTTTGCGCGCGCTGGCCGGGGAACTGGCAGCAGTCTGATTCTGAGTTTATATTATCATTTTATAATGGCAACAAAGTTGTACAACAGAAGCACTGCAGACAGAAACTTACTGTCAGGCGGTACCGCTTCGCAGCACATTCTGTGTCCGGTACAGGCTGGCCAGTGCGTTTCTGGGCACTTTGCAACAGCACGACGCCATCGTCGTTCTCGCAGTCCATTTCAGCGGGCTGTAAAAAAGCGGATAGAATTTACTTGCTTCTTAACACTGAATTATAAGTAGGAAAAAAAAACAGAAACTGTCAGTCACCTCGGCATACTGCAGCTGTTGATGCTGCCGCTGCGGCGCCTGCGATGCCACAAACGAGTACGTGATGCCGTCTTCAGTGGCATCGACCTGGTGGCACGACTGCGAATATACATGAGAAATTTCAATTTGCATATGGTATTGCACATGAAGAAGTAATGAAATGTCTTACTAACGTTAACGTTTTGCAGGGCTTGCTGCAAGTGCTGCACTTCAAAGCGGGTCGCCTGAAGCTTGGCAGCCAGGGCAACCTCGGAAGCCTGCCTTTGCATCAAGTGTGCGGCGATGGTCGTCGCTGTGTTCACATTCACCGGTGACGTGTACGGCAAACTCGGTGCTTGCACGTTCTGTTGCGGAGTCGGCAATTTCTGCACCGTGGGCAATTTGCCCTTTTCCGTCGGCACGTATTTCTTGGCTTTTTTCATAGACCCGGCAAGTTGGTCCAGTTGTTGCGTCGGCTGTAAGTACGATATGTCACTTTATCATAATCATAAAGAAATGCACTACTACAAATAAGTACCACTGTGCACACTGATTTACCGAAATATGTATAAGAATGTGTAAATTGGATTTCATCAAAAGTAACAAGAAGTAAATCTTTTAAATTACACATTTTCAATTTACGAAAAGATGCATCTTAAGTAGTTTGTTGACACAAAAGAAAGAGTGCAATCCTCACAATTTGAGCCAGGTATTGTACCAGACTGTCATCTTGGTCCGGTTCGGCAACTTTCGCCTCCTGCTGCGGAAACGCAAAGTTGCCCGGGTTTGTTTTCTGATGTAAGTAACATTAGTAGTTAGTACAGGGTTGTTAGTTACATGCTGTTTACGTACATCATGAAACACCACCGTTATACTCACCTGCACCGGCGTGACGTTGTAGTCCATTTCCGCGTTCTTTTGCGGCGCGGCGAGGGGCGACACAACGAGCCCGCTGGTCCTGCGGCGGCGGCGTTCGAGCAGCGCACTGCCAGACGGATTGGCAGGCGGAGCCGCAACGATCGGCAAACTGGTCGTTCCAGTATTGGCGGATTCCTACGAAAAGTTAACATCATTTACGAAACGTTTCAAGTAAATTACTTTTTCCTACTTTTAAGTGGTGACGTTGAGATACGTTCAAGGCAACAGTCCCGAAAACACACACACTCCATTCTCAAAATGTTTATCAATCAAATAACCTGGTTCATGATGAAGTCCTCGATCATGTCACAGAACTTGTTCATATCGGCCTTCAGCAGCGTGTTGATCACGCCGATTTCCTGCTGCACCACGCCGATGAACCGGATGTTCTTGATGAAGGAGCAAATGCAGGGCAGTTTGCTGCGCTTCACGCTGTCCGCATTCACGCTTGTGCTCTGCAAATTAGCACATTTGAAAGATATGGTAGAATTGACTGAATACATGACAATAAAGAATAGTTTACCGATTGGGTGCACTGCGACAGCATCCTTTCCATATTTTGGCGCATTGCACGGATCGCTGCAACGTCCATCTTGTCGATAATGGGCGCGAACTGTTTCAGCACGCTGTGAAACTGGGGGTTCCTCAATGGCTCGTGCTCGCGGCATGTCTGGCGGTGGTTACGGCAATTTAAAAAAGTGTATATTAAAAACGGGAAATAAAACTAAAATGGTCAAAACGTAACAGTTAACAAAAACAATTTACTATTACACTTTAACGTTAACACAAAGTACATTTTTATTCACTCCTTACAATTTTCCTGTTACATTCATGCAACTCGCACCTGGTTGTTGTCCTGCGCCATGATGGGCGCGTTGTCCTGCGCCATGATGGGCGCGTTGTCCTGCGCCATGTCGGGCGCCTCGTGAAAGTCCTCCGGCGGTGGGCTATCGACCGTTTGCACCGTCCCTGGCGCGGGGGGAACGGCACTCGCAGCCTGTTTCACTCGGTAATCCACGAGTTGCACCGCCATACTTTGCGGCTCAATTTTCTCCGGCGTGAACGTGGTTTTTACCAATTTGCCCAGCATGATGTAGAAGTTTCCCTGGCACACGTTGTGCCAGTAAACTTGCATTGCCCGGCGCCAATCGGTCGCTGTAAAGTGCACAACCACTGCTACAAACGTACAAACATAAAAACAACATTAAATGATACATTTCAGTAAACCAACATCTACTGGCCTTTCCGTCTTTGAACACAATCATGGGCATGGTGGAGAACTGGATCATTTCTTCCGCCAGTTGCATAGCCTGGGCCTCCGATTGCCGCATTTGGTGCACCAGGGTAAACACGATGTCCGCCTTCAAGTCGGTTCGCACCTTGTCCAACTCGATTTTCCACGCGTAGTGCCCCAGCTCGCGCCGGCTGATCTGAATAAACGTGTTGAAAAGGTTAGTACTGTTCCCCAAACTGTGATAATTCACTGACGCAAGGCTTATCTGAATCAACCTGGGGCAGTTCTCCTGGCGCCACTTTCGGAATAGCGGCTTTTTGTTCAGCTGTGCGGCCCTGACTGCGCATGCGTTCCACGATGTCGGGAAACACTGAGTAGTTGTACCATTTTTGCGTAATGCAAATGCGAAGTTTACATCTACATGGCCCGGAAAGGGTAAACTCACCGGACTCGTCTGCATAGTAGTCCATGTGCTTCAGAGTCGCGAAATTGAGCTCCATGATCCTCTTGTAGTAGTGCGCCCCGAGGTCCTCGTTTGACACGCCGCTCAGACGGCCGCCGTAAAGTATGCGCGCTTGGGTCAACGCTCTCTGAAAGGACAGTGAAACAGTGTTACGTGTACGGTGTAAAACAAAGTTGCTTACTTGAAACTGAAAGTAAAAGATTGTTTTCACTTGCTGTAAAACGGAAACTGAAAGCTGTTTGCACTTGCACAAAAACAAATACTGCGAAATGTTTTGCACTTGCCAGAAAAGGGAAACAGATACATTTCCCGCACTTGCCGTAAAACGGCATACAGAAATTTGACACAGCAGTACTCGTCAACTGTAAACTGAGAAGTCTAAAACATGGTTAACCTTGAACTGCCGCTTTTTCGTGTCCCACATCGACTGCAACATGCCGCGGCGGGCCACCAGAGCGTTCTGGTTTGTTTTGGCGGACTCGTTCGCCACCTCGCGGGTCAACCACATCTTGTTGTCGGGGTAGTTGTCGTACGGGGGCTCGAAGTAGCTCTCCCTCGTGAAGTTGTTCCACGACCTGTTCACCGCCGGGTGATCGGACCGCTGAAAAAAGAAATGAAAGAATGGTTACAGAAAGGAATCTTTAACTCTCAAATGAAAGTAAGCGGTAAACTGCAACTAACGTTCGTTTGCCTTTCCGGGTGATGCAGGTCGTACTTGGTGCACTCCTTCATGCTCCAGCACCTGTGAGTAATGTACGTGTTCACAACGTCCATTTACTTGTGTGATAAAAAAATACAAACAGAAACAAACAGCGGGTATTTCTGGAACAGCTCGTGGAACTTCTCCCAGAATTCTTCCGATTTCTCGGCCGGAATCAGCACGCTCGGCCGGCCTCCGACGCCGACGCGGCTCACATCGCCGGTAATCTGAGGTCACTCACACACCGTCTTAACTGTCCAGTATACTGTTTCCAGCCATGCACGTTTGTAAATATCCTGTTAAATACAGGTAGCCTTCCGGCTAACCGTTTTATCATGATATTGTACGAATTGCAAGGCAAGCAACAGTTTACATTTACTTGCAGACGGTGTGTGACTGTCACCGGTTTTTTCGGTTTTTTCCCGGCCACTTTCAGCTTGCTCGGGCGCTTTTCAGTCTTTGACTGGGCCACCGCCAGCGACCGCTCATCGTCATCGGATGGCGTTTGCGACCCGTCGTTGGGCCCGCGGCCGCGCGGCCCCAACGGATTCATTTCCTGAGTTACGGGAGGTATGTGAGATTGTCACGTAACTGAAAATGTATGGGAAAGTCACAATTATGCACGATCCGGAACTATCCAAACCGAAGGGGTCCGAATCGTAAGCTACCTCTTGGTCATCATCCTGCTGGGTGAAGTCCTCCACCCAGTCCTTGTCCTTCTGTGGATCGTCCTCGTCCACTTGGCCATCCTGAAGCTGTTTCAGTTGCTTTGTGGCATTCACGCGAGAGCGGCGCACGCTGCTGTTGTTGCGGCCGATGACTGGCACTTGCTGTATACAAGAAAGTGCTACTGTAAATGCAAACTCTTCTTTTGAAAATGTCAAAAACGGTCATTTAAACGTACCACTTTAGCGACCTGTGCAGCCAGCGCCCTCGTTTGCTCCTCCAGTCTCTTGGCATTTTCCTTCCTCCGCCTTTCCATTTCCACGTCCACTGCGCTCGGTGGTGACTTGGCGGTCTGACTGTACCTTGGCGTGATGAAGTCGTCATCATCGTCCTGCAGTTTACAACGCTAAGTTTACTGTTTCATGTAAAGAGAACTTAAAAAGAAGTTTACTACATCTGCGCATGCACATGGTAAACTGCAAACTTTGTGCTTGTAGGCATTCATAAATGTGTTTGGAACGGATTGCAGTTTACTTGAATGAGTTATGCCCCAGTAATTGCGTTTGACATATACATTATTTTGGTGAACTGACATGCATTCAAAGCTGATTTATGACGTTTCCAGCACACAGTTTGCAGTTCAGCGTGTGTACCCAAGTTAAATTAACCTCCCAGTCGTCCCACTTCACCTTGGCGCGCCCATTTTCTTTTTTCACGCGTTCTTCGTGCAGGCTCCTTTTGCTTTTGGACGCCTTGCTCTTCAGCGCCACGTGTCGCTCGTACTCGAGCTTTGCCTGAGAGATATTTCAAAGTAGTGTTTTGCAGTGACAATTACACAGTGTTTTAAAACACAGTGTGTTTCAAATTCATGTATACAGCAAGACTCGCTGGTGGATTTTAGAACGGTACAAATCGTGGAATGTGTCTATATAGTTACTGCTTGAAAGATGAAATGTGTGGGTTCAAGCAAATCATGTTTACTGTGAGAACCCATATCCCGTGAAAGTCTGGGGTTTGGCATTCCCGATCCCCATCCCAATCCCCATCCCCATCCCGATCCCTTCTAAGTAAATTCCGTTTTAACCGTACTGAAAATAACACACTGTTTTTAAACACAGTGTGTTCCAAATAGAGGATGCATTTATGTTCTGGCAACCCATAGCAACGCTTGGTTCGCTAGAGAGTTTTGAATATAGAAATAGTGCAACGTGTGTATATAGTTACTGCTTGAAACATGATAGATGTGGGTTCAAGTCCCTATCCCGATCCCCATTCGTATGCCGATCCCGATCCCCATTCGTATGCCAATCCCGATCCCCATCCCGATCCCCATTCGTATGCCGATCCCGATCCCCATCCCGATCCCCATCCCGATAAGTAAATTCCCTTTGAACCGTTTTGAAAATAACACACTGTTTTTAACACAGTGTGTTCCAAATAACGGGAAGCTTGCCGTGTGGGCCTACACACAACTCGCTTGAATCTGTTGGAGAAATCAATTTGTATTGTAGAAATAGTTGAATGTGTGTATATAATGTGTGCTTGAAACATGAAAGAAGCGGGTTCAAGCAAATCACGTTTACTGTGAGGAACGTGATTCCCATCCCGATTCCCATGCCCATCCCGATCCCAATCCCGATCCCGATCCCGAAAACTCAATTCCCCTTGAATTCTACTGACAATGACACACTGTTTAAGTACAGTGCGTTTCAAATAAATTTTCGCTGTAATATTTTCATGTAAATACACGAATATTTGCACAATTTGTTTTGCTGTATGGAAGAAATCATGCAAGGTGTCTACAGTGTGTGCTTGAAACATGAAAGATTTGGGTTCAAGTCCCTATCCCAATCCCCATCCCGATCCCCATCCCGATCCCCATCCCGATCACAATCCCCATCCCGATCCCCATCCCGATAAGTAAATTCCCTTTGAACCGTATTGAAAATAACACACTGTTTTTAACACAGTGTGTTCAAAATATTGGGAAAGCTTGCACGTGTGGGCCTACACACGAATCGCAAGAATCTCCATTTGTACTGTAGAAATAGTGGAATGTGTGTATATAAATGTGTGCTTGAAACATGAAAGAAGCGGGTTCAAGCAAATCACGTTTACTGTGAGGAACGTGATTCCCATCCCGATCCCGATTCCCATGCCCATCCCGATCCCAATCCCGATCCCGATCCCGAAAACTCAATCCCCTTTGAATCCTACTGCCAATGACACACTGTTTAACTACAGTGCGTTTCAAATAAATTTTCGCTGTAATATTTTCATGTAAATACACGAATATTTCCAGATTTATAGTGTTTTGCTGTATGGAAGAAATCGTGCAAGGTGTCTACAGTGTGTGCTTGAAACATGAAAGATTTGGGTTCAAGCCAAAAATGTCCAAAACATTTCAACGTGAGAATGACACACGGTTGTTAAAAACCGCGTGTTTCAAATAATAGAAGGTAACTCAACCTGTCAACTGCACACAGGTATTTTTGGCATGACATTCATGTGTACAGTGCGTGCTTGAAACATGAATGATGTGGGTTCAAGCAAAAAATGTCCAAAATTTAAATGTCCAAAATTTAAATGTCCAAAAGTCAAACGTCACCTTCTCAGTCAGCGTCAGATCATACTCCGATGGCGGGCGGGCAGTCTGAAAAAAATTTAAGTCGGAAGTGCGCACACGTCTAACGTGTCATACAACAGAATAAAAGCAGTATGCCTAGCCTAACTGAACAACTTAATTCACTGGCAGTTGGGAACAAGAGCGTCATGTCGCAGCAAGGGCAGCAATCCAGCGGGCCTTACGCTGCGCAACAGTCGCAGTCCGATTTCAGTCGCACTTTCTCACATGGCATGTTCCAGTTTCCCGCCACAACGAACACCTCAGCCTACCCCTTTCCACCACCGCCCCCAAACAGGTGCTTGTGTACACATTTCAGTATCGTTTCTCTAAAGCTACCTGCCTATCAAGAACCAATTAAAATTTAAACAGCACATTCTAATAAAGAATGTGCTCCAAATAGTGACGTATGATCGTTTTGGACAAGGATTTACGCAACAACATTCTGCTTGAGACTGCCACCAAACACTAAAAATGCATGCCATGATCATTTTCCCTGAAACATGACATTAGCGGGTTTCACTTTTCACACTGCTAAATGCTTTTTGTGATTGCAGGTGCAGCAAACAGTTCTTATGTGATAAGGTTTGTGTATGAGAAAATGTAACAGTGTGTACACAAGCACAGTTTTCGTTTTCCGGTACCCGGTGCGTCTACACCCAATCAAACAACACAAGTGCAAAGCGGAACTTCAGTGTCCACAGCGGAAGGCATGAGTATTGACAGGAGTGAGGAGGATGCAGGCCCCAGAATGACACCATTTCAAGCTGTTAGTTTACAGTGCAGTAAAAACTGACCATGTTGACAAAAATTTGTCAAAGTTGATCACGTGTTATTCTTCAAGAAATACGGTTTTTTCCCATTTCTTTCAAAATGCAGATGGATGAGCTCATCAACTTCACGAAAACCACCGAGAACAACATCGTACACGTGAACACGCAAGTGCAGAAACTGGTGAACACAGTGAACCAGTTTACGGGCAAGATGCATATGGCCAGTAAAGCTACGGAGGTTCTGTTGGAACACACTAAGTTGCTCGAAAAGAAAGAGAAGGCTTATGAGCGCATGGTGACAGAGCTCGTTCCGCGTGACCTGCAGCGTACCCATCCTGTCAATCGCTACATGTGAAACACTGAACCAACTGATTCCCCCCTTTTATACAGAGAACTGTGATGTTCAGAAAGTACTGCTTAAAAGTGAACCGTTCTTGTAATAAATGTCTCGGAAAGCGCAACAGAACTGCAAACTCACTTTACTATTGTCAAAATTCAAATTTCGCTTCACGTCGGACGCTGTGGGCGTGGCTGTGTCAGCGGGTTTGCCCGGCGGTGCAGTCCGGACAGGCTCGGCGGGCTTGGCGGGCTCGGCGGGCATGTCGGGCTTGGCATTCTCGGGTGGGTTCTGCTTATCCGCCCACCACGGAACACGCTCGTTTGCACCCTGAAAAAATGAGAAATGTTGAAAGAATTTTGCATTAGAAAAAGCTGTAAAGTAGCGCATGCACACGCTAGTTTACTGCCACATGTAGGTAAACTGATAAAGCAGCTTTGAACGCATTTCAGTTCACTGAAATGGTTTATTCATTGACTGCAGTTGCCAGAGACATCACTGTATGAAACGCAAATGCGTTATAAGTTGAGGTATCAGTTTACAAAAATGTTGCGGTAAAGTAGTGTGTGCATGACCATTAGTACAACAGAAGCTGGATTACAGGGAAGCTAACTAACACCAAAGAATGACACCGAAAATGAGGGAAAAAAGGTATAGATGGTGCATGTACTTCAGCGATGTACATGCTTAATAATTAGTTGAAATCAGAATCCACCTTCCTTTCACCAACACCGGGAAAGTGCACAGTTAATAGTCCTAGAAGCTACAAAAAACTTTAAATGGTAAGTGCCACTTACAGTTAAACTTACACTGTCGAACGGCCTACCTGCCATTCAGAAAGTTATTCGAAAAAAGTTAACAGTAAAATGGTAAACAGTGTCGGGCTAACGATATCCATCAGGCGACGCGGAAGCGAATTTGTGCGGTGGTAAATTGGAAAGGGGCAAAACGGGCCCGGTGTCCTCGTCGTGTGCCGAATCCAACCGTCGTCACCGGGACCCGAGTGAACCCAGCCTTGGCCCTCGTCCAAAACATCTGCACAAAGAGCACGTTACAATGAATGTTTCGTTTCCATGTTAAAAAGACAGTTAGAAAAGAGTACCGTCTTTGTACATGGCCGGCAACGGGGTAGTGCACGTGGGCATGGCCAACTCGTTCCGGATTTCTTGCAGGGTCTGCGAAATAGGAGAAACATTTTGAGAAAATGTTTTGCAAAAGGAAATTAGCCATGTATAATTTTGTAAATACAAAATTATAAAATCAGAGCAGTTGAAGCCAGTTTCGATTCAGCCAATGTAATTCTCACTTTGTAAGAAACAATTAAAATTTTAAGACAGTGAAAAAGTGGGCATTTTGATCGCTGAAAAATATATATATGGCACACACTGAGACATTTTTGATTCCAAGAATATACACCTTTCTAAGAACCAATTAAAATTGTCAGCCAGTGAAACAGTGAGAAATTTGATGGCTGAAAAATATATATATGGAACAGACAGAGACATTTTCGATTCCATCAATCTACACCTTTCTAAGAACCAATTAAAATTGTCAGCCAGTGAAACAGTGAGAATTTTGATGGCTGAAAAATATATATATGGCACACACTGAGACATTTTTGATCCCAACTTCTGATGCATGAGGTGAACAATTTTAAAAAGATGGGAAAAAGTGATTTTACAGAAGGATTTTGGTATAACAAAAATTTAAATATGGAACCCACTTAGACATTTTTTGATTCCAAACATACCTGCAGAATGTGCAAAATTTTCAAAACAGAAACATGGGGAAATTTTATTTCACATGAAAGATTTTGGTTATACACAAATATAAATATGGAAGCCACTTAGACACTTTTGATTCCAACGGAATATGCAGAAGGTGAAAAATTTTCAAAAGAGAAACATGTGAAAAATGGATCTCACATGAAACATTTTGGTTGAACAAAACTATATATGGAACCCTGTCAGACACTTTTTGATTTCATACATATACGCAGAGTTTGCCAAAACTTAGAAACGGAATTATGGGAAAAAGTCATTTTACATGACCGATTTTTGGTATAACAAAAATATAAATATGAGCCCATTTCCCTACTTTTTTGATTAGTATACGTCTCCATATTTCACCAAAAAACAATCGTACTGAACTAACTTCGGCGGTGATTGTGCCCTTCACCTTCTGCACGCCACTGCTTTTCGGCTGACGATCAGTGCGCTTATCTGGCACGATCGGATCGCCATACTGAAATACGTAAGAGTACATGTATTGAAGAATTTACCAAACTGAACATTCTTATATTGAAACTAACGCATACTTAACATTTACATTTAACGAAAACAAAGTGCAAAAAGGATGAAAGTAAGGAAGTAAACTTACTTCATTCACAGGGGCAGTTCTGTACTCGCACGTCCTGTTGTGCTCCTCCCTCAAGCGCTTCTTTTCCGCAATCTTCCCGGGGCTTTCCGGCGGAATTGGTAGGCCGGCCTCCATCGCCAAGCGCTCTTCCTCATCCTGCAACACATTCAGAAACGTCTAAAACATGTCTCAAGAACACTGAAAGAATTCTTACTGAAAGTAAACTAACGTAAATACCGTGACACCGTGGCTTGTCACAAACGAAGAGCGCAAACTTTCGCTTTGGCTTCTCGGCTGCGGCAGCGTCTTGGCCAACTGTCGGCGTCGAAGGCTTGGCCTTCTCGGCTGTGGCAGTGTCTTGGCAAACTGTCGGCGTCGGGGACTGCGAACCCCCAACAACGACAGTTTTCACGGGCAATTTCTTGGCGGGCGGTACGACGGGCGCGGGCGCGGGCGCGGGCGCGGGCGCAGGCGCGGGCGCGGGCGCGGGCATGGACACGGAAGCCGTAGTGCTTGCAGCGGGTGCAACCACTGCGGACGGCACAAGGGGACCACCGTACACGTTCGTGGCTGCCTCACGTGCCTGCCGTTGCAGCTCCTGCTGCAAAGTGACAGTGTGTGTGTGATCAAACTATCAGTTTACATCTACATTTTACATAATGGGTAAAAGGTGCTACAGTATGTCTGTCACAGTGTGCAAAGTTACACTGTCATGGCAACCTCAGTTTACATCTACTTTTTACATAAGTGGTGAAAACAGCAACAGTAGTTCACGTTGCGCAAACTTTCACGAAAGTGTACAGTGAGGTAATGCCGGAAAGAGAACGTATTCAAATAAAGAAAAAATGACAAACCATTTTTTTCTCTTTCAATTGCAGCCTCTTCTGGTCTCTGCGCCGCTTCGCCCCGATTCTGTCATTTTCCAACTTTCTCAGCCTTCTTTGCTCCTCCATCGACAATTTCTGCTGGCGCGCTCTTTCCTCCTCGCGCGCTTTTTCCTGCTCCTCCAAACGGTCACCGTCAGCCGGGACTTCCGGCTCAGCCGGAGAGTCCTGACTCGCGAACAAATCCTGAAAAGGAACATTGTGTACACTTTTGACACGGTGGAAAGAGAATTCCGCATAGTTGAAACAAATGAAATGTGAGTTTACGAAAAAGCACAGAAGTTTGCTAAATTAGAAATGAATTTAGACAAATTTCAAATAAAGAATAAACTGTGTGTGTAGAAAAAGTTCAGAAACCCATACAAATATAAGTAGCAAACCTGCGACAAAACCCTGCCAAACGAATGTGCGAGGTGATCGTCGGGGACAAGCACGCGCTGCGGCTCGGAAATGTCGCGCTGAGAACTCTGCGCAGCCTGCCCTCTGGTGCGCATGTTTGTGCCTCGGCCACGCACGGGCGGTCCAGTCGGAACGGTCTGAAGTGGGGCAAACGATTTGTAAACATTGGTTGGCTTATCTTGGATTGTAAATATCGCGTTGGCTTGTAAACATTCGCAAATTGTAGATAAATTGGCAGATGTCCAAAACACACTTGTACTCAAACAAAAATGATAACTAGAAAATGAATGAAAAGAAATGGTCAGATAACCAAAGAAATCGGATGAGTAACCTGTTCTGGGGGCTGGCTCTCACTTTTCTGCTTTGGCGGCCGTCCACGTTTGTTTCCATTTTTGCCTTTGCCGCCATCCGAAGTCGTTTCCGCGGTCGCGGAAACGTTTTGCGATCGGCCGCGCGCCATACCGCCCAAAGTTCGGACCATTTTCGACGCGAAATCAATCAAACGGTCTATTTTTCACTTTTCCACAAAATTTTCGCTTTTTATTTCTTATCTGTGAAAGATATGGATTTGTGACAAAAAAAAGTGACACGTCGTGATACAATTTTATGTTATTCATGGTTACTTTTTTTAATGACATGTTTCATTTCTGGCTACATGCCAGAAATGTCTGGCATATGGCCAGAAATCTGAAATATCGATTGACAAAAACTGTCCCCAAAAAAACGTTTCAAAATGGCGCAAGATGAATCCATTTTGGGACAAATGCAAAGAATGAACGAAGCGCTAGAGCGGAATTTGGATGGAACTGCGCCACTAACGCACAATCAGAAGAGACAAATTTTAGCCGCTTTTTTGGCAGTCGGGAACACGTTGTTTTCGTATGATGTGGACAACGACGACGAAGAACAAGAGCAGGAACAGCAGAATGTCGCACAAGAACAGGGTGATCAGGGCAGGAAAAAGTACATGACACCGTATTTACTAGAAAGGGCGCGCTCCAGGGGCAATTACTGGCGAGCTGTTATTGCCTGCAAGAACACCGATCCAGCATGGTTTTACAAACTGTGCAGGGTTCGTTGTTTCACAATTTCTGTTATTTACGTAAAATATACAGACGTATATAACATCACTTACTGTGTTGTGACATTTTCATGTTATTGTTTACAACAACATTGCAATCGAACAGTAAACTGATATGTATGAATGAACTCAGTTTACCGATAACGTTCACAATGATTACAAATTAATTACAGCTGTGGCCAACTGAATTCGAACAGCTGCACGCGATGCTTACAGCTGTCGACCCTGAAACTGGTGAACAGTACCTGAGAACACGAGATGAAAGAAGACACATCGCTGTAGTGACAACAGAAATGCGACTGTTTTACTTTCTGTATACATGCGCAAACGGCCGGGAAGTTGAAGATTGTGCCGGCCAGTCACAGGTGATACCATTTTTCATGCTTTTAGATTGCTTTATAGTTCATTGTATTTTGGAAAAACATTTACAGATTTCCGGCGCTACGATTAGAACGATTATTGACGAAGTGTCCACCGGAATAGTGAAAGTTTTGAAGGACCACTTGAAACCTATGGGGAGTGATTTAGGGCAAATGAAAGATTTCGCGCAGCAATACTGGAAACTGTGGCAGATGCCGAACTGTGTGGGGAGTCTGGATGGCAAACACATCCGTATTCGCAAACCCGCTGGTAAGTACATATCATTTTACGCATTCTACTTTTGCCCTCATGTGTGTTGTTTCCAGTAAACATAAACATGGTGAGTCGTATGCAACGTCACGGTAAACTAAGCGTCGCATTTGCGACGCTTGCGACGCTTGCGACGCGTGCGTCGCCTTCAATCAGAAATAGTCGCCAGTTTACCAAGGTTGCAAATTTTTTTGTGAAAACGTCGCTTTTCGTCGCATTTTGCGTCGCAAACGTCGCAAAATCGTCGCTTTTGCTTGAGTTTAACCGCAACCCCCACCGATTTGAAAGTAACTTCATTTGGGTCATGGGAATGTTGTGCAAATGATTTTTGGATGTACTTGTAGAGAAAAAAATTGCGCTTCTTCTGACGTACCTGGCTTCTCATAAAAGTGATCCAAAAAAAAGTTATGATTTTTTTTAAAAAAGGGCCAAATTGCGCGACGAAATGGCGACGGTCTGGCGACGGTCTGGCGACTGTAGAAAAATGACTAAATTCACAGTGATGGGAAACTGTGCAGTGAGGTGGAAATGTTTACAGTTACAAAAGTAAATGAAAAACGCCTTGCAGAGGGTGGAACGAGATACTGGTGCTACAAGGGCTTCTCGTCGATTATACTGTTCATCAGCGCCAGCGCAGATTTGAAAATTCAGTACGTGGACATCGGTATGCCGGGGTCACAAGCAGATGGTGCTGTGCTGATCACGTCTGATTTCGGGCAGGATTTGATGTGAGTTTACATCCTTTTTGACATGTTCCAATGAGGTGCTATACATTTACACATGATAAAAGTGATACATTTACACAGACATGGCAGAATGCTTATGGCGCCACCATGCTTGCTGCCCGGTGCAGATGCCAACGAACCTGCAAATACCATTCCGAGTTATTTTGTGGGTGATCAAGCGTTCGCGTTGCGCAAGTGGTGTATGGTGCCATATGCGCTGCATGCAGATGACAGCCAGCGACACTTCAACTATCGGTGTGTTTGAATATTGTGAAAGAAGCGTTGTTTGGTAAAACTGAAATCTAAATTTGACTGCAACTACTGCAGCTTATCCCGAGCTAGGCGCACTGTCGAATGCGTCTTTGGTATTTTGGCTGGCAGATGGCGCATACTGATGACCTGTATCGCGATGGAACCGTCACGCGTACAAAGACTGGTTATGGCCTGTTGCCACCTGCACAATTGGCTGCGTGATATCCGCGGGGAAAGTGCTGCCAACCAATTTGATGAAAATGGCGATGAAAAACCACAAGATGACCCGAACGACACTGTTGAGCGAAATGTAAGTTTACCTTGCATATTCACTGTTACAATTCAACATCACATAAATTCATTCCCATACACAGCTGCAGTGGCGACCAGTGTACGACAACATGGATACGATCGATAACGTGCCAATCCGAAGGGACGTTGACGAAAGAGATGCGCGCCCCATCAGGGATGCAATCAAGGAGTGGATGATGACGGACGCCGGTCGTGTTCCGTGGGTGAATCCCGCTGACTGCTGAATTTGCAACTACGTTGAATATAAAAATCAAACTGAAATATTTCCGTTGCAGTGGCAGTTAGCATTAAAGTGGCACTGGAATGGTAAACTGATGTAACAAATACAAAAAATTCATTTTCATGCTATCTGCTACAGCTACACTTCATTTTTCGATTGCAACCGGTTATAATGGTTGTTATGTAGTACACTGTCGTTGAATGGACAATTTTCATTCACTATTCGATTTTTGGCTGATTTTTTTTTTTTTAATTGTGATTAAATCATAATTCGCAAAGTCTTTCGTTTCACGCCGCGAAAAATTGTGTGATGTGTGCAGCTAATGTTCCTCTTTCATGTGTGATTTTTTTTTCCGGATTCGGGCTTTCCGTTCACGTGCTAGTGATTTATTTGCATTTTATTGAAATAAAATCATAAAAAATCGAAAGTTTATATTTCATGTCCGCTGTGTACACCAATCGATAGCGCAACGAAAACTGATAATTTAGAACGTTTCAATAAACGAAAAAACGTAACAGGTGATTTTATAAAAATTTATTTCCACAAAAAAATGATAAATTCAATAAAAAATCCAATGTTGCACTTAAAAATATTTTAAAAATTTTGACAACATCTACACAACGTACTGTACACGATGACGCAAAAAAATTGCATAAACAATGCTCCGTTCTTCCACAATTAAAGAAATTAGAAATTAACGTTTACAGCGTAAATTCACATCACAGGCAAACTTGAAAAAAATAAAGATGGCGGCCTAAACTCCGCCCACTTTTACTATGCGTGAATTTAGCCGGTAAACTAAAAAATGGAGTTTACCGCCAGTAAACTGAAAACGCCAGTAAACTAGTGTGCGCGGGGCCATAGGATTTTTTATTTTTGAACTTTGGCCAGGATTTTCCAGAGAGATTGAATTATATTTTCTATTTGAGAAACTTTCTGAGATTAAAAAAATATATCAGAAAATATACAAAAAGCACATTAATTAACATTTTTTTAAAGTTTTTCTCCAGAAAAATTAAATTTTATTTTATTATATATTTTTATGCTATTATATTTGACTAAATTTTCTCAAAATAACCCATTTTTAAATGCTAGAACTGATTGATTGTAAAGTGTTCATTCAGCATGCTATATATTTTTATTCGGGATGAATTAATTCCCAATGGATGAAATCTGCTATTTATTTATCAATGGAAAACGGATATGTGGTTAACCATAACTGTTAGGTGAATCCGAATATATTGGATTGAACAAAAAACAACAATTATTTTATATTTTGATGGCATATTTGATGCCATCCATCGAAAATGTACACAGATGGTATGGCGCTTTTTAAGTGTTAGCGCCAAGCGCCAATGGCGCCACGGACTTATAGCGCCAAGCGCCAAAAGCGCCATGGCGCTTTTGAAGGTAGTGGCGCCAAGCGCCAATGGCGCCACGGCAAAAAGGCGCCAAGCGCCAAAAGCGCCATGGCGCTTTTTGGCTTGGCGCTAGCGCCAGGCGCCAGCGCCATGGCGCTTTTACATCACTAGTTGAGAGTTAAGAGACAAGTGGAAAATGATGGTAAAAAAATAAAAATGTGAAATCAGTATTGATACGGCTGTTCGCTGGCATGCTGCCAATGTTGTATGCACGACATTTGAAAATAACGTATCCAAAAAAATTATCGCTAAAAAAAAAAATCGCGGAACGTTGTTTCAAAATGGCCGTGCGGGGACAAGATATGATTGAAGATCAGCGTATCGCGCTTCTGCAACGAATGACCCATTTGTCTTTTAAATCAACTTTTAACTCACCTTTTAACCTTTAACTCAACTCTTAACATTTAACTCAACTTTTGACTCAACTTTTAACCTTTAACTCAACTCTTAACTTTTAACTCTTAACTTGTCTACTTGCGGAACTGGCCCCTGGTACGTTTTTCAGAGGAAACGTGAGTGTATTTCCCTGTAGGCAACATGGTATACGTATTTTTCGAGTAAACGTAAATACATTCTAACAACTATGCGAAATAAATAGGCAAAACTATATTCACCTCTCTCTGAATTTTTCAAGTGCCCCATTTCGAAATAGCTGTCTTTGTCCGGTAATATGAAACTTTTCCATCTGCACACGCCACGGAGGCACTTTGCCACTTCTTTGCATTGAAAGTTGAAACAATTATACACGGTGGTTTTTTTAGAATACTGTTTTTTATCCCGTATTTATTTAGCATTAAAATCGGGTATTTCACAAGGTTTAGGAGACTTTTTCTGATTTTGCCACACGATTTTTCCCATGACATTGATAGATGATGATTGTGTTAAAGCAAATCCCGCAGGCGAAAATGCGACGAAAAATATGGTAAAGGGGAGGGAAAGAGCCCACACTCGTTAGTTGACATCGCAAATTAGTGTCAACTGAATGTCAACCAAATAACACAAAAAAATTTCAAAGCATCACACTTAACAGAAACAGTGATAATTACGTAAGTGCCACGGTATCAATTTACCTATGCTTTAGGAAAGTTGAAATCAGATAACTACCGTATTACCTCGAATTAGCCCCCCCCCTTGAATTAACCCCCCCTCGAAATACCCCCCCCCCCTAAATTTCGGCTGAGGAAATAATAACCCCCCCCCCCCTTTAAAATTGAGTGTAACGTGAACGTACATGACAGATACCGCAGTTTGTGATCTGTACTATGCAGAACAGACGTTAAAACTGATGATTAAGTGACGTTAGGGAAGGGTTTTTGTGTATATACAGTTATATATGCCTATAAACACATATACATCTATGTAATTGTTTGATTTTTCTACGTCTGCGTATGGGGAATTTCTGCATATGGGGAATTTCTGCATGGTATTAGCATATGTGTATCTGCGATGCAAATTGGCATCAATAAATACATTATGTACATTGCATACATGATGTACATCATTCCAAACGGGGGTATTTTTTCCTCAGCTCAAAAACACCTGGGGGTATCTCGAGGGGGGTAATTCAAGGGGGGGGGGTAATTCGAGGAAATACGGTAGGTTCTCTTGTCACTTACCATTGCAACTTAACCCATCAGTTGACACTTTACTTGCCGCTTCTCGCTTTACCAGACATTTTTTTAAAGCGGTCAACCTGTATTTTGACATAAACAAATTGCGTGTTGGCTAACTGACCATGCTTTAGTATCACATATTCTAATGTATCAATATAAAAATGATATCACTAAAGTACCATAGTTTTATGAATAGTCCGTTCAAGCCAATGGAAACATTTGTCATCGAAGAGCTATTCCTATTAACAAGCGGCAAAAACAAAACAAAAATTTAATTTGTGAAAACTGTTTCATGTAGGGGTAAATATGCAAAAAATTATCCCCACACAAAACATTTCAATAATCTTTACAGATAAAATATACATTTCAAAATATACCTAACCATACACAATCAACTTCACAAAATATACTTTTTACATTCCCCAAAATACTATCCACGGGGGTATATTCAAAATAATACAGTTCATAAAACCAAACATGTGGTGAGAAATGCATGTTGATCATGGAACCCGCGCGAGATCTGCTGATCGGGTGCGATTCATTTTTCCCTGTTTTACACTCGTTTACATTCACCGTATGTCCCCGAATAAGACCCCAGGGGAGTTATTTTTTTCGTCAGAGTTGAAGGGGGAGTTTTTAAGGGAGGGGTCATTCATGGGGTTGTTTTTCCTCAGAGTTACATATTTTATCTGCTGTTGATGCCATATGTTAATACTCTTTTGTATTTTTCGTTTCAGACACTGCACGGCATTGCATTTGATGAATCAGCCAAGCCGTAGTTTTATTCACACTGATTTCATCAATTTTTTAAATTTTTGCCAACATGTTTCTACCCATCCCATCACAGAGGCGGTATTATTCATATACGACTTCTTTTTTTTCTCATTCAGCAAAGAGGGGGAGTTATTCACGGGGGGGGGGCTTTATTCAAGGGAGTCTTGTTCGAGCATTTACTGCAAATAGAGTCCAAAATATTTTGAATTTCTGAATAGGTATTTTGAATAGGTGAATACAAATGCAAAAAGTAGAATTAGGTAAATATAATAATTGTGATAATTTCATACAATTCAGCTGTTACCGTATTGTTTTCGAACTTGTTGTTTAATTTTTCTGTTTCAACCTGTATTGAAACTGAACCTGAACTGTTTAAACCGCAGACTAGTTTACGATTGAAGTTTTGGAGACTGATAAATCCGTTCTGAACGCATTTGACTTGACGGGGATAAGGATGGTCAACTACAGGGGGCAGTCCCAAGCCCTGTAAAGTGTAAAGTAAAGTGTCAAATGTAAAGTCAAATGCAAAGTAAAGTGTCAATCAAAACAAAAAAGAAAAGATTTTATTACTGAACTTTGCATGACAATTGACAGTTTACTTTGCATTTGACTTTACATTTGACACTTTACAGGGCTTGGGACTGCCACCTGGTGATGTAAATCGAATCAATTCGGTTCTTAGGCCGGAATTAGAGCTCAGCGTCGATTCGACGTGAAATGATGACGTGAAATGTTGTCGTGAAATTAATTACACGAGTGTGGATCATGCTACGGGTCTACAATTTTCTAAGGATAATATATGAATCAATACCTTAATCGTGTCCAATACTGAGTGTTATCAGCCACAACTAGAACGAATTGAAAAATTCAATTTTTATCATTTTACGTCATCATCATTTCACGTCACAGTGTCAGGGAACAACTTGACATTTCACGTCAGACTATTGCAAGCAGCAGTCTGACGTGAAATGTCAAGTTGTTCCCTGACACTGTGACGTGAAATGATGATGACGTGAAATGATAAAAATTGAATTTTTCAATTCGTTCTAGTTGTGGCTGATAACACTCAGTATTGGACACGATTAAGGTATTGATTCATATATTATCCATAGAAAATTGTAGACCCGTAGCATGATCCACACTCGTGTAATTAATTTCACGACGACATTTCACGTCATCATTTCACGTCGAATCGACGCTGAGCTCTAATTCCCGCTTTACTGGTAAACTCACACGTGTTTGAAACATACCTATTTACCATATTTCTTCTACCGCCATATCTCCAATAGAAGGGCATCTCCAATAAAACGGCAGGTTTTTCCATGTTTTCGCGCTCAGAAAAACAACAGAACGGCAACATTCAATTGAACGGAAGGTAAATAGGTTGAAGAAAAAATATAGGTGAGATAGGTGGAAGAAAAAAAATAGGTGGGAAAAATCTAGGTTGAAAACACTTGACCCAGTATGCCGTTATGCTGGTGGAAGCGAGTGGGAGCGCTTCCAGGCGCATCACAGATTTACCCATTTCTGCTGTGTCAATTAATTGAAACCATGTGATTTCATGTCTATGTAAAAAATGAAGATTTTTTCCGAGTGAACATACCGTATCGTATTTACATAATGAAAAACGTGTGAAAAGCGTATATTTTGTCAGAAATTTGATCAGATACATATTTGCTTTCGGCCCTACCGAGTTGTTAAGAGCAACGATGGAAAAAACACAGAAATTGAACACAGAAACTCATTGAGTTTCTGTGTTTTTGTTTTACACAGAAACACGGAAACTCATAAATTTTGAAAAACTCAAAACTCAAATGAGTTTTTTTTGGAGAACACAGAAACACAGAAACACGGAAACACAGAAAAGTTTTTTTTGAGTTTTTGTGTTTTTTTCAGAGTTGTTAAAAGGTACATACGTTTACTCGAAAAATACGCGTACGCGAGTACGCGGTAAATACATTTACAAATACTTTTCAAAAAAATACCGTACGCACTTGTACGCGTACACTTTCAAAGCGTACGCGTACGGAAAATGTATTTATGAAAATTCAATGTGGGACATATTTATAAGGTAACTACACTGCTATGTATTTACAGAAGTGGTTCCATTGAATATTTTAGATATGCAGGGGTAGTGCCTTTAAAAATTTCTAAATTCGCAACCAAATCGAAATGGTTGTGGAGACGATGGATGTGGTAAACAAGTCGGGAGAACGATGATTTTTATCTCCTAGAAAAAAGAGACCTTGAAAAGTATATAATCTGTCATTTGCTTATAGAAAAACATATGTTGTGCTGTACATGTATGAAAAAGTGCCAACTTTTACACATTCTACGAAGAAAAGTAGTCGTTTCTACACTCACAAAAAAGTACCCACATTTACGCGTACATACGAGTAAAAAAAAAGTATTTTACGTTTTCTATACTTTGTGGTGAGTAAAAAAAAAATACTTTACGTTTACATATACTTTTAAAAAAGTTCAGTAATTCTAACAACTCTGGTTTTTTTCAGCGAAGCAGTTGAACGCACATTAATTCAGTTAAACTAAACAAGATAAGATAAGCATGTACAGTATGTAAATATGTACATAATGTATTCATATTTTATAATGGTACAAAAAAGAAATTCAAGATGGCATGCACATCTCATAGTGGATTTGACAATTTAAGTTTCTACATTTAAGTATACCTTATTACCTTGAATTAACCCCCCCTTGAATTAACCCCCCTCAAAATGGACTGGTGAAATAATAAGCCCCCCCCCCTCGAAAAAGCCCCCTCCGGGATGATGTACATCATGTATCCAATGTACATGATGTATTTATTACTGCTAATTTGCATCGCAGCTACACATAGACTGTACTAGGTTGTGTAGTTATCTACATGTTTATTTCAAATATATCCTGTTTGTTCGCATTTATAACCTGTTTTGGGTATGTAAATGCCTACTATTTTCTATGATCCTTACAAAACTTTCTGATGAAATAATAAACCCCCATGGGGGTATTTCGAGGTAAATGGTAGTTGTAGTTCAAATCAATTCCATAGTCTTCCATACAGTGCACATCCATTGAAGAATTTTGGAGTACTGCGTAAATTGTCGTTTCTGGGCATTTTGTTGCTGGGGTGTTGTGATGTTGATGTCCTCATTCTGGACTTTTTTATGGACTTTTTGACACTTGAATGAATACACAAATGTTATGTGGGGTTAAAACATGTTTAAAACCAATATTTTATAAGAAAACCACTGTTTCCAGATCGAAATGCTGTAAATCGAAATGTTTGGGTGGAAAACTAGAATTTTTTGGAAAAAACTCAAGTTTTTTAGGAAAAAAAACTCAAAAAACTTGAGTTTTTACAAAAAACACAGAAATAAAAACAGAGTTACTCAAGTTTTTTTCGAGAAAAAAACTCAAAACACAGGTATTCATTTTTGAAAAACTCAAAACACAGAAAGTGTTTTTTTTTGGAGAACTTACCCATCGTTGGTTAAGAGTACTGTACTTTCCAAAAAGTTATGCAAACTTGGTTTTATTTACAAAAGATACATACTCGGGCACCACATTACCTAGAAATACTCCCGGAGGTGATTTTTTTATAGTGTAAATTTTGAGGTAGATTTTACGAGGGGGTATTTCGAGGGGGGGGGGGTTTCTCAGAATTTTTTGTTATAGTAAAGAATATGCTGTCAAGTACCTAAAACCGGTAATTACATCATGTACATTGATAATTGCATAATTATCTGATCTGATAATTATCATCAAAGACTGGGGTATTTTGAGGAGGGTTAATTTCATAACATAGCATGCGTACGCCCCGTAGTATTATAAGTATGTTAAATTCATAACAACATAATGCAGTAGTTGATTGAAATTAGGTACTACAAAATCAACTACTACAATAAGAAAGAAAGTAATTTTTTATTTGCCTACTCAGTAGTAAATATCTGTGTTGGTTACCTTTTAGAGTAAAGGTAAAAACGTTTTGTTAACTACACTGCCTAGATGTTCATGATTTCACTCAGCTGAGTGCCAAAGGTACGGATACTGTATGACTACATGCTAGGTATTTTACGTAGTTTATCATATACTCCAGTAACTTTACACCCTGCACGCGTGGTTCCCGCTGGAAGTGTGCCAACGATGGTTAACGCGTGCGAGTTTCATAAAAAGATGACAAAATTGATTGTTGTTATAATGTTATTCATTAACATATTCACATCAATGAATTTTTTTCTTATATTTACGGAAATCGCATGATTTAATAATCATTGGCACGCTTCCAACACGAGACATAAATCAGTGCGAGGGCAGAGTATCACGTACGCCGAGTATAACGTATATCCTCGAATAAGACCCCAGGGGAGTTATTTTTTCGTCAGAGTTTTTGAGGGGGTGACTTATTCAAGGGGGAGGAGTTATTCAAGGGAGGGAGTTATTTTTTCCTCAGAAACTTGGACTGAATTCATCGTATGAATGTATTCTGTCAACTCATGTAATCCATGTATTTAACAGTTCAACAGCAACAAAAAGGTGTTTATACACTGCGTACATGTCATGTATCTGCTGTCGCTGCCATACGTTAACATTATTTTGTATTTTCATCGATTATTTTTGTAAATTTTATAGCATATTTTTCACCCAGAGAGGGGACTTATTCAAGAGGGGGGAGTTATTCGAGGGGGGAGTTATTTTTTCGTCAGTGTTTTTGAGGGGGGAGTTATTCAAGGGGGAGGAGTTATTCGAGGGGGGTCTTATTCGAGGATATACGGTAGTTGGCTTTTAACCGGCAAATTGACAAACAGGTATAAAAGTTATGATGACAGTCTTTTCACAGCAAAATACATTTGTATAGTAAACAAATCTCCAGCAAATTGACGTGATACTACACCTACACGTTCTTCGATTTTTTCTCGTAATTTCAAGTGAAACAAATGATGTGTCAATATTTACAATCCCAAGTAGCGGAGCAATGCAGTTGGCGTTCCAAAAAATGTTGTTGTTTTTTCTAATCGAAAATATTTATTATTGAATCTGTTAGAAAATCTCTAAAAAAAAAAAATCTCTCTGAAAAGGCGAAAAAATATAAATGCGGGATGTTCTTGATTTTCTACTCATAAAATCATTTGCTTGAACAATTACCCACTCGAATAACCCACTTAGGATAATCCCCCTCTTGAATAGTCCCCCGTCAAAAAAGTTTGACGAAAGAATGATTCCCAGGTAGATTTTTCGAGCAGAAACGGTAATTCACTCTCTCAGGCAAAACCTTTAAAAATATAAACGAAATCTAGGATTTTTTTATTTTCTTATATTTTAAAACATAAATCTCCCAAGATTTTTGGAACGCTAAATGCAACTTACATATACTCGGCAGACACGATACTGTACAAACAGATAGGAGTTATGTATTCGGCTGGCAGACGGCCAACCGAGAACTTATGGAAGGCCTGATGACGACGACGTGATGGCGAGAGATGATGACGGCAACGAAAGTGATCACGTCATGATGGAGTGATTCCTCCAGAAAAATGTACGGCGTAATGTCATCCGAGTATAAATGAAAAGGACTCAACCCATAAAATCGAAACAAAACGTTCAACTTAAAAACTCAAATACTTAAATACATTCAATGCTAATCTATCAGTTTCCGAGATTTCAGAAAATAAATTAGTGTGAGTAGACCACACTAAATATGTCTTCAGTCAACCCAAATGCGTTCAAAGCTGACATCAGTTTTGGAAATTTTGAAAACTAGAAACTAGACTGCTAACCAGACTAGACATGACAAACTTCTTATAACAAAAAAATTCACCCTCCAAAAATCCAAAAATTCCAAAATCCTCATTCCAATAATTTCTCAGGGATCCGCCGAGGACTCGAAAGGTGGAATAATGCAAAATTTCGATGGCCTAGATCTGCTACCAATGGTTGCACCCCCAGATGAAATACCTCTGAATAGATCAACTATTCCACTAATAAGGGCCGTACACACTGATTTTTACGGTCGCTATCACAGGCTGACAGCAATTGAAAAAGTTTCATATGTCAAGTGTAAAGTTCCATATTTGTGTGAAAATGTGGTCAAGTATATAGGTATTTACGTTTAATACTTCTGCTAATACTAAGTAAAATATTTGTTAAAATTGTCATTGGTTGTCATCGGTTGTCAACAACAGAAAGTAGCAATACTGATAAAGTCTATAACTTTAGAGGAACAGCTGGAAATTACGCATAGGTATGTGTGCTCCTGTGTAATGTATACTTCACCACGTTTTCACATGAATTTGGAACTTTTCACTTTACGTATAGTACTTTTTCAAGTACTGTGATTGTTGTCACAATCAAAATCCGTGTGAACGGCCCTATAAGGTTTGGTTTCTGGCAGCACGAACCCTATGTGACTGATTGCGCAAATGAATCCATGTTCTCGACGCCAATCAGTGTCAGCTGCGAGTATCCGGGTGCGGGATTTAATTAGCCCAACAGTTGTTTTTTGTCGGGCAACCCGATTTGTTGGGCATTTAATTGGATGCTTGAATTTAGATGTAAACGCGCTGTCTTTGACGTTCTGTTTTGTATAGCTACCTATTTACACTGAATGGGGCCAGTAATGGTGGCCCGCACACTAGTTGACACAGCAACAAGATTATTCATGTGTCAAGTGAATATTGAGTTGACACATTTGGTTAATTTTGAGATGATGGGCGGAGCTTAGGCTGCCATTTGCATTTTTTTGCTAGAACACTTGCAAAAGGATTTGTGTCAAACACAAAAAGTGAAAAATTATGCAGGGTGTTATTTCCTGAGCTTTGTGTTTTATCCATGCAAAAGACCATATTAAATTACATAAGTTAATGCATTTTTTTCATTTGGTACAAATAAAAGATAATATGAGCATTACACAGTGCTATGCGTTACTCTGTTAGCACAAACACTACACATGTTGTCAACAAAAAATGTACTGACAAAAAATTTGTTAACTAACAATTCTGCCAATTCGGTGATGGCAATTTACCCTAACCTGTTTTAAGCCTAACTAGTAACTTCTCACACTTTCATATATCAAAATTTCAAGATTTGAAACAAAATTTGAATTTAAATTTGAAAAAATTTGCACCAGTACCATTGTATTTATATGTCTGAAATTACTATGTTTTTTTATCAATAAAAGGATTTTTTTTGTTCACATAACCCAAATTCATTTGTGTGTATTCCATTTGTAACAAAAACTGTGTGTCAACTGTACCAGTGCACACTACTTAAGGATTTTTTTTGCAAGTAATAAGCAACTTCCAGCAGTGTGTGACCCACAAAACTATGCACCATCATTTACTGCATATGTAGTCCAAAAATCAATCAAATAGAATCATTTTCCATCTAATTAAGCTATTTTTGAATTGGTGGCAGAAAATAGGGGTTCTCAGAAAAAAAGCACAAAAAGTGTAACATCTTGCATGATTTTGCGTGGGTAACCACGCACATTCATATTTACATTTGTGACAACTGCGCACGCACTTGTCACTGTAATGTTACAAAATTTGGTCAGTTGACACATTCATATATTCAATGTGTCAACTGAAACAGTAGTCACAAGTGTAAAACTTAATATGGGTACTAGAAATAGTAGCAACGTGCATTGTGTTACATTTTTCCATTTAGAACGCCAAATTGATCGAATGTTTGATGTAGGTGACTTGCCGAAACCTATTGACACATTTGTTTTATGGAAATTATGTGGAAAAAAAACTTCCATGTGTCAACTGCATGCTTTTTCAATTGACACACGAAAAAAAAATTTGCGGTGTCAACTAGTGTGTGGGGGGCCAATTAGGGTTGAGAACCCGAACCGACTAGAACCGAACCGAACCGCGGTTCCAAGAATATTTTGAAACCAAGAACCGGGACCAAATGTTTTGAAATTCACAACCCTTGCCACATGTGAACTATAAAGTGTAAAATCTCAGACAAATTTGTCGATAATCATCATTTTTTAAATACCCAGTTTTCTTTTTAAAACATTTTACATGACCTTTGAAAATGAGAAATCTGGTTGACGTTTTATATTTTACACGGACGGGACTGACTCCAGACAGTAAAGTTTACCCGAGTCTGACCCGAGTTTACTTTGTTTTCACTTTCGGTCGGGTTGCTCGACAAAACATCAGGCTATTTAAATCGTGTCCCTGGAATCGTCACTGAAATTGTCAGATACATGGCGGAGGGGCCAGGGGCCAGATTCAGATTTGAACCGGTCTGGCTTAACGACAGCTTGGGTTTTGATGAGGATACTATTCGATTGGTGGATAACGGTGGGTTTCTCTTTTTTGTGACGTGATTTTTTTATATACCGTTTTTCTTTAGGTAAGATATGTTATACCGTATTTCTTCTAATAGAAGGGCGTCTCCAATAAAAGTACACGTTGTGACCAGGGTTGGTTTTATAAAAATCATTTGTATACAAATTGTATAAAAATTGTATAAAAATGTATTTTATTTTATTCTTGTTTCAATTTATTTTATTTTATTTTATTCCAAATAATAATAAAATAATAAAATGGACCATTTTACAAAAAATTTACAAAAATTGTACAGAAATTTTACAAAAAATCAGAATATTGCATGCAAGGCCATAAAAATGTGATAATTAGACCTAAACATGAAAAACTCGTGACAAATTTTTCCATTACTCTGCAAAAGTTGCATGCAGTAGGTATTGTTAGCTAGTTGCAAGTGTTAAGTTACAATTATCGATAAGAATGGTTTGCATTTTCAGTAGAAGGATTACTGGAGTGTGCTGGGCGCATTTGTAAAACATCATGCAAAGTGTCACTTGTCATGACAAATGTAGTAAAGAGTCAATTGGCATCTTAAATGTCAAGCAAAGTATAATTGTCATGACAAATGTTGTGCAGAGTGTAAATTGTGTATCTCAATCTTATGTTTTAGTATCCAAACATTATATTTTGGAATCCAAATCTTATGTTTTTTGTATCTTATGTTTTTTGTATGTTCACATAAGATTTGGTTACAAAAACACCAAGATTTGGATACAAAAGATAAGATTTGGATACAATTTGCTTTACATTTTCCACTTTAATTGATATTTGTCATGACAATTGACACTTTACTTAACATTTTCATGAAAATTGACACTTTCCATTCCTTTTCATATGACATTTTGACACTTTACATTTCTTGGGACTGCCCCAGCTCCGCGAATGAACAGGTTGAACTATAAACAACAGAAAAATTTTTCACAAAAAATATGAATTTTTATACAATTTTTACAAAAATATGAATTTGTATACAATTTTACATTAATTTTACAAAAATTCGAATTTTTATACAATTTTTATTTTTATTTTGAAATTTTCCATTTTATTTTATTTTATTTTATTCTTCAATTTTCCATTTTATTTTTATTTTATTTTTATTCTTTGCTGAGATTTTGCCAACCCTGGTTGTGACGTTTTTGGATTATGAAATAAATAGAAGGATAATCTCGAATAGAAGAGTCATAAACAGCTGAAATAGCGCCAAATGCATAACAAATATAAAGAATGTCAGTGGAGTATGTTTTTGCACGTCACACCGCTTGCACCATTCGTGAAGACACTTCACGAATGCATAACAAATTTTTGAACTGCCTGGCCATCTGTGAAGTGCCTTCACGAGAAATTTTGTGAAGCGTTTGGAAGTGCTTTGGCACCCGTGAAGTGCGTTGAAGTACCTCGTGAAAACACTTCACCGCAGATCACGGCAGATCATCACCAGCGCTGTTTTTGCTGTGTATCAGAGTTTATTGAGCGTTTATTTTGGTCAATTCATTTGTTTTCATTTTTAGATCAAATGTTGAATAAATTCTTTGAATCGGTGTTTGTTTTCATACTCAATAAGAACTGTGAAGTAACAGTTGAGCAGAACTTCAAAAAAGTAGCCTGAAAATACCGAAAAATAGAAGAGCGCGTTCAAAAAGAAGGGCAGGTAAAACGTTGACGAAAAATAGAAGGGCACACATCTATTAGAAAAAAACGGTATTTACCTACATTGTTTTTGCTTTCACATACTGCATCAGTATAAACATCCAATCCAGATATGTATTTTTTTGCCAAATTTAACGAGAAAAACAACAACATAAAAACTACACCAGAATCAGGATTTTTAATTTCCAAATTTCAGGTGAAATCGACTGCTTGGCAACACTAATCTCCCGTCCAGTGCCCAGAGAATATCTAGAACGAAGATTCGATTTCACGCAGACAATTGACATGCTGCATGACGTGCTTCTCGTCTCCAAACCACTGCCCAACACGTGGGACAAAGCAGGGGCCAGATTTAATTGACCCCAGTCGCGTTTCGGGTGCTCGATTGATCATAAAATTTGATTTAAGGTGAATTTACAGCATGAAATTTGGGTTGCTTGCACACGAGAATTTTCGAACTGTCATCCATTCAATGCTCCTCTCAATGACACGTCAGTATAATCCTTAAATAATCCACAAATGGAAACGGAACAGACATTGAGAAAACTACTAAAACATCATTAGCTGACATAACGACAAATTCAGTCTGGACATATTACAAATACACAAGAACGCTCAAAGATATGAATTGAACACGATATAGATATCGGTTCAGCCATTCAACATGTTAATTTACCAAACCATTTTTAAATTAAGCAATTCATCTTCGACCGTCTTTGATTCCAAATCGCCAATCAAAATCACATTCAATTAGGCAAATCATAATTTCAAATAAAAATCAATAAATCGGGCTACCCGCAACAAATGTGGGGCCAATTAAATTTCGTCCCAGCACTTCCAATAAGGCCTTTCACTTTCGACGTTTGGGTGGTAACTTTCGCCGCGCTTGCGACGTTGTGCCTACTGCGTTATCAAATTGCAAGGCAGTCTAATTATAGATTTGGATTCTCATTTCGTCACAGATCAAGATGGGACCATTTGAGACAGGTGGCTTGGGGGGGGGTATCGCTGCGTTGTTTTTATTTGAAGATTGGGGTGTTACTATATTTTCTCGAAATAACTCCAGTGGGTTTTTTCAGTGTGCAAGTTTTGAGGGGGCTAATTCGAGGGTGAAATTTCGTGGTAGTATTTCAAAAATATTCAATATTTTACTGGTTCTTCCTGTTAGAATGTGGCCCCTTGGGTTGAGGGCATATCACGCGTATCCAAAGTAGTGATGTGAAAAGCGCCAGAACTTTGACGCCAAACGCCAAAAGCGCCGTGGCGCTTTTCAGACCCCTAGCGCCAAGCGCAAATGGCAACAAGCGCCAGAAGGCACCTTTTTGCTTTGGCGCTAGCGCCATGGCGCTTTTACATCACTATTCCCAAGGCTTAGGTAACTTTGTCATAAAACCGTATTTCTTCTGATAGAAGAGCTGCGTCCAATTTTTTGCGATTTTTACCTGGCCTTTAAAGGCTGTCTTTCTATTTTTGTGAACAATTGTCGTTGTATGAGAGAAAATGCGGTCCAGAGTATGTTTTGCTGCAGCAATTGCGATCTGTCGCAGATGATCCCGCTGTCGTCGCCGCCGCGGATCTACATGCGCATGTGGTCCGGACAATTATTAACAATTATTTTCGGTTTCACATTTCTATTAATGAGCGCAATTTACCAACGCCTATTGCTCACGAATTTATTAATTCCCCCTACCAGGTGACACTCCCAGACCTGGTAGAATGTCAGGTGTCATGCAGGTGTCAAAAGTCATGTAATAAGTTAAGGGGCATTTTACATGACTTTTGACACTTTACATCACATTCGAAATATTACAGAGCATTTTACATGACTTTTGACACTTTACATCACATTTTAAATTTTACACGACATTTTACGTCACTTGTGACACTTTGCATGACATTAGACATTTACAGAACACAGGGTCTGGGAGTGGCACCAGGCAAGAGCCAAGATATGAAGATGTGGTCAATATGCTGGTGCAAAATCGAATCAGGTGCGATTTGCGCAAGTGGGCGAGCTACAAAAAGTGTGAAGTGTATTACAGTGATGTGACGCTGACTGTTACAGTCAAATGAAAGTAAATTTATAAGTGACAAGGAAATTGCTACTTATCAAGTTTCAATGATGCTTACTTGACACCAGACGCATGGCGCTAGAACCATTTGTAAAGTAGGCCGAAAAGTGGCACCCTTGTGGCTTCGTGCATAGTTCGTGCTTCGTACATCTACTCGAAAGATACGTATGCTCGAGTACTGAGTAAATACATTTACGTGAATCCGGAAAAAGTACCTGTACTCACCTGTACGCGTACATTTTGAAAGTACGTGAGTACAGAAAATATTATCCAGAAAATTTAATGGTGTGCAAAAAGGCAACAAGGGCTGAAAGTAAGAAACAGCTGTGAAACTGGCAGCAGAAATGATCGAAGTTGTGTGTGACAGGTAGGGAAACTAGGGTTCAAACAACGGGACCAGTTTTGGTGGCCGGTGGGATGCCCGAAGCAGAGATGTTTTCAACGGGGCCGGCAGCGGGCCGCGCCAGTGCCGGAGTTTTGCCGAACAATCTACCTGGACAGGACCGCGGTCCCGTGTGAACCATCGCTAGCCCGCATCATCTTGTTGTGAGCACCTTCCGTCGCTACTCATTGCCAGCACACACACTAGTTTACCAACACGAAATGCTCGACCATTTTGGTAAACTGTTTTGATAACACAGTACGAAGCACCGTACAAATCTGTACTGTGTTTCGTCCTGTTTTGTCAAAACAAGTTTACCAAAATGGTCGAGCATTTCGTGTTGGTAAACGAGTGTGTGTGCGCCCAATACTCACTTCACACTTATCTCGCCACTCGTCCACTCGCGCAATTCGCTCCAGAGCTATAGAGCTGAATGAATATTCCTGGTTGACGATGAAAATCAAATACGACGCCGAATTGAGTCCTCCGTGGAAAACGCTGAAAAAAGCCGTGGATTATAATGGCATCGAATACGCGGGCGATTTGGAGACATTGGCGGAGAAATTGCGGGAAGACTCATGTTTGTATAAGTATTTTTTATACCACGTATTCTTCATCTTGAACAACCGCCTCCCCTTTGGAATAACTACGAATTTAGTTACCGTAAATTCTCAATTATTGCGACTGTCGCATTGTTGTTTTCATCACATCTTTAGGGGTCACACTATTGAAGGGGTCGCTTTATTGGAGGGGGTCGTAATAACACAGTATTTACGGCAATTTAAATATTTATGAGCTACAGCACAAATTATTATCCGAAAATTGGCATGTGTGTACACTCGAGTACTATATGTATACTTCACTGCCTTTTCTAACAAATACAGAACTTTTTCCTTGAAATAAGAAAGTTCAGATCAAAATTTTTTTGTCATCATTAAACTTTCCTGTAAACACTATCTAAAGTATTTAGGTAACTTAGTGCTCATGGAAATAAAAATATTTGAACATTGTAATTAACCATTTGTAGTAACTAGTGATGGAATGGCGCCATGGCGCTGGCGCCATTTAAGGGCGCCAAATGGCACCACGCCATGGCGCCATTGGCGCTTGGCGCCCTTTTTCTGTGGCGCCCTTGGCGCCTGGCGCCCACTTTCTGAAAGGCGCCATGGCGCCCTTGGCGCTTGGTGCCCTTTTTCCGTGGCGCCCTTGGCGCAGCAGGGCGCCAGCAGGGTTTCAAAAGGTGAGAACTGCGAAAATGAGAAAAAATAAAAAAGCGCGTCCATGGATAATCGAAATTCGCTGGAAAAATGCACGTTGAGCTAGGCCAGTGGATTGAAATCTTTCGTCGAGTGGTTTTCCAGACACTACTACTGGATCAGAAGCTGAGAATTACCGGCCGAGGAACCTACCAAATCGTAAATCAATGGATTCAATCGTTTTAATTCCGTTTTCGTCCACTTCAAAAAAATCCATTGGACAAATCTATTTGAAGTGAATGCATTGTTTTGTCAAATGAATTGAAATTGAATTGAAATTAACGTGTGAATATGATTTTATGCAAAAATTTTGTTGCCAGTTTCGTTTTTGGTTATTACATCCTAGAGAACATTAATAAAGAAGTATATGTGTGCAATACAGTGTTGGAGAACCATTTTTAGCACACGCAGGGTATTTATCATACTTAGCATTCAAAAAATAACCCGTGATTTATATTTTCGAAAATCACAATAAATATAAATAACCCGTGATTTATATATATTTATATTTTTTCCAAATTCTGAGTGATATATTTATATATATTTTCTAAATTTGAAAAAAAATCACTGAGAAAATCACTCATTCTTGATACATTGTGGTGCAATGATTGCGCTTTATGACTAAAACATGTAATCTGTGCAAGAGAAATTTGTGAGTGATTTTCTCCAGAAAATCTCTCTGTTCATGTACAGCATTATTGGGTTAAAATTGTATTTGAAGCAGGTAAATATTGTGCCTTCACACACTAGTTTTCACCCTGACTTTTTTGAAAACTGAAATGGCCAAAAATGGTGACATGTTTCCTTCAAGTTTTCCACTACAAAGCTATTTATATACAGGGTGGCGCATGTCAGGCGCACGGTTTCAATCTGCTCTCAACAAGTCAATTTTGAATGTAAACTGTTCAAATTTGGTATGGCAGCAGATAAATGCACCCCATTTAGTATGTTAAGAGCACACATTCATAAAGCAAGATTTTTATGTTAGAATGTGTAGCACATTGAATGGACATTTTCCTTTGGAGTTATGTGAAGGAGAAGGTCTACAGTCCACGGTTACCCAAAATGATGGACATTGAGCAGTTGAAGCATCTGATGGTCCAGCAGTTCAATGAAATTTTGCCTAGCATGTTGTGGGTGAACTGCTTAATCATTTGGGTATTGTTGTATTGCGATGATGGCGGTGGTTCTGTGGAGTGACGTTCTTTCATATGGTTTGATGTCTGTGAAAATTTAGTGATATGAATGTGTGCTCTTAACATACTAAATGGGGTACATTTATCTACTGATATACCAAATTTCAGCACTTCTCATTAAAAATTGACGTGTTGGGAGCAGATTGAAACTGTGCGCCTGACGTGTGCCACCCGGTATGTTCAGTTTTCACAAATGGCATGAATTATGATGGGGTGGTGTTGGCAAATCACTAGTTTGATCACAACTCAAACTCAAATAATGACAAATGGTGACATCACCATCAATTAGTTGTCATTTTGTATGTGACAAAAATGTAAACTGTTTTATTAACTTTGTATTGATGTCATCCTGCTATGAATTCTATGGTTATGTTTTAGGTATAAAGCATCTCTCTATCTTATAACATACTTTTCTGAGATAAAACATGACTTTGAATAAAAAAAATGCCAATTTGGTGTGATCAAAATCTATCTACAGTGATTGAAAGCTCAGTTTACCATTTTTGAAAACTGATGATGCTTTGTGACTTGCACCAATGTCAGCTGTTTTCAAACATGGGGAAAACTGTCACCATGGTGTCACCAGTGCCACTAGTGTCATCACAATGTTGCCAAAATGTAGCCATGTGCCCAAAAATGAGTTTTCACAGTACATCACCATTGAAAAAGTGCTGAGCTTGAGCACCTATTTAGTCAAACGTCCATTGCCACAACCAGGCACTAAAGGTTGAGTACTAAATATTTGCAGTGCAAAATATTTTTGAAGTTTTCATTGAGGTTGAACTTTTCTGTGATATTCGCTTGATGTTTTCACTTGGCAAATATTGTATAAATGAATACTGATTGTGGAATGATAATATATGGACTGTGGTATATTAGAGTACATTTTTTGTGCTTGCATATGGTAAATAAAGCCCAGAATATTTCTTGAAATTGAAATAAAGTGCAAGTGATTTTTTGAGATTTTTTTTGAGCTTAGAGTTATTTTTTCAGTAATTTAATTATATTTTCTGGAGACCTAGAGTGATTTATATATATTTATATTTTTTTCAATATTGGAGTGATATATTTATATATATTTTCCAAAAAATCGGTGATTTTTTCTAATGCTAATCATACTCACTTATATATCCATGGCGCACTTGGCGCTTGGCGCCCTTTTTCCGTGGCGCCCTTGGCGCCTGGCGCCCACTTTGCGAATGGCGCCATGGCGCCATTGGCGCCTGGCGGCCTTTTTTTCTGGCGCTTTTTCATCACTAGTAGTAACCATTGAAATACTTTATCATTACGCCATCAAATTATCGCCGCCACTAAAAGTATCTGACCAAACAATTTCCCATGGGAATTATTCAAGAATATGGTGAAATATCTTGTTTAGAAAAACAGTTTCAACGCAAAAATTTTTTTCAGCGAAAGTCTGGCTCACATCGCAACTGGAAGCGGCTTATGTAATGCAAAAATTCGACCGGGGATGTGACTTATACACTTATCAGGTGAACATCAGACATTCCAGGTGCCAATCCCAAACCCTGTAGAATGTTCTGTAAAATGTCAAGTGTCACGCAAAGTGTCAAAAGTCATGTAAATGCCCTGGAAAATGGCCAACGTACATTTGCCATTTTCCAGCGCATTTTACATGACTTTTACACTTTGCGTGACACTTGACATTTTACAGGGCATTTACAGGGTTTTAGAGTGGCACCAGAGCGGCATTCCCATGCAGAAAAAACTTAACTGGATTGGATTCAATTGATAAGGCTATTCAATATTATTATCCGAGGTGAGATTTCGACTGAAAATGGGATCATGCTATACATTTTCCTGGAGGAAACAATCCACCATGACGTCATGTTAAAAAAATATATAGGCTACAATACATTATTGTTGATATTTTCCTTTTTGTTGATGTACGCGATATTATCGCATAGGTATAAATCCTCGATTAGTTCCTCTCCCTTGAAAAGGACACAGGCGAAATGAAACTTAAACTTAAAAATAATACCTTTCCTCAAATAATCACCCTTCAATATTCCCTCCCTCAGAAAATTCGGCGAAAAAAAGTAATTCCCGTGGGGTGAGGGGAACTAATCAAACATATACGGTAATTTTTTCACAAATCCCAAAAACTGTGCCAAAATAACCCGGATACCAGGCTTTTAAGGATGGTCGATCGTTACGAAGGACTACAACGACATTTAACAGTAAATTGTGAGGCGAAAATGCAACAGCAAGGCATCTCGATTGAAACCTATTTTGGCCTGTGTCTATTTTACGCAGCGGGGTGTGGGATGGGGCTACTTTTGTTCGGCTTCGAGAACGTGTGCCGTCCATTCCTTCATCAGATTCGAACCTATCGTGAGTTATTTTATTGAAAAAAGTTTTGGTCGATTCGAGATATCTTTGAAGCCTCGTGCTGCTGGCGCCTTGTCTAGTGATGGGAAAAAACGCCAGGATTTAAGCGCCAGGACATTTCTGTCCTTACAAAAAAATTCTAAATTCCGATTTATCGACTTTAATCAATCGACCCCCAATCATCGACCCCCAGACCAAAATTGGCCGCAGCGTCAACAAAGTCAGCATCGCGGACTCAGCGGCGGGCGCTTTCTGCACCACGTGGTTCGATTTGTCGTGGTTGTGGTACCGTGGCTGAAACGTGGTACGGATGGTACTCACCATGAATCTGACAATGGTAGCAGAAGGAAGTCTATTTGAGTGGGCACTGGGTGATTTTTGATGATAAACACCTTCCCGGACAAGTTCACCACCCATTTTTTCAATTTCACTTCGGATGCAATATCTCCGTCCATGGGGGTGTTATAAAGCTAAAACTTTGTATATAGAACGTGGTAAGACCCCTCTACTCCCCAATAATGGGGGGAGGTGCGGCGACTCACTACTAGGGTGTCAAATTTCCGTTTCCGTTTTCCGTTTCCGCCTTTCCGCAGGAAAATTTTTTACCTTTCCGTTTTCCGTTTTCCGGCAGCCGAAAAATTTTTACCTTTCCGTTTTCCGTTTTCCGGCAGCCTACAAATTTTTACCTTTCCGTTTTCCGTTTTCCGGCAGCTGAAAATTTTTTACCTTTCCGTTTCCATTTTTCCAGCCCATTTTTCCGTTTTCCGGCTGAAAATTTTTTAACCTTTCCGTTTCTGTTTTACCAGGCCATTTTTCCATTTTCTGGCTCGATTTTCAGTTTTCTGGCATTTTTCCATTGTTTTTCCAATCTGTATTTATCTTCAATTGGCTCATCCCATTGTGTTGTTTTTGTCTCTTGGAGCAGCATTGACAACTGGGATTTCAGGGTCAGTGAAACAGGTGCTGTGAACCCAATTGGGTCATATGCTGACACCAATAATTTATTCAAGTTTCATCTGGTTGGTGTTGTGATGCTGTCAATTTGCAATTTTGGTGTTGATATTGCCAGCATGTCTGTTCGGTGATTTTATTTCATGCCCATTACTGTGACAATTTTATTCACCTTTGGACTCCTGTCATTTTCTGCTTTTTCATTCATGACTGATCTGGAGTTTGACAGCCATTCCCTCATGTTCATAGAACGTTGGTTAAACAAAGCTTTGACTTTGTAATATAGTGAAGTGAAGTGAAGTTACAGGCATGATCCATAGTTGCAGAATGTACAGCTACCACAATCAAAGCCAAACAGGCAAACCTGCATGCAGGTTTTCCTTCTGCAAATTTGTCTATTACCGTGCTAATTTCACTTTATTTTTTTCCGTTTCCGTGAAAATTTTGCTTTCCGTTTTCCGTTTTCCGGCATTTCATTTTTCCGTTTTCCGTTTTCCGGCTGACAATTTTTTTTTACCTTTCCGTTTTCCGTTTTCCGCTGAGTGAAATTTTTTTACCTTTCCGTTTTCCGTTTTCCGGCAAAAATTTTTGTTTTATCTTTCCGTTTTCCGTTTTCCGTAAAGTGAAAAAATTTTACCTTTCCGTTTTCCGTTTTCCGTAAAAAAATTTTTTATGAGTCACTACAGGGTGGGTCGCCCTATATGCAACAATTTTTTTTGGCGTTTTTGGTGTCCCAACCAAGTTCACCACCCACTTGATTGGCTACACTACGAGAGCCAAATCTCCAGTTGTAATGGTGGTAGAAAGCTGAACTTTGGGGAATGTCTTGCCAACAACCCCCCTCACAATACACCAGTGGGGCGGCTGCCGACGACCCACTAAAGCATGGGTCACTGCAAATAAAGTTGACCATTTTTTTAAAACAGCCCAAGTGTCCCAAAACAAGTTCACCACCCAACTGCATTATAAAGATGTTGCAACAATATACCTAATATAAAACTGAATAATGTTGGAACCCTAGTTGAGCCAAATAATTTTTTTCAGTAGGGCACCCACCCCGTCCCATAAACAGTATACTTTCAGTTCAGACCAAAAGTTCACTTTAAACCAATTTTTTCTTTCACACTTAAGAAGTTGGTTTACAAAGTTCACTAGAGAAGGGTCTAAGGTTCAAAGTTATGTAAACAACATAACCTCTAAAATGCTTCCATAATGAAATTTATTTGGGGTGAATAAAAAAGTGAAAATTTTGTCAAATTTTGTTCCTGCAATGACATCATTTTGACATTATAAATAGAATTCACCCCAAGTAAATGTCCTTATGGAGGCATTTTGGAGGTTATGTTGTTTACATAACTTTGAACCTTAGACCCTTCTCTAGTGAACTTTGTAAACCAACTTCTTAAGTGTGAAAGAAAAAATTGGTTTAAAGTGAAATTTTCGGTCTACTGTTTATGGGACGGGGTGGGTGCCCTACTAAAAAATTTTTTTGGCTGAACTAGGGTTCCAACAGGATTCAGTTTTATATTAGGTATGTTGTTGCAACATTTCTATAATGCAGTTGGGTGGTGAACTTGTTTTGGGATACTTGAGCTGTTTTAAAAAAAGGTCAACTTTATTTGTAGTGACCCATGCTTCAGTGGGTCGTCGGCAGCCGCCCCGCTGGTGTATTGTGAGGGGGGTTGTTGGCAAGACATCCCCCAAATTTCAGCTTTCTACCACCATCACAACTGGAGATATGGCTCTCATAGTGATGCCAATCAAGTGGGTGGTGAACTTGGTTGGGACACCAAAAACGCCAAAAAAAATTGTTGCATATAGGGCGCAGTAGTGAGTAGTGAGTCGCCGCACCTCCCCCCATTGTTTGGGAGTAGGGGGCTCTTACAACTTTATATATACAAAAAGTTTCAGCTTTATAACACACCCATGAATGGAGATATTGCATCTGAAGTGAAATAAAAAAATGGGTGGTGAACTTGTCCGGGAAGGTGTTTATTTGGGTTTATACTTTGGATTGCGGCGATATGGGATCTATACTGCACTGGTTTGGGTGAGTTTTATTTTACCTAGTTTGAAGCGGTGCGGAAGATTGTGCGAGCACGGACCAGTTGACGCGATGTGAACTGATGTGAGTTGCCAAATCATTTTTCAAATTGAAAATGTATAAAGACGTTCATTGCATGTATTTAAATTCTTTCAAATGAATTATTACATTTGAGCATTTCAAACCAAAAAATGGTTTTGACACGCTTTCAGTTGAAATGGTATTGCCTTTTACAATAGTCAGAATAACAAGGAAATCGAAAACCCTTTCTCAATGATGAATTTTTCTGCCATAAGCAATGGTTTACAGCCGATGATTGTGTAATAATTTCGAATGAACCGCCCTGTCTTTGCATCACTTATCATGTTTCGTCTGCTTGTGCACAGTTACAGTCAGCATTCCATAAATCTCAGTGGATCTTGGATTTTGAAAAATATTTACAAATATTTACCTACAGCTACAGGAAACTTTTTTATATATCATTTTTTAATTTTCTTCCATAGAGATTTATTTGCATTTCATTTTAAGCGATATTCTGAGATTTTTACAAATAGAAATATGAAAACACAAAAGTTTATATTTACATATTTAAACTTTTTGGCTTCTCCCGTCAACTGAGATTAAATCGCATTTCATCGCATTTAAAGTGATTTTTTACATTACCGTTTATTATATTCTCTGAAAATCCAAACAAGTTTTTGGAATGCTAGCTACAGCGTAGTTTTATTTGTTTGGCTCTGATTTAGGTGTTGACTAGGCATAGGTAAATAAAATAAAAACTCGGTTGCAATCAGCAGTTGACTATTTGAATTGTTTATTAGCTTAACCGTTTTGTGAAATTCCCCGGCCGGTCATGATTGCCAACATGATTTGCTGTGTGAGTGAATTTGACGAATTGATATATTGACTTTTTTGGACACACACTTTGTTTATTTGTTATACTGGGCGGACCGCATGCTATGCAATTTTCTGAAGGAAACACTCCATCATGACATCATCGTTAATAAAATAAAAATTGTTCCAGCAAACAAAGAAAAAACATTTAAGGAAAAAACATTCGACACTTGTACATGGGGACTTCCGTTCCAAAAGTTCACAAGCGCCAAATCCAGAAAAATCGAGTTAGCTGTGGATTCGACATCCACGTATAATTCTGCCCATTTTGGTAAAAAATCAGTGTTATAGTCCATTTCGTTCCCGAGATACAGTGGTACCGTTTTTCAGAAAAATCACAATTTTCATATCGAAAGTGCACATATCCATCTCAGATCCCCTATGAAAAACAGGACTTTCATTTCGTAAGTGCACATATCCATGTCGGACCACCGGAGTTTCATTTCATAAGTGCACATATCCAAAAAATAGTTTCATTTCTAAAAGTGTACACGTGCTCCGGATCGCTCGCGAAGAGCCGGCCGGATTTCCCATACAAAATAAAGTTTCATTTCCAAATGTGCATACGTGAATTTCCAAATATATTTTGCTCTATAAATTGAGTACGGGTATAAACATAGATCTGAAAATTTAGGTTTGTGTACTTCTCGAACAGGGCTTCTCAGTGGTGTAATTGGTTTTGCCCTGCGATGCACCGTTACGAATTATTTACATTTCAAGTTCAAATTTTAAAATTTACTCCTTATTTTGGGTGGTTTACAAAATATGACATAACTCCCAAAATATTTACCAGCCGACAAAATTTAGGGACACAAAAATTGTAGACAAATGTCCGAGATATCTGAAAAGTGCAGGGCAAGCTTTGTCGCCCAAACATGGCGCTGCCGGGCCAGCGCCAAACTTTTAAATGCGATTTTGAAAAATCGAAAAATCTGGATATGTTAACTTTTGGAATGAAAGTCCCCACATGACTCCGCCTTTTTCTTTTCGAAATGTTTTTCTTTTTTTGTGAAAGTGAATACATAGGTAAGTATCCTGCTCGCGCATTATTGACCAAGACATAAATAATTTTGGGTGCATACTTTGCGGTCCGCCGAGTATACTTTGTACACATTATCAAAAACTATGTAACATACACTCTGAGAAAAACAATCGTTACGTTTCTGTTCAGGGAACAAGATTACCATCCTCCCTGAAACCGTTTTTCTTCCAATACGATGGCAGGTAGAAAGTACATTGCCAAAAACGTGTAGCAAGAGTGCCAAAACATATAAACATGAATAGCCAAAAATTTTAATCATCCAAATACAGTATTTCCACGAAATATGAACCCTTTTATTAGCCCACCCCCACGAAATACTCCCATGGGCCAGATTTAATTCTCCCTACAGATTTGTAGGGTAGGGCGTAGGCCTGATAGATTTTTTAAAGTTCAGCCGCATCGACGCACATGCACCGAGAGCAAGGCGGTTTGTAAAATATACGAAACCAGATCTTAAGGTCGCCGATATTTCAATATGACGTATATTGCTTCAATTTTGGCATGGAAATCATGATTTCGGCATTTCTTGGCCGTCGGCCAATTCGTTTTTTATTTTATTTTGTTGGGCGGGTTACTCGCATAAGTCGCGCTTTTGTGTAGTCAGGTGGTCACTTTTTTAGTGTTCACTGTCTGCAACCGAAACCATGAGTGCAGCGACAAGAAAGAAATGCATGCACGAGCGTACATGTAAGGGTGACGGGCATGGCGCCGGCGCCAATGCCACACGTTTTTTCTGTAAATGCCAACTCTAGGCACTAGAGTTGGCTCGTTAATGAACCGGCCGCGCAGAATCGGCAATCGGCCTCATTAATTATGTCGGCAGCCGATTGCAAACAGTCGGCTGGCTGCTGCGCACACAGCACGTGATAGATTGCGGATGCCACGCCGAGTAGGCCGTGCATGCACAGCATTACAACTTGGGGCGTTGACGCCGACGCCATGGCGCCATGGCCCCTTTCGTAAAAACGTGTCGCCGTTGTAATTCACATCGGCGACAACCTAAATATATCTGGTACTGCGTTATACTTTCTGGGGATGGGAGAGCTGCACTATGAAAATGCACTGGCAGCGCGGTAGAACCCAATTTCGATACTTTACGCTGCACATTTTCATAGTGCTGCCCCCATCTGATAATGTGTACAATTTTGCAGTCACCCATCTTAAATATACCCCCTCTTATTCTTATTACAACGATATAAAACATGTGCCCACCACTGCAAAGGCAATCAGTTGGAGGCAGAGTAGAAACTTATCAAATGGCCCATAGGTACCTATACAAGAGTAAGATCTGGCCAAATGCTGCAGCACCTCCCTGGTTCACATGGACAAGTGCTTGCACTTGTCCAGCAAACTACCTTTTTCACAAAAACCCCTTTTGATTGCATTTGCAGCAGCGCGCACACCCCTTTTGTCTTTTATAAATAGTAATAGGTGCCTTTTTCCTCGCTGCTTGTATTTTAATTTTAGCTACTATTTTACCTTGATACTTCCTATATATTCGCAACCCAAAAACACTCTCTAGTAAAATGGACAATCAAAAACTATGTGGAAAGTTGTTAATTAGCTTAATTAACTGATGAATGAAACAGTAAGACACTAACTAATTGTGCATGAACAGAAACATTCTTCTACAAAATTAAACACCCCGTGTGACGCCATTAAAGCGTCCCGCGGCTAGGTGCTTTCAGTGGCTCCCGTACCGGCTTGTTTCCAGCTCGATTCCAGCTTATAGCTGGCGACGTTGGATTAAGAGTCCAACCAGCTCTACCCAGAGCTCCCCTGGACTTATATTTATCCCAATAAATCCCCTCGACCCCCCACAAAAACCCCCCAAGTGCAGCGACAGAAGAACGTGAGCGCACGGCGAGGGGCGAGGCGCCTAGCGACATCAGAAACCTGTACAGAACGACTCTTCGCGACAGCGCCACCAACGCGATCTCGCAGACCACCGACACGGCCACCTCACGGAACGTGACGCGGCAGGACACGCTGTCGCCATGCAGATCACGGACGTCAGGTGACGTGTCGCGCCCTGCGGCACGGTTTTGTATTTGCTTGGAAGGTTAAAACTAAAATAATGTCATGTAACGGCAGAGTTGTTGAAAACATGTTGAAAACGCTAAGTCCTATGTATTTGTAAAAAAAAATGGATTCGTTGAAACGCATTTACTTTTACCCGATAAATACGTATACTCGAGTACAGAATAAATACGTTCACGTCTCCTCTAAAAATTTCGGTACTCACTTTTACATATAAATACTTTGGAAATATGCAAGTACAGGATCATTCAAACAGGCTTCCTCAAGTCATAAAAGAAAAAGGAGAGAAAAACTAAAATAGGAAAAACCCTTAAGATGGCATGAAAATAAATGACGACACATTAACTAGTGAATTTGATGGAGAAATGTTTGAAATTAGCGACTTTGAGCGAAAACTGAGGCAAATTTATCAAAATACCCATTTTTACATTCTCCTGAGACAGAGGTAATTTATTCACGTTTCCCCATGATAAAATAAAATAAATAATAAATAAATACTTTACATTTACGTTTACTTTCAAAAGTTCAGCACTTTTAACAACTCTGATTCGAAGAAACAATATTTTGGCTCTGGAAAAGTTCTGCTCTGGCTCTGCTTTCAGCAACTCTGTTGCAATGCGAAAATGACTGTAGGCCCTATAAAATGTTGCCAACAATGCACGTAGTAAGGAATGCTTGATCCACCCAATTGAGCACACACGCTGGTATATAGGGCAAATTTATGTCAACAAAGACTCTAAATTTTCAGTTGACATCTAGCACGTGACTTCATGATGGCACAGCGCTGCGCTGTCACTCCAAATGAAAATGCATGAGAAGGATTTCTTTCCAGAAGTGTCAAGCATATGAAACAACGGAATTTAGGTATTCATGCAGTGTATAATAATAATAATCAAAACAACAATTGTGGTACGTGAGTTCATGTGAAATTAAAGGAATATTTCATTATGCTCTTTCAAGAGTACAAAGTTTGAACTCCAAGTGTTTCCATGAATTTTCGAATTGGACACTTCTGGAATGACTACCTTCATGTGACAAAATAAGGTGATACGTTGAGCAGTGGATCGGTGCCTTGAGCGCGGCACCAACTGGACATGCTCGAGTGACTCGACGCTCTGCACTCGCACTTATTTATGTCTCACATTGAAAACATGCCATGTACAGCGATGAAAACTCCCATCGTCATGCAGCATCAATAAGTTCAATTTTCAAGCAGAGTGCAAAGTGTAAAGTCACTGCAGTACTGGCTGGCTATGTCAACGACGTCATAAAAATCGGTATGTCCGGCGGACCGCAAAGTATGTGCAGAACCCTACCGCAATTTAATAAATCAAAATTTGTGACAATTTTCGAAATTAATCAGGAAATATGATGTTATTTGGGTTTTATTCAAATGGGTTATGGTAGGTATCCATACTAAGTGTGATGTCCGCCGAGCACACTCAATCTGTATCTTATTTGACAAAAGAACATAATGGCACCACTACGCACGATGTCAACCAAATTTATGTCAGCTCCCTTCATATACTCCTTTCTGTACCCTTCTTGTTCGAACATAGGCATTCGTACTAAGTCACACTTAGTTTCCCTGTTACTGTCAAGTGTTACTTAGTTAACGGTGAGTCGACACGAATTTGCAATATCAACTAGCGTGTGTGGGTCCGGGAAGACGCGCACGCAGTTGTAGCTACACTCGGTGGACCACAAAATACATGGAGATTGACAAAATCAAAGATAATAACCATTTATGGTACTTTATTCAGATGGTTACGGTAAGTAGCTAAAGCGATGTCCACCAAGTATAGCTACAACATAAATAACGGATGTGTAGGCCGCACGCGCCGCGCGAGGAAATGGCGTCATGAAAATGTCAATTGTTAAAATCATATTAAATTGACAAAGAAAATGCCTTGGGCGCGGCACTAATGAGACTCGACGGACCGCAAAGTATGCACCACGGAATCCAACCATACAAAAAACAACAAAACAAGATCAAGTCAAGAACCGTTTCTTTTTGGTTCTTTATTCAAGTAATTACGGTGGATTCCCATGCAAATTTGATGTCCGCCGAGTATACTTGGGGACTTCCGTTCCAAAAATTCACAAGCGCCAAATCCAGAAAAATCGAGTTAGCTGTGGATTCGACATCCACGCATAATTCTGCCCATTTTGGTAAAAAAAAAAAATCAGTGTTATAGTCCATTTCGTTCCCGAGATACAGTGGTACCGTTTTTCAGAAAATCACAATTTTCATACCGAAAGTGCACACGTGCTCCGGATCGCTCGCGAAGAGCCGGCCGGATTTCCCATAGCAAAATAAAGTTTCATTTCCAAATGTGCATATGTGAATTTCCAAATTTATTTTGCTCTATATAAATATAGATCTGAAATTTTAGGTACGTGTACTTCTCGAATAGGGCTTCTCAGTGGGGTAATTTGTTTTGCCCTGAGATGCACCGTTAGGAAGTTATTTACATTTCAAGTTCAAATTTTCAAATTTACTTCTAATTTTGGGTGGTTTACAAATTATGACATAACTACCAAACTATTTACCTTTGGGATACAAAAATTGTAGACAAATGTCCGAGATATCTGAAAAGTACAGGGCAAGCTTGTCGCCCAAACATGGCGCTGCCGGGCCAGCGCCAAAACTTTAAAATGCGATTTTGAAAAATCTAAAAATCTGGATAGGTATGTTAACTTTTGGAATGAAAGTCCCCACTTATCTATTCACAAATGCCAACGTAATTGATTAATATAAAAACGGTGGCACTAAAATGGCTTGTTGCTGCGCGCCCAAAGCCCTAAGTTGACGCTGGCACCAAATGTCTACTAGGTTCCACAGGGACTGGGCGATTTTATTCTGCTGGGATATGGTAGATTTTGATGTAAGTGAACCTCCAAATAGAACCTAGGGGCGCCTCCGATGCGCGGCGCCAGCACCTACCTACCTGAAAGCACGTCCTAAACATAAAAACACCACCCCAAACAACTCCTCAATCAAGCAGAAAACCCTGAACTCGACACACCTGCGGCGGCACTGGAATAACGCCGCCATCAGGGTGGCGACAGCACGCGGCCGACGACGCCGCGGCAGAACTGTACCAACTGATCGGACGGTGGGTCGATTGGACGGCGACTAGCAGCGAAAGCCGACTGCCGCGCAGCTGAACAGAACGCCGCGCCAAATGCCCTGTGTTGGGACATGGGTTTTGGGTGTTTTGAAAGCATTTCGACACTTAGAAAAAGGGAATTATACTCGACGTACGTGATACCCTGCCCTTGCACTGATTTATGTCTCGTGTTGGTAGCGTGCCAATGATTATTAAATTATGCGATTTCTGTAAAAATATAAAAATTGATCGATGTGAATATGAATAACATTATAGTAACAATCAATTTTGTCATCTTTTTTATGAAACTCGGACGCGTTAACCATCGTTGGCACACTTCCAGCGGGAACCACGCGTGCAGGGTGTAAAGTAACCGGAGTATACCATGTATGACAAATTGGCCATAAAGAACCCTGCCAACAGTTATCCCACAATGCTATAAATAAAATAGCTAAAAAAAATAGGCATATAACCTAGTATATAGATGAAAACAGCGATTTTGAGCACTTCGAGCGCTTTCACTCTACAATACATAACTGATAACTTGGACAGGTGCCAATTTGTCACATACTAGCCCGATCGAAAGACAGTTAGAAGTGGCACTAAGCGCCCTAGCAAAAGGAGCGCCGGAAAAACGGCGCCGCAATGGCCCAGTTGTTGAAATAAACGGGGCCCCTTTTATGACCACAAACATTTAAATAAATAAGAATGAGAAAACGCGGGTAAATATCGACGCGCGTGCGAATGTGACACAACTTGTTGACTTGGCACCCGCCGCCGAATATTTACATCGCGCGGCGGCCGCGCGCAAATGACTGCACGCGCCGCCCAGAAATATTTAGGTAGATTTGCATGCCATATAGGGGCGAGCAAATGTGTTCAAACGTAAATGGGAAACAGAAAATATAGTTTCCCGGGATGTCAATTGAATTACCACTTTTTAGCTTTCATAAATAGATCAAATGACAATAGGTAAACAGAATAGAAAATTCGGCAAGAAAGGTTTTTTTTGACGGTTTTGAGTGTTTGTCATGGTTAAACTCGGCAGGCATGAAACAAGTCAGCTTTCCTTCTTTTATGTTTGAGTAAGATATGTCTCAAATTCGAATTTGAATGGACGGACTCTGTTCGACTTACAGTTTATTTAAACAGATTGAACTTTCAAATGTAAAAAATAAATAGATACAGCACGGATATAAAAATACAGAGCCAAAAAGCTCGCTCAAACAGTGCTAACGAATTCCTAAAAAGCACAAATGTACGTGATAGATATCCGGCATGTTAACTTGGCACGCGTCGGGTCACGTGTTTTACAAATGAGGTGAGGAATGCAATATTTGTGTTTGCGTTACTCATTGCATCTGTGGAATGCAATAAGGCAACTGGAAATGATCGCAAATGTGTCAGCTAGTGTATCGTTTCCGGTCGATTCACTGCATTCCGCAGCAATGATCAGTGACGCAAACATGGAACGAACACGTTTTCACTCTCATTTGTGTGAAGCGCAGAGCGACTTGGACGTGCGCCAAATTCACATGTGCCCCTATCGTTGGTTTATACCGCACTCGTACAATAATTCCTTAGACCATCGACTTCCATAATGTCCGCCGAGTTTACTAAATAAAATTGGCGAACTGACTTTCCCTTATAAAATTGCAAAATGTCAAGAAGAACGGCAACTTCTCAAAAATACTTAAGACAAAACTTTTGACAAGAACTACATGGACCCCGTCAACTAAGTAAGTCGACAAGCGACGTAAATGTCTAAGTGGGGAACCGGAAATCTAGAAGGGGTTCCCATCTCTTTCAATTTTCAAATTTTATAAATAAATAAAAAAAACTGTGAAGTGGCCATTTTATTTCAACAACTGCCAATTGAATGACTGATAAGCGCCAGAAAAACGGCGCTCGACTAGGTGAACTGCACAGGACGCTACCGTAATTTCATGAATAAATCATGTGGTAAATAAGAACTAAATTTGGAACTTTTAGTAGTTTTCTGGTACGACATGTGCAGTCACAATGTGGCGCCTCTGAGCAAACCACCCAAATCATTGGCGCCAGGTGCCAGAGTTGTCAGGGAACGTGTCAGAGTTGTTAAAAATTCTGGGCTGCACACTAAGCGTCAATGTCGCTGGTTGGATGGCGCGTTTTTGCAGTGGGTGACCACATCTGAAGCTGACTATTCAGACAAGTTGTGGTAGATTTCACTGTGTACACTGTGTAGTAATTCAATCAAATACTACAACTGTGAAAAGTGCCCTCCACCAACGAAATGACCAGCGATGAAATTTGACCTAAAATGTACAATTGTCTGAGTATTCGTATACTTTCCAAAGTTGAGTACTTTTAACAACTCTGACCACCGACCAGAAAGTGTTGGGCACACGTCAAAATGATGAAAACAAAATAGACAAGTGACTGTCATTTTATTTGGATGGGATATGGTGGATTTCAGCACCTGGACGCTGGAAAATACTTTGTGCTATATCCTTGAATAAGCCCCAGCCCTACTTTTGAGTGTTTGGCTTGGTTACAACGGGATGTCCGCCAAGTTTTGTCACTTTTATCCATGGCTTATTTTGGCTAAGGGGGGGGGCGTATTCAGAGATTTTAGAAGTATCTGAGTAAAATGCCAGAGACCCCAATGCATTGAAAATAAGGGTGCCATTCACTGTCAGCGTGTTCACCATGACTTCGATCACCACCCATGCCCTTAAAGTAAACCAACCAAGTCACAGAGCTGTGCAATGGCACGTGACTCGTCTGCCAGCTGTTTATCGTACCGGCGGACCGACGCCAAGCCATATGACTCCTGCCGTAACCACGGAACTGGAAACTGCACCATAGGACAACAGCTGGGAGGACTTTGGAAATGGGATTTTTGGCCCAGCAGTCACAGGTGTGAATGAGCTGGGAAGTGTGGGATGGGATTCTATTTTTGGTTTTGCAAAATGAAGGTTCTCACGACTGCACAAAGTAACTAGACTAAATCCATTTGTGGAATATGTTTGTTCTATGTTCAAAAATGGAAAAGCACTGCACTTCACCATGGGGATGTTCCAGAAGTACTGAGACACCAGACAAAGTGCCTTTTCAACCAAAAATAAAACGTCAATCTTTCGGCATTTTCTAAGTAAAGTCAAATAGGTATTGGGATCAGGGTTGGTTCTAGAAATAGTGGGACACCCTGTGAAATAGGAAAACAATATTTCAGGACAAATTGTAATTTCAATCTGCACAAGTTTCCCCAGAAGTTACACAGAAACGACCCCCAGAAGCTGCAGACCAGAAAACCCCTTTGCGCCTGATCAACGCTTGAGGTTTCACGGGCTGCATAGAGAATGGAACCACTGTGTTGGGGGAATTTTGGCTTCTTTTGGGCTTTGTGCTGTTGTTTACAGTTCTGGGGTGTGTGCTGTGTGCTGCTCATGTGCGGCGGAATTTCACCTACGACACTGATTATTCATATTCGCATTTTACAGTAAGCAGTAAAGTTGTTGTATGCAATATTTATAGCCTGCTGTGTTATTTCACTCTGCATTTTCTGCCACTGGTGGCACTTGCTGTCTGATGGCCAAGCATAAGTGGACCGTGATTGAAGTGTGCAGTGTGAAAAATATAGTTTGAACTCAAAACTTTCTCAAACTCTTTTATGGTGTGTGGTGTTGTGAGCAGAACCGCTGCTTGAGGTTTGCTGGGCTTCTACAGGCTGCCCCGCTGGTGCAGAATGTGTGCCCTAGTGAGACTTGAGCAAGAGTCTGCTCAACAACAAACCCAGTGGGAACTAGACCTCTAATGGTGCATTTTCCCTTGACCTTGAGTCCAAAATGCAAATTTTGAATTGTTGTTGCACATACTTAAGTCACCATAGGCCTGAGGCTAGATTTTCCCAGTGGGTCTGAAACCAGAAACGTCTGCTTTTGTGCTGATACCGACTACTGGGGGTCCCGGAGTCGGTGCTAATGCAGAAGTGGCACCCAAGTCGCGTGTGTGAGGCACCGCGTTAGCGTTAACCTCACCGGCGTTCCAGCCGTGCTCAAGCGGGCTGCCCACCCTACATAGGGGGGGTGCGTACGGGCAGCCTCGTTGTTACCACAGCACCGGTAAGCCTGCTAATTCCCCAGGCACCGAATCCTGTCCTCACCTTATTGCCACACAGTGTCATAGTACGTGTGTCGCACTCTCACCGGCCGGTCTGCCTATTCCCCGTTGGTACTGCTGATGCCAACAGTGGCGTTCTCCGAATGCAAAGCATAGACACACGCGCTCCGAGAACCAGGCCCCAAGCTGCGCTATGCCTGTGTCAATAGGTGTTGTATTGCCCCGCAAAATGCGCCAGCAGTTCTTGCAGTGGCTGCTGCCGGGCGGAGATTACAGCCATCTCTACTCACTGCCTGTTATCACAAATCCTCCAGTGCATAGGGAATTTGCACTTGGAAACCCCAAACCACATCACTGATTGTTAGGTTGTTATTGTTATTGTAAGCTTGTGTGGTTGTGAGTAGTTTTGTTATTTGCTCCGTTCACAATCTTCACCAAGGGTTCTTTTGGCTTGCCAGATTGACCCGCACATCCTTTTTTTAAACAACCACTTTCTCGAAAAACACCTGTCCAGTTGCCCGGTTAAAGTGAAGCTTTAGCCATGATTTGGCATGAAACCGACCTCTGACGGAAGTGTAATACCATGACAAAATGCTGAAGTTGGAATAAAATATTTGCTTTCTTGACCAATTTGGGGCGTAAAGAACGAACCTCTGCCCAAAATTTGTCAAAGTTCTCTGCCCAAAGTTCAAATACTTAGTTCATTTGCGTGATTGAGGAACTTTTTGATCATGGAACACGGTGACATCATGTCCCCTGCTTTCGTTTTCCTTCCAGTCGACTACCAGACAGGTGATGTTCTACTGCTAGGTGAAGTCACCAAAGAGTTCCACGCTACCCATGCTCAACAAGAGTAGAGGAATTTTGGCTAAGGGGTGGCGATAACTCCACAGGACATCTGTGGTATCGCACTCCTTTGCACAATTGACAACTGTCGTGCCACTTCTCAAAATGCGTGAGTCATCCGCCAGTTTCCCGTAACACTGCGGCCAGTGTTTCATCCCAGCAGGGGGGGGGGTAGACAGTACAGACAGTACCGCGCAGCGCTTTTTGGATAGACAAAATTTTTGGCGTAGGTTAGGTAAGGCCGAGCGGCCCGCGCCCGAATCTCCACCGGGTCATGTGGAGCCTTCCGCCCTTCGGCTGGATTGGTTAATGAAAAGAACCAGTAAGGGGTAGGGGCGTCGGGGTGGTGTGCGCGCGCGTGGCTTCACGTTTTTCACACGTGGACCACGTGATTTGTTGCTTGCGTAAACAAAACCCACAATTTGTAACCACTAGAACTCATCAATGCTTAAAACCACAGAAAAATTGCAATTCCAAATAGTTCATTTACACTCTTGTGTATTACATTTCACCCGTGTGGCGAAGGGACTTGTGTCACATAACAGTACAGACAACTTGCATATTTTCTGACGTATTTGATTTGCTTTCGGTCACATTCTGCATGCCATTGACTCTGTAGCTATTAGGGTTCAAACAATATGTCATATAGTCATATAGAATATCAAAATGTCAACACCAAAAAGCATAAAATACAAAACTGGTATTGACTTTCAAACTTTAATATTGAACATCAATTTCTAAATGTCATGTCAGTTGAACCGTAATAACAACGTTCTATGCAATTTTTGTATATTTATCACAACCCTTTTCACTTTCGTAACAAACAATCCACCAAACAAAAACCTCTGAACCCAGGACTAAAATTCTAAAAACTAAAATTAAAACTACCCAATCCAATGAAATTCTAATAAGTAAATTCTCAACACGCAACACATCAGCCCGAGTGGCTTGCGCCATGGCCGATAGCGAGAGCTCAAGTTGGTCAGCCCAGTATCTCATCGGGCATGCACTTTTATGGGATGAAATGTCCCCGAAGGCTTCTCACCATGTTGCAACAATACAACCACTGAGCTAGTACTGAACATGCGCGCGATGTAGGGAATAGTCAATCTAACCTACTACCCAGTAATCTGGTCATTCCGCGGCAAGTCGGTCGCACCACATTCCATCCATAAAAGTACATACCGTTGTGTTTTGCACACTCGACAAATTCCAATGACATTCTCATTTCCTCAGCCACTCCACCTGCCAAACGTCCAAAAACCGGAACTGGATCAGCCACATTAGATATCACACTCAAAATCTTGGCTGAAATTCAGCCAGAACAAACAGCAGATCCGCTCGTTGAATTAGAGTCAGAACCGAAAGAAGTTAGAAATGAAAATACATGCCTGGCTCCATCTGTGGTAGCCAATGTGACTGCCAGCGTGAGCAATGGGCCAAGATGGGTTCGTGGTGAGCTCATGGTGGCTGGCATAGAAATTGACCCCACGCATCGCGCTTTCCATCCGAAATGGAATTACAGCTACAAACGACAATTGGCGCTCATTCCCTCAAACAATCCCAGCCCAGCCAGCGTCATTTACGCCGGCCCGGCGCTGTCTGACAACAAAGTCGCTAAAGAAGTTCGGGTTTCGCATGACACCGCTGACCCACGTGAGGTCAGGGAACTGTTGCGTCAGATTCCGTGGGAAGCGCTGATAGGGACAGAGGCTAGCGTCATTCAGCCTGTTGAAAAGGGGCCCTGGAAATGCCTACATCTGCATGCGCCATTAGAATGGTTGCGACAGATAAAAAGCCGTACCGTGAAGTTTTATCTGTCAATCGGCCACTACACAACCACCGCGGGTTGGAAAGGTTGTGAGATAACGATGCTAACATCAATCTACGGCATCCAGAAAGAAAAGGGACCCATTGTCCCAAAAGTCCTGGTCTTGGATAAAATCTATGCAGTAGGCAACGCGTATCACAACCGCGACTCAGCGAAAATGAGGCAACTCACCCAGGAGTTCTGGGTCGGCGACCGATCCATAACAAGGGCACTTGCTGAAAGTCTGCAACTGGGGCACCCACTTCTGTGGGTTCCTGGCATCAGGATGGGGGCACACCTAGTTCGACCAATTTTGAAAAACATCACTTGTGTCAGAAAAGTGTCAGACTTGGCTCCAAGGGGACCAATTGTTGGTCCAGAGGTAGTCCTGACCTGCCAGGATCTGTTCGTGCCCTTTGAGGTGCCAAAAGCGGTTAAGAACCAAGAACTGACTAAGGAAAAAATGGCCACAAAAGATGGGTTTAGGGACCTGACCCGGCTAGCGTACGCGCCCGGCCAGCATGTAGCCAATGCAGCCAAGCGTTCGGTTATAGATGTGAGGGACATCATGTTGGAGTGGCGCTACTGGCGGAGCTTCCGGTGGGCTGCCAAGCTGCACACCAGGCCATCAACTGAGCGCACTGCGATTTTCGCAGCCATGGCGGCAATGTGCTTTCAGTTTGCAGTCACCAAACTCACGAAATTGATGAGTAGCACGCGAAACCAGCGCTCTCCGTGGACCGATAGTGTCAACATCATCAGGTCAGAGTGCTTCGGTTACCTGACATTCCACGTGACAATTCCCAGGGATAACAAGATCACCTGGTCTAGCTGCACTCCAACTAGGCTCTATTTTGATGAGCCAAGGCTGGAACTGGCTAGCACAATTACCACAGTGCAACCTGTGAACAGCGGAACACAGCAAGTGATTGGCATTACTGTGCTAACTAAGGAGACAGCACAGTATTTAAAGCGCCACTCCCAAATGAAACTGAGCAAACTAGCTTTTCAAGCGAGTGCCCAGTTCTGGGAGAGCAGGGACAAGCAAACATTTACGCGCCTTGCATATGCTTTGCTTAATCCAGAAAGGTCAGATGCAGATTTGATGATCATGAAACTGCTTCTGCCCAATCAACAAAAACTGGTCAGCAAGGTGAAAGTCACGACCAGTGACCAGGGCGAATACAAGTACCCAGAAGTCATCTCTGAAGATTTAGATGACAAACAGGAGTCTGTGCTCCGCGCTTTGCAAGCCAACCAGGGCTTTGCTACAGCTCAAAGCCCTGCTGGGTCTGGAAAAACTAAGATGTCACTGCAAGCAGTGGACCGACACTTGGACTCGGGCCAAGAAAGGCATGAGGCAGAACCGCTGGCGACAAAAGTTCTGCTCACCGCCAGTGACAATAGTGCCACGGATCACCTGTCAGCCGAGTATGATCGCCGCCTTTGCTCGGGCAAGCATCCAAAGCCTTGGTCCCATTACAAAATGAAGGCAGCATCAAAAAGAGTGGAACAAAGTGAGCGGGCGAGAACCCATCAATCGGTACAGGGATGCCGACTTGATCGGTCTGACCCAGTGCCTGAACAATGGCTGAATAATGTCGCCAGTAACCTGGAAGAAAGGGAGGCACTGACGGCTAGTGAAGACCAAGAGATCTGCAACCGGCATCAAGTCGTAAGCGCCACCACGTTCACGGCACTAACTAAACTCCGTGACACGCGGTTCAGCATGCTAGTGATAGACGAATCAACCAAAATCAGCACGCTTGAACTGTGCGAACTTTTGTGCCTGATGAACCACGATGATAACGTCAAAAGGCGCTGCAATGTGCTGCTGCTAGGGGACCGGCGTCAACTTGGCAAGCCTATATTGGGCATGACCCCAATCAGGCGGGCCATGGAGGCTATCACCAACGAGAGTGGTCTTGAAAGGATGAGCGCAGTGCTACCAGCGGAACAAAAGATCGCCCTGAGCCATGTGTACCGTGTGTCCATGGAGCACGCCCAGCTTGTCAAAGACCTCATCTACGACAAGCAGTTGTCCGCATCACCGACACCCAACACATGGGAAGATTACATGCGCAACAAGCCACCAGGCTTCCCACTGCCATACAGAGTTAAGCCAGACAAGTCCAAAGTTTACGCGCCGGCCATCTACTGGGTCGACGTAGAGACCAAACAGGTTACGAGTACTGCTAGGGATAAATCGTTATGCCGCTGTACACAGACCCGCGAGCAGTTTAGCAAGTTCATCCGGGCCTGGCACCATGCGGGCGGGCCCAACGCGTTCGACGGACTCAGAGTGCTCGCGTTCTACAACGATTTCCGGGCAGATCTGGAAGACGAAACCACGAAACTGAAACAGAAATTGGGACACGACATGCCCGATTTGACCAATCACGTGACAACAGTTGACATAGCGCAGGGTTCACAGGTACTGGATGTTGTGCTCGTGCCAGGCTTTACAGCCAATACACGCTACCAGCAGCTGGCACACCTGACCGATGTTCGACGACTCTGCGTGGCTTTGACTCGGCACCAAAGGTCAATAATTATTTTAGCTGATTTCGAACCAATTTTCACGCTCTCAGAAACAACCACGCACTGGCGCCAACTCTTCAAGATGGTGTTAGATTCTGGTGCCGTCATCATGCGCGCACATCGTGTCGAGAGGGCTCAGGAACTCCTGGGTCGGAAGACCTGGGATCCTTGTGTCACAGCTAGTAACCCCAAGGACTTTTTCGATATGAGTAACAGGGAGGTAAAATTGACAAAGGTCTGAGGGTCTGAAGGAATGACATACGGAGAACCCACATTTTGATTCACTCAACTTTCCCCATAAAACTGCTCCTCACCTTGAAAATATAAAAATTCTGAAACAAATTTTGTATGCTAGCTACTCAAAACTTCAACCCAAGAAGATTTGCTATGTTTCTTTCAAATCATTTGGTGAAAAGACTCCACAAATATAAATACCGAAACAAATGCGATACCTGAAATACCCAGGAATCTATGGTTGTTAAAATATATTTACTTTTACTCAAGAAATACGTATACTAAAATGCATATAGTAATGTGTTCACACCTTCATCCAAATATTCCCATTTTGCTTCCATTTGACCTGTCAAAAGCACTCAAGTACATGTCAGGCATAAATAGAAAATTCAAATAAGGAAAATAGTCAGAGACTTGATGTAAAAGTTATAAAAATTAGGAAGAATTTGCAAATGGAGGGAAATTCATCAAAATATCTACTTTTACGTTTTCCAAAATAAATACGTATACTCTGAAAAGTTGGGTACCTTTTAACAACCGAGTCTAAGGCTCACACTTTGACCTCTGTGTTTCCATAATGCCATAGGTAATTGATGTGATAAAAAGCAAGAATGCAGGACCCAAAACTATTCAATTCAGATGATGAAAATTGAAACATTCCGCAAATACAGTTGATCAAAGAAAGTCTAACAGAATTACTGGAGGGTCCGTGTTCTAGCTTTTCTATGAAATTCAATTTAGCAACATTATTTACATGCAATAATATAGGATGTAATGTAAATGTCAAATCCCACGTCACTTTATACCAATTGTCATTGTAATGTATACCACAGTAGTGTTTATATACCTGACTCAACCATATATTGTAACACATGTATCAATTTCAACATATAACCATGACAACAGACTGCATGAAACCACCGAGATCTACAGCTGAGCCATGATTAGCATTGCAAAAATCTCTCGGCGATTTATATTTAAAAAATCTCAGAAAATCTCAGAAAATATAAGATTTTCTGAGATTTATATTTTTTTCATGATTTTCCAGAGAGATTTAATTATATTTTTTCCTGATTGAGAAAATCTATCGAGAAAATCTCTCTATAAGAACATGTGTGATGCATTGATTTCAAGGAATGATTATGTATTCAGCTGAAAAAATGAACAAAACGCAATAATTTTAAATGAGTGAAAGTGAAAATTTGTTTAATAGTGAATATTTGCAGAAAATGTAAAGTGAAAGTTTATTCTCGTATAAAAATAAACATAAATAAAATATTTTTCCCCCAGAAAATGTAAAAGCTAGTATTTTTGAGAACTTTTGCCCCAATTTTCCACTGAATCACCAATTTTCTTAAGTTTTCCCCATTTTTACCTTCAAATTCACAATCCATGTGATTTTTTATACTATTTTCAGCTATTCTCAACGATATAAATATGTGATTATATACCCATTTCTATATACCATATTTTTGGGGTTATTCCCCTCTTCTCCCTTGTATGGCTTAAAAAAGCCTATATAAAATTCTATTTAAATACATTTTATCTCCTTAAGTACTGCCGAAAAGTATACGTAAGGGTGAGTACGGCACTTTTTCAGAGGAAACGTAAATGTATTTACTCAGTACTCAACTGTATGTATTTATCAAATATAGTTACCTACCAAAATTTAGTGAAAAAGGTAACTTATAAATTCTGTGGGGATAATCACACATGAAAGTACTGTATTCTATTATGAGGAAAAATCTACCTAAATCATACTTTTGTTGATTATTCAGATAGTACGGTATATGGTAGTACAATATGTGCTGTCAGTAAACAATGGTTGTTATCATTTGAAATTCTGAGAATGAAGGGCTTAAACAACACATAAGGTGCCTAATATCTACTCTAAATGATTCAAACACCTTGAAATATCGATGTTAAAAACAATTCAAGTTGAGAGATTTTTTGAGAATTTTTTGAACTGAAAGAGATTTTCTCAGAGATTTAATTATATTTTTGAAAATGACCCAAGAGATTTAATTATATTTTTTTCTTGAGAGATTTTCTGAGATAATATTTAATTATATTTTCTCAAAATCGGTCGTTTTTCTCAATGCTAGCCATGATACAGCAACATGCCATTGACACTTTGAACAGTGGATTCCATCAAGCTAGTGCGGCAGGGGACATAACGACGCCAGTCAGAATGCCAAATGGTCATCACTATCTCCTGAGAGCAGACACAACAAATGCGCGGCTGCCATGATCAATCTGGTGCACATGTTACCAACCAACTCATATTTCTGGTGCCACACTACAGCTACCTGGCGACTGACATTCAATTATGCTCACTGGCCACACCACACACCACAATGTACTCTGGCATGCAATGGAACCTGATCCAAACCACAGGAAGAATACATCTGGAGAAAGCAAGCTGAACATGGTTCACAGTGAATAAAATGATCAAATCTACCATCCATTGTAAAATAGACCATACAAATTTTGTAGGACAACTCATATATAGCCATGACATTTGGATTGTTGATTGTGAACAAATATTTCAATTCCACCTCATTCATAATTGTGAACATTAGAGCATCATAAACTCACTTTCATACCACTACTAAAGGAAATACAAACCACCAAGGATCCAATCCCCACTACTTTAGACCAACATATAACAAGCAAGAAAAGTTGAGCTCAAAATATGCACTCAACATCTGAGGGGTTTGTACATCCAACAATTTGAAACATCTCTTTATGAGTCTGTACGAGGCCGTACAGGGGCTAAGGGTCGGCGAATGTAAGGGTGACGGGCATGGCGCCGGCGCCAATGCCACACGTTTTTTCTGTAAATGCCAACTCTAGGCACTAGAGTTGGCTCGTTAATGAACCGGCCGCGCAGAATCGGCAATCGGCCTCATTAATTATGTCGGCAGCCGATTGCAAACAGTCGGCTGGCTGCTGCGCACACAGCACGTGATAGATTGCGGATGCCACGCCGAGTAGGCCGTGCATGCACAGCATTACAACTTGGGGCGTTGACGCCGACGCCATGGCGCCATGGCCCCTTTCGTAAAAACGTGTCGCCGTTGTAATTCACATCGGCGACAACCTAAATATATCTGGTACTGCGTTATACTTTCTGGGGATGGGAGAGCTGCACTATGAAAATGCACTGGCAGCGCGGTAGAACCCAATTTCGATACTTTACGCTGCACATTTTCATAGTGCTGCCCCCATCTGATAATGTGTACAATTTTGCAGTCACCCATCTTAAATATACCCCCTCTTATTCTTATTACAACGATATAAAACATGTGCCCACCACTGCAAAGGCAATCAGTTGGAGGCAGAGTAGAAACTTATCAAATGGCCCATAGGTACCTATACAAGAGTAAGATCTGGCCAAATGCTGCAGCACCTCCCTGGTTCACATGGACAAGTGCTTGCACTTGTCCAGCAAACTACCTTTTTCACAAAAACCCCTTTTGATTGCATTTGCAGCAGCGCGCACACCCCTTTTGTCTTTTATAAATAGTAATAGGTGCCTTTTTCCTCGCTGCTTGTATTTTAATTTTAGCTACTATTTTACCTTGATACTTCCTATATATTCGCAACCCAAAAACACTCTCTAGTAAAATGGACAATCAAAAACTATGTGGAAAGTTGTTAATTAGCTTAATTAACTGATGAATGAAACAGTAAGACACTAACTAATTGTGCATGAACAGAAACATTCTTCTACAAAATTAAACACCCCGTGTGACGCCATTAAAGCGTCCCGCGGCTAGGTGCTTTCAGTACAAAAGCGCGACTCATGCGAGTAACCCGCCCAACAAAATAAAATAAAAAGCGAATTGGCAGACGACCAAGAAATGACGAAATAGTGATTTCCGGGTCAAAATCGAAGCGATATACGTCATATTGCAAGTGGCTGTGCCGCCGCCGCGGGGCCGTCTGCGCCGCTGCGAGTGTGCGCAATCAGGCACGATGCCACGCGCCCTGCTAAACGCTCGCCCAATGTGTTCTATCCGCCCCTGTGCATGGCTGGCAAACAAACAACACTGAAAATTAGATTTTTTCAGGAAAAAATTAAAAATGTTCGAATTTTCCGTTTTTAGGTCGAAAATATTTTTTAATTGCAGAAACACAATTGAAAACATCAATTTCACATGTCTTTGTTCATAGTGACAGAATATAAATTGTTCAGTGGTAAGGCCGGAATTAGAGCTCAGCGTCGATTCGACGTGAAATGATGACGTGAAATGACGTCGTGAAATTAATTACACGAGTGTGGATCATGCTACAGGTCTACAATTTTCTAAGGATAATATATGAATCAATACCTTAATCGTGTCCAATACTGAGTGTTATAGCCACAACTAGAGCGAATTGAAAAATTCAATTTTTATCATTCCACGTCATCATTTTACGTCAGGGAACAACTTGACATTTCACGTCAGACTATTGCAAGCATCAGTCTGACGTGAAATGTCAAGTTGTTCCCTGACACTGTGACGTGAAATGATGATGACGTGAAATGATAAAAATTGAATTTTTCAATTCGCTCTAGTTGTGGCTGATAACACTCAGTATTGGACACGATTAAGGTATTGATTCATATATTATCCTTAGAAAATTGTAGACCCGTAGCATGAGCCACACTCGTGTAATTAATTTCACGACGACATTTCACGTCATCATTTCACGTCGAATCGACGCTGAGCTCTAATTCCCGCTTAACAGCTTGGGAGGAAGTAAAACATAAATAAACATTCAAAGTTCAGCAGAAATATTCGAAAATGCCATAATTTAGTGAAAGACTTCGAAACTTCGAAAAGTATTCCAAAAATTTCAAAAATTCTGTTTGAAAAGATTTGAAATTAAAAATACATTCTAGAAACAAAAATAGTTAAAAACCTGAGAACTTTTCCAGAGGGTTTGCCATCGTTAGTGTAGTGTACAGAGCACTGTATATGTGCACTGCAACGCATGAGCTGCTGACAGCCCGCGCCGCGCGGCACATAAACGAAACTGTCACTGCACTTAGCATTCCAAAAATATCCGGCGATTTATATTTTAAATTGAAGAAAATATTTTCTGAAAAACTCCCATTTTTTAAATGCAAACTGCGCTCTGCATTTCGCCAATGGTAGCGGTGTGAATTGGAACTGGCTTCGGGTCGGGTCGCATGGGGTTTGAGCAAATAAGACACCGATCCGGGTTTTTTATTTTATTTTTTATTACGTTTCCAATATTTTCCAATATTGGTGGTGATTTTGAGCACTTGGAAATCGAGTTTCGAGAATGGAGTTTTGTGAAGCTAAATCCAAACACCATTTCTGCTTTTGACCTTTATCAAAAAAGACTAGGTTCATCTCCACCACAATCCCTGTATTTATAAAATATGAGATGGTTTACTGTTTTTCCCTGAATGCTCCCCCACTGGAACAATTCTCCCATGTTAGACAAGTGAGGAAAAAATAATTCCCCATGTGTGTGGGAATTGGTGTAGTGTGGTTCTTTTGCTTGATGCAAAAAATTTTGCTTTTGAGAGGATAATATTCAACACAATCTCACAAAATGACTCAAAACAATGTCATAAAAAATATATTACTTTTTATGTATTTTTATTTTATTATGTTTGAAAAAGCTGCTGAAAATCTCGGAAAAACAAAATACATACCCTAAATCCTCGAATAAGACCCCAGGGGAGTTATTTTTTCGTCAGAGGTTTTGGAGGGGGGAGTTGTTCAAGGGGGGGAGTTATTCGAGGGGGGGAGTTATTATTTCCTCAGAAAACTTGGACTTTATTCATTGTATGGATGCACTATGTATACTCGTGTAATTCAGGTATTTCACTGTTCAACAACAACAAAACAATGTGTATATGTTGCATACACACTATGTATCTGCTGTCACTGCCATAGGCTACTATTCTTTTAAAGTTTTGTGTTGTATCCGTTTCATCAGAGGGATGAGTTATCTAAGAGGGGGGAGTTTTTCAAGGGGGGGAGTTATTTTTTCCTCACACCGCCAGCAGGGGGGACTTATTCAAGGGGGGGAGTTATTCGAGGGGGGGGGGGGTCTTATTCGAGGATTTGCGGTATACCGTATTTCCTCGAAATACCCCCGGGGGGGGTTATTTTTTCAGAGTGAGAATTTTGAGGGGGGGTTAAACGAGGGGGGGTATTTCGAGGAGGGGGTTTATTATTTCGCCAGAAATTTTTTGAAATCCCTGTACTAAAATGTCGTCTGAAACGTACGCAGACGTCGAAAAAGGCAACAAAAATCGCCATTTATAAGACTCTAAAGACATTTATAAGTGTGTAGACGTACAAACACTGTTCTCACATAACAGAGTCATCGTTTTTAACGTGTGTTCTGCATTGCCCGGATGACAAACCGCAGCCTTTGTCATTTACGTTCTCTATACACTAAATTTGGGGGGGGGGTATTTCGAGGGGGGGTTTATAAGTTCATAGTGTCCATTTTGAGGGGGGGGGGTATTTCGAGGGGGGGGGTATTTCGAGGGGGGTATTTCGAGGAAATACGGTAATTGAATTTATCTGAAAAAAATATGAATACCTACCATCTTTCCTCGAAATACCCCTTCCTCGACTACAGTATTTCCTCAAAATACACACCCCTTGAATTAACTCCCCCTTGAAATACCCCAGGTTTTTTCGAGCTGGGGAAAAAATCACCCCCCTCGAAATACCCCCGTCTGAAATGATGTACATCATGTTAGTATCCAATGTAAACACCTTCCTGGACAAGTTCACCACCCATTTTATTATTTCACGTCGGATACAATATCTATTTATATGCAGCAGCCCATGCCGTAGTGGGTCATCGGCAGCGACCCCACTGGTGTATTGTGAGGGGGGTGTTGCCAAGACATACCCCAAATTTCAGCTTTCTACCACCCTCACAGTTAGAGATATGGCCCTTGTAGTGTAGCTAATCAAGTGGGTGGTGAACTTGTTTGGGACACCAAAAAAAACAAAAAAATTGTTGCACGTAGCGCGACCCACCCTAGTGAGTCGCCGCACCTCCCCCCCCCATTGTTGCGGAGTAGAGGGGTGTTACAACTTTATATTTATATGCAAATTTTCAGCTTTATAACACCCCATGGACGGAATTATTGACTCCGATGTGAAATAAAAAATGGGTGCGAACTTGTCTGGGAAGGTGTTTATTTATTGCTGCCGGTTCCGCAGCTACACGTATATACTTAGTACCGCGATGTACGTTACTATGCCCAAATATATTCTATTCCATCACATTTATTACCAGTTTTGGGCATGTTTGAACTTGTTTACTACTAAATTCATGAAAATTTCTGACGAAATAATAAAAAACCCTCGAAATACCCCCCTCAAAGTTTCCAAAAAAATAGTTTTCCTCTGAAAAAATAAACCCCCTGGGGGTATTTCGAGGAAATACGGTAACTAACCCCCCAAAATTTGCACTTCTCAAGGGGGTATTTTGAGGAAATAATGTATATTTTATCTTATATATTTTGATATTCTGATATTTTTCAAATGCAAATCTCATCAGTCTAAAATCTGTTATTATTTTAACCCAATCTCGTTCCAAACACTAGGGCTAGTGGGTTTCGGCTTGCACATTTGCAGTTCAGTGAGACATTAGATAATCATACCGCTCCAGGCACAGTGTAGGCTGAAATATGGACTTTTGTGTCGCTGCGGCCAAACATTGAAGATGCACGATTTACCCTAGTTTTGCCGGCACACCATTTTGATGTTATGTAATACTCAATGTTTATGTAGCTACCTATTTGTATGGATGAGATGGCATCTTTGTTTACTGTTTTGAAGACTATTTATGTTTTCTTTTTTATTTTGCATCAGCTTGTGTAAAACATTTTGCATAAAACATTAGCATAGTTGTTAAAATGTATTTATAATGCTTACCTACCGTATTTCTCCGTTTATAACACCCGGGGGTTATACAAAATCGGAGCAATTTTCAACAAACTTTTTCAAAACTTGTATAACACCCGGGTGTTAGGACAATGGGGGTGTTATACATGGAAAAATTTATAAACATAGACTTCAAACTTCAAAACAGCAAAAAAGAGCATAAAAATTCCCGTTTCCTTTCATTTTCTAAATACAAACATCCCTACATATTTTTGGTTCCCAGTTTTCAGCTAATTCAATGGTAAAAAATTTGCATTACAATGAGTGGCGCCAGACACAGTAATCAAACCATTCAATTTGAGCCGTTTTTTTAAAACCTAGCATAGCACCCCCGGGGTGCTATAAAACTATATAACACCCCGGGTGTTATGCACGGGGGGGTGCTATAAACGGAGAAATACGGTACTCGATAAATAGATATACCGTATTTCCTCGAAATACCTCCAGTGGTTTTTTTTTCAGAGTGAGATTTTTGAGGAGGGGTTAAACGAGGGGGGTATTTCGAGGTCGGGGGTATTATTTCGCCAGAAATTTTTTGAAATCCTAATACTAAATTGTTGTCTGTAACGTACACAGACGGCGAAAAATGCAACATATACCGCCATGTATAAGACTGTATAGACGGTATAAATAAACCCTGTTCTAACATAACGCAGTCATTGTTTTTAACGTGTGCTCGACGTTTCCCAGATCACAAACCATAGCTTTCTTCATTTACGTTCTCTATACACTATATTTGGGGGGTATTTCGAGGAAATACGGTCGGTTAGGTACTCGAGTACTGTGTAAATACGTTTACGTTTCTTGAAAAAAGTACCAGTACTCGCGTTAAAATTTATTTTTATATACCGTATTTCCCCGAAATACCCCCCCCCCTTAAATTACCCAGCTCGAAATACCCCCATGTGTTTTCGAGCTGAGGAAAAAATGGGCAAGGCCTCCTACGCACAAACGCCCGGCGCGCACAAACGCCCGGCACACACAAAATTGAGCCCGCCACGCACAAATGCCCGGTACGCACAAATCTGATGCTCTGTGCGTACCGGGCATTTGTGCGTACCAGTCATTTGTGCGTACCGGGCAGGGGATTTTCACATGCCCCCCACTTTGTGTTTGCCCCCCCATACATGAGCACCTGCATCACAAGAGGCAATTATGAGATTATTGCACTGGCAGTTCGCGGCTGGCAAACTAGGGTAATTAAAGTATTATAACCCTGGCGTCATGGCATTTGGGGGAATTTGGCGCTGGCCGCAATTATTTTAATTACCAGCCGCAAACTGCCGGCGTAATGATCGCTTAATTAGGGGGTTGGGGAAACTAATTGCAGAATTATGTCTTACACGCCCCCCCCCCCCCCCCCGCCGCGACACGTGTATGTGCACTGCACTTACACGCAATTACACGTGAATGCACCCAACATGCACTCAAAAACTCGGTGAGATTGGTGGCAATGTTACAAACAACGATGGAAAAAACACAGAAATTGAACACAGAAACTCATTGAGTTTCGTTGTTTTTGTTTTACACAGAAACACGGAAACTCATAAATTTTGAAAAACTCAAAACTCAAATGAGTTATTTTTTGGAGAACACAGAAACACGGAAACACGGAAAAGTTTTTTGAGTTTTTGTGCTTTTTTTCAGAGAAGCGGTTGAATGCACATTAATTCAGTTAAACTAAACAAGATAAGATATGCATGTATAGTATGTAAATATGTCGTCATAGATATGCATGTATAGTATGTAAATAAAAACGTGTAAATATGTAAATACAGCCAGTCGGCGCCATCTCGAGGTCTCGTTGTGCTGGGGGGGGGGTAATGAGCCAAGCCAGCCAGCCAGGATACAAACCCCGCCCGCACATATGACCGGCGCGCACAAATGACTGGCACGCACATTGTGCGGCACGCACACAACTACAGTTTTGTGCATACAGGGTGTTTGTGCGTACCGGACTTTCATTTTGTGCGTGCCAGGCGTTTGTGCGCGCCGGGCGTTTGTGCGTACAGGTGCGGAGCCGAAAAAATAACCCCCCCCTCGAAATACCCCGCTCTGGAATAAGGTACATCATGTATGCAAGGAACATGATGTAGATATTCATTGCAACCATTTTGCATTGCAGTTATACGTATAGGCTAGTTTCTGTAACGATGTACATATGTACGTTTACGTTCCTTTTATGTCCTTATATACCCTATTTCGTCACGTTTTTCACCGGTTTGGGGTATGTAAAAGCGTCTTCTTTAGTATTACTTTCCCGAAAATATTTGACGAAATAATACCCCCCCTCGAAATACCCCCTCAAAATTTCCACTCTGCAAAAAATAACCCTGGGGGTATTTCAGAGAAATGCGGTAGGCTTTTTCAAGGCATAGAATGGAGAAATAGGTTTACCAGCATACTTAGCAAGTTAAAAATAGCTGGAAAGCACACTAACTATTAAATTTGACGATGAAAATTAGCAAAAAGCTTAGAAAATCGGTGATTGTGAGTAGGGTTCAAACGGGATTGACCTTTCGGGATCGGGATCGGGATTGGTTTTTTGAGATCTCGGGATTGGGATCGGGATTGGCCTTTCGGGATCTGGATCGGTATCGGGATTGGCTTTTTGACATTTCGGGATCGGGATCGGGATTGACCTTTCGGGATCGGGATCGGGATCGGGATTGGCGTTTTTCGGAATCGGGATAGGCGTTTTTCGGAATCGGGATAGGCGTTTTTTCGGAATCGGGATTTAGGCCTAAAAAAATTGTCATCATATTTCACAAAATGACCCAAAACACCAAAAACAATGGATGCCAGAAACGTTGGATCAATTGGCATCCAAAACAATGCTATAGAGTCATTTAGGACTGCTCAATGGGCTGCCTGGCATTGTCATTCACACCACTGTCTACCATATATGCATATGTATGAACCTTAAACTATCGTAAGGGCTACTGTATCCAGTCCATTTGTAGTGGTGTCCATGCCCACGCAACAGTGATATAGAGGGAGGTGGGGAAATGTGTGCTTGCGCACAAAATTTTTGCAAACTGCATACAAAATGGTCCTTTAAAAGTGCCATTTCTGGCACCTTTTGGGCCTGTGAATTTTTCCGGGATCGGGATTGGCTTTTTCAAATTTCGGGATTGGGATCGGGATCGGGATTGAGGTTTCGGGATCGGGATCGGGACCACAAAATCCCGAAATTTCTCTGGATTCGGTATCGGGATCGGGATCCCGTTTGAACCCTAGTTGTGAGTGGAAATTGGGGTAAAATATCTCAAAAATATTTACTCACTTTACGTTTTCCGGGGATAATGGAACGCACGCTTACTCACGAGTAAAACTAAAAAATTGACTTTACGTTTGTCTACTCAAGGGTGAGTAAACAGAAAATCTTTACGTTTACTTTGACAAAATTTTAGTAACTGTCAACAACTCGAAAAACACCCCACTTCAACAACTCAGAAAACCGCCACGAAAACAGCATATGATTAGCACCCACAAGTACAGCTAGGGTAGAAAAAATAACGTTCAATCATCACTTTATAATAAATAAAATACCTATCAATCAATTTTAAAGCCGTGTCAGTAATCACTATGTGTTGAGCACTGTTTTACTCTATGAAACTAATCCTGTAAATAACCATATTGCACTTTGCATGACACTGAATACACTTCAGTTTAATTTAATGCAATGCAGAGGTTAGCCCAGGGGGCACTCCCAGATCCTGCAAAATGCCCTGTCAAAGGTCATGCAAAGTATCAAAAGCTATGTAAAATATCCTGTCAAATGTCATGCAAAGTGTCAAAAGCTATGTAAAATATCCTGTCAAATGTCATGCAAAGTGTCAAAAGCTATGTAAAATGTCCTGTCAAGTGTCATGCTAAAAAGTCAAAACCAAAAGCGATGTCAAATTCCCTGTCAAATGTCATGTAAAGTGTCAAAAGTGATGTAAAATGTATTGTCAAATGCCGTGCAACGTGTCAAAGATCTACTTCGTTTGCCATTTTACAGGGCATTTTATATGACTTCAGACACTTCGCATGACATTTGACATTTTACAGGTGCTCAGTGGATTTACTCTCGACTCGGCTTTGTTTGTTTTGCTTGTGCAGTGTGGGCCAGTGCTCATGCATCTCAGTGCACTCTCGTCCTGCGACTATTATGTATTCCTGCATGTTTGACCATGGTGCATATCGCTGGAGTGTCATCTGTACCTTTTTCATCCAGCAACATTTATTGGTGAAATTCATATAAAAAAATATTAAATATTATGAATATGGAATATGAAATATGTAAAGTTGTCAAAAATATTTGTAGACCAATTGACCAATTGAACAACATAGTGTCCATTTTGAGGGGGGGGGAGTATTTCAAGGGGGGTATTTCGAGGAAATACGGTAATTACTGTGATTTGTCAAGTACAAATATCTTGAAATCTGGTCTCAGTGCACTCCTTTAATATTTTCATAAAAATGTGGGATAATCTACTTGTGTGCAGCAGCATAGCGGGGCCTACCGAGAAAGATCAAAATGAGATAAATGCAAACAGGCACCAAGCCCACAGGTAGCCAGGACGAGAGTGCACTGGGCGACAGTCCGCTATACCACACTGCAATGGGTAACACGAGAGCACTCCGCTGAGTGTGGCCCTACGTTTCATGTGTTGCAAGATTAGTGTTGAGCGGAACATGAAAGATTTTTTTGCTTGTTAACTTTTCAAAAGGTAGAGAACTTGTAAATTGGCAAAGCGAAGCAAATTCTGACGATTTTTAGCTAACTTTCAGTTTTCACTCTCATTTGTATAATATGCAACTGGTAACTGGGATAAGGGCCAAGTTTTCATATGTGACCCGATCTATTCCAATCGTTAAAATATTGCGTCACAATACCTAATGCCGTCATGCACTCTCCACTGGAGAGATTGACGCAAATGTTTTTAGGGCGATACGTCTGCCGACTTTTTGTGCATATGCGACCGGTGTATGATTTTTTATAAACATGTATAACTCTTGAGCAACACACACGATTCATCTGAAATTTGACATGCATATTAGGGTGTCAACTTTCCGTTTTCCGGAGGAAAATTTTTACCCTTTCCATTTTCCAGTTGCTGAAAATTTTTACCCTTTCCGTTTTCCAACAGCTGAAAATTTTTACCCTTTCCGTTTTGTGTTTTCCGGACCATTTTTCCATTTTCCGGCTAGATCTATTTCCATTTTCGGGATAGATTTTCAGTTTTCTGACATCTTCCCATAATTTTTCTGCTCTGTATTTTATCTTTTTCCACTGGTATTTTGAAGTCCCACTTTCTTTGTAGCAATTTGAAGGCTGAAACAGCTGAGAAGTTGATTTTGAAAGAGGAAGAAGAGAGAAGAAGTTGAAATGTTGCATCAACTGTTGTCTCAATTTGATTATTGTTACACCATTTGATTTTGATGCAGTGATATTTTGTGGCACTATGTGGCATTATATTGTCTCATACTCTGCAGACTGCGTGCTATGCATTTTTCAGAAGAAAATGCTCCATAATGATACCATCTCCATGAAACATCACTTGTATCCAACTTAGCCCTGACATTTTGGTTACATACATTGCAGTTTGCAGTCTGCTGAGTGTACTCTTATACTGTTTACTGTTATGATGCTTGTTGTTGCTTTGATCCTTTTGTAATGATTTTTGCTGGTTCAGTTCAGTTGCTCAGTAAAGGTACACTGGTACAATAAAAAATTCAAAACTATAGCACTGCACTTCAAAACTGCATGCAGGTGTTTCATGTTAATTTTTCCATTTCTAGCAAAATTTTGTTACTTGTTCTGTTTCCGTGCAAATTTCGCTTTCAGTTTTCCGTTGGCATTTCATTTTTCCGTTTTCCGGCTATAAATTTTTTTACCCTTTCCGTTTTCCGTTTTCCGGCAGATGAAAAATTTTACCCTTTCCATTTTCCTTCCGATAAATTTTTTACCCTTTCCGTTATCCATAAAAAAAATTTTTGACTCCCTAATACATATACACCTTGGTGGTATATGTATACTTTACCACATTCACTCATGAATATGGGACTTTTCACTCGACTAATGGTACTTTTTCAAGTGTTGTTGGAGTCGTCACAAAAATGCAGTGTAAACGCTGTCTAAACAAAAAAGAAAATGTATTTAAAGAAAAAAAATGGGAGTCGCTTACAAGAGATGACTTTTCTTTTTCTTTTTTGGGCTTATACAATTTTGATTTTATTGACGATTACATCATCATGGTATGTTTCCTGCATAGCATGCGGTCCGCCGAGTGTAGATATGGTTAGGTATTATTTGATGCGTGGTTGCGCTTATTATAATTGTCTAAATTGTTTCAGAATTGTTTTTTATTTTTTAATAGTTGTTTAACAAAACTACATGGAAAAAAACCCAGATCGTTTTACTTCAGATTATTTCCCAGCTCGAATTAGCATTTTTTGAAGTGAACTAAATAAAAGATCACTCAGAGTAGCCAGTGCACAGACAACCCCAAAACTTTTTCCATAGTTCACTATTTACGGTGTTTCTTCTAATATAACGTACCTATTTTATTTTGTTGGCGCACTTGGCACAATTCCAGCAATTTTGACCGTTCTATTGCAGGCAGCCTTTCTATTTATCGCGCGGCCTCCAAAAAGTCGAAAAACTGTAGATCTATTAGATACGCCCTCCTATTAGAGGCATGCCGTACTATTAGACAAAATACGGTAGCAACTGGGCAAGGGGCACAGTTGAGTAGTTGCGGTAGCGGACGAAAATGTGTGGAAAACTGGTGTATACAACATACATCCACATATACACACACATACTAGCTGAATTCAGTATATGCATGGCTGGCTGGCAAAGCACCAGTTTGCATACATATAAATACGTATGTCTGTATACATCAGATGTGTGTATATATGAGCGCATGTGAACACGGCATAGTTCCATCCCCTTATACCAGACTGCCTTTTATATGAAAAGCGATTATAACATATGGGTGCTTTTTTCACTGTTAAAATTATTGCTGGAAGATTTGTGATATTGGGAAGGGTGTAAATACTTCTACCGTATTGCTACGGGTTCTACCGTATTTCCTTGAAATACCCCCTGAATAAACCCCCTTCGAAATACCCCCAGCTGTTTTCGAGCTGAGGAAAAAATAACCCCCCTCGAAATACCCCCATCTGGAATGACGTGCATCATGTATGCAATGTACATGATGTATTTATTGATGCCAGTTTGCCTCGCAGATACACATATGCTAATTTGTGTACAGATGTATGTCTATGTCCCAATATATCCCATTTTCTCACGTTTATTACCAATTTTGGGTATGAAAAAGCGCATTCTTTACTATGAATTTCTTGAAAATTTTGGTGAAATAATAAACCGTCCCCCTCGAAATACCCCCCTCCAAATTTCCACTCAGAAAAAATAAACCTCCTGGGGGGTATTTCAAGGAAATATGGTATTTCAATCTGTGTGGTCTGGTTTGAGAATCAAGTTTTAAAATTTTTTGAGTATTGGGTCTTTGAAGTGTTGAATATTGTGTTCCAGTCCCATATGTATCTTACTTGATCGATGCTTTGTATGCAAATGTCAATGTAAATGTTTTACACAAATGCCAATTTTAAATGCATGTTTTAAGCTTATATCAATTCTAAGTAAAAATTGGCTGCAGGGGCCCATCCTGCAAGTAGACAAGTACTTTACTCTTGACTTTTGACTTTACTCGTGACTTTTGACTTTACTCTTGACTTTTCACTTTACTCTTGACATTGCCACTTGCGGAGCCAGCACCAGGTGGCAATCCCAAGCCTTGTAATATGTAAAGTAAAGTGTCAAATGTGAAGTAAAGCGTAAAGTGTCAAATGCAATGTCAAATGTCAATTGTTATGCAAAGTGTCATCTGTAAAGTGTCAAATCCTTGTGTATCCAAATCTTATTTTTCATATCCAAATCTTATGTTTTTGTATGCAAATCTTGTGTTGAAAAATAAGATTTGGATACACAAGCATAAGATTTGGATATGAAAAATGAGATTTGGATACACAATTGACTCTTTACTTCACATTTGACTTAACATTTGACACTTTGCATGACAATTGACATTTGACTTTGCATTTGACTTTACATTTGACACTTTGCATGACAATTGACATTTAACTTTGCATTTGACGTTACATTTGACACTTTACACTTTACAGGGCTTGGGACCGCCTGGGGCAGTCCCAAAGTGCCAGTTGTGTATCCAAATTTTATGTTATCACATCCAAATCTTATGCTGAACATACGATTTGGATACAAAAACATAAGATTTGAATACACAAACATAAGATTTGGATACACAATTGACTCTTTGGGACTGCTCCCTGGTGCTGGTGCCACTTCTGCAAGTGGCAAAGTCAAGACTAAGAGAAAGTGAAAAGTCAAGAACAAAGTCAAGAGTCAAGAGTAAAGTACTTGTCCACTTGCTCGACTGGCCCCAGGGTCAAATACATACTTATGAATGTCAGATATAATTAGGAGAAATGTCACATTGTCAAATTCAAATAAGCAGCCAGATCTGATCCCCATCATCGGCTAAATTGTGTTAATACCCATTGTAACAATGGCAAACCCTCTGGAAAAAGGCTTTACCATATTACTCTGTGTAAACCCCCCGAGTGTTATACAAAACTGAGACACTTTTTGGCAACCTTTTTAAACTTGTATAATGCCAAGGCATTGGTCATTGGTAAGGGGGGCATTATGAACAGCAAATTTTTGCTTAAATATTTACAAATTTTGTGTTCACTGCAAAGTCACAGCATGCAGAGAATTCAATGAAAAAAATGTGCATACAGCTGAATAAAAATACACAAACATTCAAACAGTTCAAACCAAGCGGACATTTTATTACCATTCAGCTTAATTTGTCATGTGAATATTTCAACTTCTATGCATTTTTAAACCAAGCATAGCACCCCAGAGGTGCTTTAAAGCTGTGTAAAACCGCAGGCGTTGTGCACGGGAGGGAGTTGACATGGACAAATTTGTAAGTGTTTTCTTCTACGTTTTTAATTTTTTTAGTTTATCCCAAAAATAATTTTCGAATTTAGTTTTTGAATTTTTTGAACACTGTGTTTCTGCATTTTATACGCTTTTTCTGCAAAAAAATACCGAGAAACAAACAAAAAACATTCTCAAATTTTCTTTTGCATCGTCAGCGCCAAGGAAACAACGGGTTGCGAGTGTGAGCAGGATGCGATATGCGATTTGATTTGCGGCGCGCAGAAGCTGCCGGGGGCGCGCCGCCGCTTTGCATGCACTTTGTGCCGCTGATGTGCCGCCGCCGCTGCAACGGACCGCCGCGCAACTTTAGTGCATCACTTGGCTTTTGTTTGCATCGCGTCCTTTGTATGCGCGCGCTTCCCTTTTTATGCAGCCGAACCCAGAAAAGTATCTGCAGAAATTCCACCCCTAGCCGTTTGATTTGGCCGCGCCCATCGTGGCCTTGGTGCCAGTTCAGACCCTGTGAAAAGTCAAATGTTATGCAAAGTGTCTAAAGTCATGCAAATTGCACTGGAAAATGGCAAACGTACATTGCAAATACTGAGAATATTCTCGCCATTTATTTTTTGCCACTCTTCCAACATAATCATTGTACATGCCATTCAATTAAAGGGTGCCGTTCTATTGGAAGTATACCAATGTATTAAAAGAAATACGGTATTTTGGAGCGCAGCGGTATTTCTGTTTGTCGTTGTAGATAAACGCTTACGTATTTCCTGAAGATTGCATTGGCTTCCAGCCTCAGCGTGGTGCATTTTTTGCTGCCACATAGTATTTTGCCACTAATTTTTTGTAATGCTAAGCAAAATAATACAATGTAATTTATAAATTAATGCTTTGTAATTAAAATTCTTTTCATAAATAATACTTATTAATAGAAAGAAAACATTTTTTGTCCCGAGTAAATATTCATAATGCTACCTTCTACATTTTCCAGAAACAAAAGGTAATTTTACTTGCTTTTATGCTTTCCTGAGACAAAAATAGTCATATTTATGCTTTATGAAAAAAAGTATTTTACTCTCGTTTACTTGTGACTGTGAGTAAAAGTAGATATTTTTTACTTTATACTTACTGTACCAAGGTGAGTAAAACAAAAACACTTTACACTTACTTAAGCATACTTTGAAAAAAGTTTGGTACTTTTAACAACTCTGTTGTAAATAGTCAGTTTGGGTAACTCCCAAAATCGGCCAGATAGCGGACAACTGTTTAGTTATCTGGAGCAATTTTTGAAAATTTTTACCCCTACTTTTGTAGATTTTCACCTTCATTATCATCAGATCATTAGCTGCATATGTGATTTATACCAATTTTTAGCTACTTTTTTACCACGAAATACCCCCACGGTTTATTATTTCGCCAGCAAATTTTCAGGGGGGTAATTTGAGGGGGGGGGGCTTATTCGTGGGGATGTATATAATTTCGCCAGAAAGTTTGTGAAATTCCACATACGTAGACATAGAAAAATCAAACAATTACATACACATATTTATGTGTTTTTGGACGTATATCACTGTATATATTGGGCTGTCGCATAAGTTTTTACCGTTTCCAACCCAACCAACACCGTCGGCGTGGATGATGAACTGGTTGAGTTTAACCGGGTTAGTGGTTGGGTTAGTGATGAAAAGCGCCAGAAAAAAGGGCGCGAAGCGCCAATGGCGCCATGCCGCCACTCGGAAACTGGGCGCCAGGCGCGAAGGGCGAAGGGCCATTTACACTCACTTTGGGTTTGGGAAATATTTCGCACAGTTGTGAAAACGTATTTACGTTTACTCGATACTAAATACTCGAGTACTTCGTAAATATGTTTACGTTTCCTCCCGAAAAAAATACGTACTCACTTACTCGCGTACATTTTGAAAGTACGCAAGTACAGAAAACGTATTTCAAACAGGCTTTTTATGGGCTTTTTCAAAGCATAAAGGAAACAAAGGGAGAGAAAAGCTAAAAATAGGGAAAAAATATCCAAAATAGCAGAAAAATAAGCAAAAATAGATTAACTAGTGAATTTGATGGTGAAAAAGTTCGTAACTTAATGATTTTACGTGAAAATTGGAGCAAAATTTTTCAAAAATACCCACTTTTACGTTTTCCGTGGACAAAAATAATTTACTCATGTTTACTCATGAGTAAAAGTAAAAACTAAATACTTTAAGTTTTCTGCACTCACCTGTGAGTAATGCTGCGATTACAGCTCGACGTAAAATTAGACCCAGCGTAAAATTGATTTTTGGGCGTAAAATTAATTACAGGTGAATGGATAACGATACGACGTTGTAAATTCAGTCAAAGAAGGCGCATATGCAGATGTTTCTTGTGTCGAAAGCTCATCAGTTTATCTTAATTGTACCATAAGTTATGAAGTTTGGCACAAATTTTTATAATTTTACGCTGTAATTTTACGCTACTTACGGCGCAAAATTAAAACAATTTCTGCCAAAATTCATAACTTCTGGTACAATTAAAATAAACGGATGAGCTTTCGACACAAGGAACATCTGCATATGCGCTCTCTGACTAAATTTACAACGTCGTATCTTGATCCATTCACCTGTAATTAATTTTACGCCCAAAAATCAATTTTACGCTGAATCGAATTTTGCGTCGAGCTGTAATCGCAGCATAAAAAATATGCCCCACTTTTCTGCCTTCTAAACCTTAAAAAGCTTATAAGTTGGATCACTGCTGCAAGGCAACCGCCGTCTTTTAATTTTTAGGCTATCTATCCCAGGTGGAGCGATTTGCTATCGAGCAGGGTTGGCAAAATCTCGGAAAAGAATAAAAATAAAATAAAAATAAAATGGAAAATTGAAGAATAAAATAAAATAAAATAAAATGGAAAATTTCAAAATAAAAATAAAAATTGTATAAAAATTCGAATTTTTGTAAAATTTTTGTAAAATTGTATACAAATTCATATTTTTGTAAAAATTGTATAAAAATTAATAATTTTTGTAAAAAAATTTTTCTGTTGTTTATTGTTCAGCCTGTTTTTTCATGGAGCTGGGGCAGTCCCAAGCCATATAAAGTGTCAAAATGTCATGAAATGAAATGGAAAGTGTCAATTGTCAAGACAAATGTTAAGTAAAGTGTCAATTGTCATGAAAAATATAAATTAAAGTGGAAACTGTAAAGCAAATTGTATCCAAATCTTTTCTTTTGTATCCAAATCTTGTTGTCGTTTTTGTAGCCAAATCTTATGTGAACATTTGGATACAAAACCATAAGATTTGGATACCAAAACATAAGGTTTGGATACCAAAACATAAGGTTTGGATACCAAAACATAAGGTTTGGATACCAAAACAAAAAATTCAGATACACAATTTACACTCTGCATGACATTTGTCATGACAATCATACTTTGCTTGACGTTTCAGATGTCAATTGACTATTTACTTTACATTTGTCATGACAATTGACACTTTGCATGACGTTTTACAAATGTGCCCAGCACACTCCAGTAATCCTTCTACTGAAAATGCAAACCATTCTTATCGATAACTGTAACTTTACACTTGCAGCTAGCTAACAATACCTATTGCATGCAACTTTTGTAGAGTAATGGAAAAATTTGTCACGCGTTTTTCATGTTTAGGTCTAATTATCACATTTTTCTGGCGTTGCATGCAAGATTCTGATTTTTTGTAAAATTTCTGTAAAATTTTTGTAAAATGATCCCATTTTATTATTTTATTATTATTTTGGAATAAAATAAAATAAAATAAAATGAAACAAGAATAAAATAAAAATAAAATACATTTTTATACAATTTTTATACAATTTGTATACAAATGATTTTTATAAAACCAACCCTGCTATCGAGTATCTGAACTGTGTAACATTATCGTAAAATGTAAAATCTTTAATATTTAAGTCGACGTTCTTATGTTCGCTTTTATATCTAGTTAATTCAATTTATTACGATTCCATTCATATTTACATTTCAGTTTTAACATCTTCACATTCACCATTTAATATCTCAAGCGATGTTGTTTACAATGTGCGCTTCACATCGCTCACATATTTAGATCTTAGTCATTGCTCACATTCCGCCACATTTCCTTGACAAGCAGCACGCAAATACGCCGTCATGTTTATGTTAAGCGGCGGGCCCGCCCCGAGTGAGGGGCCGGGCCCGCGCGCCATTTCAAATGCCGTCTGGCTTGTCTCACATTTTCACTATCTTGCCAGTTTAGCTCGCTTTTCATCGGAGAAGCGAGCGGGCAAGGATTGAACTTTCACAATTGGAAATGTTGGGTAAAAATCGGAGATTAGAGCCAACCGATTGGCGCCAAACCAATCGCCATCGGTCTGGCCCTTAAAAGCCGATTTCACAGCTAAAATCGGCAGTGTTTGCAACCTCATCAACTTCACACGAATCTCTTCCTAGGATCTAAATAAGCGCCGTAGTCACTTTATTAAGTCGCTTGTTTTTGGTGCTAAGTTTAACGCTTGGTGCTTTAAGTCACCTCAGCGCTTTATTTCACACCTGCGCTGTTTTGAGGTGCTTTATTCACAACCGCGCCACTTAATTGTCGCCTTTTGTCGTAATTAAGTGCCTTCTTTAAATTGCCTTATTTCTCCGGTAATTAGAGCTTCTTTTACGTTTTATTTAAGTAATTAATTTAGTTGTAAATTAATTCCTTTGTTTACGTATATTTTTATCTATATTTTATTTACATTTATTTCTTTGTATTTAATTGTCTAAATAAAAACGTTCGTCAAAACCTTTGGTAAACAATCTAAATTTGCTTCACACTAACTCACGTCAATTCACTTCAACTCAACTAATCACATTTGATAAAATAACGGAACGTCAACTAGAGACGACGCTTCACGTCAACTTTCACTTGTTCACATTTGTCCTCTTCCTCGGTTAGGAATAGGAACTGGTTCACAAGTCACTTCAACAAGTTCCGTATTATTTTACATGGCGCAGCGAGCAGGGTGACTAATTAAACTAATTGGTCACTCTAATTAAGTCGTCTCGCGCGAAATTTCATTGGAAATTGCTTTTCACAGCCTGAGTCACACGCACGAGGTTACGGTAATACGGTTTTGGACGCAAAATCGTTAGTAGCGCGTGCATAAATACTTACGATTTTACAAGTACAAGTCACAATTAATGAAATATTTATTTTTATTATTTTATTTCGTTCACAGCTAGCTACCACTTTGCTAATAAGCAATAAATTGATCAAACTTTGCGATGGCCGACGAACGCATACGCGCTCAGCGAGCCGCCGCCGCCGCCGCAGCTATGCCTGCGAGCAACGTTGAAGAGTTCGACACAGCTCATCCGTTGACTCAGCATAGCCGGGCGTTGACTGGAGTGCGCAACGGAGTGCTGCGTTTCACATCCAAACCGATTCCTAAAATCGTCAAAGACGAGTCACAACCCGCCGCCGTCAACATACGCGCGGCGGAGGAAGTATTAGAATTACTTCAGGCCTACGGCTACCAAGCCGAGATGAAACGCTCGGACCTGTCTACGGCTATGGACAAATTCACAACTACTGTCCAAGATTACATCACAAGCCTAGACAGAGACGAAGACGGAGTGGCCGAGGAGATAAAGAGCGCCAACGCAAAATTGGAGCGCGCGCTCTACTCGGGCTCGAACAACGCGATGATGCTCATGGATGAGCTGGAATCGAGGATTGCGTCCGCCCAAGCGCACATCAAATCCGCGGAAAGGTTGATACTTTCCTTGAAAGGTCAGTCCACTGTTGATTTAACTACTCAACCCCTTTCACAACCCCCTTACAACAATGTCAATATGGGAAGTAGTTCTCAACCTTCACAACCGGAAACTTTGTTAAAGTTACCTAAAATCGAGCTTGCTAAATATAACGGTGATCCGTTAGAATGGGCAGCTTGGTGGGAGATTTTTCGAGCTCAAATTCACGACCGAGCTAATTTGTCAATGGGTATGAAATATACATACCTCAAGCTCAGCCTTACCGGTCCAGCAGCAGAACTGCTGGCCGGATTAAAAGGTGATGGTCGAGATTACATCACAGCGGTCACCATGTTACAATCAAACTTTGGTGAAACACATCGGGTACAAGCAGCCCTTTGGGATAAATTGTATTCACTTGAAAAACCTTCGTCAAGAGGAGACTCTCTCACAAATTTCACACGAACCCTTTTGTCAACTCTCAATCAACTTAAGGAAAGGGGTGAAAGTGTCGATTCTGGTGCAGTGTTAAGAATAATTCGTGGTTATCTTCCCGATAATATTGTTCTTGCCGTCACAGAAGAACACCGGAATTCGATGCGCACCGCTGTAACCGGCGACACCGAACTCACAGTCGTCAGGTTTGTTGATGCATTAACTACCATTGCTCGTGCTCGGTTAGATGCGATGAAAACTGAACAACAAAGTTCACAATCTTCAACTGTTGTTCAGAAATCACAAAATTCATCATTAAAAAAGCCACAAAATGGAGGAGGTTGGCAACAGCAAAAGAAAAAAGGAAATAAATCACAAAGTACCTTTTCAAAACCAAAACCTATTCACAATACGGTTGCTTTTGCTGGTACCAACGCTAACGTTGGTAAATCACAAGGAAAAAATAAAAATTCCACTCAACCTCCCAGAACTCCGGCGATCGGAGCGATTAGTCAAAAGCAGCCCTCACAACCTGCTGCTGACTATCGCAAGCCGAAATTCGAGTGCTTGTTCTGCGGCATCAAAGAGCACTACACAACCGACTGCCCTCAATACGTCACACCGAGAGAGCGCACTGAACGGTTGCGAGCTTTGGGCGATGTGTGTATGCGCTGCACGCGCAGAGGCCATCAAGCGGCACAGTGCACTCAACAACTGAGTTGCTACTACTGTCGCCAGATTGGTCAGCATCACGGGGCGTTCTGTCCTACCAGACAGGCACCCGCCAGGCGTCAGGTAAACAATTCACAAAATAAAGCCTTTGTCAAAGCAACGAGCGCTAATTTTGTCAACGCTCAGGTAATCACAACGGGCGCGGCGTCGTCACATGCACCGCCATCGTATCCGCCTTCACATACGGAACCGATGAGCGTGTGTGTCATCCCACCGGACGAAAACGATTTCCGGTGGAGACAAAATACGCTGTACCAGCTGGACATGGACGGCCCGCTCGACATGGGCGAATGGCCGAGGCCCGCTAACGCACAACAGGCGAAAGCTCAGGAGGAAGCCCGCAAATATCACAGCGAAAACGAGCTGTGGACGACGCTCCGTGCCAACCTCATCCAGGAAGGCACAGATATGGAGACTGTCGAGGCCAAAATCCGCGGCTTCCAGCAGAAACGGTACGAGGTGTACCCACACCTCAACCCGAATCAAATGTCATCGTCGGTGCCACTTCAACCTAGTCACAGGCCCACGGTGGAGGTGCTGAGCGCACAGGCGGGTTACGGTAACCCCAACCCCGCTACCAGGCAGCAGGCCGAACAAGAATGTGAGTTTGATTTTGCACCTATTGTTCGTTTGCAAGTGGCCCAGGCTTCATTAATTAATAAGGACGCTGAATTAAATAGAGTCACAGACCCTTTGTTAATATTCTTTGACACTGGATGCGAATATTCATACATTAAAGCATCCGTGGCAAATGAGTATAACTTTGAAAACAAAGGAGATGTTGTTCTTCAAATGAACGTGTTTGCGACAAAAACGCCCGTCACAGTCAATACGTTTTTGGTCGAGGCTGTCATGCCTATTTACAAACACGTCGACAATAAGGGCAATATGTTACAAATTCCGCTCACTTTACGTGCAGTGGATAATTTGGCAACATATGCATGCCCACCTCCTTTGTCACAAGATGACAAAACAGTCATTTATATTGTGTACGGTGAACATGCACAAGAACAATTCGCGGAACCGCTTGAATTGACCGAAATGACTGATGAGTTTTGTCACAAACTATGTCAACCAGATGTAGTCATTGGTCAAGACTATTATTGGAAGTTCGACATTCGACCAACAGAAATCGAACTCCCATCTGGATTGATCATAGTCGAATCAATACTTGGATTGATGCTTGGCGGAAATGCGTCATCACAATCATTTGTCACAACACCCGACATTTCACCACATCAATTCATGGTTTCATGCAGTTCACATGCATCATCAGCTGTTGCTGTTGGCCAGGAGACATTATTTCAATTTCACAGTCTCGAGTCAATAGGTATCACAGATGATCCATTATCACATGATGACGACATAGCTGAACAGTTAATTCTGGAATCAATTACTCTCGATCCAGAAACTGGTCGCTATAGCGTAGATTGGCCATTCAAATCAACAATTCAAGAATTGCCAACCAACAATGCAGAAGCATTTCGCCGCTTTCTGTCACTGTTGAAACGGTTTCGAAAAGATCCCGATTTATTCGCTACATACGCGAAAGTCATCTCAGATCAACTTCACAAGGGTGTCATAGAACCCGTCTATGGTTCACAAGATGGTTTGCAAGAACACATCCTACCTCACCAACCTGTCCTCACACCTGGCAGATCGACAACATGTCGAATAGTGTATGATGGTTCTGCAGGCAAGCCAAGTCTCAATAATTGCTTATTCCGAGGCCCAGTTCTCACACCACTGGCGCTCGGATTAATGCTCCGCTTCAGAGCCGGAAAAGTGGTGTTATTAGCAGATATTGAGAAAGCATTTTTACAAATTGCTCTTCACCCAAAATCACGCGCCTTCACAAAATTTTACTGGCTGCGTGATGACACCATTCCATCTCATGAAGACAATATTCAAATGATGCAATTCACAAGGGTGCTGTTTGGTCTCACATGCAGTCCATCCATTTTGTCAACTGTCATCAAATATCACTTAGAAGAAGAATTAGCTCACATGCATCCCGCTGAGACCAATGAACGAATGAAACTGGAGCTGTTGCTCAACAGCATTTACGTTGATAATTTAGTTATCAGCGTAGATGATGACAAATATGCAATACAGCTCTATCGTTTAATTAAAGCTGTTTTTGCCAGAGCAAATTTCAACATGCGCGAATGGATGACAAATTCGCCTATGGTCTCGGAAAAAATCAAACCCGATGACCTCAACCCGAAAAAGTCACAATATATCAAAGTAATGGGTCTCGTTTACGATCACATTGAAGACACCATTGCGGTGCCAGCTCCCAAGAAAGATTTCACGCTCATTGTCACAGCCACTCGCCGCAATTTAAATAAATTGTTGGCTTCAACATACAATCCTATTGGCGTCACAGCACCCGCGTTATTTCGGTTAAAATTTCGCGTGTCACAAATAATTCAAAGGTGCAATATCACAACCTGGGATGAACTCATCGAAGACCCAGAGGCGGATGACTTATTGGACGATTTAAAAAGACATCTCTCGTCCATAAGTCAAATTAAATTCCCGCGCTCATTTCACTCTTTTGGCATTGATGTCAAAGCTGTCACAAGGCCATTAGAATTACATGTGTTTTGTGATGCCTCAAAAGATGGATACGCCGTTTGCGCTTATTTGCGTCAAAAAGCGATTTCACCTGACGAATACGGTTATGAAGATGACCGATATTTTAGTGGTTTTCTCACAGCTCGCACAAAACTAGCCCCACTTCCGTCAAAACAAGGTCAACCCCTCACAATCACACGCTTGGAATTGCTAGGTGTCACAATTGGTGCACAGCTCATCGATTATTTACATCATGAACTCGTTGAGCTGGGTGGATGGAAAATTCACAGTAATTTCCTCTGGACCGATAGTACAGTTGTCATCGGCTGGCTATATACTGCAAAGCCGCTGGCTACTTTTGTCAACAATCGGGTCACAAAAATCCACTCACTAATGTCAAAACATTGCATTCAAATTTGCAAGGTTGCTACAAAAGACAACCCAGCCGACATCGCGTCACGGGGTTGTACTTTTGATCAACTGATGATCGAAACAATGTGGTTCACCGGACCCACATTTTTAGCTGAACCTCTCACATCAACCATGCTTGACATTTCGCAATATCAAGCGCAACCTGTCACCGAAGAGCTTGCGAAAGGCGACATTCACATCAGTCTACCTTTATATGCTGGAGCAGTAACTTCACAGCCCGTTTCACAGCCCGATTCACAACCAGCTAATGCTCTTGCACAGCAAGTACCTGTCAACTTGGACCCCAATTTGTCACAAAATGTCACTCCTCAAAATCCGTTTGTCGAAAGTCGACAACGTCACATCCCTTCAAATCCATTCAAAATCGACATTCGACGATTTTCAACACTGTCAAAATTGTTGCGTACTGTCGTATATCTGCTTCGTGTCAAAACATATTGGCTAAATCGCTCCATGCATAAAGCTGCAAAGCGCGAAAGCGAATATTTATCAAAACCCATCACACAAGCTGATTTGAACGAAGCATTTAGACATGTATTGCGCATTTCACAGGCAGAGGAATGTGCCAGTTGCATTTCACAAGCGCAACTTGGCAAACACCACATGCTCAAATGGGACGCGTGGAATAATTTATTATATTGTGTCACGCGTGTGTCTCACAAAGAACACCGAAACCCTTCATTGTTTTACTACCTGCCAAAGACTGGGTGGTTAACAACGCTAGTGGTTACTCATTTTCATGAGCTTGCTGGTCACAGTGGCATGCTTCACACTTTAGCAGATTTACGCGAACACTGCTGGTTGTCAAGCGCCAAGCAGGTAGTTGCAAAAATTTTGCAAAAATGTGTCACATGCCGCAAAGCGGAAGGAGGTCCATTCACATTACCTGATTTTCACACATTACCTGTCACTCGAACTCAATCACAAATCAAGCCATTTCAACATATTGGCATTGATTATATGGGACCGTTAGTTTATTCACAGAACGGAACCCGTCACAGTCAACACATTTTGTTGCTAACATGCTTCAGTACACGCGCCATTCATTTAGAGTCAACTAATAGTGTCTCGACAGCCGACACAATTATGGCTCTAAATCGTTTTATTTCACGTCGAGGCATGCCGGACACAATTTGGTCCGACAATGCCCCAGCATTCAAAAATTGCGTCAAAATGCTACCGGACGTAAAATGGCATTTTATCACAGCCAATAGTCCTTGGCAGGGCGGCGTGTACGAACGCATGGTAGGTTTAGTCAAACGCTTGCTCAAAAAAGCATGCGGACGACGTTGTCTCACATGGCATGAATTTCTCACAGTCATGCTTGACGTTGAATTCTCCGTCAATACGCGACCATTGTCATACTTGTCAAACACAGACATTGGTGCAGCGATACTGCGCCCAATACATTTTCTTTGGGGCACCCCACCACCATGTTACATGGATGAAAAACGTGAGTTGGAACTCGATTCCACCACGATTGAACCCATGCGAAAAATTCCAAAAGAAGAATGGGAAAGAATGACGGATGGATCTTTCAACCTCACACCCTCACAAATCGAAAAAACCTACACACTCACACCCCCACGTGTCAATGACGTCAACTGTATCGACGAAATTGCACTCAACTCTGTGCCTGAAAAGGACAGAGATGACATCACATTACTTTGGGACCAAATTCGTCACAATCGTGAAGTGCTTTGGTATGAGTGGTCACGTCAATACATTGACCTACTCAAAGATCGAGCTAAAAATCAACGCTTGAAAAAAGGCACAATCAACGAAGCTCCCAAACGTGGCCAAGTGGTGTTAATCACAGATGATAAACAACCACGCGGCATGTGGCAAATGGGCCGCGTTCACGAAATACACGTGTCAAGCGATGGCAAAATACGTGCAGTCACAGTATTATCAAGTAACAGCCGTCGCACACGTAGATCCCCATCTAACCTAGTGCCTCTTGAAATCGACACAGAGGACGGTGTTGAATATAAAATCGACACTGAGGTAAAAGATGATGATAATTCACAACCTTCACCTGATAAGGGTGATGATTCACAAACAGATCAATCACATCAACAATCACAATCTTCACAGCAAGATGCAAGACGCGCAAACCCACGTCGAACATGTCGCTACACTGGCACATATTCGTTCTGGGGAAACGTGTCGCATTTAATGGCGCTCTCGTTGCTAATACAATCAAAATTAGCCAACGCGCTCACATGGACAGATCAATATCACAAAACTTTTAATCTGTGCCATAAAACACGCACTGGGCACGCAATACAACTTCCGGAAAAAGTAACATGTCACTTTCCTCAAGTCACAGCCATAGAGGATATTGTGGTATCCATATGGACGTTGCGTGTTCAGCCACAAACAACACCAATTTATAGATGCTTTCAACAAGAGCATACTATAGTCACGTATATGAGTCTGGTGGGCGGAAAAGCTATGCTGCCACCAGAAATCATTAAAAACCACAGAGTCACAACCTACGATTGCATGATCGCCTACCAAAATAAAACTTGGAAAGGCGAACCTTTAATAAAAATCGGTCATGCATTGTGGAGCACTAACAAATCACTTCACATCGATTATTGTTACTTTTGTCACAATCTGAGTAACACAGTAATGAACTTTCACATAGAGGAAGGTGTGGTCGCAAGTCTTGACGGAAAGAAAATAGTTTCCGAAATTCAAGATCTATCACATTGCAACCCACAAGCCGGCTATTGTTATGACAGCGACAATGGCGTCTCTTTATGGAATGCTACCGCATTTAACAAGCAGTGTGCATTCCAAGAGATTGGTCAATTTGATGCGCAATATTCACAAAATCATTACATAGTGGAAAAATTGCAAGCTGCATTTTCTGTCACATGGAGATCACAACAATTCCCAAACAATGCAGAATGCAAGCCAAAAGACGCAAAATATATTGACCAGGGCTCGGCATTCATTCAATTTCTTCGATATCAACTTAAGAAATTGAAAAAGCCTCCAACCGAAAAAGCTCCTCTTCATTTCAAACTCGCACCAAATCTTGACGTTGGTGTATTTCACTTGCTCACAGCTCGTCAACAATACGAAGTTGACAAAATTGCACATCTAGAACAAAAACAATTTGGATCTATCTGGCAACAATTATGTCACATCCGTCAGACCCAACTAGATATAATTCATGCAATTGTCACATTCAATCCCACACTTGGCTTGCGAGCATTGCTAGGACGTCAAAATCTCTATGCTGAATGGCATGGAGATATATTAATGTTCTGGGATTGTAAACCAGTCACAGCAGAAATTATTTATTTTCAACACGAATATAACAATACTTGTTATAAATTTCTGCCAGTCAAAGTCACAAATCACCCACATATTATGTTCGTTGCTCCTGGCACCAATGATCTGATCACACATTCACCAATAGATCATTGTCTCATGAAAGATCACAAATATTATCAATTAAATGATAATTCATGGGCCAACGAAAACGGACCAACGAATTTGCACGTCACAAAACTCCCAATCGAATTAATTTGGGCTGGCTCGTGGAAACCATTCACACTAAATGTTTCCGGGTCACCAGGTGTAAGCATGACTGATATTGCATTCAGTATCATGGCTGCACATCATCACTTTCAAAATTTGCAACGACTCGAACAACAAGTCACACGTTCAGTTGATTATATTGCAACAAAATCCAATGATCCTAAAGCAGTGCAAGCATATATTGCTGGCATAGGCCAAGGGGTTGGTGCATATTTTGAAGGTGTAGGAAAAGAATTGGGTCACATCATTCACGGTAGTGTCACAGGTGGTGCGTCTGCATTAGACACGTTACTTACTGGGCCACTTCAAACAGCTGTGAACATCATACTCATTATTATCACAATTGCTTGTATTGGGTATATTGGTTATGTTTACATGCAGTGGCGGCTCGTAACCGGCAGGGGTATGCTGCCAGACATCAAGGGCTTTTTCCGAAGAAAGGGCAGAAGGGACAGAAACCCAAACAAATGGGAGCCCCGTCCGTTCAACAAGGAATAATCGGTAAGCGACGGCGACGTAACCGCCAGAAGAAACCGACAAGTGGCTTCAACAAACCCGCTTTGTCAAATCAAACCGTCACACAATCGTCAAGTTCGTCACAGTTACCTTCAAAGTTTGTCACACCCCTCAAACGAGTATCTCCATTCAAACGGCTTTCAGGACGCTCGGTACAGCCTAGATCGGATCCCCCGGTCGGTTATAGTACCGAACGCGCCGAAGAAATCGAAATGGAGACGGGTGCGCGCCGGGTCACAAAACCTGCACCCTCCTGCGAGTCACAACCGCAGAGCTTGTCACCAAACGCCAGACTCACAGTCACCGAGCCTGTCACAACGGAAGTCACAATGGAAGACGCGATCCCTGACCGCGAGCCCTTGCAAAAGCGACTCAAGAGATTCGCTGGAGTCGCAGGGCTCCCAGGTGAGCAGAAATCGTCACAACCAACATTTTCCTTTATACCCCAAACTTTTCACAAATTCAATAACATCAATAAAAAACTGGTCAAATCAAAAGTTAAACAATCTAAAAAGATCTGTGACCTTCCTCAAACAAACACCTTCACAGTCCGACATAGAAATCGGAGAGATGGAAGAAAGTCACGATCAAGATCTAGATCCCCCTCCGTACCATTTGACCAATTCAACTCAATCACTTCACAGTGTACGACCTCATTCACAACCTCCCATGTCCCCTTGCTATCAAGCCAACTGCTTGCAGCATCGGAGCAATGGCAGCCCACCGAGCCGTCGAAGACGATCGTCGACGAGACCGACGCGCTCCGACAAGCCTTCGAGAGGCTCGCCGAGGAATCGGAGAAGCTCCCCAACTGGCCGGGAAGACCAGCGGGGGCCCCAGAAGACCAGGCGCCCGGACATGGGGAAGGCAGCCAGCCTGAGGAGGATGCCGTCGAACCCATGGACGAGCATCATGAGGAGGGCCGGGAAAATGCCGGCGTCGAAGACGCCGACGATCTGCTACCACAGGAGTGATGAGAGTATCACAGGCGTTTGATTTTGATTGTTTCACATCAATTTGCCGTGATTGGCTGAGATAAAATTAAATTAAATTTAATTTTTATTCTAGTTTCGGGAGTGTGTAACATTATCGTAAAATGTAAAATCTTTAATATTTAAGTCGACGTTCTTATGTTCGCTTTTATATCTAGTTAATTCAATTTATTACGATTCCATTCATATTTACATTTCAGTTTTAACATCTTCACATTCACCATTTAATATCTCAAGCGATGTTGTTTACAACGTGCGCTTCACATCGCTCACATATTTAGATCTTAGTCATTGCTCACATTCCGCCACATTTCCTTGACAAGCAGCACGCAAATACGCCGTCATGTTTATGTTAAGCGGCGGGCCCGCCCCGAGTGAGGGGCCGGGCCCGCGCGCCATTTCAAATGCCGTCTGGCTTGTCTCACATTTTCACTATCTTGCCAGTTTAGCTCGCTTTTCATCGGAGAAGCGAGCGGGCAAGGATTGAACTTTCACAATTGGAAATGTTGGGTAAAAATCGGAGATTAGAGCCGACCGATTGGCGCCAAACCAATCGCCATCGGTCTGGCCCTTAAAAGCCGATTTCACAGCTAAAATCGGCAGTGTTTGCAACCTCATCAACTTCACACGAATCTCTTCCTAGGATCTAAATAAGCGCCGTAGTCACTTTATTAAGTCGCTTGTTTTTGGTGCTAAGTTTAACGCTTGGTGCTTTAAGTCACCTCAGCGCTTTATTTCACACCTGCGCTGTTTTGAGGTGCTTTATTCACAACCGCGCCACTTAATTGTCGCCTTTTGTCGTAATTAAGTGCCTTCTTTAAATTGCCTTATTTCTCCGGTAATTAGAGCTTCTTTTACGTTTTATTTAAGTAATTAATTTAGTTGTAAATTAATTCCTTTGTTTACGTATATTTTTATCTATATTTTATTTACATTTATTTCTTTGTATTTAATTGTCTAAATAAAAACGTTCGTCAAAACCTTTGGTAAACAATCTAAATTTGCTTCACACTAACTCACGTCAATTCACTTCAACTCAACTAATCACATTTGATAAAATAACGGAACGTCAACTAGAGACGACGCTTCACGTCAACTTTCACTTGTTCACATTTGTCCTCTTCCTCGGTTAGGAATAGGAACTGGTTCACAAGTCACTTCAACAAGTTCCGTATTATTTTACATGAACCCCCGCATGGTGAAAATTGATCATGATACTGTCCAGGCGTCCAGGTGCCAGTTCCGCAAAATGAGAAGTGAAATTGTTGAAGTGAAGCGATTTGTATGGAGTTATTGTTTACTCTCTCTATGACTGGTATCTTACAGATATATTCTAACACATTGGGAAGTAATATCAGTAAAAATAACAAATCCCAACATATTCCCGCTTTTCTTCTTTGACAAAGGGTAGCAAAAATTCAGAAAATCATGAACATCACATGTTTTTACTCCTCTCCTTCAGTTGTCGCCTTCACTCCTTCGTATGTTGGGATCTGTGTGATGATTGTTCAATGCAACCAGAGTTGGAAAAACGTATTTACGTTTACCCGAAATACCCGGTTATTCGGGTATTTATACTTACGTTTACGTTTACGTTTTCCAAAAATACCATTACGTTTTGTTACGTTTTCCTGGCACAATTACCCGGGTACCAGAGAAAACGTAAAAATCCCGCTGCATGAAACCACGGATCTGCCAAATGTGCTCCATTTCTACATTCATAATGCCAATTGTGTTGTTGTCTAATTGTCTTTTTGACAGTGGAAATTTTGTGAATAAATGTAATCGAGCAATTGTAAATGTAATCAATGTGTCAATTGTGTAAAGTGAACAGTGTGAAGGAATGTGTTAGCAATAAATACAAGCCGAAAAATGTGTGTACCTATGTATTTGTGTTGTGCATTATACAATCTTCCACTGATTTGTTTCATTCATATCCTGCTGATGTTTTGCAGTAATGTAATATTTGATAAAGAAGTGCATGCTAATCCTTCAGTTTCCTAAACTGCGAGGCCATAAGCACCAATTAACAACTACCGTATTTCCTCGAAATACCCCCCGGGGGGTGATTGTTTCATAGTGGTCCCGAGAGGGGGGGGGTTAAACGAGGGGGGGGGGTATTTCGAGGGGGGGGTTATTGTTTCACAAGAAAATTTTTGAAAACCAAGTACGAAATTGTCGTCTGAAACGTACGCAGACGTTGAAAAATGCAACAAAAACCGCCATTTATAAGGTTCTGTAGACTAATATTAGTATGTAGATGGTAAACTCGGCAGACATGAAACGAATCAGCTTTCCTTCTTTTATGTACGAGTGAGATATGTCTCAAATTCGAATTCGAACGGACGGATTCCGTTCGATTCACAGTTTATTTAAACCGATTGAACTTTCAAATGTGAAAAATAAATGGATTAAGCACGGATTTAAAAATACACAGTCGGAAAGCTGGATATCTCGCTCTAACAGTGCTAACGAATTCCTAAAAAGAACAAATGTGATAGATATCCGGTACGTTAACTTGGCACGCGTTGGGTTACGTATTTTATGAATGAGGTGAAAGACGCAGGATTTACGTTTGCGTTACTCATTACGTCTGTCGAATACAATTAAGCGACTGGAAATGATCGCAAATGTGTCAACTAGTGTACGGGCCGCCATTTGTGATCATTTCCGGTTGATTTACAGCGATAATCAGTGACGCGAACCTGCGTTTTTCGCCCTCATTTGTCTGAAATGCAGAGCGACTTGGACGTAGGCCAAATTCACATGTGACCCTATCGTTGGTTTATACCGCACTCGTACAAAAATTCCTTAGACCATTGACTTCCATAATGTCCGCCGAGTTTATGTACACTGTTCTAACGTGACACCGACATTGTTTTAACGTGTGTTCTGCAGTACACAGAACACAAACTACAGTTATTGTCATGTACGTTCCCTTTACACTCAATTTGGGGGGGGGGTATTTCGAGGGGGGGGGGGTGATTGTTTCAATGTGGTCTCGAGAGGGGGGGGGGGGTATTTCGAGGAAATACGGTAGACAAAAATTAGAAAAAGATTTTTTGTTTGCTATGAAAGCATTTGAAAAATGTGGATGGAAATCATGTATACATTGTTGAAAATGTCACAACAATGATCTTTTCAGAAGCTCTGCTCATATGGGGTACTTCTTGAAATTTTTAGTTTTACGTTTTTTTACGTATTCCTTGGTATTTTAGAAATATTTTACGTTTTAGTATTTATACTTTAAATTTGGAAAAGGTATTTACATTTACGTTTACGTTTTCCAAAAATACCAGTATTCGAACAACTCTGAATGCAACTACTTCCTTATTTGACTTTATATAACTGTGTGATAGCAAGCAGCCATAGGGAGAACACTATGAAGTACTAACCAACCAAAACCACTCAACCCTCAAATCCAACAAAATGGCAAATGCGTAGTAAAAGCGCAAAGGCGAAGTGAAATGGCAAGTGAATTGGCAAGTGAAATGGCAAAACCGAAGAGAAATTACTTTTTTACTTCGCTTTTGCCAATTTACTCGCCATTTCACTTCGCCTTTGCCATTTCACTTCTCACTTTTCACTTCATTTGGCGGAACTGGCCCCTGATCCTGATGTATCCTAAATTAAAGTTCCACTCAGCAAAATCGGGAAACAGCGAGATTATTGTGCAAGCTGAGTCCCGTCCGACTAGTTCGATATTTTCGAGGGGATTGATAACTGATTTTGCTAAAAAATTGTTGGTTTCAACAGGAATTTATGAACGTGTAGAATACTGCGAAACCAAGTATGGAGAGACTCTCTGACTATACCTATATTTCACTTTCAACATTACATGACATTGCATGGTTATCACACATTATCTAGCAGCACTGTCCCGAATCCGATCAATCGGTCATGCTTAAAAACAACCGTGTGTTTGCTCGTTGATTGATCTCTTGTCTATGCTTAGCGCGCTTCTCATGTTCTTACAAATCTACCCAAATACGTACAATATTTCAGTAAACATCCAATTGAACAAGTTGATTTTCATGTGCTTTTTCTTTTTTTCTTGTTTTTTTTTCATCTTTCAAGCAGACGTAATTTTACGGAAGTCCGCACACTCCAGTTTACTAACAGAAGTAAACTCAAATTGGGTGCTCAGAAATCAGCTTTGAATGCATTTGAATTTACCAAAATGAGTCATTTTAAATCTTCCTCAGCTCTGTAGTTGACAGACACCTCTTTCTGGTAAACTCAAGTTCGTTCAAAGCTGATTTGTGATTGAGATTACCAAAATCTGCGTTTACTCAGTAAACCAATGCAGCACATCTGAGCAAAAAAGTGAATACAGTATTTTCTCTAAATACCCCCCCCCCCCTCAAAATAGTCACTATGAATTTCTAACCTCCCCCTAGAAAGAAATATTCGCCCCCCAAATTGACTGTAAAGAGTACATAAATTTGTGCAAATTTTAAGCTGCGGTTTGTGCAGAGTGCAGAACGCAATAACAATGACTTGGATGAACATGGTTTACACCAGCTATATACTAGGTAATTTATATAGGTAAGTCTATAGACTCTTATGCATGATGCTTTATGTTGCATTTCACTACGTCTGCGTACGTTACACACAACAAATTAGTACTGGGAGCATAGTCGTGCAAACGTATTTATTTACTTTTATTCGATAATTACTTATACTCGAGTACAGAATAAGTACGTTTACGTTTCCTCCTAAAAAAGTTCTGGTACTCGCTTTTACGTATACTGTTTGAAAGTACTCGAGTACAGAAAACGAATTTTAGATCGTTTTTATATAGGTTTTAAGTTTATAAAGGCATAGAAGGGGAAAAAGGGAAAAATGAGCTAAAAATACAGGAGACTAGTTGAAAATGGGTAAAGAACCAAAAATATAGTAAAAAAATTGCGTAAAATAATCAAAAAGTTATGAAAAAAAGTGATCTTGAGCGACATTTCTCGAAAATGTTGACGACATTTCTCAAAAGTACTCACGTTTACGTTTTCTGTGGGGAAAAGTACGTTTACTAACATTTACTCACGAGTAGAAGTACAAAAATTACTTTACGTTTTCTGTACTCAAGAGGTGAGTAAAAAATAAATACTTTACGTTTACGTATACTTTGAAAAAAGTTTGGTACATTTAAGAACTCTGACTGGGAGCTCAAATTTTTTTTTGGCGAAAACATAAACCACGCTCGAAATACCCCCCCCCCATTCAAAAATCTCACTCTGAAAGAATAAACCCCCGGGGAAATACGGTAGGTACTTTCCGCGGTGCACTCGAAATTCAGTCAACCTGATATTATACAGTGAAATGTTCGCTCGCATCTACGTACACACACCATGGCATGCAAAATAGTTGCTTGAGACAGTGCCCGCATGAACATTTTGAGAGCTTAACGTTTGGTCTGTTCTAGTATAGGTGGGTTTTTTTCAGAAATATTCTTTTTAGGAGTGGGGGATTGCAAAAACGATTTTATTTCGATAGAAATTTTTTGAAAGCCCATTGTTTTTGTAACATACTACTCTTATTACATAGATTAGATGGTATAAGCCCTGCTCTACTGCAGTTCAGTCATTGTTTTTAACATGTATCCTATTCTGCTTTACATAGATCACGTACTGCAATTTTGTCATTTATATTTTCTTTACACTCAATTCGGGTGGGTGTGTTACAAGGGGGGTATTGTTTCTCCAGCGCGCTCAGACCCGGGGGTATTTCGTAGGGGGTCAAATCAAGGTGGTTATTCGAGGAAATATGGTAGATGCAATTAACAATTGAATAGTATAAAAATCTGCTCATAATTGAGGAAAAGTATTTTCCTTTTCATTTATTCAAAAATATCGTTAGTATATCAAAAATAAAAAAAAGTCCTGAAAACTGAAAAACGTCTGTGTACCAAAAATTCCAGAACACACAAATTGCATCAATATGCGTGCTTATGCACATTATTTAAACTTGAACAATGACACGCACTCTGATGGATTTTTGTGGACATTTGGTTAGATGGAAAAGTAGCCAGAAATTTGATGTTTTGTTTCTTCAAAGTGACCGAACCGCATTGCATTCTTTACAGGGCGTGTCACCATAATTGATGAACAAAATGACATGCAAAATGGGTGTGTGGATGCTTGGTGAAGCGACGTGAAGTGGCTGCACATAGACACATGCAGACGCTTCACGAGCATGCGAGCGCTTCCGCAGCCGCGCTGTGCGAATGCGGCGCTAATGTTTACGCAACGGTGAATAAGTGAAAGCGCCATCATTGTCAAGTGTCTTGCACAATTTCGGAAGCACCTAAGCGGTGGTGAAGCTAGGTGAAGCGTGTGAAGGCGCAGCACCGCAAATCATGGTGCTCGTGCAAGCGCGCCGCTTCACCACATCCAGCCCACTTGCCACTTCCCCATGCATTTTTTGCCACACCTGCAGATGAATCCATATAATGATCCATTTCCATACAAATTTGATGGACTGGATCGATAAAATTAAAGAAAAAACCCCGATTTATCGAAATGTTTTCCATATCGTTGCGACACCGTTTTTTTTGGTAAAAAGCTTTCAAAATTAACTAAATATGGTCGATTGCCATAGTCATGGAATTGCGATTTCGAACGCTTTTTAAAAAGCGATGTTCGAATAATATGGAAAACATTCCGATGACTTTTCAATTTTATCGATTGAGTCTGATTGATCAATATGAATTAATTTGCATTTTTCGGGCGTGTCTTCCTAATTAAATCAGGGGCCGGGTGGGTTTAAAGTACCTACCTAGGGTAGAAGTGCCAACTTCCCAACCCTAGTCTATTCTGAAAAAGAGATTAAATTTTGATGGTTTAATTCTGTATAATTATAAAGTTTTGACTGCGTGTTTTTAATTACTTCCGATATTTTAAGAGTAGTTGATTTTAGGTTTTGTTTTGAGTCAAGTTATATTACTGAGTCAAAATTGTAAAAAGAACCAACAAATTTATGTAGCAAATCATTATCAAATCCACCAAAGAAAGGCAGTCAAATTGGATGTGAGAAGTGACATTTCGGGCATCATGAGCAGTGGCTCAAATGCCCAGGTTGTGAGTCCTTTGTAGCTTCGCTTCCATCTGCAGGCCTGGTCTTTTGTTACGTACGTTTTTATCTCATCGATGTATTTCTTATTCCAAAAGCAAAACTCCAAGTGACTGCCGTTTTCTGGTGGTCGGCGCAATTAAGTAAAAACCTATTCACATACAGTATTGCCGAGTATACTGCTGGTGATTACAAAGATTGTGTGGGTGTGCGCGTCTACAAAATGCAATAACACTCAATCATGCACAGCGAAAAGCGTTTCTAAATACTAAAATATGATGAGACTATCTCCTAGTTTGCGAAGAAAACCTACTGTTTGTGTAATGGTAACATTCTTGCAATTAATCAAAGTTTCATCTGAAATATCAATTCTATCTTCGCTACTTATTATTAGTGTTGGGAAAAATGGATAAATGAAAAATTGGGGTTTTTACACTTATTCAGGTGCTTATACCCTTACATGCGGCCCCCTATGCTGTCACAGGTGGCCTCACCTGTCAACTTAAATGCAAGTTCTACATGGGTACAACAATTTATGAGAAACTATGAGAGAACAGACAAGAATTTAATGAATTATAAAATTACAACAGAGTTGTCAAGCAAATATCCGTCCCCAAAGCAGTGTGACAAAGCAATAAGCGATTTTGAGCTATGATGTGATAATCCTAATTGGTGCTAATTTTGAGACTATTATGGGCTTGTAAGCCTGCTACAGTATCTTGATTGCTAAATTCCTTACAGTGTCTATCAGTTATCAAATGTTGATCACATGTTGTCTGGTAGTATAAGTATATTCTAAAACCTTAAAATGCACATTGTCCTTGCCATTGATCACCCTGACTTGCCATGCCTCAATTCCAGCTGGGATCAATTGCTTTCCTGGCACCAGTACCATTGAATGCTGTGGCTTTGAGCTGTTGAAGTAGTTGGCATGTACTCCAAAGATTGTCAATGTGTGCACTGTTAGCTGCTGCAGCTGATTGGTGTCACTGGATGCATTGTTGGCACCTGTCCCTTTGTGCTCTGTTGTGTTTTGGCTATGTCTGTTTTCTGTGTTTCATATTCTGTGGTAACTCGCTTGGCTGTGGTGTGACTTTCCATTGTGCAGCGGTTGAAATTCGCGCCACTGTGCCATTTTGTCTTTGTTTCTGCTGTTCTTGGCAAACATGCACATATGTGAAGATACCCCAATTGCTGCACTTGAACTGATGGGTTTTTATCCACATCTCTTAACAACATTTCTGGGCTGATGCCATCTGTGTCATTGGGCTATTAACTGGGCTGTTGCTCACTCTCCACTGTCTTGTGAAGAATGCAGCTATCCTTGTCCATTTGTAAGTATCTTGAATTTCTTCCCTCAGGCATTTTATTCACTGTGATCTCGGTTTTGGATTTGGGTGGTCATTCATCATTGATGCAAAGGTGATCCAATTTTGTCTGGTCATCTTTGGTCACACGCTGATGTGATCTGGCACAGCATTGGGTCCAAGGCATGGGCTCAATATGTGCCAATTGAACTGGTTGTCGATTTTGGGGAACATGACACTATCTGAAGCCTGCATTGACTTGTTGAAACCTATGAATATATCTAGTATGTCTACTTACTAATACAAAGTAATGATTAATTGATACAATTTTTATAACTTCACAAAAAAAATTGAATACAAAAGATAAGCTACATATTCCTGAATTTGTACACTCATAAGAAGAACAGAAAATATCTCACCCATTTGCAAAATTTGTAAAACAGATAGAAGGTACAAATGTTTACACAAATTACTAGAATAGTTTACTAGATTACTGTTACTAGTACAAGAGATTACGATTAGAATCGACTTCAGTCGAGTTTTGTTTAAATAAATATTTGTATATGATTTTGATTGTTGGATCAAGTGAAGTCTATTCTAAGATGATCACATTACTTAGTCTGACAAAACTGAGGAGAAATTTAAATGAATATAAAAAGTATATTATAATGTGAAATGTGAAAATACTTATAAATATTTCTCCCAGTTTTGTGTATGCACCATTGTGCCTATGGTCTGTGTTTGTTTGTGTTCAATTCAAAAAAGTGTTTTGAGTTTGGGTGTAGTCACACACCATGACAAATAATCATTTTTCTCCTCACTTTGTTCTATGGTATGATGAATGCTCCAGTTCTGGTCATTTTTTCAAGCGCTTTCTTTTTGCAGGGCACTTCTGACCTGGCTGAATCCATTCATGTATGGCATCAGCCAAATGATCCACTGCCCCATTGTCCTTGGCCATGGTCAGGATTTTTGTGTTATGTAGTTCTTGCGGATGTTTGTGAAAACCACCTGCAAGGTGTCCTTGTATGGAATGTATTGCCACATGACTCTTGCTGACTGGTGTTTTGACCATGATGTAGTTGACATTCACTCTGAACGCTTGCAGCATATCATACTGTTTTTTTTATTCATACCCTCAAGTCTTTTTATTGGTGCATTCTGTTCACTCGCACTGGAGTATGATAATTCCAGTGAGCCAGGTTCAATGTTGTCTGTATGTGTTATGGATTGTATTTTGTTACTGTGAGAATTGACATCAAATTACACTATTCTTGGTACATGTTTCATGGAGCCATAATTGCAGATTTTGTAAAATTATATTTGTATGAGAAAACAAGCACTTCACCATTTTATGACGTTGGTCACAAATGGCCCATCACCAGATTGATTCCCATGTTACTGTGTTTCATTTGGAATTTCTTCCAGACTCAGTCCTGGATTAGTTTCTTTCAGGATTGCCAACAGTGCTGGCAGGTCACTTTTGGCCACAGTCAGGTTGTACTCATCCACGTCAGAGTCAGATTCTGGTTCAGTGAATTCAGTGGCATACTTGTGGCTGACCTGCTGGACTGTTCTCATGGTCTTCTGCTTTGTGGTTAGTTCAGCATTCATGTCAGTTGCCTCCAGATATTTCTTTTTTTGGCACCTGCCCATTCTGTCAGCTTCAATGGGCTGTTGTGCTTTGTCCTTTTGTGCTTCCCTTGGCACAAATTGTGGTGAGCGATCTTTGTATCCAATATGCTGGTCCCTGGGCCTGTTGTTGTTGACCCGGAGATTGTTTTCTGCCCTTACAGACATATCTGGCTTTGGTGGCATTTGACTTCCAGCAAAGTTAACATGTTGCATATTTCTGGGCACAGGGAAGCGCCATTGGTGTGCCGGAATTTCATCCAGCTTTGCACCTTGCCCATATGTCCCAAAGCTACTCACCAGCGCGTTTCTGGGTGCCCAGCCTAAGCCAGAGCTTCTCATTTTTGTGGCACATTGTTCTAAGCGTTCCAGCATAGTCATTAGCAACTGAAAGTCACTTGGTGGCTCCGGATTGATGCCAGTGCCATCAGCTCATCAGACATACTGCAAAATATCTTTTCTGCAGTTTTCTGTGTAATTTGCTCGGCTGGGGCATTTGGGTTCAACGCGCGCACCATGCGATGCACATGGTCCGCATACCTTGTGATTGGTAGATGACCTTGTTTTGCTGCATCTAGTTCTCGCAACATTGCATTTCTTTTTGCTGGGCTATTGAACCTGCGTTCCATGGCTTGGCACAGTTCATGCCAACTGGTGCGCTGTGCTGGGGACAATTCCTCATAGCACTGCAGTGCTGGCCCAGTCAGGAATGGTGGCAAAAAGTCACACATTTCTTCTTCAGTCAGGGCCAAGGATTTTGACAGAGTGACAAAACCCTCTACAAAGATAGCCCAGGATTGATCCGCCTGGCCTGTGAACACATTCACCCTGCGTTGCAGGTTTCCTAGGCGCATTTTCCACATCATGGTGTTCACCACATTTTTCCTGGGTTCTGCATGTGCTCTTGGGCCACCAGTTGGCACACTGGCCCGTTCCCGTTCAAACTCCGCCCTTATTTGGGTGCGGATTTCATGTGCCAAATTAGTGGTAGCCTGCTGCTGCCTATTGCCTATAGGCACAGCACCACTCTGGATTGGTTGGCCTTGCTCTGGTACAGTTACTGCATAAGTGGTTATGCCCTGCTGATCATTGCCATCTTGGTTTGGTGGCTGCTGTTGCATTTCCCTGATGATATCCTCAGCAGTTTTCTTGACTGCTTGTCCTTGCACTTCCAGTGCTTTCAGCAGCACATCCACCTTTATGTCTGCCATCGTTTCTTGTAGTTCCTTTCTGATTGAATCTGCTAATGGGAGTGTCTCAAGGAGCACCACCATCGAGTTGTATGACTCTTGTAGTGGTTTCAGATGTCTGTCTTTGTCCCTGTTTGCCTGAGCGATTAGTTTCACTGCTTCAGTCTCGGTATCTCCCTGGGAACTGTTGGTGCCTCCCTGTGTCATTGCACCTGGCTGCTGGACAGCCAGTGCCCTCTGGGCACCACCTGAATTTGTTGCAGGGTCAGAAGTCATTTTAGAGTTCCCACAGAGTTGTTATAAATTTGTTGTTGAAGTATGGGAAGTTTGATGAATTAAGAAATTGTTGATTAAATTATGCAATTTTAGTGCCTAAAATGTGGATAATTTGTGTAAAAAGCTGGATAATTTACGAAAATAATATTAAAATGTTGCAGGAATTACCAAATTAAATGCATGCCAGTGCAAATGTAGAATTTGTTGAAATTTTGCTGCTAGATGAGTGCCAATTCTAGATAAATTGAACTATGCAAGCCCTAAGCCAGTGCAAAATAAGATGAAATTTGTCCTAGATTACCTAAATTTATGAGAATGTGTTACTATGCGAGCACAAATTTACCTTGAATTGAAATAAAAATATAGGCCAAGCCCTATGCAAGCATAAAATTTATGAAAATTGTACTTAACGCAAGCATATATTTAAATAGAAATCATATAATAAGCGGACCAGCATATATTTAAATAGAAATCATATAATAAGCGGACCAGTTTGCAAATTTTATTACTTAACACACTTATACTAAACACACTTAGCAGCAAGCAGCATCCGCATCCCCTCCCCCAAGGGAAATACCATGCCCCAGGGTATATAGTAGGGGAAAAAAAAAATTAAGAAAATTGGACAAAATGGAGAATAATATACCTAGGAGAGTAAGCATGCAGGGTGAGGGTGTAGGCAAGCAAATAGAGGAACAATAAATCAAAATTATAATGAAAAGGTCTCTAAATGAGGGGAAAAACCAACTTGGATCTGGGTGTAATCTGGGTGAAAAGTGGTTGAGGGGGGAAGGTGTGAGACCCAAATACCAAAAATTCAATTTTACAAGATGCAAGGAAATAAAATAAAATATAAAGATTGGAGTGAAAAAATCCCAATCCCAAAGTTATAGATTTGAAGGTGTTTTGAGAAAATTTGGAATTTTTGAATTTTGAAAAAAAATTAAGAGTTGAGTTAATTTTATTGATTATTTTACATCACTGGATGTACAATTGTAGTGTAGTATCCTATTTAGACCATAAAAAGTGGTTTAAACATGTTTTGTTAGGATGTATCCAAAACTTGATTTTCTCCCAAAAAGAAAAATAATCCCGGGTCAAACCTGAACTCACTTGTTTCTAAAATCAGAGAAAGTTGTTCCAAATGGGGTCTCCTTTGGTTGAGTTGGGTTTCCAAGGTGTTTATGGTGTGTTTGAGTGCTGTTTTTACCATTTTTACTACTTTGAATATTTTTGAAAATATTTGTTTCCGCGCAGATTGTTGGAAACCAGTGAAAAATAGTTGGAAAATATTGGATCCTAAAAGGTGCTGAAGCTTACAGAACAGGTTTGTGGGTGTACACTGTTTAATTTCGGGTGGTTTTTACTTTTGTTTCTGTTTGTTTAAGTGCTTTTGGCACTCTGCCCAATTTGGCTGATTTTGAGAAAATCGTTCTTTCCCAGGGAAATTTTTTGGTTTTTGCTTATCCCTTCACAATTTTAACCCACTCACAGATCCTTGGACACTGGTTGTTGAGGTCCTCTGGCTAAAACTCCTTTTGTCTGGACTGGACTGGATTCCATTGCTTGGCTCTGCTGGATGATATTGTGATTTTTGTTTCTCTTGTGTTTCTGCATTGAAATAAAAGAATTATTTGTACCTACCTGCATTTATATGTCTGTCAACTGAAAAGTTGACACATGCATATCTACACCTTTGTATTTATTTGTTGCTTGAGCGTGGAATAGAAAGTTGAAGGAGGGTTGGTTTTTTACTTTTGTAGTCAGAAGTCAAAATTGAACAAAAAGCTGAAGTTTAATGCTTATCTTTGTTATCTAGCAGTGTGTGAGAATAACGAAATCAATTTTGAGGGGTTTTATCAAAATTAACTCATGCTTTCAAAACTCAAATCTGAAATGGCATTATTCTAAGGTTTTTGTTTAAAACTAAGGTTTTTACACAATGTTATTGCTTTTGGTTAATATTTGAAAGCTGTGGGAGTTGACACAAGCTTTCATGTGTGTATATCCAATTTCTTACCCATCCTCTCTGGTTAGAGCTGCCAGAAGCTCTCTGTGGCCTTTACTAGCTTGTATAGGGCTACTGGGTCCTGCCTATTGGCCTTTCACAAGGTGCTAGGGGGTCGACCCTTTAGTTGTGAGTCAATTAAGGTCAATCCAGAGTGTGGCTTGGTAGTAATAGCTTAGAGGGGGTGGAAAGAAATAATTATAAAATTTACTTTGGCATTGTGTTAAAAGCTTTGAGTTTGATTAATTTGAGTTTGAGTAATTTTGAAGCTGATTGGAACGTTTGGTTACACACTGGTTGGTTTGCTTTTCTTTTGAGTTTGTTTTGTGGGTCTCAAAAAGGGGTGTACACCTCTCCTCTCGCGATTTTTTTTCTGAGACCTTGAGGATCGAGGTGATCCGATAGCTTTATTCCTTGGGTTTTTAGGTTTAAAATGAGTGGTTAAGTGTCCCTATAGGACTTATGGTTGTAAAGTTATCGTTAATTTAAGTTTTAACGTTTTTTAGAGTTTTTAGAAAAGTGCGAGTTGCGTTAAAGTTCGCTAAAAGTTCGCGTTAAAAATATCATTTGACTTTTATCCAGTTTTAGTTGAGTTTAGTTGATGGGGGTCCCAAATTTAGAATCTTGTCAACTTATTTGAATGGGTTGAACTACATTTCTTATCAGAAAGAAAGTGAAATAACAAATGTGAAAATACTTACTGCAGTGTAAAATGTGTTGACAAATCTACTTATTATCCACTTCCAAAAAGAATGTCTTAGTGTAAATGTGTAACAGTTTTAGGAAAATTGGAGCTTTTATAAATGCTTCATTGAATGAGTTTTTTGAGTGTAATTTTTTAAAATTGTTTAGAGAAGACTTTTGAAAAACTTTATAAAATGTAAAATGCCTGTAAAATGTGTAGATTTTTTTTGATCTAAATACTTAAACAGAAATACAATATATTTATTTCAAGATTGCCTAGTTTTCAACTGTTCATATTTAAAATCGCCCCCCCATGCTGAAACATCTTGTATCTAATTCCATATCCAGGTTCTGCTGTGCAGTATCTATCTGGCTGGGTCAGGTTTTCTGGGCGGCCTGTGCAGCTGCTTGGGTCAGGCTGATCTGGTCCTGAGGTGTGATGGCACTTGAGAGCAGTTGCAGCAGGCTGCCAAAGTCCCCTGGACAGGCCACATCCCTGGTGGTCCGTTTCTGGTGCTCTGGCACTGTCCACCCCTGTCTGAGCTGAATCGCTTTGGGAAAATTACAATGTGTCATGAAGTGAGTGTGGGTGTTTTTTATCAGAATGTGAATTTATTGGTAAAATAGGTTAAGAAAGTATTTGGGTTTATGATATGTTGAATTTATGGGTGGTAAACATTTTGTTGGAAAGGAAATGTACCTAAATATTTTGACAATTTTTACCCCTTTTACACAGGATTTTGGTATATTTTGTTTGTGATTTTGAGTGTTTTAAGTGTGATTTTTTTTGAAATTGAGTTTACCCAAATTTTTACCTGTAAAATGTATCGTTTTACCTGGGTTATCAACTGCTTTTATACCCAATTTTTCCATGACTTACCACTTTTCTAGGCCTTCCACTGTGGTGACTGATGGCAAGCTGCCAACTGTAATGGCACCTGGGACTGAATCCAGCGAGTTGGGTGTTGGGCCCAGGTGAGTGGTGTGGTACAGTGTTTTGGGATTTTTAGTTAAGTCTTGTTACTGGTTTATGTGGGTTGGTTGATGGCGGGTTATGTATGTTATGTATTTAGTTTTCTGGTTTACTGTTTTCTGTAAATACTGGAATACCTGGGTGTACCATTTGTACAGAAAGTTGTGCTTTTGTAGGTTGACTACTGAGCAGGCTGTATCCATTACCATCCTGGACAGGACTTGTTCCATTGGATTCTGTGACTCTGACTGAAAAATAGGTTCTAGGTTTTGGGTTATTGCCAAATTTTTTAATGTGTAGTTTAAGGCGTTAATAAACTAAATCAAAACACAAAACGTTATTCACTCACTGGTTGAGATTTCTGTCTTCTTGGTGCTATTTTTTCTGGTGGCTATTTACCCTGGCCATTTGAGACCAGTTGGTGTCATTTTTTAGTGTGGACAAAGTGCCAAAGTAAAGCAGTGGTTAGTGGAAAAAACATGTGCATTTTCAGTGTCCACCTGCCATGACTGTGTGGTGATGCCTGACTGGCACCAGCATCCTGACAGCCTGCCCATTTTTGGTGCCATGCCACCATGTAGATCCATCTTTCAGCTGAGCTGTCCTTAGTTTTGCAATCTCACTTTGCATCTATCTCACCATGTGTTTGGTTATTTACGTTTTTAACATGTAAAGGACATTTTTTGGTTTGAGAATTTTTCCAGTTTGAGGCACCATGCAGTGGCATGATTTCTCTTGTTTAGTGATTAGTGATTTGCTAGTTATATGGGTTATATGTATATTTCTGATTCTAAAGCATTTGTGTTATGCAGCGCGGAAAAGTAAATTGAATTGAAAAACGTGTTAACTTTCATACTTTTTGCCATGCTTGGCATTCATACAAAAAGCAACAACTTTGCAGTGTTAGTCCCAACACACTACATCAACTAGACAGCAGTTAGGAATGGCCGTAATTCCTGACCCTCCTGCTGGCCTGCTGTCAGGTGGCCACAGGAACCCATCCTGGGTGTGGGCATGTTACATACACCATCAACGGTTCGCGGCACAACGGTTTGAGCAGGTGTCAACCACAGCGGATGCACTTGTTGTTGGACTGTGGTACACGCCTCTTCCATGTCGGCAGCATGGGGGGGACAGCTTCATCAATGGGGCCCTGGCAGTGCATCTGCCACTAGCGCTGAGTGATGCATGCAGGCAAATTCTGCAACCTAGGGACATCAGGATTGCAGGTGTGCACTGCAACTTGAGGCTGTAATAGGCACACCCCATTACCTTGGGTATCACAGCCCTGTTTGCTGAATGTTAGCATTGTGCTGGCAGGTTCTGTCTAGTGACTTCCCACCAGACATTTCTATCACTAATTAGTTATAATAAAAGGTTAGAATTTCTTACTCGCAATTAAATGTCGCGCAGCATCAATGTAAATACATTATAGATTTTACTACAAGTAAAGACTAGTTTTCAGTTGCATGAACAGTGTGAAATAAAACTATTTTACTCGAAAGTGTGCATGCAGTATTTGATTCACTATGTGGAAATAAAATGGTACTGCATTTGTGTATATACATACCTAAATATCTGGATCGTTCAGAATGAAAAGTTCCACTCACCTGTATCCTGGCATCATATTTAGTAGGTCGATGACTGGTGTTGATCAGGCACTGGTCCTCATCCTTCCAAGGTTTGAGACAGGAAATAATGATTCTGTGAAACTTCTATTGATTAATTACCGTTTTTTGTAAAATATTGTCATTGAACAAGTCTGGTTTCACTTAATTTTTGTTTGACTTAATTTTTAGAGAGAATTGAGAGTTTATTAAGAGTAAACAAAAATGTTGTTGTTTACAAAAACAGAATTTTGAAAAACGGATTTTTGTAAAAGTTACTGCAGACAAAATGGAAATATACTGGTTCAATTACCTTTTTGTTTGGGCAGTTCTGTTTTCTCTGTCTTTACTTACCTGTAATTGTAGCCATTACGATTTTGCATTGCCAGAAATTTACAATGGAAATATATATCATTTTTGGACTTTAATACTACAGAGAAATGGGGGTTCCAACGGTTGTGGAACGAGGTGTTAATCAAGGGAGCCATTATTTAAAGTACCTACCTAGGGTAGAAGTGCCAACTTCCCAACCCTAGTCTATTCTGAAAAAGAGATTAAATTTTGATGGTTTAATTCTGTATAATTATAAAGTTTTGACTGCGTGTTTTTAATTACTTCCGATATTTTAAGAGTAGTTGATTTTAGGTTTTGTTTTGAGTCAAGTTATATTACTGAGTCAAAATTGTAAAAAGAACCAACAAATTTATGTAGCAAATCATTATCAAATCCACCAAAGAAAGGCAGTCAAATTGGATGTGAGAAGTGACATTTCGGGCATCATGAGCAGTGGCTCAAATGCCCAGGTTGTGAGTCCTTTGTAGCTTCGCTTCCATCTGCAGGCCTGGTCTTTTGTTACGTACGTTTTTATCTCATCGATGTATTTCTTATTCCAAAAGCAAAACTCCAAGTGACTGCCGTTTTCTGGTGGTCGGCGCAATTAAGTAAAAACCTATTCACATACAGTATTGCCGAGTATACTGCTGGTGATTACAAAGATTGTGTGGGTGTGCGCGTCTACAAAATGCAATAACACTCAATCATGCACAGCGAAAAGCGTTTCTAAATACTAAAATATGATGAGACTATCTCCTAGTTTGCGAAGAAAACCTACTGTTTGTGTAATGGTAACATTCTTGCAATTAATCAAAGTTTCATCTGAAATATCAATTCTATCTTCGCTACTTATTATTAGTGTTGGGAAAAATGGATAAATGAAAAATTGGGGTTTTTACACTTATTCAGGTGCTTATACCCTTACATGGGGGTTTAGGGGGTAGTAGCCCAAAATTTTGCCTCCGGGATAGATAGATAGCTGGGCGGTTTGGGGGGGGGGGGTAACCCCCCTATTCGAGACCCCTGCCCCCCAGCCCCCCCTAGTAGACCCCTGCCCCCCAGCCCCCCCTAGGAGACCCCTGGCGCCACCGCTCTGCGCCATTCCCATAGGTGTCCCAGCACTAAAGCTGCGATTACAGCTTGACATAAAATACAAGCATAAAATTTCACCACAAAATTGATTACATAAAAGTGTATGATGATACCCTTCTGTCACTTTCCAAGTAATAAGCAAGAATCATGACCAAGTAATAATCCATCTTTTAATCGTTTCGAAAACTCAACACTAGTGATGGAAAAGCGCCAGGAAAAATGGCGCCAAGCGCCAAGGGCGCCATTCGAAATAATGGCGCCAGGCGCCATATGGCGCCACAGAAAAGGGCGCCAAGAGCCATGGCGCTGGCGCCCTTTGCCGCCATTAAAGAGCGCCAACGCCATGGCGTCATTCCATCACTACTCAACATGCATTGAAACCGTTTCCGGAGATATTGATGTTTTCAATGAGTTTACATAGACATTTAATTTTATGCCATTAAATATTTTGAGGTAAAATCATTGAAAAATCGATTTCTCTAGAACAGGGTTACAATTGAAAATATTGAGGATTGTTACTTGATCTTTGTCAAGTTGCAGACTTGTATCTTCATAAACATTTATGTAATCAATTTTGTGGGTACATTTTATGCTTGAATGCTATGTTCAGCTGTAGGTAATCGCAGCTCTAGAGATTGCCATGCGGTCTTTACTATCATGTAAATAAATAATATTTAAATATTACACTAATAATGTAAGAAGACAAGGCCCCAGCCCCAATTATGGTGTTAAATTGTATATGTGTTTTGAAGAACATGGACGCAGAGTTTTTAGAAGTACCAAACTTTGTAAGGCCGCGGTTTACATGGGTTTTTTTGTGATGACTCAACAAAACTAAAAAGTTCAATAAGTTGATTAAAAAGGTTCCATATTCTTGAGAAAAAGTGGTCATCCGGACATTCTACCTAGGTGAATATGCATGTCAAATCACGACAAAATCGTGTTTGTAAATAGTTCAAGAGTTATAACATCTGAAATTTTTTTGCTGTTGTTGCCGGATGTCGGGTAACTTCAGACAACGGGTAACTTCCGACAACAGGCGACAAAGGCAGCTTTTTTAAACATCTATAACTCTTGAGCTACAAACACATTTCTGCAATTTGACAGGCACATTCGACCAGGCAGAATGTATTGATGACCACTTTTTCTCATGCATATGGAACCTTTTTCTCAACATATTGAACCTTTGTGTTGTCCAGTGGTCACAAAAACGTGTAGACGCGGTCTAACAAACAAACCGAACAAGTACCATTTAGACATTAAATATTTATTTTACCCACCCCGAGTACAGAAAAAATAAAGCAATTTTTCAATTTTATGCAACAGTAAACATGAGTGAAATGGGTTTTTTTGCCCTACAAAACGTAAAAGTGAGTATTTTTGAGAAATTTTGCCCTATTTTTGCTCAAAAACACTAATTTCCATACATTTTTGTGAATTCCCACCTTGAAATTCACTGTTTCATGTGTTTGTTGCTTCTTTCAACTATTTTTGCTATACATGAGCAGGAACAAGAGCAGAGTGACAAGAAAAGTGGAAGTCATAAGTGGTGAACACAGGTTTATTGCATGTCATATTGCCACTTCAAATGCACTCATTTGAAATGAGACTTTCACTTTTTCACAGGGGGGTGGGGTATCGCAAATCATCCAGGGACCCAAATGTACATAACCCCTGTGTCTTCCAAAGGGCCCTTAATATACTTTTACTACATTTTTAGTAAAAATAATTTTACTGGAACCAACCCTGGTCAAAGTTATTTTTGGGTCAGTTGGGATGGGACTAGTCCCGCATCCTTCATAATATCACGTAAAAAACCACCCACTAATATTTCTAGTATAGTTTCCTGTGACGTAGACATTAAAGATGACGTTTTACATGTCATTTACATGCCACGTCACATGAGAACAGGGTGCACAAGCAAAACTATGGAAGGTATCAAAGCGCTGGCGCTGTTCACTGGGGCCAGGCAGACCAACGCCAGCCAAACAATCCATCGCCGGGCACCAGGGGCAGTCCCGCACCCTGTAAAGTGTAAAGTTTAGTGTCAAATGTCATGCAAAACGCTACACATGTGTCAAACGTCATGCAAAAGTTCAGTAAAAAAATCTTTTCTCCCTTTATTTTGATAGTCATTTCACATAGGTTTTGACAATTTACTCTAGGTGCACTTTGTAGGGTGCGGGGCCGCCCCCAAATCCATGGCGTGGCGCCTTTACACCGCCACACGCATAGGTATAAATTATATACAGCGCACAATGACTAGCAAGCGTACAGCGTCATAGCAAGCCTCGCCTAGAAAAGCACCAGTCAATGTGCAATCATAGTAATGTACATACGTGTGCTGTGTATGTGGCACAGTTGTGATTGCACGCAGCCCCTTATATTATGATAGAAATTGCATCGCATGCATCTCAGCCGACAACAAGTAATGCACTTGGCATTTATGGGACATTATCATCTTTCATTGAAGCTCGCAAGCACATTTGTCTACAGGGGGGTGGCTTTTCTATACAGATAATGGGCTGCATTAGGGATGGCCGGGGTTCTTTTCATACCTTTTTATAAAATAACACAAGCTTCAAATCTTTTTTTTTTAAAGGACAGCCAAAAAAATTACAATGTACTTATTAGGGTTGGCACTTGATTTTTTAACTGATTTTTTTAAATCTGATTTTTTTTTAAATATCACAGGGTGGAAACAGATTTTTTTAGTGCAAGCGCGCAATTTCACATACACATTAGCATTGGTGGTGTTTTCATGGGGTTTGATGCTTTTTTTTAGTGTAAAAGCTACCATTTATTCATGCTACCATGTAATAATAAGCCATGATATGCTAGTGTAGTATATAATATCCAGCCAATGTGCTCCACCATACTTCTACAGTACTTCTCTTACAACGTTATTCAAGCACTTCAAGCACTTGAAGTCACGAAAGCTCAACAAAAGGCAATATATGTAGGTAATAAGTTGATATAAAAATGGATATTTTTGAAATAAATCTCTGCTTATCTTGCTATCCCATAACTCCAGTCATAATATGAGCACAACACATAACGACAATAACAATACATTGTCTGACACTCAACATACACATTTTTTCTCTATCACACATTTTTCACACAAAAATATATTTGACAGAAATTCGACATGGATGAAATTTTTGACAGACACCATTTACAGAGAAATCCCATGCCTCCACAACCATATTTGAGAACTTTTGAAAAAAAGTTTTATTTGGAAAAAACGTTTTTTTCATCCATAGGCTGGAAAACAGGTGAAAACTAACCAAAATAGGTGAAAAATATGTCAATACCAAGTATATAGCCCTAAAAAGCGATTTTGAAGCTGATGTTGGGCAAAGAGGTGTGAATATTAGCGAGTTTGAGCAAAAATTTGGTTTTTCTCAAACATCGCGCCAGATAGCTAGAAAGCTGACCGATTAGGTGGGGGGGGGGGGTCATAAATCCAAGTGTTTCAAAACTTAATGCCAGCTCTGCGCGAATTTTTGTTGCCAGCTTATAAAATGCGAAGCGCTTATACAATAGCTTACACTCGAGTAACATGGTCGGCATGGAAAAATATAAATAGCATCTTATCTACTTTTTAATGACTCTTTACTCTGGGATGGATTATTGTACATGATGGGCATTTTGTATGAGTAAACAGATTGAGCACAAAATTGTTGGCTATAATAGACATTTTGCAGGGTGAATCAAGCAGTTTCATATTTTGGACATTTTTCAGATGATTTGAGAGTTAAAATGATTTTTTAAGACAACACATTTTAAATGTGAAAATATGCGCATAATATTTTTTGTTTTCATGCATTTTTAGAAATCGATATACCTACTATTTACCTATGTAATTTGAATCAATAACGAGATGAAACAATTGGTGAAATTTTATTTCCAAAAGTAAATGTTAGCTTTTATCTCGGTATTCAAATTGGATATATTTTTGATTGAAATATTTTAGATTTCTCTGTTATGAAAATGTTCTCGATATCAAATATTTAATCAATGAAACCCTTGAATTATTACTAAATATTTTTATATCATACTGTATGATTCATACAAATATAAATTAACTCACACTTGCATCCAATACTTGTAATAATGAGCAAAAAATTTTCTCCAGAACAGCTCTCTGCTCATATGGAGTACTTGTGCATTGAACAATATGCTGTTCCAGCAGAAATGCTATATTTACCTATTAGGGTAAAAGTGGGATGGGATCCCCGTACTGAAAACCAATAATTCACAGGATGTATACATACTTACTTTCTACACAAGAGTATATCAATCACCCGGTTATATTTATCTTATGCGTCCTGTAATCCGGTATAGCCAATTTGTATTTTTAATGATATGCATTCCAGTACATTCTATTTCAAATACAACTGCGCTCAAATTACAGTCTAGTATGAAATTTCGTGCCCACTGGGGAGTGCAGATATGTATGCTTAAGTTGCAGGGTCATATTTCGTGAATTTTCTATATTTCACTGCGGTGACTTCATATTTTGCTGTGCTTGAGTTATCTTGGCAGCTTGCCAACTGCCCATTAAGATGCCCACATTTTACGTCGAACTTTTACGATGACGTAAAATAAAATTTTGACGTTTTGACATATCTCCAGAACGGGCTGACCGTTCACGACGAGTTTTGGACACGATTGAGGGATGGATTCGTATTTGTATAAAGTATCTGTATCAAGTGATTAGTGTTGAAACATAGACATTTGAAAATGGAATTTCCAGCTGGTTTAAACTACCTACAGTATTTATAAGTAAGAAACAATAACGCCCCTTGAACTACCCCGCCTTTAGGCATATGATCAATTTGTTATGTCTAATTTGAACTAAAATAACATGTTATTCTGTTAATAAAGCATATTTTGTGGAATAAGTTGATAGAAACATGCTTGAAAATTCTGACATTTCCTCCCCTCGAATAATTCCTCACATGAATAGTTCACCCTAAAATGTCTTACAAAAAATAATTCCCCAAGCAAATTATGCGAGAAAATACGGTAGTCGGCTTTTGAGGCATGGCGTGTGCGTTTTCTACTGATACCTAATTAGGTTCTAAATTAAAATCACTAAACAAAGATTTATTTACCTCCAATTATATTTACCTATTTAACTCTTTATATTTAAGTCTTTAACAATACCAGACGGCATAAAAGAGATGTTTGGTTTATAAAGGATTTTTTTAACTATTTAGATAAATACATAAATCATTTTTTTCTCAGGAAAAAAATAATAATATTCCAATCCCGAAAATGCAGGCTAAACTGGCGGCAGTAGCTGAATTTCGCGAGTTAAATATTCACACATTTTACTAAATTTTATTCGGAAAAAGTGACATTTTCTGAAAAATGGACAACAACACAGAAGCGGATGAGATAGAACAAGGTAAAAATTCGAGTATGTTGTATTCATTCAATGGCCCGAGACTTTATACTAGTTGACATGGACACCAAATGACAACCGGTCCCGATGCCAGTTCAAAGCTACTGACGAGCTACCACGCACTATGGTACACACGCATACCGTATTCACTCGAATAATTCCCCCAGGAATTATTTTTTCGTCAGACATTTTTCAGGGGGGAACTATTCAAGGGGGGGGGATTCTTAGTTCCTCAAAATTTTCAAGTAAACTGGTGGATGATTTAAATGAGAAATCAGGTACCTCATTTTTCATAACAATCTCACAGGGAAACGTGCAGCCCAATATGGCTGCCATTTGTTGTGGGCGTGCTCACAACATTTGCCTACATATATGCCAAGTGGCACCCCATGGCACCCCCCTGTTCTGCTGCTACAGATAAATGAATGTTTTCCAATTTTTTCCTGGAAAATATAAATGAGAATTTTTGAAAAATACAAAAAAATACAGCTGCAGTAAAGTGCACAGCCAATTTTTTGTGTGCTGCCAACACAAGTGATGAATACACCTTATTCAAAACCAAAAAATTCCTTATGGCTTGCCCAAAGCCATCTTTTGACCAACTGGTAAGTTCGGGGTATATTTTGACCGCCAGTCCACTACCCTCACACAAAAAAAGCCCCCAATATGCAGACATGTGCCATGAAGCCATGTCAACAACGATTTTGAACTTAATGATTATCAAAATTGTGATTGTAATTGAAAAACCATTATTTTCAACTTTCTGCACATGACCCAGTTTTTTGTCTCACCCATTCAGACTAGATACATGGCAGATTTCCCATTATGGCCCCCATAGAATTTTTACAGATAATTAGTGCCCACATTGACTCGGTACAAGTATTTTGTCATTTGCATCATGACACTGCTGGCACTGGACACGTTGTCAGGCAAGTGCCCTCTTTACACAGGGCCATTTTTATCATTAGCCAGAAAAATACTTCAGTGCAGAAACGGGGCCCAGGAGCAGCCATATGTTGCTTCTGACACCGAGCAAGGCAATTCTGGCCCCCATGTGCTCCATGAATAGCTTGGGATAGTGGATTGTCCACCTTTTCAAACTAATGTTTTTCTCAAAAATTTTTTTTTACTTTGATCAACAATGCCATCATTGTGTGGGGCTTCTGGGGGTTCGGAGGGGGTAGAAAAGTTGCACATACTTACAATCTACCAATGTTAAAAAAACTTTTCAATCTCAAATGTCCAGAAATCTTTTTATCAAAAATTTAAATTTCATTGGGAACAAAAATTTGTATGGAATTATCATTTATATTTTCCAGAAAATATGTGGGAAAAATTTTTTTTCTGCACCAAGGATGGCCTGAGGAGGGGGGTGCCCCTAGGGTATATATAGTAAATACTCAGTGGCACCCTCACACAAGATGAAAGCCGAACAGCTTGCACATGGGATTGGTAAAATACAATTAAGTGATTTTCTGATTTATATTTTCCACCAGTTTATGTTTCTGTCACACAACATACACATGTACGTCCAATTTACATTCGTAGAGCACATTCCTTTGCATCATTACACACTGAATGTGCTGCATTTGTATTCAATGAATCAAACGAGGCACTGCTATTTTGCTTGCTTTGATTTCATCGATTGTATTTTTAATAAATGTGCATGATTTATTCTCCATCACTGTGGAGGGGGGCAAGGACGTAGCCAGGGAGGGGGCGGGGGGGGGGGGGGGGCAGGCGGCCGCCCCCATCCCTTCCCGGGCCGGATCAAAAAATGTGCCAGAAATGGCACTTCCAGAACACTATTTTATCGCTGTTTGAAAATTTTTTGCGCGCAAGCGCGCATTTTCCCTTCACACACCATATATATTTGGCTGACCCGTCTCCGCAGCCTCAAATCCAGTGGAAAACACTAAATTTTTCTCCATTTCGCTGTAAATGCCTGTAAGATACAGGCATATACAGCTGTTTCGGGGCCAATGCCAACGCCAATGGCGCCATGGCGTGGCGCCTACGAATGGCGCCATTCCCTTATTATTTACAGGGGCAAAATTTTAGGGGGGGGGCGCCGCCCCCCCCCCCGTTCGCCGGCCTCCGTATACAATCCGCCCCCCCCGCTCCAAAATCCTGGCTACGTCCCTGGAGGGGGGATTATTCAAGTGAGGGAATTGTTTTTTCCTCACTTGTCTAGCAGGGGGGAATTATTCGAGGGGGGGATTTTTCGAGTGGGGGGAATTATTCGAGTAAATACGGTACTTGGTTCATGCCAGCCATGTATTTATTTACATCGCTCCCATCGTAATGTTTATTTCAAGCCTACAGCTTCATTTGCAACATGATCAAACAGTTTTGCATTTGAACAGCTCGTAAGCAAGCTTTGAGTTGGGATGGGAACCAGTTGACACGATGTCCTTTTGTCAACTAGTGTGTAAGCCTTACATACTAGTACACTAGCGCCTTACACTGTATTTGACCCAAGTCCCTGGTGAGTTATTTTCTAGTCAACATTTTTGCACAGTTGTTAAAATGTATTTACATACAGTACAGGTAAAAAAAGTATTTTACATTTTCTGTATTCGGGTGTGAGTAAAAAAGTATTTTACATATACATATACTTTGAAAAAAGTTCAGTATTTATAACAACTCTGCATTTTTGAGGGGAGACTTTTTCGAGGGGGGTTATTCGAGGAGGGAGTTATTATGTCATCAGAATATTCAGGAAGATTCATCGCATGATCACTATTGTTGGAGTGGTTTTGGTTGGTTAGTGCTTCATAGTGTCCTCTCGATGGCTGCTATCACACAGCTAAATATATTTGATCAGATGTGGAAGTAGTATTTATCACTGAACAAACATCACAAATCCCAACACTATTTGATCTGGATGGGGTTAAATTAGTTGCATAAATGTGTGAGCCAGAATAGAAATCCCGTTATTTTTGCAAAGAAATCAATGCTAGTGTGCATCATCTGCTAAATAAATTATTCTTCTAATGAACATAGAATACATATACCGTATTACCTCGAAATACCCCCATGGGGGTTTATTATTTCGCCAGCAAAATTTAAGGGGGGGTTTATTCGAGGGGGGGGGGTTTATTCGAGGGTTTTTTTATTATTATTTCGTCAGAAATTTTCATAAGGATCGTAGTAAAAAGTAGGCATTTGCGTACTCAAAATAGGTAATAAATGTGTCCAAACAGGATATATTTGAACATAAAAACGTAGATAGCTACACAAACTACTTTATGTGTAGCTGCAATGCCAATTAACAGTAATATACATCATGTACATTGCGTACATGACGTATTTATTATGTACATGATGCACATCATTCCGAAGGGGGGGGGGTATTTCGAGGGGAGGGTTTATTATTTCCCCAGCCCATTTTGAGGGGGGGTTAATTCGAGGGGGGTTAATTCAAGGGGGGGGGGGGGATAATTCGAGGTAATACGGTATACGTTTTTTTTCTAAACAGCGGACATGCCAGGTACGGCACCTACTTTCTGAGTCGGTGCCGGACGCCATATCTTCAGCTGTAGTGGGCGGATTTATTCAAAATTTTGAGATTATATACTCGACATCCCTCACTACTTTATACGGGCTGGGGAAGGTCGGCGACCCACCTGAGTGTGGGGCACTGTATACATGAATATTTTTTTTGAAAAAATCGCCACCAAGCAAAGTCCGGCACCCCATGTGTTTACAGTGAAACAGGCTGTCAATCTAAAACCTTTTGGAGGAATTGATCGAAATTTTGAGGGGGTGTACGTACATGACACCCTCCACTTCTTTTCACGGAATATTGAGCCCCCTGGCGACCACCTTGAGAGTGGACTGCTGGAAAATAAAATGATATTTTTTAGAAATCACTGTCCAGGTTTGGCACTGGACAGCAAAAATAAAAATTACATTAGAATGTCCCTTAGAGGACAATGTATACCACTGTAAAAAGTGTATATTTGAAAGCAAATTTTAAAACGAAAATTTGATCTGGTACTTGTGTATTCGACACCCATACACAAGTTCCAGATTAAATTTCAATTTGAGTCAAATCTTTAATACACACTCTTAAAGCTGCTTTACGATGTCCTCTAGGAGATGATTTAAGGTAAACATTTGCATAAACATTGCCCCAAAAATATACCATGGAGGAGATTTGATGGGGGTCAACACAAAAGCTGTCCCACAAGGTGAAGTTTGTTCCTGGAATGACATCATTGATGACATCATTACAGTGACCCCCATTGAAACTCCACTATGGTTGATTTTTGGGGCAATGTTGTTTACATGAATTTTTACCTTAAATCATCTCCTAGAGGACATCGTAAACCAGCTTTAAAAGTGTGTATTAAAGAATTAAAGAATTGACTTAAATCCAAATTTAGTCTGGAACTTGTGTATGGGTTTTGAATACACAAGTACCAGATCAAATTTTTGTGTTAAAATTTGTTTTTTTAATACACACTTTTTACAGTGGTATACATTGTCCTCTAACGGACATTCTAATGTAATTTTTGCCAAATCTGGACAGTGAATTCTCAAAAATATCCATTTATTTTCCAGCAGTCCATTCTCAGGGGGGTCGCCACCGCTCAACCTTCCATGAAAAGTAGTGGGAGGTGTTGTGTACACCCAGGGACGTATCCAGGATTTTTGAGCGGGGGGCTGCTTGTTTACGGTGCCCGGCGAGGGGGCTCAGCCCCCCCCCCCCTAAAATTTTAGCTACATAGTGGCGGAATGGCGCCATGGCACTGGCGCCATTAGTAGGCGCCACGCCATGGCGCCATTGGCGCTGGCGTCAGCGCCATGGAACGCTGTATATGTATGTATATATACATCCAAAACAGCAAAAAGCACAACATTTTTAATGATTTGCGACCACATGGAGCAAATCTGATGATAATACCTTATATCTGGTGAAGAATGCGCGCTTGCGCGCAAAATTTTTTACGCTGACGTTGAAATAGTCACATTTTCTGGTCACTTTCTGGTCTCGCCCCGGGAGGGGGGGCTGCAGCCCCCCCCCGCCCCCCCCCTGGATACGGCCCTGTGCACACCCCCTCAAAATTTCGATCAATTGCCCCCAACAGTTTTAGATTGGCAGCCCGTTATACTGTAAAAACACGGGGTGTAGGTGCCGGCAGCCGGACCTCGCGTGGGCACCAGATTTTTCAAAAAAAATCATGTATACGGCGGCCCACACTCAGGTGAGTCGCCGGTGCCCCCCTGCAGTGTACAGTCGAAAGGGGGGTTTGGAGTACATTCCCCAAAATTTCAAATCCCCCCCCCCTAGAACGGAGTTAAAGGCTCCGGAACCAACTCAACTTTCGGGTGTTGGACCTGGCGTATCCCCTGTTTACATGTGTAGTAGTTGAGTGAACTTACTACAAGTTCACATGGACATCCTTCCCACCCATCAAAGAAGCGGGAGTTTTTTGAGGGAGGGGGGTATTTTTCCTCAGTCAGCGGGGGGGGGGGGATTCGAGGGGGGACTTATTCGGTAAATTTGGTACTGCACTGACATTTGATGGCTTATTGGCCCTACACGCACTAGTTTTCACCGTGATTTCTGTGAAAACTAAATGGCGACATGGTGACATTCAGCCTACTCTCATTGTATGCTATACGTGTTTAAGTTTTCAAATTTTCAAATTTTAACTCGCATTAAATCTGCATTTGAAAAAATTCAGTTTTCCCATGAAGTCTCGGTGAAAACTAGTGTGTAGGCACATTGTTGCAGATTACTAGTATAAAACACGGAAGCTTTGACACCTTTTAAAATGCCAGAAAACTAATGGCGCACCGCACACTGCAAAGTGTAACGATCGGGTCCGGATGTTTTAATTTCCGCCCGGGCAGAATTATAAAGTCAGTCCGGACGATTTTATTTACGACACATCTAAAAAACTACTGAAATTTGGGTCGGTTTGGACGATTTTTAATTCCGCCTTTGAATTCCACCCATGCAAAAATCGTTCGAACTTCCCGTGACACTTTGCAGTGTGCAGTGCGCCAATGGAAAGTTCTGCGAATACAAATGTGTATTTGAAATTGCGCAGAACATTGCAAAATACCAAGTGAATAAGTGCTAAAAATGTCGGCTGTAAGAAGCCACTGTAACCCGGTGGACAACTGCAACGTGGGCAACGCGGCCGCAGAAACGCTGACGGCGCTGCAGCTGATCTCCACGCTGCGGGACTCGATCCCCGCCCGCGGCACCAGCCTGCAACTGGGCGACGCCGACCGCCAGCTGCTCAGCCAAGATCTGCAGCGACTGCACGCGCTCCTGGTAGACCCCCTGTTTCGACACGGGCTCACATTGCAGGTAAGGGCTATTTCGTGCACGGCTTTAGTACAGGGGTCGGGGGTAGGCTTCAAACGGCACCGCGGTCCCGGTAGATGGTTCGGCAAAATTCTGGGTCCGAGGCGGTACCGGTCCCGGTCCGACACCTTAGTCCCGGTCCCGATAAAAAAATAAGCCAGTCCCGGCCCCGTTTCCGGTACGATGCTCCAGTCCCGATAAGAAATTGTTTGGTCACGGTCCCGGTCCCGTTTGAACCCTAGTTGGGGGTTACCGCCCCCTACACGCTCCAGCTATCTGCTATGTATCAATTTTTGGCTACTTCTCGCTCGACAAATATACCTTTTTGGCCCCACCCCCAAAAACAATAAGGACCAATTTTTAGAAATTTGAACCCCCTTTTCGTCCAATACCGCCAATTTCATGCCTTTTTACCCATTTTCACATTCAAAATTACTAGTTATGTGCCTTATTCCCTATATCCAACTATTTCTACCTATGTGTTTACCGTATTTCTTCTAATAGAACGGCATACCTCCATTAGAACGGGCACCTCCGATAGAACCGCAGGTTTTGGCAGGTTTTTGAACTCACGATTACAATAGAACGGCATCTCCAATAGAAAGGCAGGTAGAAATTACGTTGGAAGATTGCCAAAACATAAAAAATTTAGAAAAATGGGTGAACCCCGTGAGAACATCTAAGGTGTTCAGAACTATGATTTAGGGTTGTTCTTACATTTGGTTTTGTTTGAATTGATGCTTTATTTTTCATTAGAATGAGTGAAAAATATTGCTGAAAAAAATGGAACGGCAGCCTCCAATAGAACGGCAGGTAAAAAAGTTGACGAAAAAATGGAACGGCGCTGTTCTATTAGAATAAGTACGGTGTTTTTATTTTGTTCACCTAGTTTTCTAACGATTTTTACATTTTTATTACATCTACGCGAGCGATTTACTATCCGTATGAACTCCCGCGGGGATCCAAATCTACAAAACCCCTGATTTGGTGGCATTTTTATTTCTGAGCTTTAATCAACAAATAATTTTGGGTTCCATTTTTTAGCCTTTGCAGGGGGCAAATAGCGCGAAAAAAGTTCAAAATGGGGAAATTAAATGAAATCAGCCAAAAAGTTATACAAATATGTATTATGCAGCTAGTTATTCAATACAGGTGGGAACATGAAGAACCAACGTGTAAGATTTAGATGGTGTAAGTGGAAAAAAAGTTATAAGAACAAAAGGTTTTTGGATGAAAAATGGCGCAAAATTGCTTAAAATCGGCTGTTGGTAGATTTTAAGCTGGGTCATTTTAAATTTTAAAATCTACATCCTTCCAGTATAGCGGGCTAAAAAAATTTCTATCAAGAAAGCGTAGGAAGATCCTTCGTGCGTACGTTGATCCTTCGTGGTGAGATTCATGTTTGTTACGCATTCATGGCACCGTGCCAAAATCGCGAAATTTTTGTTTATATTTTTTCAAAATAAAAAAATTCGAGAAGCGATAAAGATACTAATCCGCGATAAAAAAGTAATTGCGTTTCACCGGTAGTAGATATGAAATTTGAATGTGAAGTTGATGTGACCGGTAGCAGATATGAAATTTTCCGCTTTCGATTGATTCCTCTCGTTTCGTACGCTTCAAATTCACACAGAATTCAAATTTACAATGAAACTTATGTTTATTAAGAACGGGCGCCTGAATAAAAAAAAAGAAAAATGTTTCGAAATCTGGTACTAGATACCTACTCCTTGTGATTCGCTGCTTAATACTGTTTCATTTATGTGAGGTTTTTTATTTTTCAACTCTTTATGTAGGTTTTTTTGTTTTCTATACCTATCCGCAATAGATTGACATAATTTATCACGTTTTGGCACCCGTCCAAAACTATCGCCAAAATCGAACGGATCCCATGCTTGAAATTTTCATCTGATACCTATTTCAAATCTTCAACCTTTCAGCCAAGCCAAAACTTTTCGAAATGCTGACTATTTCACCTATATATTTATGTACCTTTAGATACCTTCACGCAGAGACAGCAATAAATAGTAAGCGCTTAGGTAGGCGATATTTTAGTTGCCCGTGTAAAAGCGTTCGTGTAAAACCATCACTGAACAGTTGAAATTGCACACCCAACCTAAAAACGGCACTTTTCACCACACATCTGTTTTTTGGCGCGGGGAAGTTTTTTGCCGTTTCCGGACAGTCTCCCATCGCCCTGGCGTCTCTGGTGAGATAAATATGTAGAAAAATGCAACATTGATCACTATGTAAATATAAGAGTCTATAGACTTAAAATAAGTATGTAGATGGCATACAGCAGGTTCTAACGTAACACAGTCATTGTTTTTAACGTTGTAGTCATTATTTTAACGTAGATCACAAACCGCAGCTTTTGTCATTTTCGTTGTCTTTACACTCAGTTTGGGGGGGGGGGGTATTTTGAGTGAGGTTATATATTCACAGTGGTCATTATGAGGGGGGTATTTCGAGGAAATACAGTATGTACCATTTTTATGCAAAAATTCATGTATGATTTTTGTGTGGCTCTGAAATGGCAGCTTGTATACCCCGACTGGAAGCTGCCATGGGAGACGATCCGCAAACGGCCAAACCTTTCTCCACACACCCATATAAAGAGACCCCAGCCAGCCTTCTCCACAGCGCAGTTATAATCTTGCAAATTCTCATTTGCACAAGTAAACTACATCCATACCCGCTGTCTAAAACAAAGGTGTCAAATGTCGGGTTTGGGGTCACACAGAACGATGGCAAACAAAATTTTTTTTCACTACTAAAACACTTAAAAGGCGATTTTTTTAGAAAATTAATCTCGGTATTTTCGGTTGGAAATGAGTCGATTCAGAAACGCAATTCTAAACATGGATCTATTCATAGTGGCAGAACATAAACCTATGTGCAAATGTGTTTGTGGTAACAATTTGGAAGCTCTACATTAGATCTACGGTACTCAAAAGTCAGCAGTAAAATTCGAAAATGCAATTATTTTGTTGAAAAACTGAAAATTTGAAAAATGCGGAATCAAATTTTGTAAAAAATTCAAAATTATGAAAGTCATTTTAGAAAAAAAAGCTAAAAATTTAAACACGTTTTTCAAAAATAGTTTGCCATCGTTAGTGACAGTCCATTGGAAGTGGGCGCAATATTGTATATTGTTTCAGGAACAGGCGGCGGCGGCTAGCGGCGGCCAGCTGCGGCAGCGCAGAAGTTCCGATGGCACCTCGGAAACGCAAATGCACAAGGTATGTCTGGGGGGGGGGGGTAAAGTGCCCGCTGCCCCATTGTCGGGTTTCTGGGCAGACCCGATGCCCGGCAACAAGGGATTGTTCCGCACACTGTAAAGTGTCAAATGTCATCTGAGATGTCACAAATTTGTCAAATGTCATACAAATTTATCAAATATTATGCAAAATTCCAAAGTCCTGTAATAGAATTTTCTATTTATTCTTTTTTGACTGACAGTTTAGATGGCATTTGACAATTGACATGACACTTTACAGTGTGCGTTTTTAATTCTAATGATGTGGCCAGTCCGACTTCAAAAACATTATTTAAAATCTTAGGGAGTAGGGGTGAGTTACATGGCCCTGTGCCATTACGCATGTAAACCCATCATGCATTTTACCCGGTACAAAAATTTGCCACTGAAATAGATAGATAGCTGGGTGGTTTGGGGTCGGTTTACCTGCCCCCTTTCTTAATCTTGCAGGTATAAATGTGTCTATAATGGGGTCAAGCCTATTGCGCATGTAAACCCATCCTGAATGTAGACCCATTATAGACGCATTATACCCGCAGGGGTGAGAAAGGGGGTGGGTAACCCCAGCCCAAACCACCTAGCGATCTATCTTTCCCTGGGGCATTTTTTTGGCTATCGTCCCCTGAACACCCCCCACCCTCCCGCAAATTGCCTAGCTATCTAGCTATCTGGAGCGCTTTTGAGCAATTTGCCCTAGTTTGCACCCAAAATCGCGAATTGTCATACTTCTTATAGATTTTCACCTTCCAAATCACTAGGTCATGTGTTTTATTGCCTATTTTCAGCATGCTGGGTATAATCAAATGAGTTCCGGGTCAACATGCGGGATGGGCTTACATGCGCAATAGGCCTGGCCTGACCCAGTCACACCTATATATCACCCAAGTATTAGCTTTTGCCCCACAGCTGGAGATAGGGGGTCCAAGGTGAAATCAAAAATAGGGGACCGGACTTGTGTGGACAGGTGTCTTCTTAGACATTATTCATGATTGTCACTTCCAGTTCCAATCCCAACGACATTTCGCACATAAAATTCATTGTGCAAGTCTGTGCGCATCGAGAGACAATTTCTCATTTTCTTCAGTTCAGGCAACAGTTCGAACGGCTACTTTCGGTGCCATTTGTCCGGTTTTTGGCCTTTGGATATTAAATGGGTTTATAGGCTTTTGGGGTTCGGTACAGCGTAAATTTTTTTCTTCATTTTATAGTGTGTATGCATTTTAATGCGCACTTTTTTGAAATTTTAACACATCATTTACAAATGTATTTCACACACAGTATTTATTTTTTGATCATTTAGCATCAAAATAATTAGGACTATGTGATTCATGGAGCAAATACTCATGGATTAATGCAATTTTTATTTGTTTAACCTGCGTTTACACTGCCACGTATTGACGCCAAAAAGCATGAAAGCCAAAAAAAATGTTGTCGTACCGTACGCAGCTTTAACTTTTTTTATGGGGATTGTGGCTTCCTGTAGGTACGTGTGCTTTTGAATTCAAAAGTCATTTTCAGTGTGTACTCAATTTTTTTTGGGCGTATTGCGCTAGCACGAAATCACATTTAAAAAAAACAAGCCCATAATCACTCGAAAAGTGCGCATTACTATCCAATGTTCTTTTTCAACAACTAAACCTATTAAAGTAAATAAATACTCAACACCAACTAAAAGCCCCATTCGATGAATCCATTCAATTTTGTCATCAAATTGTTCTATTCAATCCATTTGTCATGTAAAAAATTTGAATTTTTTTAAAATTTCTAAAAAAAACAGACGGTGGCTTCGTCGTCCCACCACGCCGTGTCTTCTGGCGCCGGCGGCGCGAATCAAACCACCGATTTTATGGACGAGTTGAGAGATAAATTGCGCAGAAGGCATTGTAAGTTTTTTTGTGTGGAGTTTTTGATGGTTTTTATGCATCGATTTTTGACAAGACTTTTTGGCGATGTGTCGGAATAGATTTTTTTAAATGTGGAATCTCGACACGTTGCGTCGTAAAATCGCGTGTAATATTCGCTATCAGCGGGTACTTTCACAAAAAAAAATTAATAGAAAAGGCTGAGTCGCGTAAAAGTGGCGAATGTTTTTCCCTGTAACGTTTTTCCCTTTTGAACAATTTTTATTTTATTATCGCTGACGTCATGATGTAGTGTTTCCTTCAGAAATATGCAGAGCATGCAGCCCGCGGAGTATAATAAGTTCACAAATAGTATTTACTTAAAATGTTAGACTTTGAATTTTGCACATAAATTTTTCAAATCGAAGTGCGCACTGCCGTCCAGTTGAAAAACCTACTAATGCTAAACCCTATTCTGTACTTAAATTTCTCACATCACAATGTTATATTTTGAGAATCAAATCCGTTTTCATAAAAAAACATCACCTTCAGTAAACGATCGCGTGGCTTACGTAACTGCGAATATAGGCGACGTCCTGGCTGAAAAACGGAAAAACTGTGACGTGAGTTTCTCATAGTTGTTAAATGTGTTTTACTCGAAAAATATATAAATGAGTTGGGATGGCCGAAAAACGTTTTACTCAACGAGCTGTTTTTTAAAATATAAAAAAACGTTAAAAAGAAGGCTAAAAATAATAAAACCGTTTTTTTTCTACAAAAGTTCCCAGTCAACATATACAGGTGTATTAGACAGGTGGCAGGACTTTGTGATGTTATATATAGCCAATCAATAGCTGTGGAGCAACGGCATAACAATATAAGCGGTGATTTCTGTCAAAAATATCCGTTTTTATGTCGACTCGTGACGTATGTCGCTTTTTGTCGAACGTTTGTGACTTCAAGTGAAGTTGGGTATGGAATAGTGCTTAAATAAGGTTAGGTACTAAACGTTTTGGCTGAGGTTTAAAAAAAACGGTTTCGATGATAGGGTTTAAAAATTAAATAAAACGGTTTTAAACACCTTCCCGGACAAGTTCACCACCCATTTTTTTATTTCACTTCGAACGCAATATATCCGTCCATGGGGGTGTTATAACGCTGAAACTTTGTATATATAAAGTTGTAAGACCCCCTTACTCCCCAACAATGGGGGGAGGTGCGGCGACTCACTACAGGGTGGGTCGCCCTATATGCAACAATTTTTGTGGCGTTTTTGGTGTCCCAAGCAAGTTCACCACCTACTTGATTAGCTACACTTTGAAGGCTATATCTCCAGCTGTGAGGGCGGTAGAAAGCTGAAATTTGGGGGATGTCTTGCCAACAACCCCACTCACAATACACTAGTGGGGCGGCTGCCGACAACCCACTAAAGCATGGGTCACTGCATATAAAGTTGATAATTTTTTTAAGAACAGCCCAAGTGTCAGAAACAAGTTCACCACCCAACTGCATTACAAAAAAATGTTGTGAGAACATACCTGATATAAAATTGAATCAGATTTGAACCCTAGTTCTGCTCATAAAAATTTTTTCAGTAGGGCACCCACCCTGTCCCATAAACAGCAGACTGAAAATTTCACTTTAAACCAACTTTTTGTATCACACTTAAAAACTTGGTTTACAAAGTTCACTAGGGGAGGGTCTAAGGTTCAAAGTTATGTAAACAACATAACCTCTAAAATGCTTCCATAAGGAAATTTATTTGGGGTGAATGAAAAAGTGAAAATTGTGTCAAATTTTGTTCCTGAAATGACATCATTTTAACATCATAAAATTCACCCCAAGTAAATTTCCTTATGGAGGCATTTTAGAGGTTATGTTGTTTACATAACTTTGAACCTTAGACCATTCTCTAGTGAACTTTGTAAACCAACTTTGTAAGTGTGAAACAAAAAAATGGTTTAAAGTGAAATTTTCATTCTACCGTTTATGGGACAGGGAGGTTGCTCTACTGAAAAAAATTTTTTTGGCTGAAATAGTGTTCCAATCCAATTCAGTTTTATATTAGGTATGTTGTTGCAACATTTTTTCAATGCAGCTGGGTGATAAACTTGTTTTGGGACACTTGGGCTGTTTTTAGAAAATGGTCAACTTTATATGCAGTGACCCATGCTTTAGTGGGTCGTTGGCAGCCGCCCCACTGGTGTATTGTGAGGGGGGTTGTTGGCAAGACATCCCCCAAATTTGAGCTTCATACCGCCATCACAGCTGGAGATACGGCTCTCGTAGTGTAGCCAATCAAGTGGGTGGTGAACTTGTTTGGGACACCAAAAACGCCAAAAAAATTGTTGCATATAGGGCGACCCACCTTGTAGTGAGTCGCCGCACCTCCCCTATTGTTGGGGAGTAGAGGGGTCTTACAACTTTATAAATACAAATTTTCAGCTTTATAACACCCCCATGGACGGAGATATTGCATTCTAAGTGAAATAAAAAAATGGGTGGTGAACTTGTCCGGGAAGGTGTTTATTAAAACAAAAATTTTTGGAAAAAAAACTCCGGCCATCCCTATACCTGAGTACTGCGTAAATACGTGTTAACCGTGCGGACTTGATGGAATACAATGCTGTAAAGGATGTTTGTACGAGTGCCTGTGTGTGCACTTGTCTCGAGTTAACGTTGCGTATTATACAAAGGAGAGTGAAAGACACAGGATTTCCGTCTGCCTAAGCGGTCACGGCGGCGCGATGCAATTAAGCGAGCGCAAATGAAACGTGTCAACGTGCGCCGCCTTGAGCACCACTTGCGGTCGCCCAATTGCATTCCGCATTTTTCATTGCATTATCCCTTACAAGGACGTAGCCAGGGGGGGGCGGGGGGGGCGGCCGCCCCACCCCTTCCCGGGCCGGAAAAAAAAGTGATAGAAATGGCACTTCCAGAAGACAGTTCTGACGACAGTTTGAAAAATTTTTGCGCGCAAGCGCGCAGTTTCCCTTCACAACATATATTTTCGGCTGACCGGTCTCCGCGGCCTCAAAGCCAGTGAAAATGGACTCAATTCGTGTCCATGTCGCTCTATATGCCTTTAAAATACAGACGTATACTGCTGTTTTGGCGCCAATGCCCACGCCATTGGCGCCATGGCATGGCGCCAGCGCCATGGCGCCATTCCCCTACTACAGGGGTAAAATTTTAGGGGGGGGCGCCGCCCCCCCCCCGTTCGCCGGGCTCCGTATACAATCCGCCCCCCCCGCTCAAAAATCCTGGCTACGTCCCTGATCCCTTGGGCAGACGGAAATCTTGTGTCTTTCACTCTCTTTTGTAGAATACGCAATGGTAACGTGGATGTGAGCCAAGTTCGTACATTCCTTTTGGGGGGAATTTGACGGGGCTGCGGCGATAAGATACCTTATATCTGATTTCGTATGACGATATGATGCCAAATTCAATTTGTTCTCGCATTTAAAATCAGATTTAATAAAATCTACCTTGAACGAATTGGATGCAATATTTCAAATGCGAATTTGACGACATACGTCATGTGTACCTAGGCAACAACACTGTACTGTTTCATGTCCGCGAAGTATACGTTTCCTCTGAAAGTGAGTACCAGTACCCACCTTTGTGCTTTTCGAATCAGGCTTACAAGGCAAAAATGAAGATAAATACTAAAAATAGGGAAAAATTGTAGAAATTTTTTTTATAAAACCACATATATACCGTATTTCCTCGAAATACCCCCCCTCGAAATACCCCCCCCTCGTTTGACCCCCCCCCCCTCTCGAGACCACTATGAAACAATCACCCTCCCCCCCCTCGAAATACCCCCCAGATTGAGTGTAAAGAGAACGTACATGACAAATACTGCAGTTTGTGTTCTGTGTAGTGCGGAACACACGTTAAAACAATGTCGTAATCACATAAGAACAGTGTTTATACCATCTACGTACTACTATTAGTCTACAGGAGTCTATACATGTCAGTTATTGATGCATTTTTCTACCCCAGGCCCAGTGTACATCACAAACGAAGATTTTGTACTAGGATTTGGAAAAATTTCTGGCGAAATAATACCCCCCCTCGAAATACCCCCCCTCTCGGGACCACTATGAAACAATCACCCCCGGGGGGTATTTCGAGGAAATACGGTATTCAAGAATTGATGAAATTTGCCAAAAAAGCAGATGAACTAGTGAATTTGTAAGTGAAATTTGGCAAAAATGTATGAAAATTACTGATTTTTGATAAATGACTTTTCAATAAATGTTTTTTCGGGTGGGTTCGTGGGTGTTTAATATACCGTATTTGCCTGAATAATTCCCGTTTTGAATAATCCCCCGTCGAATAATTCTCCTCTGTTAGACGAGTGAGGAAAAAATAATCCCCCTTGAATAATTCCCACCTTAGACATATGATGAAGTTATTGTGTTCAATTTGAACAAAAACAGAATGTTATTTTGTGAATAAAGCATATTTCGTGAAATTTCAGAGAAGTATTCTTGAAATTTTGACGTAATAATAATTCCCCATGGTGGATTATTTGAGCAAATAACTTTTGCTTTTTTGGCTTTTTGACAGTATACAAGGCAGGCAACGGAAAAAAACCCACTAGGAAAAACATTTAAAATAGTACCCCATGAGGAACCAGTGACCGTAACCCATGTACCTGTACCGTAATTTCGCATGTGAACTGTCAGATCCACCACCTGGCGGTGGAGGTGTCGGTGCGGTGCCCCTACCTGGGCTTGAAGCTGGCCGACAGACTGGACACCGCCACGATACACATCGTCAACGTGCAGACGGCCAGCGCCGCCGAACGGTCAGTTACACTTTTTTGACTTTTTTTGTCGGGGGCGGGTTAAATTTTAAAAGGTACCTGGTATCTAGCGAGGAATAGGAAGATAATTCGCATTCTTTGTTTTCAATATAAATATTTATGGATTATGGCTGCATATTTAGGTATACAGTGTGTTATGGCTTAGAGTCATTTTTGCGCGCTATGGTGACTTTCTAAACTGGCAAATTTTTATAGCCTTCTACATTCTGACAACGTTTTGCTGTGAATGCTTCAAGTAAAGTGCCAACAGATGTCGTATATAGGGATGGCCAAGGGTTTTTTCAAAGGTTTTTTTTAAATAAAAAACTATTTATTAAAAAAACCCGACCATCGAAACCGTTTTTTTAAAGCCTTGGCCAAAAAGTTGTGTACTAAACACTAGGTATTTTGCAATTTTTTGGGCGCGCAAGCGCGCAATTTTACCTGCACTTTACCATTTGTGGTGGTTTTCATTGGTTTTGAAGCATTTTTAGTGTAAAAGCTTCCATTTGTTTATGCTATTTGTCATAATAAGCCATGATGTGCTAGTGTAGTATATACCTAATATAGAGCCAATGTGCCCCACATACTTGTGCAGTGTGAAACACAACAGCCAATGTGTTAGCCTGCTCTTATATCCTTATTTAAGCATGTTTCCATACCCAACTTCACTTGAAGTCATGAATGTTCGACGAAAGGCGATATCCGTAATAAGTCGACATAAAACTAGGGTTGGGACGATATGACTTTTCGATATCGATATTCGATATTCAATATTTTTTTCTGAAACTCGATATTCGATATCAATACGATATGGACCCTCGATATCGATATTCGATATTAAAAAATGCTCGATATTCGATATCGATATTTCGATATTTTGCTTTTGGTATAGCAGGGCATATCTCATTTGACATATTGCATTTCCATTTGATCACAAACCCAACTGATCATCTCTACTGAAAAGTAGATGATACAAATTTATATGTCACACAATGATCAAAATGAGAAAGTGATTTAAAAATGTGACAGATGTGGTAAGGAAAATGTGCCAGCCCCATTTATAGGTGCCATGCCATGGTGCCATTGATGTTTCCATGGTGTAAGTAGCTATTAAACATATTAGGTTGTCAACTAAGTAACATTAATTTTTTGCGATCACACATATACTCCGCTTACTTTACACCTTGCACGCGTGGTTCCAGCTGGAAGTGTGCCAACGATGGTCAACGCGTGCGAGTTTCAAAAAAAGATGACAAAATTGATTGTTGTTATAGTGTTATTCATTAACATATACACATCGATGAATTTTTTTCATCTTTTTACGGAAATCGCATGATTGATCATTGGCACGCTTCCAACACGAGACATAAATCAGTGCGAGGGCAGAGTATCATGTACGCCGAGTATACGCAAAAAATTAAGGTTACTTAGTTGACAACCTAATACATACTCTTATGTGAACATCTGAGAGAGAATTTGCACAAGATTTGATGCTGCCGCAAGTGCTGAAACAAAAATACCTGTCATGTGAGAACAAAGTGCGCGCAAAATTTGTTAAAATTGCTTATGAAATCGCCTTCTAATAGTGCCATTCCTGGCTCATTTGAAGTTCAGCCCAGGGAGTATAGAAAATCGAAAATATCAAAAAAATGGTCGATATTCGATATCGATATTTGATATTTTTTCAAAATTTTAGATATCGATATTCGATATTCGATACGATATATTGTCCCAACCCTACATAAAACAGATATTTTTTACAGAAATCACCACTTATAATGCTATCCCATGACACTACAGCCATACTATGGCTTAATATAACATCACAAAGTACTGTCACCTGTCTGATTTACCTGTAAATGTTGACTCATGACCATATCTGGGAGCTTTTAAAAAAAAACGGTTTTATTTTAATATAAAACCCTGTTTGTGAAAAAAAACGTTTTTTTTTAAAAAACCTTGTCGTTGAAAAAAAACCTTTTTCGGCCATCCCTAGTCGTATAAATACAAAACTTCCCCTGGAAGTTCTTATACTCGGCGGACCGGAAAGTATCCCGCAAAGTGCGCCCAAAATTACTTATGTCTTGGTCGATAACGCGCGGGCACGATACTTATGTATGTACTTTCACCAAAAAGAAAAATATTTTAAAATAAAAAGGTGGAGTCAGGTACGAACGACGAATGTGTTTTCCAGGAAATGACTTTTTCCTTTTCTTCTGGTACGGTTTTTATTTATAAATAATGACGTCATGATGGAGTGTTTCCTCCAGAAAAATGCATTGCGTGCGGTCCGCCGAGTATACTTTGAATGAAATTTATCACTTCAAATTATTCAAAGCAGACTGCTGATTGACAAGTATTTTTTAGACAATGTTTTCCTTGTCACTAAGAACATCAGTTTACTTGTTTTATTTTACCACTTTTCGTGCCAATTGTCCACATTATGAATGAGCTGCAGTTTACATTGAAAAAAATCTCTGGGAGATTTATATTTATTTTAAACAGTATCAGAAAATATAAAAAATCGTAATCTAATTCTTTTTGGAGGAATTTCTTGTATTAGTGATTTTATTTTAAATGCTAGCCCCAGTGTGTTTATTTCCAGAACAGCCGACTATACAGGGTGGCCCACGTCAGCCGCACGGTTTCAATTGGCTCCCAACACGTCAATTTTGGATGGAAATGGTTGAAATTTGGTATGAGGATAGATAAATGTACCCCATTTGTTATGTTAAGTGCACGGTTTCATATCACAAGATTTCGTGTTGAACGTGAAGCACAGTTTCATATTCACATGTTGAAAACAGTCCCAATTTAGGTGGTCCTGTGGAGTCACGTTTTTTGCATATGATGTGATAAATGTGACAAATCTGGTGATATGAATGTGTGCGCTTAACATATACTAAATAGGGAACATTTATCTACTGCCATGCCAAATTTGGGCTATTTTTATGAAGAATTGGTGATTTGGTAGACAATTGAAGCTCGTTCAGCAGTTCAAACACGTACAAAACTGTGTTTCATGTTCCGACATGAATTTTTGTTATGTGGAAACGTGCACTTAACACAACAAATGGGGTACATTTTTCTACCGAAATACCAAATTTGAGCAGTTTTCATTCAAAATTGACGTTTTGGGAGCCAATTGAAACCGTGCGCCTGACGTGAGCCACCCGATACATTTGCATGAATACAAGTGGAAGTGAGCACCAAATGCCAAATGTTTGCATCCATAACTTATCCAGCATTGCATCTGGTGCGCATTCAAATCAAGCTGTCTTATATATTTTCTCATGACTAATGTTGTTTTCCCATTGGGAATTCACAGCGGCACTTTTTGCTGTCTTCTTTGCCTGACTTTACTTGGTTTGAATTTACCGTATTTCTTCTAATGGAAGAGTGCCGTTATATTTTTTTCCTGAACTTTTTCTTTACATTTTTGTTGTTGAATAAAGGTAGTTTTATTATTACCGTGAGTGCAACATCGTGACAAAACCTGCCGTTCTAATGCAGGCGCCCTTTCCATTAGAGGTATGTCGTTCTATCAGAAGAAATAGCTGTTCATTTTTAGCTACCTATATTTTGTGGGTTTTGAGTGTTTTTCGTTTCTCCATATTGTATTCTATATAATGATATCTAAGTTTGATTCCCACGGATACCATTTTGAGTTAATGGTAGTATCAATTTCACGGTTATATTTTTGTGATATTTTCAAATAAATACATATTTTCCTTATTGTTCGTTTTTTTTTGTCTTTTATCAGGCATTTTCGCTTTTTTCTGGTTTAGAATTTTACGAAAATGTGTTCAGCACCGTTTAGTGTTTACAAGAATTAATGTTTCTATACTTTTTGTCTACTTTTCCAATAATACGCAGATATTTATTTCAAATTGAAATTTTTGAATTTTAAACATTTAAAAAATCTGTGGAGTACGAATGTTTTTCTCACCCCTTAAAAGATCTATCGCAATTCAAATTCAGCTTTAAACCAACAGATTTTTCAATTATCCAATTAAAAAAATTAGCGCCAAGCAATTGGGTGCAAAACCCACCGAGGAAACTTTCCCATAATCCGGGAGACTTGCTGTGCACATAATCCTCAATTTTAAAATGTCAACATGCGGAAACATTTTGCCCAACTGCAGTGCGTCACTTACACACGCGAATAGTACGACGGTGCTACATACTACATACAGTCAATATTACAGTCTGTATCCTTATACATACACGGGTGGCAATATACCAGTCTGTTACCTTATACATACACACATGCGCTCTTACCAGTCAAAGAGGTGCGATATACATACACGTGGGCGGTGTTGCGACGTTCTATGCGCACACGACACACAGGTATTTACATTTGTATTTATCAATTGAGATTGTATGCTGTGCCTGCTGCTCGCGTTGCATGCACAAATACCACTACCAAATAGAGTTTGTTTATTAGTTGATTAATCGAGTGATTGCATGAGAACAACTCAATTTGTTCATAGGTTAATTGTGTGAAGTCTATTTACAGTACTATGGAACATAAATATTTAGATAATTGATTATAATAGAGGAATTTTTAAAAGTTATTCAAAAATGAAGACAATCTGTTACAAGTTTTTAACAACACAGACAATTAGTCATGTGAAAATCATCCAATGTGTTGCCTTGAAAAAATGATAGTGATTGTGAATGACCCACTGATAGTGATTTCATACTTAAGGGGTATTTACAGCATAACAACAAATAGAAGGTGAAATGAAATGATGAAAATATTTAATTTTTCAGATTTTTTATCACTCGTATCACATTTTAAATATTGTTGTGCTGTAAATCATGCTTAATTATCTGTTTGAATGCATGCTCACGGAATGTCGCAACACTGCCCACATGTATGTATATTGCACCTCCTTGACTGGTAAAAGCACATATGTGTATGTATAGGGTAACAGACTGGTATATTGCCACCCGTGTATGTACAGGGATACAGACTGTAATATTGGCTGTATGTGATATTGGATTCAGCCGAATAGTACGCGTAGTGCGCCGGTGGGCCCCGATCCAATTGGCATGTGAGAAACTGGGGTGGTCGAATTTTCTGCTGGGGGCCTGGCGGGGGTTCAATTTACAGGTTTATGAAGGTAGTCATTTTGAAGGTGAAAATGTGTAAAAATGAGGTAAAATTAGCGATTAAATGTGACAATTTTTTTCCAAAATCGCCCCAGATAGCTGACTGGGGGGGGGGGGGGTCGAGGTTAGGGTGTCAAAAAATTTTTTTTACGGAAAATGGAAAACGGAAAGGTAAAAATTTTTCACTTTACGGAAAACGGAAAGGTAAAAAAAATTTTCTGCCGGAAAACGGAAAGGTACAAAAAATTCACTCAGCGGAAAACGGAAAGGTAAAAAAAAATTGTCGGCCGGAAAATGGAAAACAGAAAAATGAAATGCCGGAAAACGGAAAGCAAAATTTTCACGGAAACAGAAAAAATAAAGTGAAATTTGCACGGTAATAGAGAAATTTGCAGAAGGAATACCTGCATGCAGATTTGCCTGTTTGGCTTTGATTGTGGTAGCTGTACATTCTGCAACTATGGATCATGCCAGTAACTTCACTTGTAGTTCAAGCTTAACTGAACCAACAAAAAAATCATCAAAAGGTAGCAAAAATACACTACAACAACAATAAGAATTTAGCAAAAGTGAACTTTGATGTAACTGAACAGTAAAAAGTAGACTCAGCGGACTGCAAAGTATGTGTCAAAAATTACTTTGTGTTTTTTACAGATTTGGATACAGATAAAAATTATGAATGACAGATGAACCTGGTAGTTAAAAACACCATAGTGGAAAAAGATAAATACAGATTGGAAAAACAATGAAAAAATGCCAGAAAACTGAAAATCGTACCAGAAAATGGAAAAATAGCCTGGAAAAATGGAACACAGAAAGGTAAAAATTTTTCAGCCGGAAAACGGAAAAGTGGGCCGGAAAAACGGAAACGGAAAGGTAAAAAATTTTCAGCTGCCGGAAAACGGAAAGGTAAAAAATTTTCAGCTGCCGGAAAACGGAAAGGTAAAAAATTTTCGGCTGCCGGAAAACGGAAAACATAAAGGTAAAAAATTTTCCTGCGAAAGGCGGAAACAGAAAACAGAAACGGAAATTTGACACCCTAGTCGAGGTATAGCCAAAATTGCTTACTGGAGAATCGGGCGCCCTACGTTCAAATAGAATTTCGGACCAGACGTGCAGTTTTGCATGTCGCTGGTGACATCACGCGTTCCCCACCGGAAACTAAACTACAGTTTATCAGTTGCCCTGGCGCTGTGAATTCTTGTGAATTTGATAGTGGTGTGAAATTTGCGATGTGAAAATGGTATTTTGAGCCATGGAAAAAGATGGTTTGCATTCGGCCCCGACCATATTTTAGAACATTTTCTACAGTATTTTGGTGTTGACGGTTCAGTATGCAGTTGTGTAATGTATCAATTGAGTGTGGAGTGGACGCGGGAGTGCCCAGAAAGCGGCTATTTATCTTTCAGCTGTCTATACATACGGCTGCACAGAAATCAAGTCGAGTAGATCGGCAGCGCCGTGGCGCCCTTCCCTGACTTCCTGTGATTGTATTATTTAGAATGATGAATGTGTGCCATTTCTTTTTCTAGACATGGTGTTGTCTGTACATATATGTTATATTATGTTATAAGTACCTGTATGTATTTAGGTATTATATGTTGGATATTCTATTGTTTTGAATGGGCGCACGCACCTCGCATTTTTGAAGCTGATGCATTAATCAATGCTTGGCAATGCCATATTGTTATGTAATGAAAGCTTTTAGTCTCTACATCAAAAGGGAAAAGTGCATTATCCATTGAACTTCAATATTTTCTACTATGACCTATTTTCTAGCTTTCAAGAATCTCACGCTGGCTCAAGCCGCAACATATTATTTATGCTTGGAGCTTCCTACCCGCGCATACTTATTACATACATATTTGATGTACAGTGTGAATTTTCCGTACATATGCACAAAACATATGTAAACTACAGGGTGGTTAAGTGTGAATAGGGTTCAAAGGTTTTAGGATCGATTTCTCGGAATTGGGATTTAATTTTGCCACAATTTTCGCTCAAAATCGCTAATTTTCATATTTTTTTATACACTTTCATCTTTCTAAATCCTAATTGATGTTCCTTATTGCCAATATTCGGCTATCTTTTGTACTATATGTACTCATATACCTATTTTTAGCTATTTTTCACCTACTTTTAGTGATTTTTCTCCCTTTTTCTTCTATACACGATGCAATGTATTTTACATGATGCCAGTTTGCATTGCCCCTACACATATACTAATTTGAAGAAATTTCTAAAATGCATTTCTAAAAATAAAAAATAAAAAGATCTTTAAAAAAATAATTAAAAATAAAGAACTGAAAGGAAATACAGTATATAAGCACATATAGTACCAGAAATTGCTGAAAAAAAGCAATAATGAACATGGATTTTGAATATGTAAATTTATAAAAAGGGATGAAAATCAGATATTTTGAGCAAAAGTGGGGGTAAAATTTCATGGAAATCGCTGTTGATAGATAGACAGGTGGGCGGTTGCGGTTGGCTGGGGATAGTAGCCAAAAAAATTCTTCCAGAATAGATATATAGCTGAGTGGCCTCCATGATAGACAGATAGATAGTAATTTGGCAAATTGTTCTAGGATCGTGGAATGGCGAAATTTTAACAGGATTGTTGTTGGGATTTGAATTTTTTTGCCTTTGGGATTAGCATTTCTAATTTTCTGAGTCTGGTTCGGGGGCTGGGTGATTGGGATCGCTGAATCCTGAAATGTATTGGGATTCAGGATCAGGATCCTATTTGGACCCAAAATGTGTAAAACGAAATTCTAGCATTGTTAGCCATTTTTGTTGATTTGATGTGTGCTGGTTTTAAAACACCAAAGGATTGTATGGCTATATCTGACAACACAAAGTACTGCAGCAAGTTGTCTGATATATTTAACTGTAACTTTAAGTGTTCACACTTAAAAACCTGTTAAAAATCAGTTTAGTTTAAAATCTGTTTGTTTATTGTTGTTTTTAGAATGTGTCATTTAAAAAACGTTTTTCCATCGCTAAGTGTTTCCAAATTTATCAAACTTTCTAGGTGTCACCGACTAAAGGTGCACCCTGTATCTACCAGCTGGGAGAACTATTGCATGCAGTGCGGTTTCCTTTACACCGGAATTGTTAAGGGTGGGGTGAGGGATAGCTGAGTGAAGTCCACCATAAAAAATAGTTGGGGAATTTGGAAGGGGTTTAGTTTTGTAACCCCCACCCTAACCCCCCAGTTGGAGACAACCTGAGGTGATGTCATGAAATGTGAAAATGTCATGGAAAATTTTCGAAAACCCAATGTGTTACATGACTTTTTTACACTTAACATGCCATTTAATGGGTTATTGGTGTTGATGTATCGTGCCAAGGCTAGATTATTGATAATATTTTGATTAACTAAATACTACTGAATATTGACAACACAAAAAATTGAATAAAAATCCACCTTTTATTCTTAAACAGGAAAGAAAATTATTTCAAAACCCTACAAAGACACCCCATCTGGTGCAAGTCCTGTAAAGTATAATGTCACGTGTCAATTGCCTGCATCTGCCAATTTGTTAAATTTCATGCAAAATTTCAGGCAAAGTGTTAGACCCTTTCATACTTGTTTCTGTGATGACTCCAACAACATGAAAAAGTTCAGTAATTCAAGTAAAAAGATCCATATTCATCAGATAAAATACGTGACTGCCCCCAAATCAATGCAAAAAATAATAATTTAATTCCAAATTTAGTTGACAAGTCCGCGCTAGGCATTTGCATTGGCAGCCGCTTGCATGCAAATGAAGTAAGTAAGAAGAAAGGTTCCCTGTATTGTGCAGTCCCCTTTATGTATTTAGGTATACATGTGCGGCTATACATGCGATTCCTATGTTCCGTGTACATACATAAAGTGCTGATTAGGAAGCGTAATTTTTTGCCCTACTTTCGGGATTATGCCGTCGCTACAACTTGGCGTGGTGCCAGCATTTTGTGTGTTCGGCGTAAATTTTTAAAAGCTTTGACGATTTCCCCCCGCGATTGTTTTTAAATGCATAACCTAACCTGCCCTCTGAATTATTAATAAAGGCTAGTAAGTATTTATTATCTACCGTATATCTGCCAAAAATCCTCCCTCGAATAGCTTCTTCAATAACTCAACCATATAACCAACGCGAGGAAAACTGAACTTCCCTGTTTGAATTAGTCCCCGGTCTGATATGAGACTAGGGTGTCAAAAAAATTTTTTACGGAAAGGGTAAAAGTTGAAAGCTGCCGGAAAACGGAAAATAACGGATAAACGGATAAAATACAGAGCAGAAAAATAATGGGAAGATGTCAGAAAACTTAAAATCTAGCCAGAAAATGGAAAATTGATCCGGAAAAATGGAAATGGATCTAGATGGAAAACGGAAAAATGGTCCAGAAAAACGGAAATGGATCTAGCCGGAAAACCGAAAAATGGTCTGGAAAAACGGAAAGGGTAAAAAAATTTAGCTTCCGGAAAACGAAAAGGGTAAAAAATTTCAGCAGCCGGAAAACGGAAAACGGAAAGGGTAAAAAAATTTCCTCCGGAAAACGGAAAGTTGACACGCTATATGAGACTGGAGGCACAGATGCACGACCAAAAAAAAACTTATGAAAAACTGAGTGAGGGACTTACCGTATTTCTCCGAGTAGGGTTGGACGATATGACTTTTCGATATGGATATTCGATATTTTTTTTCTGATACTGGATATCGATACGATACGGACCCTCTATATCGATATTCAATATTTGCTATCAAACAGGTTCCAAAATGGAAGAAAATATCGAAAAACATCGGGAAAATGATTGATATTCGAAATTTTTTCAAAATTTCCTATCTATATTCGATATTAAAAAAACAGTCGATGTCCAATATTTGATATTCGATGCGATATATCGTCCGAACCGTATCTCCGAGTAAAAGCCCCCCCCCCAATCATAGTGTGTGGGGCATTATACATTGCAAAAAGTTTCATGTATAGAATATACTCAAGAATATAATTCACACGTAAATATGTACGTAGTTAAACACATCAATATACCATAGTTGCTTGAATAATCCCCCTTGTAATAATTCGTCCTCTTTAATAATTCCTGTAAAACGAGTGAGGAAAAATAATCCCCCTCAAATAATTACCCCTCAAGCCATATGATCAATTTATGTATTATGTCAATTTGAACATAAATGGCACGTTTTTGTGTTAATAAAACATATTGTATGACATGAGTTGATATAAATAAGTGAAGTTGATGAATGGTGCCAGCGCCATGACGCTATTCCGCCAGCATGTAGGTAAAATTTTAGGGGGTGGGCTGAGCGCAGTGGTGTAGTGAGGGGGGTGCGGTCGGGGGCATTAGGTACATATATTGTAGCCATTGGCGCCAACGCCAACGCCATGGCGCGGCGCCTGCAGATGGCGCCAGTGCCATAACTCCATTCCGCTATTATAGGGACCAAAGTTGGGGGGGGGCGCCCCCCCCCCCTCACCTGCCTCCGTATACAATCCGTCCCCCCCCGCTCAAAGATGCCGGCTGGCACCCCCGTTCGCTGCTGGCTGAGCGTCCCCGTTCGCTGGGCGTTCCAAAGTCCTGGATACGTCCCTGTGACAAAGCGAGTATTCATTATTAATAGTTCCGCCATTTTAAAAGCCTAACGAAAAAATAATTGCCCGGGGGAATTATTCGATCGAATACGGTATCTGGCACGAGAAGCGCTATTTGACCGCATGTGTATTTGCATGTACTGCACTTATTCTCATGTGAGCAAAGCATCATATTTATGGGCGCCATTGAAAAGTAGTCCCATTATTCTTCATGTTAAATTTATCTGCCGCGCTGCAGAAAGCTGGTTTTTTGTTTTAAGAAAAATGGCTTTTTTCTGTTTCTCTAATGGATTTTATGAATGTGATCTATTGTATGTGAATATTTTTGTACGGTGATTTGTATTGTATGAATGCAAGCTTGTTTGTAAAGGGCGGTAAAGTGTGAAGTGACATTTTGTTGAGTGACTGAGGTGTTTGGAGCCGATTTTGTACCCTGTTAAGTGACTGACAAGGAAATCATAACTGAATGTTAACTGGTTGAGTATTTCTTCCGATCGAAGAGCGCCGTTCTATTTTTTTCGTCAGCCTTTACTTGCCACTATTTTTCCATCATTTTTTCACACATTTTTCATTTTGTAACAGTTTAAAAAATGAAACTTGAACAATATTTTGATTTCAGAGCATAAAATGATGCATAAAAGTGTTTCATGTCATAATGTTTTTCATAGAGAAACATGTCTTTTACGAGCACTTGACAATTTCCTGAATAGGTCTCTCAAATGCACACTTTAAAGCGAGCTTCAATTGCATAGTCGTAAAATACATTTCACTGAAGTACATCCACACTATAGTAACTACACTATAAATAAAAGTATTCAGGTACTGATTATGGCCCATTTCACGTGCACAGAGTGTTATATAATGTGAGCGTTCCCTCGCCGCACATATTCGCAAAGTGCCATGACTAAACTGCAAGGCAAAGTCTAAGGCACCCAGCCAGTAGCCAAAAGTGTTGCGGAGCACTGCAATTTGCACTTGGCGCAGTGCACTGCCCACGCGTCCGTATGCACCTAGTAGAGTTGTTAAAATACGCGTATTTTTGGAAAGCGTAAGCGTAAATGCACTTCCCAAATTTTGAGTTTATACTATTCTATTAAAGCATAAGGTATTTTTTAAGTAGGTACCAGGGAAAGTGTAAAAAGCATAAGTGTGAAAGGGCGAGAAATTTGTAAGTATAAAGATGTGGGACGTGGACTTGTAAAAGTCGATAAGTACAGCAATTCTCCATAGAAAGGGTTGTCGGGTACACTTTAAAATCAAGTCTACCATACCCACTCTGAATTTCTCATCACATCACATTGCTCCCACTTAGGGTGAACATTGTGCAAACATTTTCACGTAACCTTATTCGTCAAAATATGGTAGGATTCATTTTATAGCGTTCTGTCCATCCAGTATACACTTGTTTACTGGCTTTCTCCCGGATGCTATTTTGTTCCTGTCCAAATGTAATTTGTTGTAAGACCCCCATATATTAATGTTGGGAGCAGAACCAGGAATTCGGACACTTTATAATTAACATTTAAATACCTAGTACTATGATAGTAGGCGAGCGCGCCCATTGTACACGACACTTTTAGACCCCGTTTACACGGATTTTTTGTGACGACTCGATAACAATGAAACGTTCAATAAGTTGAGTAAAAAGGTTCCATGTTCATTAGAAAAAGTGGTCAAGTATACCTTCTACCTAAGCGAATATGCAGGCCAAATTGCAGACTCGTGCTTGTAGCTCAATATTTATAACGTTCGAAAAAAGTTTGCTGTTGTCGCTGGCTGTCGGAGACAGTCCGACAACTGTCCGACAACTGCAATCGTTTTCAAACGCCTTTAACTCATGAGCTGCAAGCACGATTGTGCAATTTGACATGTGTATTCGCCTAGGTAAGATGTATAATTGACCACTTTTCCTCATAAATATGGAACATTTTTACTCAACTTATTGAACGTTTTATTTTTGTTGAGTCGTCACAAAAAATCCGTGTAAACGGGGTCTTACACTTTTTTACACGTTTTACACTTTCTCAGAAGCGTAAAACAGCACCATGCGCATGAAGAACTTGCTTCCCCTGTACCCAGGTATGTTGGAAGGGAATGCGCAGCAAAGCATACGGGTACTTTTATAAACGTAAAATTGTAAGTATAAATACCCAGGTATGTTGGGTAAGCGTAAGTATTATTTTGCACCTCTGGTATTTACATATTCACTGTTGTAGTTGTTTCAAATGTAACCTAGGGCTGGGTGAAACTGAAAGGTTGTTGTTTGATTTTGTACCTGATTTGTGTAAACTGATGCCTGAATTTGATGAATTCGGAAAATTCCCTTTGCTGCATACTTCTTTTTATCATCCCCGTTTAACTTTTGTAAAAAACGTCTGGTTTTACTTATTTTATTATACCTAAAGATAAATAGTTCTGTGTCATCATATATGTACATCTACCATATTACCCCGAATTACCACCCCTCGAATTAACCCCCCCCTCAAAATGTGTGGGGAAATAATACCCCCCTCGAAATACCCCCCCCCCTTCGGAATGATGTACGTCATGTACATAATAAATACGTCATGTATTCAATGTACATGATGTAAATATATTACTGCTAATTTGCATTGCATCTACACATAGACTAGTTTGTGTACCTAAGCTATCTACGTTTTTATGTCCAAATATATCCTGTTTGGACACATTTATTACTAGTTTTGGGTATGCAAATGCCTACTATTTGCTACGATCCTTGCGAAAATTTCTGACGAAAGAATAAAACCACCCTCGAATTAACCCCCCTCAAATTTTGCTGGCGAAATAATAAACTCCCATGGGGGTTTGTCGAGGTAATACGGTGTATAAATATATAAGAAGTGATAAATTGATAATGTATTGTCATGTCACTTTTGTAATGGCATTGAAAGCCGTGGAGCCATGGTTTCATCTTGTCTGCGTACTTTTGTCCGGGTCGGGTATCACTTGCCAACGCTACCCGTTTATCTGGCACAGTTTAGCCAGTTAGTTAATTGTGCGGACGGAAGCTCGTTCTGTTTGCGTGTCATTGCGTGGCGCCGCGGCAAAATTGCATCCTGGTCCCACATTCAATTTGGAGGTAAGAAGGCTCGCTAAGCGTACATAGAGACAGTCACGCAGATTTATTTTGCAGATTTGGACCCCTGTGGGGGTTCATATCAGGGGTATTCTAGTTTTTGACCCTCCTGGGGTTTGTGATGATAGCAAATCGCTTCGTCACGGATATATAGCCGAAAGGGAGGGGGGGGGGGGGTTGCGGTGCGGGGATTCGATATATAGGTTTTTATAGGTTTAAAAGACAAAAAATCGCTATAAGTAGCTAATAAGCACATATTTATATTACAAAAATTGCTGAAAATAAGAAACATGAACATAAATTAGTGATTTTGAAGGTGAAAATCTATAAAAATGTATGAAAATTGATGAATTTGAGCAGAAATTTGGGTAAAATTTATTAAAAATTGCTCCAGATGGCTAGATAGCTGGCCGATTTGGGGGGTGGGGGTCCGGGATAGTAGCCAACAAGTTTGCATTGGGATAGATGGAGGGGGCGTCCAGGATGGCGCATTTCGGGGCACCCCTGCTAGACCCCATTGAAGCGGGTCGTCTCGCGCCTGGCGCCTTATGTGCGCCATACCTTCTATTTGAAATTGCGCCCTGCTCGTGCACTGCTCGATTTTCCGTTCATACAGACTTGAGGGTCTTTAAAGTTTGACTAAATGTCACGCTGTAAACATTGTTTGCGTGGTAAACTAATATCGATGTCTTAATAGTTTTGTCATTTGAACAAATCACTCAAGTTCATAAGTTGATGCATTACATTCATGCATTAGACATTCATGCATTACGCTGTACTTGAATGATTGATTTTCAAATTTTTCATCGGAAAGTAGCTTTTTTACTGGTCTTATGGTTGTATTTTTTGTGCGTGTTGAGAGTCTTTTCGTCGTTCCCCAGATTTGATTTGTGTACTGATTCTTATCCCTTCTTTTCTGTACCATTGCATATTTTGTCAAGTTAAGAATTACCATGAAAGGTTGTAATAATCGCATTTTAAGCATTCGAAAATCGTGCGAAATGTAGGGGTTCAGTTGGGGTGGGGGGCCGGGGGGGCTTGCGTTCCGAATATCTAGTCCTGTTTGTGATGGGGTTCAACGGGACCCCTATGCCGATTCCGATTCCCGAAAATTTCGGGATTCAACGATCTTGATACCGACAATTTGAAATCCCGAACTCGAACCCGAAAATAAAAAAACAATCCAGATCCCGAAAATTTTAAAAATGAATCCCTGTCCCGAAAAGTCGATTCCATTTGAACCCTAGGTATTTTGTAATAGCGATTCCGCATAAAAACCCACGATCCCAGAACTCTGGGACCAATTTCACAAGTGAACAAGTTACAAGATGATTAGTATTTATTTTTGTTTTTAGTTTTCTTGTCACTTAAAAGTTCTTTGTCAATTTTCTTGTCAATTGGCTGCGACTCGCATTGTCACAACAGATATTTATCTCATAAAAAAAAATTTACCATACTACCTCGGATTACCCCCGCCACCTATATAAATACGCCCAAAAATTCAAAATTGTCAGATTTTTTATCACCCCAAATGAAATTTGCACCCATTAGAATCAAGGTCCTGATCCATCTCGCAGTAATGAAATTGTATCCGTCTTAGTAATTTTAGCCAATTTGGGTTCCATTGAGAAATTTGTGCGTGCACTTGTAAAGTTGCAACTACATCTTTTAGTTCATTTGCATGTGCAGTTGCAGTGACTTATTATGTTTACTTCCAGGTGCCAATTCCAAGCCCTGTAAAGTGTAAAGTAAAGTGTCAAATGTAAAGTCAAATGCAAAGTAAAGTGTCAATTGTCATGCAAAGTTCAGTAATAAAATCTTTTCTTTTTTGTTTTGATTGTCACTTAACTTTGCATTTGACTTTACATTTGACGATTGGCTACCTATCCAACCCCCCGGAGGGTCAAAATCTAGAAGACCCCAGGGGGCAGTCCCAAGCCCTGTAAAGTGTAAAGTAAAGTGTCAAATGTAAAGTCAAATGCAAAGTCAAGTGTCAATCAAAACAAAAAAGAAAAGATTTTATTACTGAACTTTGCATGACAATTGACACTTTACTTTGCATTTGACTTTACATTTGACACTTTACTTTACACTTTACAGGGCTTGGGACTGCCCCCTGGGGTCTTCTAGATTTTGACCCTCCGGGGGGTTGGATAGGTAGCCAATCGCTCCTCCGGTGGGATAGATAGCCCCCCCTATCTGTAACTATCTATAACTAGGGTTCAAACGGGACCAGATTTTCGGACTGGGACCGGGACCGGAAATTTTCTAGTGTCGGGACCGGGACTGAGGTGTCGGAACCGCGACCAGGACCGGCACTGGCTTTTTTCAAATGTCGGGACTGGGACCGGGACCGGAACCACCCCAGTCTCGACTTATTGCCGAATCATGCACCGGGCGGGACTATGTAAAAATAAGTAATGATATGATGGTGTGTGTTGGATTTGAGGGTTGAGTTGTTTTGGTTGGTTAGTATTCATAGTGTTCTCACAATGGCTGCTATCACACAGCTATATTGAATCAAATGGGAAGTAGTATCAGTGAACAAACATCACGATTCTCAACATATTCCCCCTTTTCTCCCTTAAGAAAAGGATAATAAGTTGAGGGATAAGTTAGGTTAAGGGAGAACTGGGTTAACCAAAACCATCACACTTTCACTCTCTCTCTGGCGAGGCCACTGCAAGCAACTGACTGGTACCTCCCTTGCCAGTGTGCTCTTGTGTTTGTCTGGATCACTCCGGTGTGACAGTGGACACCGCGAGCTGACAGCACTGAAGGAGACCTCTTTCCCACCTGTGAAGCATTGCTGCTGTGTGCCCAGCGGATGGGTGAGCAGGTGCTGTAGGTGCAGGTTCCTTTGAAGCTGGATAGAAGCAGCTTGTTGGCACTGGTCTGCTGTGTGCCCAGCGGATGGGTGAGCAGGTGCCAATGAAGAGCTTGGCAGGTCAGCACAGCCATTCAGCAATGATGCAGCCATCCCCTCTGCATTGAATACGGTTTAGGTCGTCCACCATGTTGGATTTGAGGGTTGAGTGGTTTTGGTTGGTTAGTATTCATAGTGTTCTCACAATGGCTGCTATCACACAGCTATATTGAATCAAATGGGAAGTAGTATCAGTGAACAAACATCACGATTCTCAACAGTGTGGTAAAAATATCCAACCAATGTGCTTCCCACACAGTATTTCCACTGTGTAAAATATCACTATTAATGTAGGTATTAGCCTTATCTTAGAATATTTTTTCATTTCTTGCCGGGACCACAAAAAATTCTGGGACCGGGACTGGGTGGTCTGGACCGGGACAGGGACTGGCCTTTTATTTTTGAATTATTTTTCGTTTTTTTTTGTGTGAAGTGTACGCATACTTTGCGGTCCGCCGTGAAAACGTGAAAAATATATATTTTATTGGACAGTTGAACCTTACTTACGGATGATTTGTTTTGTGCTTGAAAATATAAATTTATTGATACCCGAAGGGAAAGAAAGCATAAATAGGTATTTTACTTCACTTTTTATATCTTCATTTTTTCACACTTATGAATGGCTCAATCGTTGTCTTAATTGCTTTTAAAAAGATAACAACAACTAAAAAAAGTACCGGTAAATCTAGTTGACTTTCTTCAATTTAGAGTATTTTAAATTTTTAGAAAATAGATCGCCAGTGTGAATTAAGAAAAATTCTATACATGGATGTTTATATTCAATAAGTTTTGGTAGTTACCGTATATCCTTGAATAAGTCCCGAGGGGAGTTGAGGGAAGTTATGTGAGGGAGAGTTATTTTTTCCTCGGAATACTTTATACTTAATTCATTGTGAGTGCATTCTATTTATCAACTCATGTAATCCTGGGGCCAGTTCCGCAAAATGAGAAGTGAGAAGTGAAATGGCAAAGGCGAAGTAAAAAAAAACAATTAAAAAAACAAGTAATTTCTCTCCGCTTTTGCCATTTCACTTGCCAATTCAATTGCCATTTCACTTCGCCTTTGCGCTTTTACTTCACTTCTCACTTCGCAAAAAAATTGCAAAATACCTAGTGCTCAGTTCAGTACTAAAAATTTTTGTGGGTTTTTTATATAAAAAAGGTTTCGATGGGTTGGTTTTTTTAAACAACATGTTTTTTAAAGCAATAAAAACCTTTGAAAAACCCCGGCCATCCCTAATAATATTCTTAAAGGGGGGAATTATTCAAGGGGAAATTATTTTTCCCTCACTGGTCTAATAAGGTCTAATAATTGAAGCAAATACGTAAAATAAATGTGCTAACTATAAATGCATCCTAAATAAAAGTAAATAAATATCACCATAAATATCACACTACAAATTTGTCATGTATTTATTCTAGTAGTAAACTAGGAGAAATATTTGCATTGCAATTGGTACACAAATCTTAAAAATTTGTTTGTTTCAATGCCAGCTGGCAGAAGGATTTCTAAATGGAAGTTGGATTCATGTCATAGTTGTTTATTTTTAATAAATGAATTGACATTTACTTAAAAATACACATACTTGAGGTGTATTGAATAAAAGTGCACTTACTTTTACATTTTCCATGAAAAAGTACCCACTTTCACATATTCTATGACGAAAATCACCACCTTCTACATTTTCCTGGAAAAAGTATTTTTACTTGTGTTTACTCATGAGTAAAAGTATAAAATTCCGCTTTACATTTTCTGTACTCTGGAGTAGGGTTCAAACGGGACCGCGGTCCCTGTACATGGTTCGGCAAAAAGTCGGGACTGGGGCGGTCCCGGTCCCGACAACTCAGTCCCGGTCCCGGTCCCGACATTTGGAAAAGTCAGTCCCGGTCCCGGTCCTGGAATATTGTAGCGGTCATGGCAAGGGATGAAAAAAACATCTTTTTCAATGACCTGGGTTTAACAATGACGTTTTTTTATAAAATGGGTTTTTCAAAGGCTCCCAAATATAGTCACAATGTTGTCAACGTATACACGTAAATATGCCAGGCAAAAAGCAGTACTTTATGATGTTATGCATAGCAACGTTCTGATAGTATTATAAGTGTTGAGTTCTGCCAAAAAAATGTTTATATGTCAACATGTTACATAAATAGGTACCGTATTACCTCGAAATACCTCGAGGGGGTTTATTATTTCGCCAGCAAAATTAGAGGGGGGTAATTCGAGGGAGGTTATATTCGAGGGGGTCTATTATTTCGAGGGGGGTCTATTATTTCGCCAGAAATTTTTTGGAAATTCCCCATTTTGGTCACTGTCCCGGTCCCGACAATTGATAAAAGCCAGTCCCGGTCCCGACATTAGAAAAGTTATGGTCTCGGTCCCGGTCCGAAAAACTGGTCCCGTTTGAAGTTAAGTAAATTTAACAACTCTGATTCATGGTTGTATTTGTTGTATGTTTTTTTCTGTATCTACCGTAAATCCTCGAATAAGTCCCCCGGGGAGTTATTTATTCGTCAGTAGTTTTTGACGGGGAAGTTATTCGAGACGGGGGAGTTATTCGAGGGGGAGTTATTTTTTCGTCAGAATTTTCAGTGAAATGTACGATTTATTTACTGAACAAATGGGTTAAATTTGGTAACATAATCATTTGTAGGAGCACATAATTCGCAATTTAAGCAGTGAAATCAATCTATGTGAACTCTGGCTGCAAGATTATAAGTATATTTACATATTAAATACATAAAACATTTTCTGTAAATGTGAAAAAAATTTCTATCCATCAAAGTGGGGGGGGTATTCGAGGGGTGAGTTTTTTTTCCTCACGCTCACAAGAGGGGGAGGGGGGACTTATTCGAGAGGGGTGAGTTATTCGAGAGGGGGGACTTATTCGAGGATATACGGTAGTTTTTCTTTATGATAGGTTTCTTTCTGTCAATTTCTCAGTTGGCACATTTTGTATAACGTTTATATTTACATGACACGTTTACATAAATACTTGAATGAAATATAAGTGTTTTTATGTTTCTCGACATCTTTTTGGTATTATAACAGGTATATGCAAATAAATTTGTGCCGATATATTTGTTGCATTTACCTATGCGCGTTTACGTAGGTAGTCAAGTACACATGCTAAGTACCGGACAGATAATTAAATAATGGTTGAAAGTTGCCCGGATATATTCTAGCACATTTTACGCGCACCTCTACGCTTACCTTTACTCGCACGCTATGCATTTCTCTGAGTTACACACTCCATCCTGACGTTATCGCTAATATAAAATCAAAATTATTCTAACAAAAAAGGCTCAAATATTTCAGGAAATGAAATCAGCTTTGGTGAAAATCGTATTATTTTTTAGGATCATTCACGGAATTTTCTGACGAAATAATAACCCCCTCGAATTAAACCCCCACTCAAAATTTGCGGGCGAAATCATAAACTCCCTGGGGGGTATTTCGAGGAAATACGGTATTTTAAAAAAATAAGGCGGGGTCGCGTATTTACGCAAGCATCATCGCATGTTTTTTTCCTAGAACGTTTTTTTGTCCTTTTTGGAATTTAATAAACTATTTCTAAAAGTCGAGAAGTCCACAAAATGTAATATTAAATTTTCATTTTCAATTCACGGCCTGTGCACCGTGTCCGATAGTGTCTACTGTTAACTTCCAAATGTTGAAAATCAAGTGACAAATTTTCAGCTCCTGCTCTCAACATTTGTATATGTGAAAAATAGGGTGTCCACAAAAACCCCATTTGGATTAGGTATGCAGAAATGTTATGGAAGGGAAATGGACTTGTCGACTTTTTGCACGCGACCACATTTTTGTTCCGGCTCCGTTAAATCGGCCTTATATGCAATTTATGGACTTACCGTATTTCCTCGAATTATCCCTCGGAGTCGGGAGGTTTATTTTTTCAGAGTGGAAATTTTGAGACGGGGTATTTCGAGGGGGGTTAGTATTTCGTCAGAATTTTTTTGAAATCCCAGTACTCTATTGTTGTTTGTAACGTACACGGATGTCGGAAAATGCAACAAAAACCGTCATGTATATGGCTCTATAGACTTATATAAGTACGTAGACGGTATAAACCCTGTTCTAACATAACACAGTCATTGTTTTTAACATGTGTTCTGCGTTTCCCGGATCACAAACCGCAGCTTTTGTCATTTACGTTCTCTATACACTATATTGTGGGGGGGGGGGTATTTTGAGGCTGGGGCTTGTAAATTCATAGTGTCAATTTTGAGGGGATATTTCGAGGGGGGTTTTGAAGAAATACTGGTACCTTATGGCCCTAACTGTATATTTTCAAAATTTCTACTGGTCGACTTTTAGGTTTCGACGCCTCATTTTTATTGATGATGACGTCAGACCTGGCGACATTTCAGGATGTAATTCGGGGTAATACAGTATATTTATTTATGTGGGTTTGTATGTAAAATATGATGCAATATACTGGAACCTGTAATCTATATATTTAGATATGCATAGGTACACTGCAGCGACATTACACCTTACAATGAAATCTACCATATCCCATCTGAATAGGACAACAAACATAAAAAAATTCATCTTATTTATCAAAGCAATTTGATGAATTTGATGAAAAATATGTTTTGTGTTTGTTCTTTTATTCATATGGGATATGGTAGATTTCATTGTACGGTGTAATGTCGCTGGAGTGAACATTAAATGTACACATGTAAACAGTTCAATATACCTATATTTTATATTTAGCACTGAGCGGGGCCAATATTCATTATTCATTATTTCATTCATAAATTACATCGTGGATAAAAAGTAGTTTATGATGTTTGCGCAATTTGCATTTTTTGTTGTGTTTATTGTGGGCGCGATTGCATTTATTCTGTAATTTTTACTATTCGAAATGTTTTATTAGTGCATAAATAAGTGAGTAAATACTTTTTAGTGTTTCTTAACTATCTGTGCATATAAATATATGTTCTATATTTGACATGCTGATATTAGGCGATATTTTTCCCCAGAACATCATATCATCATTTTCCCCACTGTGCAGACCGCAATAAGAATTTTCAGGAGAGGTATTTGAAAATAGGTTTACTCAATATTTTTTTAAAAAACCCACAACAAATGTTTATTTTGCAAAATCATGCCTGTCTTTCTAAAAACTTTTAATATCACACACAAAAGTAAAATCTCATCTGACACTGAACCTACTTGCGCCTCAGTGAGTATGGCGGGCGTTTTTCTACTTTGTTCACCCTAGGTCCCCAGCCCTACGTTGGAATCCACGCCCTACCCACACACTAGATACACCGAAGACACGTAGAGGTGTGCAAAGCGACCCACTCGCAGGGTGTGCGACCGGATCCAGATCGGCGACGAGTTGGTGGCGCTCGACGACCGGGTGATCGCCGACAGCGGCGCCAGGGCCAACGACACCAGCGCCATCTTGGCTGAGATACTCAACGAGAACAAGTCCGTTGCCGGCCCTACTCGCGCCATTTTGTGCACTATTTTAATGCAAGTTTCAGCTGAAATTTCGACCAAGAATAACGTAGATCCTGAAATAAATATCCAGGGGAGTTTTTCATCAGATTTTTTTAACTGAGGATCGTTATTCTTTTCTCACTCAACAGGGTGGTATTCTAGTATGGACTTATTCGAGAAAATACAGCAACTATCACACCAGAACCCTAGGCATATCTCTCACTAGAAACATCCATTCCCTTACAATAATACAATTTCGCCCTGAAAAATACAAAAAATGTCATACCTGAACATTGCGAACGACCCCCGCCCAATGTGCCAGCGAGGATCACCGAGACGAGGTGACCGTGGTGGTGTCGATCGCCCGCCAGCGCCCTGCGCCCTGCACCTCCTCCAGTCCGTGCCCCACAGCCAACGCTAGGGCGGCCAGCCCTACCAGCGCCCTGCAACCCTCGCCCGGGGTCAAAGCGGGTCGCAGTGAAACACAGTTGAGCAGGGAGTTTGCGACTGCCGATACTGCCGATAGTGTCGCTGCTGACGCTTCCGTTGGTTTGCAGGGTTTTTTTAGTTTTAAAACTACGATTAAACAAAAACCGTGACATGTAAATGGATAGGTGGTATGGTTGAACTTGTCGGGTATGTGATGTTGCTTTTGGGGGTTGGAATAGCTAGGCTAAGCGCTGAAATCAACTTAAATTCAAGTTCAAATCGAATATCAGCCTGGTCCCAGACCCTGTAAAATGTCAAATTTAGTTTTTCTTACCGGTCCTTTGAAATCTTACAAGGTATTTTTCGTGACTTTTGAGACTGCACAACATTTATATATTCAAATGACATTTCTCAGATCCTCAAATTGATCATAAGTCTCACCCCCCCCCCTCCCCCAGCAAAGCGAGCGTGAACCGGCGGCGCCGCCGCGCAAACGCCGCAGTTTGAGACAGAGCGGGGAGGGCAGCGGGGAAGCCACGCCCGCCAGCCCGCCGGGCAAGCACTCGCCCGCCAAGCCCCCCTTGCCCCCCAAGCCGTCGCATTTGGTTCGTGTTTGTTTTTGTTTTGTTGGGGGGGGGGGGGGGTGCTACGCACGATACGCTGGTTTTCGCCAGATTTTTTTTGGTTTTTTTTTGCTTAAAATATTAGGTTGTAAACTAAATAACCTTAATTTTTTGCGATTTCACATTCATGCGTCTCATTCTGTTGTACATTGGCGGATTTTAATGCCGTTCGAGTATGTTGGAGTTTGGAGTTGGGGCTATGACGAAATCTTTTTGTTTCCTCGAAAAATCCCCCAGTCCCGAGATAATGGGGGTCTATAAAAAGGTGGTCATTTTGAATAGCCGATCTGGACGTTGACTTTGAAGCTCCATAAATCGGCCATTTCCAGGCCGATTTGAATCAGTTAACACTTAAAATGATCGGTTACCATTTTTGTGGTCGGATTAGTGATGTTTGAATTTCGTATGCTGATTTGACCCGGTTTTTCAACACCAGAAATTTGTGTTTCTGACCATGCTATCATAAACTTTAGATAAAGAGAATTCATCTGACGCAAATTTGTTTTAAAATATATCTTTCCAATCAAACGTTATAGCACTTTGAAATTTAGCCTCCTAACTATAGGAAAAGGTAACCGCATAAAGCGGCGGGAATGCAACTTCTCCATATGCATATCCTTTACGCATCTCTGCATGGGAGAAGATTTGCTCAACTTACATCACTACCCGACCACAAAAATGGAATCCGCAAGTTTTACTGATCATTTTAAGCGTTGATCGACCCAAATCGGCCCAGAAATGGCTGATGTATGGAGCTTCAAATATCCGTCCAACATCTAGATCGGCCATTCAACACGACCACCTTTTTATAGACCCCCCTTATCGTCATAGCTCCAACCCCAAACCCCAACATACTAGAACAGCATTAACTTCCGCAAATGTACAACAAAATGGGACGCATGAATGTGAAATCGCACAAAAATTAAGGTTATTTAGTTTACAACCTAATATTTTGTGTCGATCAAATTTATCAATGCCCGCACTGTTTGAAATTCTTTTTTAAGGATAAAATTTGCTTATAAAACAAAAGTGCACAAAATCGTAATTATTCGCAACGATTTCGTCCGCAGACGGCAAAGGAAAAGGGGTTCGAGTCAATCGAAAATGATTCCGTCGGTGTTGGCGATGCCGAGCAGGACGTCGAGGCACAGCTTGGACTGAGAGAAAGTGAAGGTTCGGTCAATTTTGATTGGGATCGCTAATGCAAGTTGACACGTGGCTAGAAAAGTTGTGTAACGTATTTGCTCGAATAATATGCCAGGGTAATTTTTATCCCCCGGATAAATTTTATATTTATAGAAAGCATTATTATGCAATCTAGGTAAAAAAATTAATGCAGTTAACCCGTAATGTTAACCCGTACATGTCTAATAATAGATATTCATCCCCCAAAAATGGATGAAAAATGTAAATGTTTGTCGTCACAAAAATACCGTGTAAACGCGGCACAAATCAACCCAGGAACATCAAAAAACCCAAACAATCACCTCGCAGCGGCGGCGACAGCTGATGCCGCAGCGCAGGAAAATTTAATAACAACCGGCCAAATTTCCGCCGCCGCGGCAGAAACTGCAGCGGCGCAAACTCAAAACCACCAGTCAGCTGTGAACTCGCCGGTGCCGGCTAAAAAACACAAAGATAAAAGCCGTGCGAAAAAAAGCTCCGGTTCCGGTTCCGTTATTATGGTTGGTTTTTTTTTGCCGTTTTCTTTTTCTCTAAATAGTCTGAGTTTTAGTTTTTTTGGGGCCAAAAAAATATAGTTTTGAAGGATTTAGTTATTGGACAGTTGCCAAGAGAATGTAATGCAAGGTGTGAAAAGACTTTGACAGAAAGCAAGAAAATCGCTTTGCCAGTGAAATTTAACTCTACATAAATATAAATAGTTTACCGACCACACACTTCGCATGTAGATCTACCATAAGTAGGGTTGGCCAATGTTTTTTTTAAACGTTTTTTATTTTGAAAAAAACGTTAAAAACAACAACATGAAGTCCGAAATGTTTTTGTTTTTTTAAAACATCGACCGAAATTTTTAGTACTAAGCACTAGGTATTTTGCAAAATTTTTGCGCGCAAGCGCGCAATTTCACACGCAAATTGACATTGGTGGTTGTTTTCATTGGTTTTGTGGCATTTTTAGTATCAAAGTATCCATTTATATATGCTACCATGGGTTAATAAGCCGTCATATGTCGGTGTAGTATATAATATTGAGGTAATGTGCTTCCATGTACCTCCACAGTGTGTAACTTCACTCCCAAAGTAACAACCTCCTTTTATAACCTTGTTTCATCACTATTCCGTGCCAAACTTTACCTGAAGTCACGAACATTCGACTATAAGGCGATATACGGACGTATTGACAAAAAATGAATATTTTTGACACAAATCACCACTTATAATGCTATCCCATGGCTCAACAGCCATTATATGGTCATATATAACATCACAGAGTATTGCCACTGTCTGATATACCTATATATTTATGTTGACACAAGGTCATATCTGTGAGCTTTTAAAAAAGACGTTTTAAAAAAAACAACGTTTTTTATTTAAAAAATGTTGTTGTTTTTTTAAAAACATCAAGTTAAAAAAAACGTTTTTTTCCAACCCTAACCATAAGAACCTAAATATCTGAATAATAAACCATAAATTCTATATTTTTGGACCGAAATACGTTGGTTTCGTTATGGGATAAATTAGGACAAATCTATCACATGACTTCATCCATAAAATGACACTAACAATATGCGCAAAGTGGGTGGTCATAGCAAAATGTAGCTGTCATTTCTGTGATCTTTCAAAGCATAGTCAATTACAATTCAACTTCACATAAATCCGTTATCTATTTATATATCTATTTATCTATCTTTTTGCCTGCAATAAATCTATTTATTTGCCGTCAGCGTCAGGTATTATAAAACCTCCCGCGTGTCAGTGTACTTTTTGTATATTTTATTGACGCGCTGCCGTCTGCCGCGGCTGCCAAAAACGGTGCATACGCTTACATTTGAGCGCTTTTGGCTCGCGACATTTGGTTTCCGTTTACGTAAACGCTTGTGGTATGTAAGTATTTAAGTACATAAGTTTGGATACACAACCGCTGCGGCATCTGCGCGTCCGAATTTGCGTCTGTTCTGCTGTTTTTTACAAGTGCACCGATTTGCAATCTTGTGAAATAGTTTATAACGGGGGGGGGGGGTATTTAGTTTTGCAGTTGTCAGTTATCAAAACTGACATTGAAGTGTTATTGGAGCAAAAACAAACAATATTTTCCTTTGTGAATGTTCATACAGGAAATGAAATTGCAGCCAAATCGGATTCATCTACATAGGAACATTTCGCATTCATGAACAATGGCTGCAGGCAGGGGTCTCGTAGATTTTTACCCCTGTGGGGTTTAGATGGATTATAAATCACTCTTGCAGATGGGTGGATGACTGAAGCATTTTCTGGTGCAAGGGGCTGGGGGCTCACGAGGGTCCAATATACAGTCATTTTCAAGGTGAATCAGGCAGATAACAGCAAAACATAGCAAAAATAAATACATATATAAGCACATATTTATATGACCAAAAATAGCAGAAAATAAGCCAATATGGCACATGTACTAGTGAGTTTGAGGGTGGAAAAGGACAAAATTTGATAAGGCATTCTAATTTTGAGTGAAAATGGGAAAAATGTCTTAAAAAATACTGCAGATATATAGTTAGATTAGGTGATATAGAAGATTGGGTAAGAAATTTGGGAGGAGGTTTAGGGTGGTATAGTAGCAAAAAAATTTTTCCTCAGGTAGCTATTCAGTTTCAATAATATTGTTATTTTATATATAATACAATATTGGATATTTTATACAGGGGTAGGCTAGATTTTAACCCTCAGGCGTTGGATAGATAGCAAATTGCTCCTCTGGATGGATAGATAGCTGATTTTTTTTTTTTTTTTGGGGGGGGGGGGGTTGCGGCGCGGGGGTTCAATATATAGGCTTTTTCAAGTTGTAGTAGGAAGAAAAGGGAGAGAAATCGCTAAAAGTAGTTGAGCAATAGCTCAAAATAGGTATATAAGGATATACAGTAAACACCTGCTTACACATAATTTTAGAATGAATTTTTTCTTTTATTTTTACACACTTGACATGTTGGTATACAATGTTTTATAGAGGATGGTTGAAGGTTCCATGTTGTGTAAAAAACTCTACCTCTAAGATGCCTCCATTAGAAAATTTAATTGGGGTGAATTTTATGATTTCATACAGGAACATAATTGTCAAAATTTTAAATTCACCCCCAAGTAAATTTGCGAATGGGGGCATTTTTTAGGTTTAGTTTTTTTCCAACTTGGAACCTCAAAACCCTCCTCTATAAAACATGCTAAACCAGCGTGTCAAGTGTGTCACCAAATGAAGCAAAAGGTGCATTTTAAAAGTTGGATTGGTATCAGAAATAAATGGTGAGTTCTTGGGATTAGTGTATCCAGGATTTTTGAGCGGGGGGGGGCTGCTTGTTTACGGAGGCCGGCGAGGGGGGGGGGGGCTCAGCCCCCCCCCCCTAAAATTTTAGCTACATAGTGGCGGAATGGCGCCATGGCGCTGGCGCCATTAGTAGGCGCCACGCCATGGCGCCATTGGCGTTGGCGTCAGCGCCATGGAATGCTGTATATGTATGTAAATATACATACAAAACAGCAAAAAACACAACATTGAGTGTATTTATAATGATTTGTGGCCACATAGAGCAAATCCGATGATAATACGTTATGTCTGGTGAAGAATGCGCGCTTGCGCGCAAAATTTTTAACGCTGACGTTGAAAAAATCGCATTTTCTGGTCACTTTTTGGTCTCGCCCCGGGAGGGGGGGGGGCTGCAGCCCCCCCCCCGCCCCCCCCCTGGATACGGCCCTGATTGAAATGCAACCCCAAATGTAAATAAGTGTGTACATTGTGGATAGTTTCACTTGTGAAATGGAACTAGTAGTCACAAATGCAGATTTGACTTGCAAAAGCCATTCTTGCCTAACTGTGCAAATAAAGTGGTGCATTAACTATAGCCACGGAAAATATATACATTGTTTGAAATTCGCAAATTAGAGTGCCAAATTTTGACAACAGTCCACTTTAAGAGTTATTGATGTTTTTACAAGTTTTGAAGGCTCCCGTCCAATTGTGATGACATTTGCATTTGATTAGGAAACGGAATGCTTAGAAGCTTTGACTTTGACAGCCCGCATTTCTTTTTAGAAAATAAAATTTTAGGTGGGGGTTCCTTGTTTGGGGAGGGGCACCACCCTCTTGTAAAACTATGTATTAATCTGTACCCCACAGAGTTTTTGTAGCTTTTTTGGAAGAGTCCTTTTTCGACTATTTTTATTTTATCGTTTGCTCCTCCACCCCAAAAAACATCTGAATTTAGTTGATAATTTATTTTAATTGCTATAGTTATTTGTTAGTTTAGGTGATACAATTTAGTTGATATGGTTGATTTGGTTTATATTTTATGATAATATTCTTCTTTATAAAAACGATATTATGGCTTTTTCTTTTGGCGGATCAGAGTATCTGATCAGATGTTTTAATAACCTTTTTGTTATTTTTCAATCAGCCAACTTGAAAATCATTTATGTTACATTCATAACTCCAATATGACAAATTTGTTTTTAAATACCCAAAGTACCTTCATTTTCACCCCCCCCCCCCCCCGTTTTGTCCGTCATCTGTCTCATTCTAGCCATCATAAGTCTAAAAATCTACTGAACATTTTTGTCAACGTTTTCAGTTTTGAATGACGTATTGATTGATGTTTTTATAGGCAAACTTTTACTGTTATCCGCGTGTTTCAGTACCTAGTTTCTTTTGTTATAACTGTATTTGACAAATGTGCAAAACACTGCGTTGCAACGTTGCAAATATGTAATTAGGCAAATGCATAGTATACTCGACGGACGTCATACTATGCACTCGCACTCATTTATGCCTCACGTTGGAAGTGTGCCAATGATAATTAAATCCTGCGATTTTTGTTAAAAAATACAAAACAGTCATTGCTGGAAATCGCATGTGTTAAATATCATTGGCTTGGCGCGTTTCCAGCATGAACCACACGTACCTGGCGTTAGGGATGGTCGATGTTGTTTTAACCGTTAAAAAAATGTGTTTCAAACGAAAAGATGGGTATCGAAACCGTTTTTTTGTAAAACATCAGCCAAAATTTTTGTACTTAAATATGCATCAGGTATTTTGCAATTTTATGCGCATTTATTCCATTGGTTTTAGGCCTTTTCAGTGTGAAAGTTTCCATTTATTCATGCTATTGTGTCATAATAAGCCTTGATATGTAAATGTAGTATATATATAATACCTAGCCAATGTCCCCCCACATACTTGTACAGTGTGAAACATCACTGTCAATGTATTAGCCTTATCTTAGAACCTTATGTAAGCACTACTCCATGCCGAACTTCACTTGAAATCACGAACATCCGACAAAAGGCGATATACATACATAACAAGTCTACATAAAAATGGATATTTTTGACAGAAATCACCATTTATAATGCTATCCCTTGGCCCCACAGCCATTCTATATTTAATATCACAGAGTACTAGCAATTGTCTGATATACATGTACATGTTGACCATAACTATATTTGGGAGTTTTTAAAAGAACCAGGGACGTATCCAGGATTTTTGAGCGGGGGGGGCTGCTTGTTTACGGAGGCCGGCGAGGGGGGGGGGCTCAGCCCCCCCCCCTAAAATTTTAGCTACATAGTGGCGGAATGGCGCCATGGCGCTGGCGCCATTAGTAGGCGCCACGCCATGGCGCCATTGGCGTTGGCGTCAGCGCCATGGAATGCTGTATATGTATGTAAATATACATACAAAACAGCAAAAAACACAACATTGAGTGTATTTATAATGATTTGTGGCCACATGGAGCAAATCCGATTATAATACCTTATGTCTGGTGAAGAATGCGCGCTTGCGCGCAAAATTTTTTAGGCTGACGTTGAAAAAGTCGCATTTTCCGGTCACTTTTTGGTCTCGCCCCGGGAGGGGGGGGGGCTGCAGCCCCCCCCGCCCCCCCCCTGGATACGGCCCTGAAAAGAACACTTTATTTAAAAAACGTTTTTATGTGTTTTCTTACACAGGGTCGTTAAAAACATTTTTCGGCCATTCCTTCCTGGAGTATATTTACCTAGTGAAGCATCGTCTGTGCGCGAGTTTTGATGATGTTGTGGAACGAAAAAAACATTTGGTGTAAATTTCTTTTGCACAATAAGGTTTGCGTGTGTAAACTTTGGGCTCAGTCGGAATAATTACGCAACTGACAACAAATGTGGTAAGTAATAAGTACTATTAAGTTAGTAACTATTAAGTGTTAAGTGGGGTTCAAACGAGCCTGGTTTTTCGGAGCGATATTTGTCACCTGGTGCCAGTCGCAGACCCTGTAAAATGGCCTGGAAATGTGAAACGACTTGTAAATAAATTTTTTCACTTTGGACACTTTGCTTGATGTTTTACATTTTTCAGGGCATTTTATATGACTTTTAACAGTTTCGGTGACATTTGACATATCCCAGGGCATTTTACAGGGTCTGGAACTGGCACCTGACACTGACAAGCTACTTGTAACTTTACTTGTTAGTCACTTGCTCTTTTAGAATCACAAACTGTCCCGACCTATTTACCACATTCGAAATGAAGGTGTAAAGTAAATAGTAACATTTCAACTAAATAAATATTTAATTCACATTGCACATTTCAATTTGCGCCAATCGAATGGCGCAAACATTCATTTGACCGCTTTGCGCAATCCCCCAGTTTTGGTTAGCAAATCTGGGCGGGCGCGGGTGTATTAATGCGGCACTGGGTGCCCTGCGCGGTCGTGTGCGGCGCCGGCCACTGCGTAATTGAGTTATCGACGACTTGGCTGCGCTATTGACTCGACTCGACTCGACTCGACTCGACTTGATCGCAATCCGCAGTACAAGCCATGTCAACTTTATTTGATTTGATCTAAATCAAAGGTTTTTGTAAAAATATGCTTGTATAATGTGTGGTAATGTAAACTTTATGTGTGCATTGAGTGGACATCTACCTATTTTATAAATTTTGTTAAGTGCTCCTGTTCATCCCCCTTCCTTGTCATTGGTTGGAGAACAAAAAATTGACCAAAAAATTTAGCAACACTGTCTACACCCAAAACTGCTGTTATATCCGTAAATGGTCATAATTTGCCATAATAAGTTATCGAAACTCTTTGAGAACCGACCCGACCCGACCCGACCCGGCTCGAATAAAATCGGGTCAAATCTGCAACCCAATGAGCCAAGTAGAGGCACACATAAATAGCCATTGATGCAGTGGCAATGGTGGCATATGTATTTAGAATCTGAATGCAAACCCTTTGAGTGACGCTTATTGGTTTTCGCCCGGGATGATAATTCGGTTTGACTAGAAATGGCTATTCATGCCTGAACGGATGTGAGGAAGTGAAATGTATAATATCTGTTTATGTACTTACGTATTCATGTGCGGCCCACATTTTATCGCAAGTTTGAATTGTATGCTTCTATTTTTTTGGAAATGCCTCATTTTGGATTTTGCAATTGGTGTTGGATAATTTACCGTACCGTACTGGGAGATACCGGAAACTTTACCATACCTTTTACCGGGGCTTCGTACCGTATCCCACGGTCCCACCCCGAGTCCGAATTTCATTGAATGCGCCTTCTGTGTTTTTGGTTGATTCTACTTTTTCAGACGTTTTTTTCTGTCTTTGTTTTCTTTAGAAACGTGCAAATATGAGGATTTATAAAGTCAAATTTTACACTTTTGTCCCTTAACTACAGTGTGATTTATGTGACACAGGATTTTATTGTTCCCTTCAATTGTGGTCTCGATTTGGGTTCGGTATTTCCTGGTTTTTGGTGTCATGTTAAAAAAGTTATCTTGTAAATATTTTTCGATTCGTGTTTGATCGGGTTCCAACATTTTCCGTATCCCGGTTTTCGATACAATTTTTTGTTGCCAAAACACAAGATCATTTTTGAAGGTGTAAATACTTGGGGATGAAAAATGACCCGTTGAAATAAAAATATATATATATATATATCACTACCGGTACTGTGAAAACACGAAATTCTTGAAAACACTAACACCCGGGGTGTTATACAGCTGCATAGCACCCCGGGGGTGCTATGCTAGGTTTCAAAAAGATCACCCGATTTGAATTGCTTAAATATTGTTTAAATGTTGTGCATGGCGCGCGCCAGTGATTGTAATTCCGCGGCACGCATTTTTTCATTGAATTGCTGCACGCTGGGAACCAAAAATGCCTAAATTTCGGTCGCAATCAACGCAGCGCGAGCACCTAGCCGTGCTACCAGCTGAATTTGAGGGTATTTCGTGTATAGCACCCCCTGACCTAACACCCGGGTGTTATTTATACAAGTTTTTAAAAAATGGTTGCTGGAAAGGGTCTCAAATTTGTATAGCACCCGGGTGCTTTACACGGAGAAATACGGTAATTTCAGCCGGCCACGCGGTACAGAAATGGTTGAATACATAAATATATGCATCGCTTCACTTTGAACGTGTACAGTCACCGTAGAAAATCTGCATTTATCTATTTAAAGACCTTCAAAAACAGCTGCTTCCACATATTTTCCTATACCTATAAATACATAAAAATGTTTTTGAACCATAGGCAGTTTACTCGCATAAATTTTCGACCACATGATTCATTTTACCGACTTCTACCTGATTTATTCATTCCAAACATTCGAAAAATAATTTCTTCTTTCTATATTTTTATTTATGGTTATTTTAGTCGCACGCGACACTTTGATGTACTGATCGGACTACATGCCAGAGTTTTTAAAATACCAGGATTTTTGGAAAGCGTAAACGTAAACACGTTTTACTAAAACCTAAGGTATTAGAGGAAAATACATGAGAAAACGTAAACATATTTTTCTCAGAATTACTTCTTACCTGTGTATATGCCTAAGCCATGACAAAAAATAATCCCCACTCCCACTACTGAAACCTATTCATGTTACATACATGCTGGAGCCAATTCTGAAAGTGGAGGAGTTAAAAAAAACATTTTACAATTGAGAAGTGAAACGATAAGTAAAATGAACTTGTTTGCACTTCTCACTTAGCATTGAAAAAACCTCTGACAGATTTATATTTAAAAAATCTCAGAAAATATATGTAAGATTTTCTGAGATTGATATTTTTTCACGATTTTCTAGAGAGATTTAATTATGTTTTCTTTCTGAGAGATTTTCTGAGGTTTTTAAAAATATCAGAAAATCTCTCAAATTAAGATACCGTATTACCTCGAAATACCCCCATGGGGGTTTATTATTTCGCCAGCAAAATTTGAGGGGGGGTTAATTCGAGGGGGGGTTTATTCGAGGGGGGGTCTTATTATTTCGTCAGAAATTTTCGTAAGGATCGTAGTAAATAGTAGGCATTTGCATGCCCAAAACAGGTAATAAATGTGTCCAAACAAGATATATTTGGACATAAAAACGTAGATTAGCTACACAAACATGTCCATGTGTAGCTGCAATACAAATAAACAGTAATATACATCATGTACATTGCATACATGGCGTATTTATTATGTACATGACGTACATCATTCCGAAGGGGGGGTATTTCGAGGGGGGGTTTATTATTTCCCCAGCCGATTTTGAGGGGGGGTTAATTCGAGGGGGGGTTAATTCAAGGGGGGGATAATTCGAGGTAATACGGTAGTTATATTTATTTATATTTTTTTCCAGGGTTTTTTTGAGAGAGATTTAATTACATTTTTTCTCGAGAGATTTTCTGATATTATATTTTATTATATTTTCTAAAAATTGACGATTTTTTTCAATTATATTCTCACTTTACTTTAATAATATTAGACTGCATTATTATTAAACATATTATTAGACTGTTTAGTATCTTTCCAGTAAAACTTGTTGTATGGATTAATTCCTCATCATAAATTTCATGAGCAATCCACCAATCCATCACTATGTACACCATTCCAAACACGCATCTTTCCCTAGCTCAGCAGATATGCGGGTATTGGCACGCGAGGCAAAATAATTTGAGGGTGTAATTCAAGGAAATACTGTAAACTCAACATACCGTATTACCTCGAATTAACCCCCCCCCCCCCCTCGAAATACCCCCCTAAAATTGAGTGTAACGTGAACGTACATGACAAATACCGCAGTTTGGGATCTGGACAATGCAGAACACACGTTAAAACTGATGATTGAGTGACGTTAGGGAAGGGTTTTTGTGTATATACAGTAACTGTTATATATGCCTATAAACACATAAACATCTATGTAATTGTTCGATTTTTCTACGTCTGAGTATGGGGAATTTCCAAAAATTTCTGGCGAAATAATAGACCCCCCCTCGAATAACCCCCCCCCCTCGAATTATCCCCCCTCAAATTTTGCTGGCGAAATAATAATCCCCCTGGGTGTATTTCGAGGTAATACGGTACGTATTGTTAGGTATACAATTTTGTTCCAGTTATATTCAAAAACGCTTCACCCAAAATTAAGATTTCATTTAATGGCTTCCAGTCATAGCTCTTGATGTCTTTCAATATTTCTTGTCTAACCGAATTAAATAGTTTTTTTTACATTCAATTTGTTTAGTTCAGCGCAAACCTTCAATTCAATCATAGGACAATCATGCATTTAGGCTGACATGCTCATTTTTGGGCTTTTTAAGCAAATTGTATGGCAGCATGTTCAGCTGGGAGTTTCTAGAAACCAAAAAATATATTCATTATTGCAATATGGGGTACGGTGTATTCAAATGCTGAATGTTATGTCAATAGCGTAAAAAATTCTTGTTACATATTTACATTATTTACAAATTTTACGTTTTCTCCATTACCGGGTCATTTACCAGGAATACATTAAAAAGGGTAATGATGTTATCAAATAATGTAAATGTAAGTATAAATACCCGGAATACCTGCGTAAACGTAATTACCTTTTTGCAACTCTGCTGCACGTTATTATTTTGCTGGATATATTTAGCACGTGAAAAATTGTAAACTGAATTCCCCCATGAGAGAAATAAAATGCGATGAGAAAACAATAAAAAAGTTTTTTCATTATGTTAAACTTGAATGTGTTCAAACGAGATTTATGAGTTTCCCAAATTACGATAGTGTACTAGTAGTTTGGATGGCCAATTTATGTCGCATATGCCCTACATAGTACAAGGGCACCAAATGTCAACTGGTTCCCTTGTTTCTGAATTTTTTCGGAAAAATTGGTGAAAAATAAAAATACGACATCAAATTCAAAATTCTGATCGGATTAAATTTCCAATTAATTCATCCACCACTTGGCCTTGGAAATTCGCGGAAAATTCAGCTTAAAATGACCCATTTTAGATTTTCGCACAGCAGGTGGCTTATGTGAAATTTCATTGAAAGATTGGTTTGAGATATGCGTTCAAATGTGTTATTGAAAGTCTATCAATAACTAATATACTTTTTAAAAATGTTGTAAATGCAATTTTGCGGTTCTATTCAAAGTGGGCCCGTACAGTAGTTGACATTTGTCTGTCAACTGGTCTGTGTCAACTCACGGCGACCTGCTGAAAACTGAGTTGACATTAACCAACTGTGTGCTAGCGGGCCGCCAATGCAATTTATGATACGCTCAACTATGTATTTAGGATAAACTTTTTCATTTCAAACAATTGTTTGTTTTTTTGCCAAAAATGCATGTTTGTATTTCTATCGTCAAACGATTTTTACAAACACTGGACATTTTTTCCAACTGTCCCGCTGTAAATACTTTTGTTATTGGTTTTCTTCAATCTTTGTGGATATTTCAATATTTCATTTTATTTGAGCGCATATTCTTACCGAGAATACAATTCAAATTGATTATAGAGTTTGGCGAAAACGCCGTCAAAAAATTGTCCCCGCCTTTGCTAATGTAGTAGTTGAGTGAACTTACTACAAGTTTAGTTCACTCAACTACTACACTAAAACAAATTCCTCAAAAAGCGTTTCTAAAAAAAAAGTTTGTCACTTCCTCCGCCTTTTTCTTTTTAAAACATCTTTCTTTTTAGTGCAGCTGCATACAGAAATATCCTGCTTGCAAGTTGTCAACTAAGACATAAGTAATTTTGGAGACTTACATTGCCGTCGGCCGAGTATATCTATGCACAGTAAATATATCATGGCTAAGAGTGTGATAAGCAAATTCAACAAACTCTGTCAACACGTGCGCCCAGCGACTGCACCGCACCGCTGCGGGTAGAGTAGAACGACATGGAACCTACCCCACATTCAAGCCATCGATTTCCAAGCCAAAGTATGTCTATAGGCAAGCCATAAGGCATAACATGATTAAGTCATATCAAAGTTACGAAAGTATGTAATTAGGTAACCCATTGTGTGTAGTTTAAAGAGCCATAGCATCGATTCGTAAGTTGCAGAACTAACATGCATATTTACCTATCTATTTTTCTCACCCTTTTCCATCACTACTTGAATCTGAAATGGGTGCAAACCAACACCAACCTAAGGATGTGCAGTTTGGCATTGAAAATATTTGTAAATTTACATGCAATACCAACAAATATTTTATAGCAAAATATACTGTAGATAAAAATGTTTCAGGTGTTTGACTGCTGTCATTTTGTGGCTTAATTATCAATGCAGTAGGTCAAATAACGACACACTATGTCTTACAAAATGAGTAAAAAACTGTTGATGGCTTTAGAAACAAGATACTGTAGGTTCAAAAATGGGCCCACACACAAGTCAACATCAAAATTCACATCAAAGAATTCAGCAAAATCGAGGTTTATGATGTGAGTTCAACTTTGCCTATTTAAAGTTAAAGTGTGCTGCTTTTTAGTTCTTTTTTTGAATTCACTTGACACAAATTCATGCAGTCAACTAGCGTAAGGGCCCAATGGCACACATTGGGTTTTGAATCGAAGGCTTGCGAAGCGCCCGGTTGAATAACGGCTTTGCATGTTGGGGCGCTTCAGTGATTCGGCGCAGCCTGCGGGGCACTGCATTGGGCCGGTTGAGAAGTCGCTTCCGGTGCGCACTGCAATGCACATTATACATACATGTGATGGGGGTGTACTGCGTATTGGGGCATGAGTGTGTTTAGCCAGTGTGTGGCTGGCATTCGCGTTTGCCTTGCGCACCATCTTACCGTAATTTGGTGAATAAACTTCTTTTGGGAGAGAGAAATTCTTTTCACTGTTATCGTATTCACATAAAATGGAGTGATTGTTCTTATACTCCAGCGACTCGACACTGTGCACTTATTTATGTCTCATGATGCAAGATTGACAGTGATAATTAAAGCGATTTTCGTGAAAATAGGTATGAAAAAATTTATTGTTGTGAATACTTGAACATGGTATATGGTACACATGAGTGCAAAGTGTCCGTTGAGTTTACGAAACTTGCAACATATTTACCAGTTGCAATCCGACTAGCAAGCTGTGCGAGTTCACTTATTTGCTGGATTATTCTGTTGCCAATTTCGCAAGTGCTTAAGTGACAAAAAAGACGTTCAGTGACGAGTCAAGCTGTTTTCAAGTGTCGCTTAAGTTTTGTATTACTTACCACATGACGATTTTATCACTAGTAAGCAACTTGTCACTTTTCTTTTTCCGGAATAATCCTCTGGTCCCCAATTGTGTGGGGGGGGGCTCGCTGGGATTTTTTCAAGGTGATGAGTGATTTTGAAGTGAAGGGGTAAATCGGGGGAAAGGTACAAAAATTAGTGATTTTTTGTGAATATCGGGATAAAATGGCTTAAAATTTTCTACTGATATGTAAATATATATAAGTAGCTAGGCGATTTGGGGCGGGGCACAGCCTTGCTGTAAAGTACATATACTCGGCAAACATGATACTCTGCCCTCGCATTGATTTATATCTCGTGTTGGAAGCGTGCCAATGATTGTTAAATCATGCGATTTCCATAAAAAGATGTAAAAATTTATCGATGTGAATATGTTTATGAATAACATTATAACAACAATCAATTTTGTGATCTTTTTATGAAACTCGCACGTGTTAACCATCGTTGGCACACTTCCAACGGGAACCACGTGTGCAAGCTGTAAAGTAACAGAAGTATACCGCATTCCCTCGAACACCCCACCCCTCGAAATACCCCGACCCGAAATGCATGTAATGCTAAAAACTGCTAAAAACTGGAAATACCTCCATCCTCGGATTACCCCCTCAAAATTAGCACTCTGAAAAATAAACCCCCTGGGGGTATTTCGAGAAAATACGGTATTCTATATCAGTTAGTCGCTTGAAAGTGTGATGCGTATTTATGTACATTACCTATTTATATACCACCTACATGCATTGCCCCGCAGCCACACATGCGCGTTGGTTTCGGTCTGAATTTATTGTATTTTGGATGAAATAAAAGGCGGAAACTTGACTTGGCTCGGATTGAATTTCATTCGCGCGTTCTGAGTGCTGCGATTTTGTGCCACATTTTTTGCGCTTTTGCGCATTCGATTTTGAAGTTCCAAAGTTTGTTCTAGCGATGTTGTTGGATATATATATATATATATAAATATATATATATATATATATATAAATATATATATATATAAATATATATATATATATATATATAAAATATATATATATATATATATATATATTTGTTGGTGCACGCACACGCAAGCTGTTTATCAATATTTGGCCATGAAAATTCTGATATAGAAATTCATTTTTGTTTGACAAGTCATTTTTACGCAAATGCATATTTTTATATTCTTTGAAACATTACCTAGTGCTATATTTGTCTAATGCATTGGATCAGGTCATAATAAATTTACTTGTGCTTCTCCAAAGTTAGGTCTAGTGCAAGTGAGATAAATTTATGCTTGAAGTGACGCAGCTACTCCCGATATACCGCATTTCTTCCAACAGAACGGCACCTTTGAATATAACGGCACCTTTGAATAGAATGGCAGGTATAAATTACATTGCAGTTGTGCCACGACTAGGGTTCAAACGGATATACATAATATATATATAATAGCTAGAAATATATAATAGCTGAAAATAGGCAGTTATATCATGAATTAGTGATTTTGGAGGTTGGGGGTCGCATTATACTCGCACTACGTGCCCAAAGGTGTCACACTATTGGAGGGGGTCGCACTCGCAATCATAGAGAATTTACGGTATATGCTTAAAATATATTAGCACCTAAATTACATGAATTTGAACATTTCACTGCACCTGTTTTATTCGAATAAGAAAATTAGTAGAAACGTTTGCAGTAAAAAATTGTGTTCCCAATACATTTGGACGTTGAGTAAACTAAAACTGCAATTTCCCCTGTGGGAATCGTTCCTGGGACCAATTCTACATTGGACCCACACACACTAGTTGACATCGTAAATCCGTGTCAACTGAATGTCAACTAAATAAAACAACATTTTTTTCAAAGCATCACACTTAACAGACAAAAAAATGAAAGTTAAGTGTCACGATATAAACGATATCATCTTTCACATAGAAAGTTGAAATCACATAATGAACGAGAAAAAAAATTGAATTTTTATGTCAACTAGTGTGTGTGGGCTAATTCTGTCATCTTTTTTGTGTCAAACATTCAGTAAAAAGTTTCCTATGAATTAATCGGCTGGCCATTCGTAAACTTGAAATTTCGCTTCTTGGAAAATCGAAATGAAAGTAAAACGTCACGTGGCAAATACTTGACACATGTAAGACTTGACTTGTCGTTGAAACTATGCGCCCAAATGCTTGACACATGTCTTGTCAACTTCACTTGTCACTTCTCACTTGACAAAGTTTGAAATTGCTTCACCCGCGTCCGGTTGTAAGCTAACTTCGTGTGCTCACTTCGAAGTGAACATTGTTGCAATTGCATTGTTTAAGTTAACTGGAAACTCAAACTGAACCGCTAAGTACATTGCGCGCTGCCTTCCATGAGACTAGGGATGGAAATTGATGTTTGAAAATTGATTTTTTTTCCCTGCAAAATGCCACAATAATAAACGGTTATTTTAAATTTTGTTTATAAGATTTGCCTTCTACTACTTTAATACCATAGTCGATATGGTTCCACATTTTTGAGAAGTATGAAACATCAATCTCAAAGAATTTACTTTGTTGTAAGCTTCTTTGAGCACTGTAACTTCAATTGAATTCCTGAACTCGACAAAAGACGATACACATAACGAGTCGATATAAAAAAGTTTTTTTTTGCTGAAATCGCTGAAATATTTTTTGTTGGAAATATCTTTTTTTTAATGTAAACTGGTGGCAAATATAAATGGGAAATCAGGTACCTCATTTTTCATAGCTATCTCACAGGGAAACGTGCAGCCCAATATGGCTGCCATTTGATGTGGGGCTGCCCACAACATTTGCCTACATACATGCCAAGTGGCACCCCCTGGCACCCCCCTGTTCTGCTGCTACAGATTGATGAATGTTTTTTTCCTATTTTTGTCCCGGCAAATATAAATTGGAATTTTCAAAAAACACACAAAATACAGCTGCAGTAAAGTGCACAGCCGATTTTTTTGTGTGCTGCCAACACAAGCAATGAATGCACTTGTGTTGGGTCCTTTTCAAATAAAATAAAAATTACTTATAGCTTTCCCACAGCCATATTTTGACTGCTGGTAAGTTGGGAGTATAATTTGGCCCCTGGTCCACTCACACCCACAAAACTTTCCCCCAGCAAGCAGGCATGGACCACAAAAACATGACAACAATGATTTTTAACTTTGTGATTATCAAAATTGTAGTTGTGATTGAAAAACTGTGATTTTCAATTTTCTGGGCATGACCTCTTCATTTGTTTATCCCAGTCACACTAGATACAGGGCACATTGCCTATTGGCCCCTATAGGTTTTTATCTAATAATTAGTGTCCACATTGGATGGGCACAAGTATTTTGTCATTTGCATCAAGACACTGCAGGCGCCAGACATGCTGTCAGGCGAGCGCCCCCTCTACGCAGGGCCATTTTTATGATTGGCTATAAAAAATACTGGAATGCAAAAATGGAACCCAGGAGCAGCCATATGTTGCCCCTGACACCAAACAAGCCAATTCTGGCCCCCATGTGCTCCATGAATAGTCTGGGATAGTGGATTGTTCACTTTTTCAAACCTACGTTTTTGTCCAAAAAAAATTTCATGTTTGATCAACAACGCCACCATTGTGTGGGGCTTCCGGTGGTTCTGACTGGGTAGAAAAGTTGCACATAATTACAATCTACCAATGTCAAAAAAACTTTTTGGTCTCCAATGTCCAGAAAAAAATGTATCAATAATTTTTGTTTCATCAGGAACAAAAATTTGTATGGAAGTCCCATTTATATTTGCCAGAAAAAAAAACATGAAAAAATTTTTTTCTGCATCAAGGGTGGCCTGAGGGGGGTGTCCCCTAGGGTATATATAGTAAATAGTTGGTGGCACCCTCACACAAGATGAAAGCCTAACAGCTTGCATGTGGGATTTGTAAAATACAATTAAGTGATTTTCCCATTTATATTTTCCACCAGTTTAGTTCCCCCTAGAATTGACCTCCTACCCTCCAAAAACCCCCAGGTTTGAGCGAGCGGAGGAAAATTAAACCCCCTCGAATTACCCCCGTCTGGGATGATGTACATCATGAATGCAAACTAGTTTGTATGGATGTGTTTTATGTCCAAATATATCCCGTTTGGTCACATTTATCACCAGTTTTGGGTATGTAAAAGCCTGTTCTTTACAACTATCCGTTACGAAAGTTTCTGACGAAATAAAAACTTTTTTCAAAAGTTGCGAAATGATATACCCCTCTGGCCCTGAGTATTTCGAGGAAATACGGTATTGGTTTTTCGAAGACAAAAACAAACAGCCAAAAATATTTATGTTTCCATCCCTAGTTCAGTGCACACACTAATGTGAGCACTGCTGACCGCACGTTAATATTGTTGGGTTTTCTTTGTGTTTCTGTTTGTAAATATTTCGCGTTTAGTGTTGGCGCCAGCTTTTGTGATGTCGCCAAGTTTTTTGAAGTTCCTGATTTCTGGGAAAAGTGCTTTTTTATATGGGCAGTGGACTCCTCACTTTCTATGTAACTTGAGTGAGCTAATTTATTCACAGGGTTCACCTTGAAAAACCTTTATTGAACCCGAAGCCCCCCCCCCCCCACAAAAAAATGCTCAGCTATGTATCTCTCCGGAGGAGCGATGTAAATATAATTTGTATGAACCCCCCTGGGGGGTTGCAAGTTCACTGCACCCCAGTTTATCCACGTGGGGCTGGGGCCAGTGAGGTGTGTTTGAGCGGCGTGGAAGTGCCCCCTGGCACCGCGTCGATGCGACCGCCATGGCTCCAGTGCCATCGATTCCCGCTTCATATGCATAAGTATATTCACAAAATTCACGCTGCTAGCTCGAAACACACGCAGCTCACATTTATTTATATGCGTACCGTACTTCTTCTAGTAGAAGAGCGCCGAAAAGTGTTTAAACTAGGGATGGCCAAGGGTTTTTTTCAAAGGTTTTTTTAAAATAAAAAACGTTTTATTTGATAATAAAAACCCGACCATCGAAACTGTTTTTTTTTAAACCTTGGCCAAAATTTTTAGTTCTAAGCACTTAGTTCTTTTTAGTTCACACCCAATGTGCCCCCACTTACTTGTGCAGTGTGAAACACAACTGCCAATGTGTTAGCCTGCTCTTATATCCTTATTAAACCACTTTTCCACACCAAACATTACTTGAAGTCACGAATGTTCGACAAAAGGCGATATCAGTAATAAGTCGACATAAAACATGTTTTGACAGAAATCACCACCTATAATGCTATCCCATGGTTCTAAAGCCATTCACTGGCTATCACAAAGTACTGTCACCTGTCTGATTTACCTGTATCTGTTGACTTATGACCATATGTGGGAGCTTTTGAAAAAAAACGGTTTTATTTTAAAATAAAACCCTGTTTTTGAAAAAAACGTTTTTTTTTAAAGAAAAAAACCCTGTCGTTGAAAAAAAACCTTCTTCGGCCATCTCTAGTTAAAACTAGTCATAAATTTCATCTTCTAATGGAACTCGAGCAATAGATTAATATCGAATCATCAATTTGATATTATATTTAACATCTATTTGAATGCTTGATCATTCTTTGTGTATTTGTGTTTTTGCACTCTTCCAACGTAATTTCTACCTGCCGTTCTTTCGGAGACTGCCCTTCAATTCGAGGGTGCCGTTCTATTGTTTTCGTGGGCTCAAAAACGTGCCAAAACCTGCCGTTGTATTAGCAGAAATATTATACTAGTCTATAGTATAGAATGCATTGCACACGTTTCAGTAAATATACGAGCGCACATGTGCGTGGCCGTGCGCCAGTAGCCAATTTGAAGACCTTAAATGGGAAATGTGACTGGGGAACTGCGTTTTCGTTCGCGTGTGGTTGCGTGTGTGCCGCCGTGACTGCACGACTGCAGCTGCCGCGGCCGCACTTGACGCTGCTACGGCAGGTGCTGCTGAAGGTAGCGTTGCCCCGCGCACTCGAGTCTGCCGTCGCTGCAGCTTTTCGGCTTCCAGCCGCATCACCGTCGCCATCCCCGATTGCGATCATTTTCGGAATATTGTGGATTTCGGTACCCTAAACCGAACCCGGAAAGTTTCTAATCCCAATCGCGATCCCGATAAAATTTCCATAATCCCGACCACCGAAAAATGTGCCAAATGACTTTTTTGCACTGAGAAATGTGAACGGAAACCTCCGGGTCCTGAACATTTTATACTAGTTCTCTGGCACGTTTGTAGTCATTATTTGTAAAAAAATTAGAGAAAACGCTCGAACATTAGAACTTTATCCAAAATCCCGATCGCAGACCCTAATCCCGATTCTGAAAATAAAAAACCGATGCCGATTCCGATCCCGAAATGTCGATTCTGTTTGAACCCTAAAGTCACATTGGATAAGGCTTCTCTGAGTTTTGAGTTTCATGCATGGGGTTAAATTTTTTAGATAAATACAAAAATACATGCATAGATTCCATTACCAGAGGTCGTTGAGAAAGCTTTGAATGTCTAGAAGAATTTTAGTAAAAAAATTGGGTACTGAATTTGTTGATATCGATAGTCGGGTAAGAGTCCAAAATAGATATTTCGATAGGAGAGGCAGATTGGGGTTACGCATGCAACCTCCCCTAGAAAACTTTAATGTATACAGATGTATTTATACTCCGTGGACGGAAAAAACGCTTCAGGAACAAAAACTTCAGGAAAAAAAACGTTCATCGCTTGCACCCGACTCCGCCTTTTCTTTTTGAAATATGTTTCTGTGAAAAAGCGTGTATAAGTATCCCGCTGACGCGTTATGAACTAAGACATAAGTAATTTTGTACGCATAGTTTGCGCTCTGGCGAGTACCTAAACGTAAGAACTATCTAGGTATGTGGATTCCGTTCAGGTGCAATTCTCAGTGCACGCGCTTTATCGAGCGCTTTGGAAATACGGGCGTTTTTTCACCACAATTTTTCCAATGGTTTTGCGAAGAGCGCATGTGACTTTCGTTATTTTTTAAAACTTTGTTCCAGTTTATCGGTCGGATTCACACGTTTTTTGTGACATCAACAAATTTCAGATTTCATTTTCGACTTTTCGACTTTTTTCTAATGACAATAGAACAAAACTTTTGGGTGTTGACTTGTGACCTCCCGATTGATTATGATTTGATCGGCCTCGACGCCCTGGGGCCAGTTCCGCAAAATGAGAAGTGAGAAGTGAATTGGCAAAGGCGACGTGAAACGGCAAGTGAATTGGCACAAGTGAAGTAAAAAGATAAAAATAAAAAGTAATTTCCCTTCGCTTTCGCCAATTTTCTTCTCAAGTCACTTGCCATTTCACTTGGCCTTTGCGCTTTTACTTCGCCTTTGCCATTTCACTTCTCACTTCTCATTTTGCGGAACTGGTCCCTGAACAACAAACAAACACCAATGTGCAAGACCTCATCGTGGACGCAAGATCACATTTGTCTTGTCGTAGCGCTTTTGTCCCAATTGTGCTATTTGGCTTGTTAATCTGCTGACAAAGGTGGAAACAAGGTGCAAGGGTTCGCAGGGCCCTTGTTTGATTCACGTGTATGCCCTCACACTGATTTACCTATCTGATGACAACTAGATCACACGTGTATGCCCTCCGTACATTTGCGCACTTCAAACAGCACTTTTCCTATTCATTAGCGACCCTGGTGAACACAATTCCGACAACAGGAAATGCTGCCAGAAATCCACGATCAGATCCACCTTTTTAATTTCACCGTATTTGCTTGAATACCCCCCTGGGGAATTATGTTTTCTTCAGACATTATTCTATTTTTTTTTGGGGGGGGGGGATTTTACTGAGGGTATAATCACTCAGAGCTTAAATGTATTTTGACCGAACAGTTTTCTTCTCACTTTTCGACTTGCTGAATTTATCCCTGGAAACACCCCCATATTTTTGTATTCACTGCTATTTATAACTTCTACAAATGCTAACACACATATCTGCATTGTTTAAGAAGATAGATGCAAATTGTTGTGAAAGCCCCTCATTTACACCGTTTATGGCACCTTTGTGAAGGGATAATTACTAGATTGTTGTGAAGGGTTATTCCGCGCGTCAATACTAAATATTAAGTGGATGCTGTTCTGTTACGTAGTAGTGTTTGTATTCGGAACCGGTTTTTCACCGGATTCACAATCGGAATTGCAGTTCCGATTTCTTGATCGGGATGAGCGTTTCTGGAGATTTGATTGAAAATTGTTGAAAAAAATTGAAATTTGATCAATCAGTGTTTTTGAATAGTATAATCATTGTTTTTTGTAAGTCAACTGAACAGTAATGTTAATTGTTCCAATCCCATCTAATTAACTCAATCAAGACTTTTTCGTTTCTCTTTACATTTCTTTCAAAAATTGGGTGGATCTGGCACCCAATTTTCGCGTGATTTTGTTCTTGAGAATGCGGTAACATTTTGATGTGATCCGATCACAGTAAACCTATAATTAGAAAATTCGAAATTCCACTTTATATACTACATTTCCGAATCGGAATCGTAATCGGAGTTCAAAGACTTTCCACTTTTCATGACTCTAGCGCGTTTCCTTGCAAATCACCTGTCGTATCTTTGCGTTTTGAGTAGCAATTTCGTCTCATTTGAATAACCTTACCTAAATAATAACGGTAAGAGATTTAGTTGACCCGATAGCCTTTTCTGTCAACTCGATTTATCGAGTTCGAAATTTTACTTTATACCCGGACAAACTTTGAACTGAGTAGGGTATACTCTCAGACTTATACTTTCAGATAATTGTAATGAACGGGGCCGCCTTAAAAAACCCTATTTCTTCGAAATACCCCCACCCGAAATGAGTATAGTGTGAACGTAATTGCCAAAAAACAATTCAGCTTGTGATCTGTGTAATGCAGCACGCGCCACGCACGTTAAAAAATGACTGAGTTACGTCAGGACAGGGCTTATGCCAGCTACATACTTATAACTCACCCATACTATATATTACTGATTATATATATTTAAGTCTAAAGACGCTTATCTATAGATGTCGGTTATTGTTGAATTTTTCTGCGTCTGCGTACGTTACAAACAGTGAAAAGTATTGGAAGTTCAAAAAATTCTGGCGAAATAATAAAAAAACCCTCGAAATACCCTTCCCCTCGAAATTAGCTATCTGAAATAATCAACCACTGGGGGATACTTCGATTCGAATGAAAACGGTAATCAAAATGTCGGGAAAATTGACCCTCGCTCCAGGTTCAGAATGTGAGCTTCTGAACGTGTTTTGTGCCACTTTTAAAAAGCATTGTTATTATATAGTTTATCTTTATGTCCTACTATGAGTGTGGGAATAGATAATTGAACAATTGGCCCAAAATTTATTCCGATGGTTTTTTTTGTGTAATTTTCGATTTATTTATTTAAATAAAAACTATGAGCTGGGAAAATGCAGATAGAACCATGCATCTTTCAGTAAATTGGCACAGTTTCTGCAGATGTCTATGCACTTGCATGCAGTTACCCACTGGACGCATATTCACATGAAATCTACAAAGCATGTATAAAACCTTGCCGGTTACCTACTATTTAGCTTTGCCGCGCCCCTTTTCTGTGGCGCCCACGTTTCTTCTCTACTCGTGTATGGTATGCTACATGAGTTGTGTCGGCGACTGTGACTATCGCTACCAGTTTTTAACCACGTCAATCGTTATATATTTAGTTAATTTGATCTATTTTGATATTAAAGCACAAAATTCACGATGGTGTATTTATTTAGATCAATGCCAACTCCACATCCCATCACACATTTGATGCGTATCAAGGGTGGCTAAGGTGCACCAAATTTCCACTGAGCTAATAATAACATAAGTAGTAAGTATACCTTACAAATTTTTGGCACTGAACTGGAAGTATTCAGAAATGTTCAATCTCATATCATCTCAAAATGTTTCAACCAACTTTATAGTCCAGTAATGGCTCAAACATCTAATTCATAGATATCATTTAAAACATCCTAGGCGATGTATAAATTTTTGAATATAAGAAAATATTTTTATTAATGTTTTTTCCTCCAAGTTGTTTTCCTGTAGATATTGAATTATATTTATTTCTTGAAAAGACGGTGTAAAAAATTTCATTTATATTTTCTCTGCATCTTTTCAGAGAGATTTATAAAATTTTATTCTTGAGAGATTTTCTGATGTTATGTTCAATTCAATTTTCTGAAAATCGCGAATCCATTTAGCATTTGGGAATGCTACCCATGGTCATAGCAAAAAATCGAATGTGTTCGAATCAATATGATCAGTAGTTGGATACCTCCATAACTCGTGTCCGCCCCTATATGCAAAGTGAAAAACGTCTTAGTAGAGCAGCGCAGTGATTAATCAAGTGCGCCATAACCAGCTGGCCCACATTCAAGCTTATTTACATAGATATTGATAGTCCACTTGGTGCACACTTTACTGTGAAAGTTACCGTATTCCAACCGAATAAATAACCCGAGATTTAATTTACTGTTTTCTTTTTGCATAAAATTGATCTCTCGGACTGCAGGAGAATTTGGTGTATGTCTAATTTTGCCTGCGACTTTATTCATCAAAATATGGTAGCATATGTTGTATTTATATGTAGCAGTCCGACAAGTATAACATATTTATAGTGAATTCATTGCTACACTATTCACCCCCTCGTTATGAGCACAGATCCCCGTGAATAACCCAAAGCAGTCAGTTCAACCGTTCAAGCTAAACATCAAATCCATCCATCGTTTGACCGGCTTGTGTGTCAAGTGCCACTTGACACTTACCTATCACTTTATCATAATATTTATACCTGCTGGCGATATATATTGTATTTATTATTGATTGTTATTTCGAAGTTGGGCAGTGCCGATTAAAGGTGCCTGGTGGCCTATTTAATCGACAGAAATTATGAAGCGACACTTTGCGAAAAAGGTTTGTTTTTGTTTGTTTTTCTGTCGGATGAATCTGGAAGCGTCTCCAATCTTTATGTAATAAAAATCGACATTGCGTTTTTTTCAACCGCTATTGAGGCCTGGGTGGGGAGGGGGCGAAAATTTGAACCAGGAATGGTACGGAACCCCACTCAGGTGAACGTACTGTGAATCTGCGGTAAATTTATAATTTTACCGTCAAAATGACCGGTAATTCACTACCGATAAAACTTGACATTGAATGGCACGGTAAATAGTCACATTTACGGTAATTAGTGGTATGGCTTATAAATATTTCGAATACTAAATATATAGTGAAAATGTATAGACAGTAGATTTAACAACAGTACGTTATCACTTAAGAGTCATTTAACTGTAAATACATATATTTATGTTGAATTACAGGGGTTTTGTAGATTTGGACCCCCGCGGGGGTCATTTAGATAGCAAATCGCTCCTCCGGAGGGATAGATAGGTGAAAAAAATTTTTTGGGGGGGGGTTCAATATATAGGCATAGAATGGAGGAAAAGGAGAAAATTCGCTAAAAGTAGGTGAAAAATGGCTAAAAATGGGTATATAAGGACATATAGTACTGAAAATAGCCAGTTAGATGCATGAACTAGTGATTTTGGAGGTGAAAATCTATAAAAAGTTATGAAAAATAGGGATTTTGAGCGAAAATTGGGGTATAGTTTCTCAAAAATCCAGATAGGTAGATAGCTGGGCGATTTTTGGGGGGGGGTTAGGGGATAGTAGCGCAAAATTTTGCCTCCAGGATAGATGGATAGATGAGTGGGCCTCCGGGATAGATAGATAGCTGGCGGATTTGGGGGGGGGGTAACCCCCCCCCCCCCAACCCCCCCCCTACTGAACCCCTGTTGACTAATATTTATCTTTGGGCAGTTTTAAAAAAGAGTAAAAACTGGTCATAAAATAGCTTTTTCCCATCCCTAGTCGATACTCGATAATTGCACACAATGTGAACATTGCCCTAACGGTAGCTGCATGTTAGCTCAAGCCGCAATTTGAGAATGATTTATCAGCTTTTTCTATCAGTCAAACATTTATTTGTCTTATTTATTTATGTACCCACAACCGATACTTTTTTTGTACTGTGAATGTTATTGTGCCAAAGGATGTACAAATTTATGCTAGAGTATTTATATGGTCTGTTTCAGATTAAGTGGACTGGTTAGTGGTTGATTTTTGTTTTAGACATTCACTGGATTCACATCATTTACTGTATACTCGGCGGACATCAGACTTAGTATGGAAACCTACCATAACCCATCTGAATAATGAACCAAAATTATACATTTTTTCATCATAATATTTCGTTTTTACTATGGAAAAATTAATTATGAAATTTATCACAATATTCTATTCATTAAATTATGGTAGGATTCTGCACATACTTTGCGGTCCGCCAAATATATTTATCTACCAGTAAATTGAAAGAAATACTTATCAATTTACTGGCTTTTTCAGATTTACTGTGCTGGAGCCATTCACCACAAAGATTTACCATAACAACAAGATTTACCATAAATTATATTGTTGTTTACTGGACAGGCCAGCCATAGTGTTTGCCACCCCACTAAATATAGTATTCATTGACTAGCTGTTCTGTTAGAACAACACTTTGTGCTATATTTTTAATGACATCTCTTTTTTTAATTTTTATTGTTCGTTTGTGCCTGGTTTTTAAGAAAAGCTGTTTTTAACTTTGAAGTTTTTTTACTTGAATCAGGCTTGCTAGCTTGCTACCACCCGACTGCTAGCGACCCAATAATTCCAGAACAGACCATCTACAATGCACACATAATCATTTATCTAAGTGCATCCCCTCCCACCCCATCTCAGGGGGCCATTTTACCATTAGGGGACCATTTTTGCGGTGCACCACATGCATTCATGCATGTATTTGCATGTGCATCTCCACATATGCACACGGACTTTTTGTCTTCCCACAAGCAACTGACTTTCTCCATGCTCATGTAAGTGCCAGCTCCTCACATTGTCAAGTGAAAATTGTCAATAACTGAGAAAATTTCACATTGTATGTTTATTGATGTATAGCAAAAATGTTTCTTGCTGTTTTGACATTTCCATCTTTTGTCCATTTATTGACACTTGAAACTTGACCAAAATTAGAATAGTATCCAGCCTTCAGCGTTCCCTTTACTTTTTTACATTATGTTCACCATTCACCTCTGTAGGTTTGTTTGCAATGATGATGAACTTCTAAGAGAAACTTGTTGCTGTTGGTTTTGGATAGTGTTTTGTCTTGTATTTATTGGCTGTGTTATAAATAGTTGTTAGTTTAGAGATGCTGCTCAGGCTGATAGTGTAATTATGTGTATTTCAGAGTTGTTCAAAAAGTCTTGCACACCTGGATATCGTTCTGTTTTAATTTGGTGTGTACAATCAATATGAACATATATATATATATATATGTATATATATATATATATATATATGAGATTACCAGAATGAGGAGTCTTCTGATACCAACTACTTTTGATTGTGATGAAAAATAGTCATCTGATAAACTCAAATGTGTTCAAAACAGTTTTATGAGTTTCCCAGATCAATATGTACCCAGAGTTGTTTATATATTAGTGTGTGTCACCACATTTATTGTTCCCTCAAAATCCTGAACACTTTCATACAATATTAGTCGTCTAATTTGAAATATAATGCTCAATTCATATTCTCCAACAAGAATAATTTTTGCATACCTAAAAAAAGCAAAAAAAAACTCTACACAATTTCTGCAGCACGTCAACTAAAAATAAGTACAAATGCACTACTAAATGTGCAAAACTTATCGGACACCCCCAATCACTCTCTTTGGGGGTAGCATTTCAATCATTCAAGTGAAACGTGCCATATATTTAGATACTCATTTGCATGCTATGTCCAGTTGCAGTGATGTCTGCACCGTGAAAGTGTTCAACTTTGAGTTATTTATGTATTTACATACTGTATTTCTTCTAATAGAAAGGCGCGGCCTCAATAGAAGGCAAACTTTTTTAACTGTATTTTGGCCACGAAATAAATAGAAGGGTGATCTTCAACATGGGTCAAAACTGCTGGAATTGTGCCAAAATTATATAAAAATATAAAAAAATGTCAGCAGACGCTAGTGGCTTTAGTCCATTGATTTGGTGCTAAATATTTTAAGATCAAATGTCGAATGATGTATCGCATGATGAAGGTGCTATGAATCGTCTGTGATACATTTACTTTGAAAACACTGGTATAACTTAAAATGGCGAAAAATAGAAGGGCGTCTCTAATAGACGGGTTAACGAACAAATATAAGGGTGCCCTTCTATTAGAAGTAATACGGTAATATTGTCTGCTCAAATGGAAATAGTGATTCGAAATTGAGTTTCGGGCTGTCATTTTAATATTACAATGTAGAAAATTCTAATATTTTTTTTGTATTTAGGGATGGCCGAAAAAGTTTTTTTCAACGACCTGGATTTAAAAAAGGGTGTTGGCATATGAGAGTGGTGGCAGGACTTTGATGTTATATATAGCCATAGAATAGCTGTGGAGTCATAGAAATGCATTTTAAGTGGTGATTTCTGACCGTTTTTATGTCGAACATTATGTATATGGCTTTTTGTTGAACATTCATGACTTCTAAGTGAATTTTGACATGAAATAGTGCTTAAATAAGGTTATACGAGAAGACTTATACATGGACTGTGATGTTTCGCAATGTAGAAGTATGTAGGAGCACATTGGCTGGATATTATCTACTACACTAGCATATCATGGCTTATTATGACACAATGGCCCTGCACACTCTAGTTTTCACACCAGATTTGGAAAATTCATAAATGAGCTTTAAACGTGTTTGAGTTTTCCACAATGAGTCATTTTTGATCTACGTCAACTGTAGTTGATGACCACTTCATTGTAGAAAACTCAAATGCGTTCAAAGCTGGTTTATGAGTTTTCGAAATTTCGTGCGAAAACTAGTGTGCGCAGGCAAAAGAATTGCAAAATACCTGGTGCTTACTACTAAAAATTTTGGCTGAGGTTTTTTTTAACGACGGTTTCGATGGTCGGGTTTGTAAAAAACGTTTTTTTCATTAAAAACCTTTGAAAAAATCCTCGCCCATCCCTAATTGTAATATTTATGAATGACACCATGGACGTATCCAGGATTTTTGAGCGGGGGGGGGGGGGGGGCTCTTTGTTTACGGAGCCTCGCGAACGGGGCCCCGTAAAATTTTACCTATAAAGTGACGGAATGGCGCCATGGCGCTGGCGCCATTAGTAGGCGCCACGCCATGGCGCCATTGGCGTTGGTGCCAGCGCCATAAAACGCTGTGTATGTATGTAAATATACATACAAATACAGCAAAAAACACGCCGTTGAGCGTATTTAAATGGATTTCAGTCCAAAACGGAGCAATACGGTGATATTTCTCATGTCGGGTGGGAAAGTGCGCGGTTGCGCGCAAAATTTTTGCATAGCAACTTGCAAAAAGGTACCGAAAGTTGCGTTTTCCTCTGTTTTTCAGGTCTCACCCCGGGAAGGGGGGGGGGCTGCAGCCCCCCCGCCCCCCCCCCCCCCGGATACTGCCCTGAATGACACTTTCGATATAAATAATATCTATCTTGAATATTTAAGTTTTATTTTAGTCAAACAGGTATCTTTCATGGGGAAGCTCAAAACTAACCCCTCTACTCAATCTGAAAAATTTAAATATGGGAAGCGCCAGGGCTTGCTACCTACTAATTTATATATTTACATAGCTACGAAATTACAAGCAACCGAAACCATAAATTTTCGAAATTCACCTATGCAGTGTCAGTTTTACCCCCATTCAATTACATTTCAATTCCGGTTCCGGGTACCCGGATCCATTTCATATCTAGCCTTAGTCTGGCCATTTGCCCCCCGGGTGCAAATACAAGTTATCGAATAGCTTAGCCGTTTTGGTTGACACGTGTCGGCTACATAACTGCGTGTGCTTTGATATAGATACGATGCGTGATGAAAAGCTTCTCCATGGAACGATGGCAAAACGCTTTTTGGATAACGTATAATTCATTTTCGATTAAAATTTTTGAGGATTTAATTTGCAAAATTTTGGGGTTGCAATTTAACATTTTTTTCTGGGTAAATTTTCAATTATGATGATGTTCAAAAAATTTTTTATTGATCTTCATAATTTTTCACAACTATTTACATGTGGTGATTTTTCAGTTCAAATATGAGTCTAATTAAGGTATGTTTACTATTTTTACACATTTAAAAAATCTCATGACTCACAGAAATTTCACACTTAAATTCGTGTATCACGTTATATATATACATTTTGTAGCCTTAATTTCTATCATTTTTTGTGAGAATTCCCTGATGCTCAATTAGTTGCTAAGGGAAACATTTTTTAAATCGAAGTCTCCAAAAATTTAATCTTAATAAAGTTTTATTCAATATGAAAAAATGTTGCCACCGTTCCTCTTTCTTTCTGTGTTTTCGCCTCCCGTTTTCGACCTACCTATTTACGAAACGCCCCTTTCTTGACTGTATGGCGTATGCCTTCTTTTACTGAATATACCACTTTTTGTACACTTGGCGGACCGCCAAGTATGCGCATAATTTTGCCATAATTTAAAAAAATAAAATATTGTGATAAATTTCGTAATTAATTATTAATTAATTATTAGTAAAAAGGAATTTTTTGTTGAAAAATCGACAGTTTTATTTTTTCTTCAAAGTAGCGGTAAATATTTTTACATGTAACCTTGCATTTAACATGTAAATATTTTTAAATAAATATTTATAAATATTTATACATTTATTATACGTAAAAAGGTACATATTTGTACATGTATTTTTATTTTTACATGTATTCCGTAGTTTTGAAAAATTGAGACTTGAGTGTTTTGAGAATTTTCCATGTGATTTTGTATTCGTGAGGATTTTTTTCTTTTTGTTTTCTTTTTGAGACTTACCTACAATATTCTTACATATTGATGTACCTATTTACCTTTACCTCGGCGAAGCGCAAAGTATGCGTCCAAACTTTATTGGCCCCACACACACTAGTTTTCACCGTGACTTGTGTGAAAACTGAAATGGCCACATGGCGACATTCAGCCTACTCTTATTGTATGCTATGTGTGTTCTAGTTTTCAAATTTATATATTCATTAATTTCAATTAACATTAAAATTTAATAAAATCATTCAAACGTATTGATTAATATGCATTTCAAAGAAATTCAGTTTTCCCACGAAGTCACGGTGAAAACTAGTGTGTTTAGGCATATTATTTTATGTCTTTTACGACACGAGTGCGCAGGATACTTATGCATGCACTTTCACAAAAAAATTAAAAGTAAAAAAGCGGGAGTCCCGTACTAGCGACAAATGATTTTTTCCTGAAACTTTTTTAAACAATTTTATCATTTTAACGACTACCTATGTCAGAAAGTTCCATTCAGAAAAAATGCGTAGCTTGCGCTCCGCCGAGTGTACCCACGTCATTATATTCCCGCATTATTATCCACAATTATTAAACAACACACTGCAACCCCAGCATGTCTATTTATCACCACAAAAATTACAAATAAATACCTATTAGCAACCCTAAAAATCAAATTAAAGGGTAAATTAAAATAAAAAAAGCCATGGGTAACCGCTACACTCGTTTCTGCCCGGCGCAAGCCAGTAAAACGGAGACTCCGCCCAGCCCCAACGCGATTCGTATCGATAATGTCGATCAAACCGAGCTGCTCGGTGTCGATGTGCACGCCGTCCTTGAAGTCGCTGTTATGGCCACACGGGTGAGCCAATCAAATTGGGTGGCTAGCATTCGGTCCCGTGACTTTTTTACGCTTCACAGGTATGGTTCTAACGGGACCAGTTTTTCGGCTCGCGACCGGGACCAGAAAATTTTTTATCGGAACCGGGACTGCCTCAGTCCAGAAAATTTGTTCTAACCATATACCGCGACCGTGATGCCGTTTGAACCTTACATATTTACTTGCGCGGTTCACGTTGGCGGCGTGCCAATGGCAACTAAATAATATGCTAACATTGTAATATAAACGCTTTGTAATATTGTAATATAAATTGCTGCTGCTCAAACGTTTGAGTATACGTTTGTATTTTCCTATTATGTAATCTATTTACGTAGTAGTTAGTAAATATTTACTAGTAAGAGCACACGTTGGTAATCGTTGGCAGGTGCCAACTTAGGCAATGTTTTGCTTACACTACAGTTGATAGACGAATTTTCAGAAACTAATACATCTGTTTGAAAGGCATTTCCGTTAACAAGAATTAATAGATCTCCGTCAACTGTAGTTGACAGACTCCGCATTTCGGTAAACTCAAATGCGTTCAAAGCTGATTTATCAGTTTCGTAAATTTCGTCTGTAAACTGAATATCTTGTGTAGATGGGGCACTTAATTTCACTGGTGTATAGGACACTAAATGGTTGAGTGTCAACCAGTGGGCAGCCCCGCACCCTGTAATCTGCTATGGAAGTAAACCAACTGATAGAATTGTCAGGTAAAATGGTGTAAAGTGCAAAATGTAAATTGCCCAGTTCAAACGCAAAAGAATGTGTCGCTGATGTTCGTTAGTTTATATTTAGTTAGTTAATATTAAGGTATACTGGAATGGAAACTGTCCAATGACTGACTGTACCGGCGTATCATATAAATTTTTTTGATGCAGTATTACATACAATTGAGGCCTCTACTTCTAAAAGTCGACAAGTCCACAAAATGTGATTTTGAGTAAATCGCATTTTAAGTTTCGGACCCAATTCCAGGCCTGTGGTGCGTGTCCAATTTGGCTCTCTCATGCTTTCCATTAAGTTCCATATGTTGACAATAAAGTGTCAAATTTTCAGCCGCTGCTCTCAACCTTTATGTGAAAAAGTGGGTGTCCATAAATTTCCATTCGGTCAGAGCAAAACTGTTTTTGGGAGGGAATTGGACTTGTCGACTTCTTGCACTAACAAACATTTTTGTTCCCAGGGAGGCCGAGACTGCCTTAAGGGCAATTTTTGCACTTATCGACTTTTAGAAGTAGCCGTCCATAGTGGACATATCACATTTCTTGCTATTTTTTCCCATAAAAAAGGAAGCGGAGGGATGGACTTGTCGACTTCTTGCACTAAACTAGGTGGACTTGTCGACTTTTAGAAGTAGACGCCTCAATTGTAGGCTTACCTCCAATAAAAGTAAGAGTAATAAATCCAGCTAACTTTTGAGTGACAAGGATTGCATTAAAAGTCAACTTGTCACCAATCGTAAACTTGACTTATGTGCGGCACTTGGCCATGGCGCCCATTGGCGCGGCGCCAATTTTGCCAATACTCTTCGAGCACGAATAAGCAACACAAGTTGGAATAAAGCCCATGCCTACACACTGTTGCAATCGCAGCTGTCGACCGAGTTCACGCAAGTGGAATACATCGATCTGGTGGCCGACTCTTCCGGTCTCGGTTTCGGTATCGTCGGCGGTCGGTCTACGGGCGTGGTCGTGAAGACGGTCGTTCCCGGTGCACCGGCGCACCAGGACAGCAGATTGAAGGCCGGCGATCATTTGCTCCAGATCAATGGCATCAATTTGCACGGCATGAGCTCGCAGCAGGTCGCCATGATTTTAAGGTCGGTTTGTGCTCTGTTGCTTTGGCCCCACACGCACTGGTTGACAAGGTCACCGAATGTCAACTGGTCCCCATCCCAATGCAAAGCTTGCTCACGAGCAGACAACGACGTTCGAATGCAAAAGTGTTGAATCATTTTGCAAATGAAGCTGTAGTGCTGAAAAAAATCGCTGTATATGCAATGTAAATAAATGCAAGGTCGGCATTTAGTAAATATATGTGTACAGAAAAATACGCAGTGTTACTTCTGAGCAAGCTTTGAATTGGGACGGGGCGCTTCACGGGATCGTCTTGATCTAAACACCCTGATTTAAATCTACATCCGTGCAACAACCCCAAAAACGAATAGCCCCCCCCCCCCCCTTACAGACAACAAGACGCGACCCTGGGCGTGCGTCTGACGGTGGGGCGGCCTGCAGACCCCCCGCGGGCGGACCTCCCCCCTGCGCAGGGCACTGTGCTCATGCAGACCAAGCACGTGCTAGATCCACAGGTGGGGAGGGGGGGGGGGGGTTGGCATGTTGCCAGGCTTTGGTGTATGAACGGATTTATCGTTTCAAATTCCGAAAGAATGTCCGACAAAAACTCTGTGCTGTAAATATCGGGCAAAAAGTGGACTTTTTGTGTATTTTCTCTCAATCGATTTGAGAATACACCGTGGTGCAGCTTGAGTATGGCATCGCAGGCGTTCGACGACGCGCTGTTCAAGTGGCAGCCGAGCGTGTCCGGGGCGGCCTCCCCGGTCAACGGGAGACGCACCCCCAGCCCCCAGCCCCCTGGTGAATTTTACGCACAGAAATTGCCTCAAAATTTTGATTACCGGTATTTATTCGGGTGCTCGTAATGCTATTTTTTTATTACTCGTTTCCCGCGGAGTTCTTTTGTAACGTGAATGGTACGGGGGTTATTCAAGTGGGATTAATTTTTCATGCGATCATATATAGTGAAGGGAAACGCGCAAGGAGTTTGGTTGGCACCAAGCTCCAAAATCGCAATGGCGCGTTTCCGTGATCTCTCCACAATGTAGTATTTTTCGTCGAAATGTTATCTTTTAAAAATACCCCCATCTGTGCGCAGCCGCAAAATCTTCCCGCGGACCGCCTTCACCGCCGGGCGACCAACAAGTTCCCGAAAAATCGCCAAAACACCAATCGCAATCACCGAAACAACAGTCGTCAAACCAACAATCACCAAAACAACAGTCGCAATCGCAATCGCCAAAACGACAATCAGTGCAACCTGAAACATCGATCGGCGTTGAACAGCTCGATGCCGGGCACGCCGAAGCCGATCAGGGTGAACATACTCCACCAAATGTCAGTGTGACCACGGACACGCAGGCGACTAGTAGAGACGAAATGAGCGAATTGCAAAGTGATCATGAAACTGCCATTGAGGAAGAAAATAAAGCTTTGGCTTTGGATACTGCTGTTGCGGTAAAGGTGCGCTTTTTGTTCCTTTTAAATTGTTTAATATTTATGTGAGGTTAATTAATCTGATTTAAATATTTAATGAGGAAGAATTTGAGCTAATTTGAAAAGTGTGAGGAAAAGTGGTATGTCAAGCGCGATATGTAAATTTATTAGTAACATGTGAATTTGTTAATGCAAATATTTATCTCTTAAAATATGTTTGCAACGCTTGACATAGTAAATACTCACAATTTTACTTAATTTCCCACTTACCACTTTTATTGTGACTTGACTATTGAAATTCGGTAGCAGGGCATTGTGTTCGCTGGCTTTTTGCAAAGTTGTGATAAGTCAGTGCAGTAGGGCACTTTTAAAAGTGCAGGGTCGGTGACACCTTGCTGTCGTTTTTTGTACAGCAATATATTTGTTCAACTACATTCTCTTTGAACGCAGAGCGACGGCAGTACACCCGTGCTCGATTCCGCCAATGGGAAGCAATCAAATTCAGAATGCGTATGTGTTTTTTTATCTAAAATGTTTCCTAGGAATGCCTTCAAGGGGTTTATTTCGTCAGCATATTTCGACGTGGGGTTTTTCGAGGGAGTAAATATTATCGCGCCAGAAATCTTATGGAATCCCACATACTCGGACGTAGAAAAAATTAACAGTAACGGAGGTGTATTTATAAGTCCTGTCCTAAGACAACACTGTCGTTGTTTTATACGTGTACTATACTTGGATGACCAACTGCACTTTTGTCTGAACTGCACTTATACCGTATTACCTCGAATTATCCCCCCATGACATAACCCACCCCCTCGAGTTAACCCCCCTCAAAATGGGCTGGGGAAATAATACCCCCCTCGAAATACCCCCCTCCTGAATGATGTACATCATGTATGCGATGTACATGATGTAGGTATTTATTACTGCTAATTTGCATTGCAGCCACACATATATTAGTTTGTGTAGCTATCTACATTTTTATGTCCAAATATATCCTGTTTGTTTACCTTTATTACTTGTTTTTGGTATGCATGCAAATGCCCACTATTTACTACGATTCTTACGAAAATTTCTGACGAAATAATAACCCCCCTCGAATTAACCCCCCTCATGGGGGTATTTCGAGGTAATACGGTATTTACACTTCAAGGTAATACCTTCAATGTGCGATGCCAGCTCTCTCAGCCCATGGTTAAATTCAGGGGGGGTTATTCAAGGGAATACGATATTTTCATATGCGGGTCTTTTGCGTGAGCATTTTCACTGTTTGCAGGCAAACGATTTGCAATCACGTGCCACACCCCGCTCTTCCAGCAAAGACACTGCTTCATTAGTCTTCCAAGATGTGGTCGGTTTAAACAACTTTTTATTTTTATTTTTATTCAAATTACCTCTTTCGATCGTATTTAGTTTAGCTATAGTACATTCTAGTTTATTTTATATTCATTTTATTTACGGTAGGATTTATTTTCAGCTTAGGTAACTTTATTTATCCCACACATGTCATTCAGGTTTTAAATATTCGCGGCAAGCATTTTTCCCGCCAGGTGAGCGCATAAAAACAAAAAAATAGTTTGCACGTTTAAAAAATTGCATCTATTAATTGTAGCACAAAAATTGCACATGTGGCAAAGGCCATACGTACTCTAGTTGACAACCGAAATTTGCAAAGCTGATTCATTTGTCTAAAATTATTTTAATTTACTACAATTAGCACTCCGCTGATCAACTATACTCGGCAGACACGATACTCTTCAAACAGAGATAGGAGTTATGTCTTTGGCTGGCAGACGGCCAGCCGAGAACTTATGGAAGACGTGATGAAGACGAAGTGATGACTATCAAGCCCACGTGATGGCGAGAGATGATGACGGCGACGAAAGTGATCACGTCATGATGGAGTGTTTCCTCCGGAAAAATGTACGGCGTAATGTCATCCGAGTATACTTATACGCCACTAGTCAGTGACTCGACACCTTGCACGCGTGGTCATCGCTGGAAGCGTGCCAACCATATTGACCACATGCGATTGTCACACAATGTGAAAAATCATTGCTGATGTGACGTTTTACGTTAACGTATTCACAAAATGAATTGTTATATAAAAAATCGCTTGCTTTGGTTATAATTGGCACACTTCCAACGTAAGACACGAATCGCGTGAACAGTGACATTTCATTGGAGTTTACTGATGTGTGATGACTGAGATAAAACATTATTCATGTTGGTAAACTCAAATCTGTTAAGAACAGCGTTATGAAGAGCAATGGAAATTCCGGTTGTCAACTAGCGTGCGTACAGGCAAATCGTAGTTTTCCAGTAATTTTATTTTATGTGACACCCCCCGCGTTTAAAAATATACTACAGTGCCTTAATACTGTTATCAGTGTGCAGTTTTTTGTTTCACATTGGCAGCGCGCCAACACGGGCAACGCCTGTAAAGTAGAAAAATCATTGTTTATGATTGACCATGGTCACAGGCGTTAGTCAATGTTGGCACGCTGCCAACGTCAGACATAAAAACTGCGCGTGCACGGTGTCAAGTCACCGGAGTGTATTTACATTTTAGCTGCATACCTCAATATAGCCTGTTTCAACATTAAAAATGAGGCGTCTACTTCTAAAAGTCGATTACTCCAGAAAAGTTTATAGCGAGAAAATTGCATTTTTAGTTTCATTTCCAAATCTCTTTCCGTGATGTGTGCCCAAAAGCTCGTTGACTACCTAAAAGTTCTAAGTTTTATAATAAGTTGTAAAATTTTCCACCTCTGCTCTCAACATAAATATATGGGAGCAGTGGGAGCATTTCCACAAAACGCATTTGGACAGGAACAAGAAAGCGTTGTGAAAATGACCTGTAAACAACTGGACTTATCAACTTCTTGCCCACGACAAAAAACTTTTGCTAGCCCCATAAATTATACTTATGACTGTGGGATGCACTTGTCGACGTTTAGAAGTCAGTGTCCACAATGGACGTATCGACTTCCGTGCTGGCGATTTCCCTCAAAAGTGGACTTACTGACGTTTTGCTGGATAAAGCTTGGAGTTGCCCATCCCTTGTTGAATATTTTTAAAAATTGTTCCTAATTGTACCAAACGTGTTAAAATGTAACACTTTCACATTGGGCAGGATGCGTCGGGAAAAGAGTGGGAAAATGGTGAAAAATGTGTGGGAGCTTTTCTGTATGTGAAGCTGGAAATTAGAAATTTTGGTCTTATTGACTTTTAGGTAGAATAAGTAGACGCTATATATGTATCGATTTACCAGAGCCTTTTAGATTGTCAAAAATACTTTGTTACCAGTAAAGAATATAGCATACATACGATCATGTCTTTCTAAATATTTATACCGATTCCTAAATGGATACTCCAATCCAAGTGCCTATGAAAATCGATTTGCATGGGTAAATGGAATATGATAAATTGGCAATGTTAGCATCATCATTGGATTTTGAGTAAAGCGAAAGAGTTCTCATTATCAACACATGACATTATCAATCAGCATGCATAAAAGCGTTGCAGAAGATGGGTGTACAATAGCTGCATTTTCATGTCAGCTGCCTTTTTATCAAATCTCCCATTTCCACAGTGAACTCGGTTTGCACAGACACTGCTTAGATACAACATATACATTGTGCCCATTAATATGTTTTTTAATTTAAATTTTTTAGACAAATTTGTTTTTATTGTTCATTTTCATTATTTCCGAACGTTTATACAATTTTTTTTTATCAAACGAATCACATTCTTAACCAATCATTGCACACTATGTTTCATCCACATTCATCCGCACTTTTATTTATTCATATATTCCTTTTTGAAGATAATTAAACAAATCCCCTTAAAATAAATACAAACCATTTTAGAATAGGAAAAAAAACGTTTTTGTTTCATTTTCAAACTGAATCAATGCTTCTTTCTACTATGTATTCGGGTATATATACTGCATTCTACGTGTAGCCGCAGGCATATAAAAATGTATGGCGCAAGTTCACTAAGCTGGGATTTTCATGCGCTCTCATAAATAGTACCGTATTTTCACGAATAGTGTACAAGAAATGCATATTGTAGAAAAAATATGTTTAGAAAAAACGTTGGATAATTTCATTATTCATTGAGAATATGGCAATGAAAAGTATCAGCAGAATAAACATACCGTATAAACTTGAATAAAGTACCCTCATAAATATACCGTTTTTCCTCGAATTACCCCCGTGAATTAACCCCCTCGAAATTTGCTGGCGAAATAATAAATTCCCCTGGGTGTATTACGTGGAGATACGGTAACTCCTATTTGAATAACTCCTCCATTTGATGTAAGGCGCATAAAACAATATGCGTATTTTGTATACCACAAATACACAACTATAGAGAAAATTGTGTCATACAGAAAAATTATAAGTGTGACCTGTGAAGTAACGTTTAGGTGGCAAATCAAGTCACTAGTAACTTATTAGTTAACAAGTGTTATCATTTCGAAACTTACTTGTCTTTTGACTCACCACTAATTGTCATGTCAATTGTTCTTTTGCGGAATTGCTATGCAGTGCAGAAAAATTCATTGAATGTATGTTATATGCATATCATCTCGATCAAAAGTTTCTATTATTGATGAAGTGTATGTTTTTGAATTTTTTACCGAAAATTACCTAATTGGAAAATAGGCTACATAAAACTATAATACAACACAATTTTACTAAATATCGATGGAACATATTCAAGAATATACAGTGTGTATATTATTTGTGTTTCAGCTATAGACTTCTTGCTAAATACTAACGAGTGACGAGTTTTGCATGTGGTTCAGTGTCGCTTCGCGAGAAAAAGTCGATTTCACATATTGGTGCATTTAACTTACTGTACATTTTCCATGCACATCTTTTCGGGGGTTGTGTATCGGTGTTTTGTTTGAAATGAAAAATTGGTGAGTAAATAAATAGATGTGTTTGTGTATTTGATTGATTTGGGCCCACACAAACACTAGTTGACACTGCAAATTCGTTTCAATTGAATGTCAACTAAATAACACAATGAAACATTAAAAGCATCACACTTACAGAAACAATGAAAATAAAGTGTCACGATATAAAATGAACGATGCTCTATCACACAGGAATGTTTTATAACCAAAATTTAGTTGACACGAATTTTGATGTCAATCAGTATGTGTCGGCCCTTTTTAAGGTATAAAAAATTCAAAATAGGTAGAGTATTTGGGCGAAATAATTCAACATTAGTGGTGAAAATATAAGTTAAGCACACTAAATATCTGAAGTATATTTATTTATGCGTGGTAAATATTTTACGTGTATGTACATGATGTTGACTGAAAGTGATATAATTTGAACTGAACCCTTGAAACTTTTTCAAAACGTCTTTCAAACAAAACGTTACTTTTTGTCATAACAGCCAACGTTTCCAACGTAGGTATTGTAAAACCAGTGCCATATTGATTCAAATATTGCTTAAAAGTGAAAAGTATTGAAAAATATTTCGGTTCACCCAGAAAACGTATAAACTGTTCCGGTTTTATATTCAACTACCGTATTTCCTCGAAATACCCCCAGCGGGTTTATTTTTTCAGAGTGGAAATTTTGAGGGGGGTTATTTCGAGGTGGGGTTTATTATTTCGTCAGAAATTTTCAGGAAATTCATAGTAAACAGTACGCTTTTTCATACCCAAAACCAGTAATAAAGGTGGGTAAATAGGATATATCGGGACATATCGGGTATTTAGACGTACATCTGTACACATATAAACGTATATGTGTATCTGCTATGCAAATTGGCATCAATAACTACATCATGTACATTGCATACATGATGTATATCATTCCAGACGGGGGTATTTCGAGGGGGGGGTTATTTTTTCCTCAGCTCGAAAACACCTGGGGGTATTTTGAGGGGGGGTTAATTCAAGAGGGGGGGGGGGGGTAATTCGAGGAAATACGGTATATGAATACCTAGCTTCTTAACACACCCGACGTGTATCGCAATTTACATCCATAGATTAAAAGTATCAGTTTTTTCTGAATTTCATAGCTATGGTTTTTACGAAATGTATGACATTTTCATAAAGAAGGTCTGTCCAGTGGCCATAGTTCAGTTATAATTTTTTTATGTTTGAATTATTTTATTTAAATTGAAATTATTTAAAAAATCACCAATGTGTGTAGCAGAACGGAACATTATAGTTATTTTATGCTGTGTTCCGCCATAACCGCCATAAAATTCCGGGATCGGGACTACCTTAGATCCGAAATTTTTCTGAACGACTTGCCGGGACCGTGGTCCCATTTGAACCCTAGCCGCCTAGATTTATCGTCAAATTCATAGCATGACTAAATTCACTAGATTACGGTAACCTTGTGCGTAAGAATCGGGAATCATAATGATATGGTTTCTGATAATAATTAAATACTCACAGTTCAATGAGTAAGCATGTTTCGTTAAATGATGCCCCGTGAACTGTAGTCAATATTAGTTTATTGAAACTGAGAAATCCGTTTAGGATGCATTTGAGTTACCGTATTACCTCGAATTATCCCCCCCTTGAATTAACCCCCCCTCGAATTAACCCCCCCTCAAAATGGGCTGATGAAATAATAAACCCCCCCTCGAAATACCCCCCCCCCCTTCGGAATGATGTACGTCATGTACATAATAAATACGTCATGTATGCAATGTACATGATGTATATTACTGTTAATTTGCATTGCAGCTCTACATAGACTAGTTTGTGTAGCTATTTATCTACATTTTTATGTCCAAATATATCCTGTTTGGACACATTTATTACCTGTTTTGGGTACGCAAATGCCTACTATTTACTATGATCCTTACGAATTTTTCTGACGAAATAATAACCCCCCCCCCCTCGAATAAACCCCCCCCCCCCTCGAATTAACCCCCCCTCAAATTTTGCTGGCGAAATAATAAACCCCCATGGGGGTATTTCGAGGTAATACGGTAACTGGAATGAAAAGTCCGTCAACTAGTTGACAGCGATAGAAAATGTTTCATTCTGGTAAGCTCAGATGTGCTTAGGACTTTAAGATTTGTTTTGTTGCTTGGCACATTATGAGAAAGGGACAAAGTAATAGTTTTCACTCTTTTGGGGAAATGTTTTTGCATTGTGCACACTAATTCCGTGTTTTTAGCACATGTAAGTCTTACGGCAAGTCAAGTGGCAAGTAAACTCATTAGTGACAAGTAAATTTACAGAAAGTGCTTGTCATATTTGCAGAAAGTTGTTGGGTCATATTACCTGTGACTTTTCTTGTCATTCCCGCACATGCGGAATTTTACTTTGCTCCCAGTCCGCCCCCATAATTCATGTCCACGAACAACCCTTATACAAAATACTTTTGATTTCCAATGGCCGGAACTTGTGCTTCAGAATCCCATTTCTGAATAGAGTTTTGCTTTGGGGAAAAGTGCAGTGCGTTTTGATGTCTGACTGCCGCCTGGCGATGTTAAAGTTATGGGTATGTATGTTTCTGTGTTTTGACCATTGACAGTTAAAAAAAGCTTTTAATCGTTTTTTTATTTCTGTGGAAATAAGTGAAAAAAATTTTAAAAAATTGAGGGACTTCATGCGAGACAATTCTGTGTAATGAAATGATCTAATGAAATGGGCATGATTTCCTTGGTGTGCACTGCATGCTGCCTAGTGATGTAAAAAGCGCCAGGACTTTGGCGCCAAGCGCCATGGCGCTTTTCCGACCTATAACGCCAAGCGCCAATGGCGCTTTTCCGACCTATAACGCCAAGCGCCAATGGCGCTTTTCCGACCTATAACGCCAAGCGCCAATGGCGCTTTTCCGACCTATAACGCCAAGCGCCAATGGCGCTTTTCCGACCTCTAACGCCAAGCGCCAATGGCGCTTTTCCGACCTCTAACGCCAAGCGCCAATGGCGCTTTTCCGACCTCTAACGCCAAGCGCCAATGGCGCTTGGCACCATGCCCATGATAAGCGCCATGGCGCTTTTTGCTTTGGCGCTAGCGCCAGGCGGCAGTGCCATGGCGCTTTTACATCACTTATGCTGCCTCATGCAATTAAATGTTGGCGGTGAGCCAAAAATTTACTAAATAGAAACTATCGAGTCAAATTTAAATTTTTTACATAAGTACTTGTATTGTACCTAACTGAAACAAATTTCCAGCTATGTTACAACTTTTGAACTAACACATAAGAGCTTGCCACCCAGCAAAATGACATTTTTAATGGTGTCCTGCAAAAAGTTCATTGAGTTTCGGTAGTCTCTCTGTGTTTTACGGTGAAAATTCATGATTTTAAATGATATTTATTGTGAATTTTTTTGGTTGTCTAAATAAGTGTGTGTACCAAATTCCAAAGTGACAAATTTGGGATGAGGTATCAAAAAAAGTCAGATTTCAAATACCCATAAAATTGGCGACTATTTTTTTAAAGCAATGTTTCAAATAAAAAATTGGCAAATCTAAGAATAATGAAACATAATAATACTAAAAAATGAAAATAATCTAATAGTAAGATAATGAGATGACTGATGGAACTGTCACATTTAAAGCAACAAAACAAAACAGTTGTGATGTGCCATGCTATGTAAAATCATATTACATTTTTATTTTTTGCATCTCAACAAGCAGTTAACTTTTTCATCACACTTTACAAATTTGTCTGACATTTTACATGACATTTTGACAAGGTGCAAGAGGGGCACCAGAAGTGTACTTAAAAATTTATCTAAAATGAGTTACTTGGCACATATTTGTACTCACAGAAACTGAAATCTTAAACACATTTCTGCGTTTCAAAACACTTCTCTTTACATCACTAAGTATTGCATGTGCCCTGGTATGTGCCACACTGGAACGCACATGCACTTGACAATGATGACATAGTGATGTGCACCAAATTGATGCCACGCTGCGGATTGTGCACTTTTTATTGGCCCAATTTAGGTGCATTTTGTTATGGTTTGTTGTCTGTGTTTGGGTGATGGAATGCAGTGGTTATTTTTTTGAGATTTTATTTTTGGGTTGCTTGTCGTGTGGTTTTTGTATTTTTATTTTGGAAAATGAGTGTTTTTTTTACTAAAATATAATATCTAAATATTTCTAAAAAACAGCTAGTTTGGCTCATTAAAAACATTCTATAAGGAGAAAAAATATTTGGATGTTTGAAATTTGAAACATTGAATGTATTTAAATAAATAAGTTGCTGTTCCCCATAGAATCAATCCATAGTATTTTTATACATATTTATATACAAACTCATTTACGTGTTAATGTGTTATGAATTACTTTCGTAAACACTTTCATCATTAAGAAGATAATCCCGTGAATTTTATATCTCATTATTTCTGGATTAAACCAGAGGCAACAGTTTTTTCGGATCCCCAGCTGCTACATAGAAATTTGGATAGCTTGAAAAATATGTTTTCATGATTCATAAAATATGATTGATTCATCTCATTGATTCATTTTGTTGATAAATAGCTGACCTGTAACTGCCACTGGCCACATATAAATTGATCATTTCAAATGAAAAATTATACTTTTTGTAAATTTGACCAGTGACCAGTTGTTCATCGACCCAACGTTCCAAGGTGTTCTGTAAAAGTAACAATTTGCTATTGGATGTGCCTCTTCCCACCCCACATACAATGTATAATATGTCTTGTTTGTGTTTTGGGGTAACCGGGTTAGGTACTTAAGGTAACTAAAAGGATGGGCCTGTACCCTTGACCCCTGGACACACGAGTACCCTGTAAGTACCGCATTTCCTTGAAATACCTCCAGGCTGATCATTATTTCGCCACCAAATTTAGGGGAAGGTCAATTCGAATGGGAGTGGGGTTGATTATCCCGCCAGAATTTTTATGAAATGAGATGTAACACACTCAGACGTAGAAAAATGTGGAACGCGCGCGTCCTGGTCCCGGTTCCGGTCCCGATGAATTTCTTGTCCCTCCCCCGGTCCCGGCCAGATAAACTGGATAAATTTAAGATAAAGATAAATTTAAATCACCCACTTTCATGTAATTAAATTTTACATTTGATTTTTACATCGAGCTGTAATCGCATCTTTACCAGTGTGTTTGTACTGGCGATGGAGAAAGGGATTTTTCCAACGGCCTGCTTTAAAAAAAAGCTTTTTTCATTTTTAAAAATGTCTGCACATAAATTTGCTTATTTCACACTCAAGACTGCACTTTGCTGCAGGTGAACATTCTTTGTGACTTTTTTGCCCATTTTACCTTCAAAATCGCTATTTGGGTTATACATAAATTATGTACTTACAGACCTCTTAGACAATTTTTCCCCTTTTCCTAATTCCTATATTTCCTTGTTTCTGCTCCCATACCGTGACAACCTCGATATTTTGCACCCGCAACAACCTCAGAAAATTTTATAGGTATACTCGGCGGACCGCAAAGTATGCGCCCAAAATTATTTATGTCTTGTTCGATAACTCGCTAGCCGGATACTTTTGTATGCACTTTCACAAAAAGAAAAATATTTTCAAAAATAAAAAGGCGGAGTCGCGTACAAACGAGGAATGTTTCTTTCCTGTCATGTTTTTCTTTTTTTTTGCCGTAATTATTTTTATGTTTTAATGATGACGTCATGATGGAGTGGTTCCTTCAGAAAAATGCATAGCGTGCGGTCCGCCGAGTATACCTATGCCTCTGGAGGGGCAATTTACTACCTATGTGATGCCCCACGCAGAGGTTTTAATCATGACCCCCGTGGCTCAGTATAGTTTTATTAAATTAATTTTTAAATTAAAGAAAAACCCTGGATGCCTGAACTTTGACCAAAATGTCAACATCGATCCAGCGAACCTAATTCCTATCCCGATCGGTCTCGAGAAAACAAAGACAATCCCGACTCCCAATCTCAAATAAGTCAATTCCGTTTGAACCGTACTGACCACACCCAACAACATGCACAAAATTAGATTGGCAACCTGCCAACATGAACTGCACGTACCAGAGAACTCCATGGTTTCCAGCTCCCGGGGGTTCGATGGATAGCAAATCGGCTTTTTCAGCATTCAATATACCTATAGACTTTCTCGAGGTGTAAAAGGCAGAAATGGGGAATGTGGCTAAAAATATGCACATATACCATATTTCCTCGGCATACCCCCCTTGAAATACCCCCCCCCCCCTCGAAATACCCCCCTCAAAATGGGCACTATGAATTAATAACCCCCCTCGAAATACCCCCCCCCCAATTGAGTGTAAAGAGAACGTCAATGACAAAGGCTGTGGTTTATGACCTGGGCAATGCATCACACACGTTTAAAACAATGATTGTGTTACGTTAGAACATGTTTATACCATCTACATACACTCCAGGAAAAATGTCTTTAGCCTCCTGATCGGGAACAAAAAAATTCAGTGTCTTGCCAGCTAACGTGCTACCTCTGTCAGGATATATTTATAAGGGATGAATTATCGTAGATTAAGGTGCATTTATGCCACATGTCGATTTTCAGCTTTCTGGGTGCCTTGCTGCTCATATGACAGCCATCCAAAGTCAAATTTCCGGTGGCAAAATGTCCTTCTCATTTCTCTGAATATGTTAACACAAATAAAAAACATGTCAAAATGATCAATAAGACCTGCACGCATATCTTATTGATCGTTTTAACACGTCTTTTTTCTTTTTTTAAACGTTTTCAGAAAAATGAGAACATTGTTTATTTTTACAGAAAATTTATTGTTCCCGATCAGGAGGCTAAAGACACTTTTCCTGGAGTGTGTGTACTTACATAAGGCTGTAGACTCTTATACGTGGTGGTTTTTGTTGCATTTTTCTACGTCCTCGTACGTTATTAGTACTGGGAGTTAAAAAATTTCTGGCGAAATAATAAACCTCCCTCGAATTACCCCCCTCGAATTACCCCCCTCGAATTACCCCCCTCGAAATACCCCCCCCCTCAAAATTCTCACTCTGAAAAAATAAACCCCCTGGGGGTTATTTGGAGGAAATACGGTAAGCGATATGGTAACTACAGAGTAAATAGTGATATTGGCACCCCCCTGGAGATGGGTGGTGGTGGGTGCACAGCTGAGTCGCCTGATCACATGCGTCCGTACAGTTTGATACGCCGCCGGGCTCTGCTTTGATTGCGGCAGCAGCTGGCCGCTGTAATTGCTTTGTCGCCGTCAGCTCCAAAATGGCTTCACTTTGCCCCATGGCGCATCTTGTAGCTATGCAAAATCCTAACTGGTCCAGAGTTTATTTTTAGTTTCTTTTTGTCGACGCGAGTAAATGCATGGATCAGATTTTGGTAGGAAAATGTTTAAAGTACGTGTACTGTAACGATGTTGCATTGGTGTTTTGCATGTGCAATGCGTGTTTCCACGCGAAGGTGCGTGCCGGCTACGTGGACAGCGCGCTTGTTTCCGGATGTCACTGCGTTGGGGCAGGCCTGATACGCACATCTGCCCGATTCGCACATTTGCCCGTTTTTTTTCACTTGACCCTTTTTCAAGTGATTTTCAGATATGAGTGAAGTGAAAAAAGTTCACTAATGTCATTGCGCAGCGTTTTTCACTTCACTCATATCTGAAAATCACTTAAAAAAGTGTCAAGTGATAAAAGCGGGCAAATGTGCATAACGGGGAGATGTGCATTCAGTGCACCCCTACTGCGTTATCTAGGTGGATTGCACTAGTTTTCGACAGTTTGTGACTGATTTTGAGTGCTTTTGGTGTTTTTACGTTCCTATTTTTATGTGAGTTTGTGAGACGATAAATTATTCATGACATTTTGTAGTAGTTGATTGAGCCTCAAAATTTAGACACTTTTTGGGCACTTTAAGCTTTACTTATGATGCTATAAATATATGGGTTTTTTACACACCACTCTATGTTCCTATCACAACTAGGAAGAAAATTTTGATAATAGGTTTACTCTGATTTTTCTAGAGAAAACACTCCATATCGTGACGTCATTAGGGTTCAAACGGGACCGCGGTCCCGGTACATGGTTCGGCAAAAAGTCGGGACTGGGGCGGTCCCGGTCCCGGTCCCGGTCCCGACACCCCAGTCCCGGTCCCGGTCCCGGTCCCGACATTTAAAAAAGCCAGTCCCGGTCCCGACCACCCAGTCCCGGTCCCGGTCCCGGTCCCGGAATTTTAAAGCGGTCCCGACAAGGGATGGAAAAAACGGATTTTTCTAAAAAATTTGCCAGAAATGGCACTTTTCTAAAGCGATTTTGTAGGAACATCTAAAAAATTTTTGCGCGCAAGCGCGCAAATACCCAGCCAATGATTACTATGTATTTTTCCATAATGTGACAACATTAGAAAGGTCCCCAACATGTTTCTAGTACAAAATATAGGCATATAAATATTGCTATATTGTACACGTTGGCGCCAACGCCAGCGCCAATACTGCCATGGCATTGGCAGCTACAACTGGCGCCGCCCCCTCCCAAAAAATCCTGCGTACATTGCGTTTCATCATATATTCACAACTTCAAGTGAAGATGGCAATGGAATACTGCTTGAATAATGTTATAAGAAAAGGCTAATACATTGAGAGTGGTCCTTCACACAGTGGAGGTGTGTGGAACAACATTGGCTGGATATTACATAAAGTCGGCAGACGTATCGCCCTACAAACATTTGCGTCAATCTCTCCAGTGGAGAGTGCATGACGGCATTAGGTATTGTGACGCAATATTTTAACGATTGGAATAGATCGGGTCATGTATGAAAACTTGGCCCTTATCCCAGTTACCAGTTGCGTATTATACAAATGAGAGTGAAAACTGAAAGTTAGCTAAAAATCGTTAAAATTTGCTTCGCTTTGTCAATTTTCACCTTCATAATCGCTATTTTTGTTTATATACATGGTTATATAGCGATTGTGAGCCTATTTTATTCATATTAATAGCGGATTCCGAAATTTTGGCCGGCTGCCAAGTTCTCTTCTGTTGGAACGGAGCCAACGAATGAAAAATAAAATAAAAACAAAAACGGTAGTTTGAACGGTAAAACGGTAGTTTGAACGGTCAAATTCTTTACGAGCCAAGGACGTAGCCAGGGGGGGGGCGGGGGGGGCGGCCGCCCCCCCCCCCCTTCCCGGGCCGGACCAAAAAATGTGCCGGAAATGGCACTTTCAGAAGACGATTTTGTCGACAGTTTGAAAAATTTTGCGCGCGAGCGCGCATTTTCGCTTCACAACATATATTTTCGATTGACCGGTCTCCGCGGCCTCAAACCCAGTTAAAATGGACTCAATTCGTGTCCATGTCGCTCTGTATGTCTGTAAATTACAGAAGTATACTGCTGTATTGGCGCCAATGCCAACGCCAATGGCGCCATGGAGTGGCGCCTACGAATGGCGCCAGCGCCATGGCGCCATTCCCCTACTACAGGGGCAACATTTTAGGGGGGGGGGGCGCCGCCCCCCCCGTTCGCCGGGCTCCGTATACAATCCGCCCCCCCCCCGCTCAAAAATCCTGGCTACGTCCCTGTTACGAGCAACGTTGAAAATGTAGATAACTGGGGCGTGCCATGCACGGACGCAGCGAAACGTCCATTTTTCGTTTAATATGATTTTCGTTTTCAATTTCTAGCGTCCGCGTGGGACACAAGTTTCGTTGTTCGCTCTATTCACGAGCGAATTCTAACTCTCCGATTTTGTAGGGTGCAATGTCCGCCGACTTTACGAATAAGGTTCAAACAATACCGCGGTGCTGGTACCTGGTTCGGCAAATCCCAGTCCCGGTCCCGACCCCCCAGTCCCGGTCACGGTCCCGGTCCCGACAATTGAAAAAAGCCAGTCCCGGTCCCGACCCCCCAGTCCCGGTCCCGGTCCCGGTCCCGACATTAGAAAATTTCTGGTCCCGGTCCCGGTCCGAAAAACTGGTCCCGTTTGAACCCTAGACGTCATCGTTAATAAAGTCAAAATTGTTGAGAGAAAAAGAAGAAAAAACGTGCCAGGAAAAAACATTCATCGCTTCTACGCGACTCCGCCTTTTTATTGTTATATACCTATTTTCTTTATTGTGAAAGCGTGTGCTCAACTGTCCTGCTCGGCATTATGTAAATACTAAGACATAACTAATTTTGGACTCATGCGGTCCACCGATAATAAATATTAAGCACCATTTACAGTTACTGCAATTTCATGACAATTGTTGACTTATGTCTCACGTTGGAAGCATGCCAATGGTAATTAACGCATCCGAATTTTCTACAAAAATCATTTCTGTGAATACTTTAATGTAAAACGTTATAACAGTGGTGAATTTTTGGATTTTTGAACTGCAAATTTCATGTGTTAAATATCATTGGCACGATTCCAGCGGGAACCACGCGTGCAAGGTGTAAAGTCACTGGAGTATACATAGGTATTGACATTCACAGTGTAGTTAGGTATTTAAATACATAGATGGATATGAGTGCCTCATATAAAACCGGCCGCATGAATGGTGAATTGCTTCTGCAACGTTTACCCACCGCTCCAGGGCATTTTTGCTCATTGGGAAGGGGGGGGGTGACGCCTGTTTTTTTTTGGGGGGAGGGTTCTGAATTGTTTTGGCGTCAGATTGTGATCGTGTTTTGGGTGATTGCATATATCACATCTCTTTATTTTTCATGGGGTGATTTTCGCGTGTAGAATTCCGATCTGCAAAAGCATATCCGATTCACGCGGGAGGAATTTTACAAACCATCATATCATTAAATTTACGATTTAAGAACGTTTTCGTTTTGGAAATTTAATATCGGGCGTTTATTAACGATGATGCGCAGACAGTTTTGCACATGCAAAAGTACAAGTGCAGTTTTACAAGTGTTAAATACAAGTACATTTCCACGAGAATGTGTTTATTCGAGGGGGCGGGGCTAATTATTTCGTCGGGATTATCATCGAAGTTCGGCGGCAGCCTTACTCCGTATGCTGTGTGTTGTGTGTAAATATTTATTACGTGTACATTCTACGCCAATTATATGTTTGATGAAATTTCAAGGGGGGGGGGGGGCGGGGGTATTTCCCAGCCCACTCTGACCCGGGGGTATTTCGAGGGGTTAATTGAGATAATGCAATATATGGTCTACCTACGCACACGCAGCGAGGCTGAAATGATAAATAGAAGCCTCCAAAAATGCCTCTGCCAACTGTGCTCTCCAGTCGCAAGAAACGAAGCCATGTACTTGCGGGGTAGTTTTATGGCTGTCGTTTCTATGTCGCCATTGCGCTACACTAACGATGGTAAACCCTGTGAAAAACGTGATCAATTTTCCAGTGTTTCAAATGACTTTTCTAATTTTTAATTGTTTTCGAATATTTATAGAATTTTCTAATTTTTCCACTAAATTATCACATTCTCCAGAATTTTGGATGTATTTATCATTATGTTTTTCGGCGTTCCAAGCTGTTAACGCAGACGCATTTGCATAATTTTTGTTTTCCCCTCAGGAATAAATACATGTGAAATTGATTGATGTTCCGAATTGTTTTTTTTGTGTGCATTTTACACGCATTTTTAAAGCAACAATACTGAAGAAAAAAATCGAAAATTTGAAAACGTTTTGTTTATTCGCAATTTTCTAGATAGAAATCTATGTTACATATTCTTCCTAGTGGTAAACGAAATTCGAAAACATTTTTGAATTTTCGATTTGTCGTTTGCCATCGTAGCTCTACGCACACAGGCGCACTGCCGCAGTCGGGTATGGGCCCGCGTCGGGTTACAGCACTACAAGTTGCACTGGTGTTGGCTTCGGGTCAGATACCCGACCCGGCTTTGGCGGGTTTGTCGGCGTTGGACATTGACGCATTGTTTGTGATCACGCACTGTTTGACAAGTTGCGTACTGCGTTCAGTTCCGTACTAAAAATTAAGAATTCGGTGCCAAAGCCATGGCGCTCTTGGTGCTTGGTGCCATTTTGCTGTGGCATCATGTTTGAAACGGGGTTATCCAATGCATGCCCAGTTCACGTTGGAAGTGTGCCAACAGCATCTTTACCGCAACTATTTAAGGTATTGAAAAAAACTCTTGTTAAACATTTAAGTTTTTTCAACAACAATGTATTTTCATCGATTTTTCTACATTTAGCAAGCATCGTTAGCAACTACATCCATTCAACGTAACATTTAGATTTCGGGTCGGGTATCGTCTCCACCGCCAGTATTGGCTTTTGACTGGCTTTTTGTGCGCTGTGTTTTTGGGACATTTCTATTGGACGCATGCTTGCTGCTGTGAGTTACAGGGGTGCGTACTGCATGGATATATATGTACGTAAGTGGACACGTACTCATCATACATACCGTATTACCTCAATTTTGTAGATGTGCCTATAATTAATTTCGTCACTTTTTATACACCTTCATTAAGGGGTACCTTCTATTAATATCTCTGAGTCAATAAGAGGGGTCAATATTTCTAAGTTTCTCTGCACGTGAATAGTGTCGCTTGAAGTTAATTTTTTTTCACCGACGGACGTTGACATAGTTGACAATTATCACGGTTTTTGCGATTTTACGCGTTTTGGCACGCACCCAATTCCAAGCCAGCTTTTTATTTTGTCACATTAAAAAAGCCAAAATTGCACCTTTTATCGGAGGGCAGCCTACAATTGGGGGTAATACGGTATATACATAAATAAATAGGTATATATATATATCTTTCTTCAGAGTTGTGTTATAGTCTTTACTGTGGGAAATGAAGTTCATTGTGTGCGCAGTTATTTTGACTGGCTCTCTGCTCGATGGCATTATATTTGCATACATATATCATCCGCGTGCTATACTGTTGATGGTTCATTTTTATGAATAGTCATAAATATTGATCTGTCATGAAATGTGTTTGCTGGTGGAAATAGAGTGTTGTGCACGACTTTTGTCGGGACTTTTTTTCTACACTCCTACGGCAGTGCAGTATGCATCCTCACATAGGGTTCAAACGGGATCCCGATCCCGAATACCGGAAAATTTTGGGATTTGGCAGTCCCGATACCGAAACCTCAATCCCGATACCGAAACCTCAATCCCGATCCCGAATCCTCAAAATATGAATCCCGATCCCTGTTCCGAAAATTTTCAAATCCCGATCCTGATCCCGGAAAAATTAGTGGAAATGATAAACATGTTAAAAATGACTTTTATCACAAGGAGCGTTTGGGGAGGGGGTAACCCTGCACTGGATATAAATACATGATAACACTGACAATCTTCATGAATCACAATGTGCATTGAGTTATGGCATCTGGAAGTGGTATTGTGTTTTGGAATTACGGACGCATGACAACTTATTAGCCTGGGGCCAATTCTTCATATTGACAAGTGACAAGAAAGTAGGCCAGGAATTGACAAATGGCAAGAAAAAAGGGACTTATAAAGGGGCTATAAAGACTATAAAGGCTATTTATGAAGGACTTATAAAGGGGACTCGAAATGTGTGTCGTTGAAAAAAGCGCTTTTATCTACCCTCAGTCATTTTTATGCCGAATACTGTACCGACTGAATGTTATACTGATGCTGTTACCGTATTTTGATGAATAATTCACGTGAACAAGTGTGCATTATTTACATTCATCCATATTTACTAATGTAATGTGATAACAAAGAAATTTAAATTTGTTTTCTTTATGAAGATGAGCATAGGCGGCGTAAGTGCTTGTGCGCTTGTGAATGTCACAAGCGGAATTATTGGTGTCACAAGCTTGTATTGTACAAATGAGAGTGAAATGTCAAAATTAGCTAAACATTGCTAAAATTTGCTCTATTTTGCAAATTTTCACCTCTATAATCACATTTTCATCTATATACATGGTTATATACCTATTTTTAGCCAATGTTTTTTTATATTTATAGCGATTTCGAAATTTTTGGTTGGCTGCCAACTTGACATAAGGGCTCTGTTAAAAATGTGTCACAAGGTGAAAATTTGGCTAATGTGATTGTCACAAGCGCAAATTGGGACTTTGCGCCGCCTATGAAGATGAGTATTTTAGATTTCCTTGTAAATTTATGCATTGTAAAATGTAAACTGTGACCAACTGAACTTAACGTGAATCGTTAATTTGGTACATCACTTTGACATTATTTCCATTCTAGTTTAAAAACTATATCCAATTCTATTAGGTTGCTAACATGCTAACATTCTATAAGCGTACACACACCTCAAAGGACCATTTACCAATTGCCAGGATGTCTTAATTGAGAAATAAATATATTTCCACTGAATTATTATTCCACTATCACTATTTATCTACCACGTGCTCAATAATCAGCACGGAATCAGTTATTTATGGTTAAAAAACATGCACAAAGAGAATTCAGCACCTACAACATCCTGGGCGAACGTGCGCAATTGCAATAGCCAGGTACCCATTTCTTTTCTCCCACACACAAATACAACAACTCTGTGACGGTTCAAATGTCACTGCTTTGGGGTTTCGGCACTTGTAAACAGCGTTCGGATCAGGTCCGGCAGTCAGTTTCTGACCTGACTGCTGTCGCCATAACTCCCGCTGTGGGGTGAATAAAGAGATGAAATTTGGGTGGGATGTAGTCGACATTCCCCCCCTACTATACTCCAACGCAGGGGCGACGGCGACTCCCCTAAGTGTGGGTCGCCGTATACGCGCAAAAAAATTTACAGAATTTCGCTGTCCGCGTCAAGTCCGGCACCCAGTGGTTTTTCATCACTTCGGGTGCCATCACTCCAGAAACGCGGACACGAAATAGCTGAAATTTTTGGGGGTCAACATCCTGTGGCATCATCGACTCACCAAAAGTGTCGCTGACTGCGTATACGGCGCTGTTTTTTACAGATACAGTGTACGCATCAGGTCCAGGACCAACTTGCGTTTCACCGAGCCAAATTCACTTTAAATATATTTTTTATTAGACACTTGAAAAGTTGGTTTAGGATGCCCTCTAGGGAAGGGTTTAAGGTATAAAATTGCAAAATAAACCTTACCCCAAAAATGCCCCACTAAGGAATTTTAATGGGGGTGAATGTGATGAAGTCACTTATGACATCATCACCATACAAATTTGTACTGTGATGATGTCATAGGTGATGTCAGAACAGTCACCCCCATTAAAATTCCTTAGTGGGGCATTTTTGGGGTAAAGTTTTTTACGCAATTCTATACCTTAAACCCTTACCTAGAGGGCATCCTAAACCAACTTTTAAAGTGTCTAACAAAAAAATATATTTTAAGTGAATTTTTAGGATGCAACTGTAGGGGCATTGCTAAAATATTGCTTAACAGGTAACTTCACTGCATTGTACAGTATCGTATGGGTCTGTAGAATTGTAAAACTGCATTACATGACTGCATTAGGCATTTTTGAAAAAATTTATAGGGTGCCGGACCTGATGCAGACAGCACATTTATTAAAAACGCGTTATACCCGCGAGCGAAACCTTTGGTGGGTCGCCGGCATCCGCCATTTAGTGTACAGTAAGGGGAGGGGTGTCGGCTATATCCCCCCAGTTTCAGCTTTGTCCTGTCCGCGTTTCTGGAGTGATGGCACCCTTAGTGATGAAAAACCACTGGGTGCCGGACTTGACGCGGACAGCGAAATTCTGTAAATTTTTTTGCGCGTATACGGCGACTACCCTAAGTGTGGGTCGCCGTCGCCCCTGCGTTGGAGTATAGTAGGGGGGGAATGTCGGCTACGTCCCACCCAAATTTCATATCTTAATTCACCCCACAGCGGGAGTTATGGCGACAGCAGTCAGGTCAGAAACTGACTGCCGGACCTGATCCGAACGCTGTTTATTTATTATGGGAATCGGTAATTCACACACTAGTTGACAAGGACACCAAATGTCAACTGGGGGCAGTCCCAAGCCCTGTAAAGTGTAAAGTAAAGTGTCAAATGTAAAGTCAAATGCAAAGTAAAGTGTCAATCAAAACAAAAAAGAAAATATTTTATTACTGAACTTTGCATGACAATTGACACTTTACTTTGCATTTGACTTTACATTTGACACTTTACTTTACACTTTGCAGGGCTTGGGATTGCCACCTGGTCTGGTCACGATTCCAATTCAAAGCTTACTTACGAGTAACACTATGCATTATTGTGTACACATATAGGTACGTATTTACTTCATGCCGGCCCTGTATTTACATTGATATTTACAGAAATACATCCAAAAAATATTTCAACACTACAGCTGCAGTTGCAATATGATTGGACACTTTGCATTTGATCGTCGTTGTCTGCTTGTGAGCAAGCTTTGAATTGGACCCGTGACCAGTTGACATTTGGTATACTTGTCAACTATGTAGTGCGTGTAGGGCACTTTTCATTGCAAAAATTATAGTAATTTTTTTTTCGTGTAGCAGATTTGAATTTCATGTGAATCAGGCACTTCTGAATCTGGGTGCAGCGCGGTTGTGGTATAATTTTTGTGACAATACAATTGGGCAAAGGCAAAAAATACACAAACACAAATTGGCAATTTCCCAAATAGGTATAAATAAAAAGTGACATGTATTTTTTATTTGTCACTAACCATAAATACCATCTGCGGGATAGACTGGGAAATAAAAAGCTACGCAGCTTTCTCACCCCATTTTTGAGTCGACTCGGCAATCGGGTCGGGTCAAATCTCACCCAATTCCCATTACCTACCCTCCCACGATTATCAATCGGCTGCCCACCGCGATTCACTACACCTGGGGTCGGATTCAATTGGAACGTAAGGCGCGCTACACGCGGCGCCTTACGCTTAACAGTAACGTACACACGGTTTTTCTGTGACCACAAAAGTTTTCAACGATATTTTTGTGATGAAAACTGAATGTTTGATGTGTCTGGTGGATCGATCATGATTTGATCGGCCTCAATGCTCAAAAAAACAAACAGCAATGTTCAAAAGTACCGTATTTCCTCGAAATACCCCCCCTCGAAATACCCCCCCTCTCGAGACCACTATGAAACAATCACCCCCCTCGAAATACCCCCCCTCGTTTAACCCCCCCTCTCGGGACCAGTATGAAACAATCACCCCCGGGGGGTATTTCGAGGAAATACGGTAGATAACCTCAACATGGACACAAAATTAGTGATGGAAAGGCTCCATAGCGCCGTGGTGCTTTTGGCGCTTGGCGTTATTGTTGCGTGGCGCCAGAAACAAAACGCTTGGCGCCGGATCTTTGCGCTAGCGCCAAAGCAAAAAGCGCTATGGCGTACGGCACCATTTTGTCACAAGATCACAATTTCTCATGGCTTTCGTGGTTCTTGTCAGCATTGTGTTAATCAGCCTTGCTAACAGAGCCAATTTAGCAGAATTCTAGCAAGAATCATGATAACAAGAAAAAACTGTGATCTTGTGACCCTGACGAAGTCATCTATTTCATATTGCTGTCATATTTTTCTGAGCATCGACGTCGATCAGATCAAATCATGAACCGCTTTTTTTGCAACAAAAAAATCATCGCAAACTAGACATTTTTGTTGTCACAGATAAACCGGGTAAACCCAGCCTAATTGAATTTGTGTGCCGCAGCACACGTCCACCAGCGTCGGGTTGCCCGACCCCGACAACCCCAATACGGATTTGGACGAAGACACTTGCGTGGAACGCATCAGGCGCCACTCCCAGACCATGGAAAATGCTGGTACATGTCAAGTGTCATGCAAAGTGCCAAAAGTCACATAAAACACCATGAAAAATTTTAGGTATTGTATTTTTCACCAGTCTCTTGAAAGTTAACATGACTTGTGACACTTTACATGACATTTCACATATTAGCGGGCAGTTTTCAGGGTCTGGGACTGCCCCCAGGAGCCAAGTGGCCGCAGCTGCGTACGGACCCGATTTGTCGGGCGACGGGTCGGGTCGCGATCGGGCGCAAAATGCCCGATCGCAGGGCAGGGATTTCGCCATTCATGTGAGAAGGCTCGTGTTTCAGCGGCCGGCTAAATTGGATGTTAGTGTAGTTTTGATGGAGTAACGAGACTGTATATGATTGAATATAAATATTTACCATATTTACTCGAAATACCTTCAGGGGGTTTATTTTTTCGCCAGTAAACTTTGAGGGAAATCTTATTCGAGCAGGGGGTCGTTATTATTTCACCTGAAAGTTTCGTGAGGGATGGTAATAAATAATACGGGTTTACATAGCCACCAAAACTGGTTCAAGAAATAAAAAAATAATTATTCCCCAGCGCGCTCAGACCTGCGCGTATATCGAGGGGGGGGAGTAGTGGGAGCTGGATTGTTTTTCTGGCTTTTTTCAGTTTATTTTACACAGTTTTATTATGCTGAGGGCATGTGCATTTGACACAGCCGCCAGCCACGCTTTTTTGTGTTTTGTGCAATTTATAAAATCAACAGATCTATTATTCTATTATTTTGTCCATAATCACCGAGATTCTTAAATAAAACACCCATAAATCTAAAATTTCAACACAATCAACTAGTAGCTCAAACTCCAAAAAATCAGCAAAGTATGCGCCCAAAATTACTTACATTGAATCCTTTGAAGTACAACAAACAAAAAACTTTATAAACCCAGAAAAACAATCCGGCTCCCACTACTGGGGGGGTCAATTCAAGGGGTTCATTTAATTCAATTCGTCGAAATTCTAAATAATTATAAAATATTTACGTGTACCCTAGGAACTGTCCTCGAATAACTTCCCCATCAAAATTTCTACATGATAAATGACGCCCCGGGGTCGGGTATCTTATTCGAAATTGTATGTCAATGAGCTGATTAAATAAGTGACTAAGGGCACAATGTTTTGCTGGTACGATTTTGTGATTGCGTGGGAACAATTTTTATTAGTACAATTTTAAGTTTATTGCCCTGCTTACATTTTTTGCCCAACAGTTGCAAGCCGTGATTAGGGTTCTAAAAATCTGGGGAAATTTAGATGTTTTTCAAATATAAAAAAATATTTTAAATGTTGTTATATTTGTTTATATTTTCTCCGGTTTTTCTAGAGAGATTTAAGTTAAATTTGTAATTCATGAGAAAGTATACAAAAATATTGCATCTATATTTATCCATACTGAAGAATGTTTATCTATATAGACAGCTTTTCACTGCAGTTTTAACATCTAAAAAACTATTTTTTTATTATTACATTTTCAGCATATTTTATGCTCACTAATTTAATTGAATATTGATACCGTAGTAAGAAGCTTATTCCTTTTCATATGAATTTATTTCATCGTATATACCTATTTACTTGTATTTTATCACGCGCGCACATTTATTTGGTAGGCTTACATATTTCTCAACTTCCAATCAAGCCCCATGGAAGCATGGCGCGACGCACACTGGATGTCAACTGGATTCGGTGAGCAGAATAATGGAGGCCTTTGGCCTACCACACCATTGGGTAATGAAACACTCGTTCCTTGGCACGGTGCCAAGTAAACAACGGGTGCCAATGACGTCATTTGTTTTTCTGGCAAATGTCCGGATTGGAAACTTATGTCCCGGTGACGTCATTGGCACTCGTCCAATGCTGGTTGGCATGCGCCCAGAAATAGTTGGCACTTGCCCAATACTATCGGCACTCGCCCAATACTAGATTGGCGCTTGTCCAATAGTGTTGGTTTAAGCTTGGCGTAAGGCGCAACAAGTGTAGGCGTCATTGGCACCCGTTGTTTACTTGGCACCGTGCCAAGGAACGAGTGTTTCATTACCCAATGGTGTGGTAGGCCTAAGGCCTCCATTATTCTGCTTTGGTGTCAACTCGATTTTAGTTCAATATTAAGGTCGCAGCACAATTTCCAAGTGCACTTGCGGCAATGTGGAATCAATATTCCAATGTGCATTTGAATCATTTGAACATGGTTTTGCCAACCATCTACGAAATTCTTAATGGAAACCAGTTGATCAGTTGACATTGCTGTCTCATTAGATGTCAACTGAATTGAGTTGCCGCCGAAGCCAGTTGACATCCGGTGTGCGTTGTACCAGTTTCTATTTACACATACAACTCAAGGTTAACTATTTGATGATTACATTAGTAATCACACTAGTTTACTGCCAGAACTAAGAATTTAATGAACTCATAAATCAATATTGAATGACATTTGAGTTTATTGTTTTCCTCTACTACAGTTACGGAGAGTAAGAAATCATTCCAGTAAAATTTTCCCTTTCCTCATAATGTTTTCACATGTACTATTTATATCTACACACACTGGTCCACCGTATTTCCTCGAAATACCCACATGGGGATTATTTTTTCAGAGTGCAAATTTTGAGGGGGGGGGGGTATTTCGAGGGGGATATTTTTTCCCCAGAAATTTTCGGGACACATCGTAGTAAAGATACCGAAAACAGGGCGTTTACATAAATACCCAAAACTGGTAAAAAACGTGATAATACAGGATATATTTAGACATATCAACGTAGATTATTTTTTTCCGCAGTTCGAAAAAACCTGGAGGTATTTCGATGGGGTGGGTTAATTCAAGGGGGGGGGGTAGGTCGAGGAAATACTGTATTTGCAAATGTGATGCAAATTGGCGGCAATTAATATTTACATCATGTACATTGCGTGCATGATGTACATCATTCCAGACGGGGGGGGGGGGTATTTCAAGGGGAGGTTAATTCAAGGAAATTCCAGAAGTATCTCCAGGAAATAATACGCTATATCGCTTTTTGTCAAATGTTAGGGACATCAAGTTAGGTATGGAATATTGCTTCAATAAGTTTATAAAGAAAAATTAATACAAAGTCAGTATATTGAGTGAGAGTGATGTTTCGTAGTTTAGAAGTAATTATGTGGGGATGGGGACACATGGGCTGGATATTATACATTTGCTACAGTAGCATGTCGCAGCATGCAGAAATGGAAGCTCGCACATACACCGTGATACAAAGCGGGTAAAAAACGCCAACCATCCCCAGTATTTAGATACATATGGAATGGGTTACATTTTTTGTGCGAATCAATTAGTTCTGCCGGGATGACTTTTCTTGATTGTAGCTTGTTGTTATTACTTTTAGTGCACTGGCTATCTCGATCCATATTATTTTTATTTTTATTCGTAATACACCAGATAAATACATCATAAATATCTACGTGAATATTTTCATCTACCTAAAATATGAACATCTGTAAATGCATACCGATTTTTACATAGTATCCATTTGTTATAATTCCTCATGTAAATATATACTCGGCAGACCGCAAAGTATGCGCCCAGAATTACTTATGTCTTGGTCGATAACGCGCATGGGGTATACTTATCACAGCTTCACAAAAAAAGTAAAAATATTTTAAGAGGAAAAAGGCGTCGTCGAGTAAAGCCAACGTTTGTTTTGTGCCTGAATTTTTTCCATTTTCTTGAAACACCTTTTATTTAATCAGTGATGCAGATAAATGCATAGCACGCGGTCCGTCGAGTATACTTATTTCAACTTTTTTATCTACAGAGCCTAAAATATATTTTTAACTTCCCTACTTTTTGCCAGATGCGAAAATTAGCACTGAGAAAGATGATATTGAAGAAAATTGATTTGGCTCGCGAAAGGCGCCGCTTCTCCGGAAAATCTAGAACGAGTGTAAGCTGCAATTTTGAGTTCTAAAGATATCAAAAAAATTGTCGTTTCTAAAAAAATTAATTCCTAAAAACTGTCCGTTTTAACGTGTTTTCCCTTTGTTATTTGCATTTTTATTATCACTCATTATTTATGGTTTTCGATATTTGACAAATACCGTATTTCTTCTAATAGAAGGGCGGGTCTCCAATAGAAGGGCGTCTCCAATAGAAGGTACACAAAGTGCTGGAATTGTGCCAAATGCATGAAAAAATTGAAAATATCAGCGGACGCTGTGCTTAATTGGTTTTGGTCCATTGATTTGATGCTATTTTGACATCAAATTTTTACGTCGAAAGAATTCTGTAAATCACCATTCTATGCACTGTCTGTGACGCAAAACTTTGAAAAACCTTGGCGGAACGTGAAAAATTTCGCTGAAAAAATGACGAAAAAATAGAAAGGCGGTCTCCAATAGAAAGGCGGGTAAAAAAGTCGACGAAAAAATAGAAGGGCGCCCTACTATTAGAAGAAAACGGTAACATCAATTTATATATTATTGCGCAATGAAACGTGATACTTATAATACTGGTGCCTATTTCGAAAGTGAACAAATGGCGAGAAAAGTGGGATATATTTAAATACAAGTCACACTCACTATAAAGTGTTAATAAGAGTCAATACAAGTTAATTTTTTAATAAAAATACCCGTAAAAAGGTATCGTTTAAATATGTCCCACTCTACCTTCCACCTATGGCTGGGGCTCTTCCATATGAACATTTGGATCGTTTTTCTGAAACTCGACATCCGGTATCGATATTCAATAATCAATAGATAAAAACGGTCAATATTCGATATGAAAAAATAGTGGATATTCGATATGAATGATAGTTCATAATGGCCCTACACACACTAGTTTTCACCGTGACTGATGTGAAAACTGAAATGGCCACATGGCCACATCCAGCCTACTCTTTTTGTATGCTATATGTGTTATAGTTTCAAAAAATTCAAATTTTGAGTTAAATTAATTTAAATTCCAATTAAAATTACTTAAAATCAATCAACCGTGTTCATCAATTTGGATTTGAAAAAATTTCAGTTTTCACACGAAGTCACGGTGAAAACTAGTGTGTGTAGGCACATTCTATACTATATTAATATCATTCCGACTCTTCTTGTAACTTTGCTTACTAGGTAGTTAACACTTTTCTTGCCACTTGTCAACTTTTGCAATGGACCCTTGGTTGCAGTTATTTCCCTAACTAAAGATTCAAAATATTTATTAACATAGTTGATTTACAATTTATCATTTTTTTTGGTGAATACATATTATTTTCACTCGGAATGTTCATCAGCATTTGAAACCGCAAAACAATCTATTTAGTTTCCAATTGCAACTAGGTATTCTCGGCGGACAGCACACCTAGGATGAAAACCTACCATAATTTTATGAATAAAATTTTGTGATAAATTTCACAGTAAAAACGAAATATAATGATGAAAAATGTAAACGTTTTGCCTCATTATTCAGATGGGTTATGGTAGGTTTTCATACTAAGTGTGATGTCCGCCGCGTTGCCTGGGTGGGAAAGGTTATGTACCGGTGAATGTGAAAAGTTACCGCACCCTTTTACCGTCAATTTTATACCATGTGGAAATTTCCTGTAAATGCCTTAAATGAGAAAATTTACGGGTAATACATTGCATAATTCACCATGGGGACGTACACTTTTCGATCTATCCATATCGTAACTGCTACAACACATTTTTCTTTGCAAAAAACTTTAGTATTTAATTATCTCTGTATTCAGGGACGTACGCAGGATTTTTGAGCGGGGGGGCGGATTGTATACGGAGCCCGGCGAACGGGGGGGGGGGCCGCGCCCCCCCCCTAAAATTTTGTCCTATAGTAAAGGAATAGAGCCATGGCGCTGGCGCCATTTGTAGGCGCCAGCGCCATGGCAGTATTGGCGTTGGCGTTGGCGCCAACGTCTACCATATAGGTATCTATTTATACCTATATATGGTACTAGGTCCGCTTTTGGCACTGTTGGACACTTTTCTAGTGCAATTTGACGCTTGAAAAGACATATTAAAGAATGGGGTGGAGATTTGCGCGCTTGCGCGCAAAAAAAATTTTAAAGTGCCTACCAGTTCGCCTCAGAAAAGTGCCATTTCTGGCAAATTTTTCTGTCCGACCCGGGAACGGGGGGGGGGGGGGGGGCGGCCGCCCCCCCGCCCCCCCCCCTGCGTACGCCCTTGTCTGTATTTACTAAAAATGCATGGCCACTGTTTACCGTAGAGCAAGCACCACATGTATTTACCTAACGAATGTGTTACCGCAATCCACCCCCTGTTTTATTCGGTACAGAGAAATTAATGCATCTAATAGCACCTGCAAGTACGGTACCGGTAGCTCTGTTCGGTACCGGTACAGATAGATTTACCGTAGTTTGGTTACACACTCTGCGGGCAAATGTGTCTTACGTTTACTGTTTTCCACATTGGATTGGCAATGGAAATTTTTCAATCACTTATGCTAGGTAATTGTGTTTTATTGATAGAAAAACAGTTGCCAATGATGGTGACAATCACAAAGATGGTGTGTTTGACAAATTGACATCGTAAACTAGTTCCCGGAGCCCCATTGCGTTGTGTACCCGCACCGAACAGCCTTACCGTAACCGCATAGCGTACCGTACAACCTAAAAATACACCACCTCGATTAATTCCCAACCGAAAACAATCGAACAAGGTTGAAACGATATAAATATCTTTTCGATGTCGTATTTTCCGATAACGATACGAAATCGATATGATAAATATGATTTATATCGGTGCAACCCGATGGGGCAGGTAAGGTGCACGTAAATACGGCGACCGACACCCGACCAATGCCCCACACTGGTTGACAAGGGCACCGAACGTCAACTGGTTCCCATCCCAATTCAGAGCTGGCTCACGAGCAACATACGCATTATTGTATACACGTATTTATACACACTTACTTCAAGCTGGTCATATAGATTGCACATATTTACAGCAATGTTCATTTCAACACTACAGCCTCATTTGCGGCATGATTCAACACTGCATTTGAACGGCGTTCGTCGGCTAGTGAGCCAACTTTGAATTGGGACGGGAACCAGTAGACATCTGGTGTCCTTGTGAACTAGATAGTGTGTGTGCATTTATTTATTTTTTAAACTCTTTACCCGCTCATCGGGCGCCTTACGTGCTCCCTACTTATGAATAATTGAATTCGGGTCCCATCGCAATCGCTCAATTTCTCGCCAAAATTTCACATTTAAAGAATGAAAAAATAAAAAAATCACCTCAGGCGCTGTCGACGTTTTGCCGGTCGCATTGGCTACCGGAACAAGTGGAAACGGTGCACGTGCAATTGGAACGAGACCCGGAAATGGGATTGGGAATTACGGTGGCTGGATATGTGCACCGGAAAGGTTTGCTGGGGGGTTGTTTTTGCATTTTGACGCCAAAATCGCTGTGAAGGTTTGGAGATTAGAATTTATTTAGTTTTGTTTGTATCTTTCTTGGATTGAACTTTTTTGCACCGTAATTTTAGAATGTTAAAACGGTACTGAGTCTTTACAATTTTACTTGACATTTTTAACAATTTTGTCTGACATTGTATTACTTTTGACATGAGATTTTACTTGTCATTGACTGGTCTAAGCTACATTTTGCCTTACTACTTATCTGAAGTAAACACAATTTTTGTAAAACTTCCATTTGTTTTCTTTTATAAAAATATCAGCTTTTCAAGTCTAAACCAGAGTTGCGAAAGCGTATTTACGCTTACCCGAAATACCCGGGTAAATGGGTATTTATACTTACGCTTACGCTTACGCTTTCATAAAATACCCGTACGCTTTTTTACGCTTTCCCGGCCAAAATACCCGGGTACTAAAAGCGTAAAAAAGCTTTTCACACGGTTCAGTTTTACACTTTTGAAAAAGCATAAAACCACAAAAAAGAGTGAACGAAACTGCGTACCAAAAAAATTTCTGCGTGCGTGCAGTGATGCTGGAAATAGTGGCACATTTTCAAATTGTGTCGCAGTATGAATGTCTTGCTAATACTGTGTCGTCGAGCAAAATCGTGGCTTCAGATAAGAAATTTTGGGCTGAAAATGGATTCCGACGACGATGTTGTCGCCGTCGACAGCAGTAACTCCAAGTTGAAAGATACAATGATGACTTACCGTGTTTCTTCTAATAGAACGGCAGCCTCCAAAAGAACGGCACCTCCCATAGAACGGCAGGCAAATAAAGTTGACAAAAAAATTGAACGGTGCTCTTCTATTAGAAGAAATACGGTAAGTGTCGCTGCCGATGAATTGCCAAACAACATATGAGGGCAGACTACTACGTGGACATCCGAAAAATGCCGCTGAGAGCTTAATTTGGAAAGAATTCACTGAGAAAACATCTCTTAAAAAAATTTTACGCTTACGTTTTATTTACGCTTTCCCAGGTATTTTAAAAATACCTTACGCTTTCAGTATCCATACTGAAAATTTGGAAAGTGTATTTACGCTTACGCTTACGCTTTCCAAAAATACCGGTATTTGAACAACTCTGGTCTAAACTGCCATTTTCTACTACCAAAACCCGCACCACTTTTGTACCTATAAATCCTCAAATAATATTTAGCTTTAGGACTACAGAATCATGGTTAAATGGTCTTTTTATGGGCAATTTTCTGAACGCAATCCCGAGATAAGAAATCCCTCAGTGGTCTTTTGAGCTTAAGCATAGAATGTATTTTAAGTGTCTTTTATTTTTTTCTTATCAGTTTGTGTACGATAAATTTGATAAGATTTTGAATTGAATGCAATTTTGCTAGTGTGGCCTGTAGGAGCAATAAATATATTTTGTTATTAAGTCGTAAAATATGGGAGGAAAATGTAATTTTGCAAATTGAACCGCTGTATACTACTAGCGATAATATTCTAGTTCTAGCATGATTTCGAAATTTTATTTTCCCATTCTCAATATTTTATGGAATTTGAGGCACTTTTATTAAAATAAAAAATTGCCCAACATAATCCCAATCCCGATCCTGGAAAAATGTGTCAAATTTGCGAAATGACTACCGTATTTCCCCGAAATACCCCCCCCCCCCTCGAAATACCCCCCCCTCGAAATACCCCCCCCTCGAAATACCCCCCCTCAAAATGGACACTATGAACTTATAAACCCCCCCCCTCGAAATACCCCCCCAAATTTAGTGTAAAGAGAACGTAAATGACAAAGGCTGCGGTTTGTCATCTGGGTAATGCAAAACACACGTTAAAAACGATGACTCTGTTATGTGAGAACAGTGATTACACGTCTACACACTTACCGTATTACCTCGAATTTCCCCCCCTTGAATTAACCCCCTCCCCTCGAATTAACCCCCCCCTCAAAATGGGCTGGGGAAATAATAAACCCCCCCCCTCGAAATACCCCCCCCCCCCTTCAGAATGATGTACGTCATGTACATAATAAATACGTCATGTACGCAATGTACATGATGTATATTACTGTTAATTTGCATTGCAGCTACACATAGAGTAGTTTGTGTAGCTATCTACGTTTTTATGTCCAAATATATCCTGTTTGGACACATTTATTACCTATTTTGGGTACGCAAATGCGTACTATTTACTACGATCCTTACGAAAATTTCCCACGAAATAATAAACCCCCCCCTCGAATAAACCCCCCCCTCGAATTAACCCCCCCTCAAATTTTGCTGGCGAAATAATAAACCCCCATGGGGGTATTTCGAGGAAATACGGTATACAAGTCTTTAGAGTCTTATAAATGGCGATTTTTGTTGCATTTTCGACGTCTGCGTACGTTTCAGACAACAATTTAGTACTTGGTTTTCAAAAAATTTCTGGCGAAATAATAAACCCCCCCCCCCCCTCGAAATACCCCCCCCCCTCGTTTAACCCCCCTCAAAATTCTCACTCTGAAAAAATAAACCCCCCGGGGGTATTTCGAGGAAATACGGTATTTGCACTGAGAAATGTGAACGGAAACATCCAGTGTGCATTTGCTGCCACTTCTCGGGCACCTCTGGTCTCTGGTGGCATCGAAATGTGCTTTGAGTCCTCTTTTTGTGAAAAATTGAAGAAAAAGCTTAATAATCATAAATTTTCCAAAATCTCGATCGCAAAACCCTAATCACAAAAAGTTGATTACGTTTGATTAGTAAAAATCATTAGTAAAATTTTGTTTACCCATTCAAGTGTGCCACTATATACCAAACCGACCCGACAAAAATGTCATTTTCTCGTCAAATCGCCACATACGGCCCTTTTCTAAAACGGGAACATTTATTCTACCCCATGGGAAAATGCGTCAAATCAACCATTTATCAATTTCGCATCTAGCCTAGCGCGTTTATAGAAGCTTGCCACATAAAAGTGAACTTGTAAAGTGGCAGCTTAGCTAAGTTTGAGTAGATTTACCCCCCCCCCCCTAGGGTATTTAGAAATTGTGTATATCTGTAAATAGTGATGGTATGGCGCTGGTGCCTGAATGTTTTTTTGGTGTTAGATATTGTAACAATTCTGCACAGTTGTTAAAATGTACGTACATTTACTCGAAAAAACGCGTACACGAGTACGCGGTAAATACATTAACAAAAAAAGTAATGTACTCACTTTTACGCGTACATTTTCTAAGTACACGCGTACAGAGAAAATGTATTTTTTGTTGCTAAAATCACAATTTTCTTTTGCTAAAATAAATTTTTTTTGAACAAATCATATCATTTTTCTAAAAACATACTAAATAATCACTAACAAACGACATCTATTATGTCTTCCAGTGTTAAAAAACTCTCTCGCACATGTAAAAAGTAGTAGTTTTTACGTTTTCCGGGGGAAAGTACTAGCTTTTACATTTTCCAGGGTAAAAAAGTATTTTACTCACATTTACGCATGAGTACGAGTAAAAAAAGTATTTTACATTTTCTATACTTTTTGGTGATTAAAAAATAAGTAAATACTTACATTTACATATACTTTTTAAAAGAAGTTCAGTAATTCTAACAACTCTGCAATTCTGCAAGTATACAAGTGTCAGGTAACAGGTTAAGCGCCAAGGAAACTTGAAAGCAAAACTTCTGGGTTTGTGTCTTTTCTTTTTACGTTAGGATACATTCTTTACTGACAATCATTCTCTCTTGACTTCCGAGTTATAACTTCATCAAATACTTATTTACCAGTTATACTCGGCGAACATGATACTCTACCACCGCAAATATTTATGTACCTTTTTTATCAAAATCAAATATCTAAGTCAAATTGAAAACTTTAAGGACTGACCTTTCACAAAAAAAAATAATAAAAAATGAATAGATTTGCCGGTATGTCGGCCGACCCTACTATTTTCAAGTAAATATGTCGCGTTTCCGGAGCCAGAAAAATTGCTATAGCGGAACTTATAGCAGGCTATTTCACCGTGCGACGAAACGTTTAGAAAATGGCCTTTAGAATCAGGGAATATTCCGTTCCGACTACGTATCGAACCCGCGCATCACACAATATCCAATCGAGCGATCGAATTTTCCAGATTATTTTTTCTGTATTTCACACTGGAACGAGTTGGACAGCGGCCAAAAATTTACACCGCTGGAAACTTTTCCTCGGGAAAAATGTACGGCATAAAGTAACCCGAGTATACTTGCGGAATTGTGTTTCAAATTTATCAAAGTTGCTGCACACACTAGATTAAATACTAACACCAGTAAAGTCAAAGTTGAGTACTCATAAATCAGCTTTGAACATATTTGAGTAGAATTGTGAGTTTACCTTGTAATCTCCGTCAACTGAAGGTTACAAGGTAAACTCAAAGTTCAACTCAATATGTTCAAAGCTGATTTATGGTCACTCAATTTTGAGTTTACTGGTGTTACTAAACTAAAGGGCGTCAGAGTGCCAAAGTCGCTATCGGAATGTTATAATCATAGTATTGTGATATTTATGTGATATGAGTGTGTGTGTTGTCTAGGAGAGTGGTTCTCACCGAATGGCGCTGTTTTTGGCATTTTCCCAACACTAATTGTTGGCAAAATGATAATCTCTAGTTGTTTATTCAGATGGGATACGGTAGGTTAAAGTGAAAGGTGTCTGTAGGCAGTCAGTAGGCCGCATGTATTGAAGTTGGTATTTATGTATTGGCTGTGGGGAAAGTTCTTTCCGTCTCCACATCGTCTCCCACTGGATCGGCAGCTTTCACTCGGGTATATAAGCTGGGGTTTACAGCTCAATGAAAAATTCAAAAATAAAACTTCACTGCAAAATTGATTACACAAAAGTGGGTGATACCACATGCCTCCAATTTTATGTTTCCAAATAATTTTACATCGAAATTTCATAGAAAAATCGAAAACTCTGGTAATGGTGGACGGTGCATGTTAAGTTTTGGACATTTTTGAGAGAAAAATTATTACTCGATCCACTATTACATCATCAATTTTACAGTTAAATTTTACGATTGAATAAATTCCAGCTTATATACCTCGGCTAAAACTGCACTGGTCGCCCCTGGGCGATCCAATGCATGGCTATCCGGAAACGGAAAAAACTTTCCCGACAGACCAATATTTTGAAAATTGTGTCAAACGCAGTTATGGGTAGCTAGTCATTATCAGTTCTTAAGGCCGTCATAAATACTTGATTTATGAAAACTGAAAAGACGTTGGTTATCGGGTGTGTAAGAGGATGTGTGGCAATTCAGTGCTGCCTCTGTACTAGGTTTCCGATCACCAGACACAGAAAAAAATGGGGTGTGATGCGTCGTGAAGCGGCCTCTGTGAAGACACTTCCACACGCTTCAACACGCTTCACGAGATTTTGTTTTGGTGAAGTGTCTTCCACAAAATGATCACAGATGGCCAAAATTTCGTGAAGCGCGCTTCCTGATGCTGACGCAGTGAAGACACTTCACAAACATTGTGCAGCATCGTTAACACACGTCTGTGATGTGAAGTGTCATCACATTCAACTTCATGAAGCGCTGGGAAGCGCCGACCAGCTTCGTGAAGCGTCGGGAAGTGTTGCTGTGAAGACACTTCAAGACGCTTCACGACGCATCAAACCCCCATTTTTTGCTGTGAGACCCTAATCTTGAAAGTTCAAAAAACAAGCTCTACTCTGAAAAGTCGCTTCTTTTTTAATCGAACCGACAAACCATTAAATGTTGAACGCGTTTATATCGAATGTATCATGTAAACAAAGATAAATATTTATATAGAAAAATGTAGAAAAACTTTTCACAAAGTATTTGTATAAAAAAATATACCTGGATGAGTTCAAATGCGTGTAAATATTCCAATGTCAGCATGTCAATCGAGAAAATTTTCACCTGTCTCAATATTTCTTACCAAAACAACCGAAAGCAAAAAACATACTTTAGTCAAAAAAAGTTTGTGCTGATTTCTTTAACAAAAAAAAACACATTTTTTTCCAAATGTTTCTTCTAAACATTCTTATCTTCATTATTTTTTCAATACTTTTTTCTAAAACACGTTTTTCTCAGTATATCCATGCACATTTAATCAGAATCACTTTGAATATATCCTTGCTCAAGCTTGTGCAAATAAATGCATTATATTTATAAACGTATCACATAAGTAACTAGTGTAGTTTACGTTGTATTTTCTACGTTTTTTTACCTCCTGGATTAGATTCCAATTTTTAGAGAGACAAAAATTTCAATTTGGCACAAAATGTTGTTTCTTATGAAAAAATTACCATCGCAAACTGCGCAGCGATTAATAAAAAATTGAATAGGAGTAATAGTGTTTTCGCTGAAATTGTAATCTTTTTATAAATTCCAGAAAAATTGCACGTTTACTGGGCCAGTTTTTTGTTACATGTAATTTCGCCGGTATCATTAATTTTTTCCCCTTCAAATTTTGTCTTCATATACCCCATAGCGGGGGGGGGGGGGGGGGGCTATGTCGTGCACAAAAAAAATTTTGGTGCCAAACTTTCGTCGGATGGAAGCACTTTATGAATGTTTCGTAATTCGTATGATAATATTGTATTCAATTTTTATGACAAAAAAATCAAACGAAAAACCGACACCAGAAAATTGAATAATTTCAAATAACACCCCCGGGGATAAAATTCGATAGATTATTGTAAATAAGTGCGAGTGCATGTGGCAACACGTGTTTGTGCATTGAATTGATCGGTAATGGCGGGCCACATCTCCAAGCACATAACATTATTAGCTTAAACTCGACTATGCTTTCTGCGCGTCTCTGCACCCAGAATGGCGTTGATGGCGCCTTTTTTGGCGCCTCGCGCCAATTTTGCAAGTGGAAATTTGTCGACACACTAGTTGACATCAAAATTCACGTCAACTTAATTCGACCAAATTTTGGTAAATTGGGTGATTTCAATTTTCATATGTTATAGAGATTAGTTTACTTTATATTGTGACATTTAATTTTCGTTGTTTTGATTTATTTTTGTGTGTTTTTTGGTTGACTCGAATTACAGTTGACACGAATTTCCTATGTTAACTAGTGTTACAAATGTTATAAGTGAAGTGTACTAGTAATATTTCATTTCCTTTTTTTATTTTTAAGTCCATTGGATACTTGTTATGTTACAATTTTAGTTGTTACAACTTACTACATCCTATCGCTTTTCATGTCACTTACTTGTGTTTCTACTTGCAGCATAGGTAGTTACCATAATCTTACACCAAACACATTCTGGCGCCAGCGCCACGCCACGATTCCACCACTATTTACAAGTTGTGCCCTCGGGGGGGGGGGGGGGTAAATCAACTCAAAGTCAGTTTACTTGCCACCTTTTACACATAGGCTGCACCAAATAAGCGTGCAGTGAATCATCTACACAGTTCCCACCCAGGGGTCTCCAAGATTTCGGCCCTCGCGGGGGCTGGATAGATAGCAAATCGCTCCTCCGGAGGGATAGATAGCTGAAAATTTTTCTGGGGGGGCTGGCGGGGGCACAATATATATTCTTTTTCAAGGTTAAGAAGGCAGAAAGGGGAAAAAATCGCTAACAATCAGTTAAAAGTAGCCAAAAGTAGGTTTAAAATGGCTCAAAATAGGTATATAACCATGTATATAGCCGGAAAGCACGATTTTGAAGGTGAAAAACTATAAAAAGGTGCGAAAATGAGTGATTTTGAGCGAAAATTGGGGCAAAATTTCTCAAAAACCACTCCAGATAGATAGATAGCTGAGCGATTTTGGGGTTTTTTTTTGGGGTAGTAGGAGTAGCCCAAAATTTTGCCTCGGAATAGATAGATAGCTGAGCGGCCTCCGGGATAGATAGATAGCTGGCCGATTTGGGGGGCAGCCCCCCCCCCAGCCCCCCCCCCCCCTAGGAGACCCCTGTCCCGCACTGTACACATTACCAATTTTCTTGCGCTGTTTGGCGCCCGCACCAAAAAAATGGCGCATTTCCCACCGCCATATGCAAGTGAATGTCTATGCAAGTGCTTCAGCTTCATGTGCCATTCGCTTCGCATGAGTTTTCTATGATTTCGTAGGTTTCGTATTTTGCGTACCTATTTATGTTTTTTTGCACATTTTTCTTCACATAGACCATTTACTTATAATTAGTGTAATTAGGGGTATCCATTAGTGTAAATAATTAAGATGCAATTAAAATTTATTTTTGTTAGTTTGGAGTGAGCATAGGTTTCTTGGCATAGGCAAAATATGAAGTCTATCTGACTTCTTTCTAATTAATTTCGCTGATTCGACTGACCGTCATAAAAAGAATCTTACCATAAGTTAATGAATAAGGGCGCTTATCTAAACTATTATTAACCGAATTCAACCATAGTGCGACCATTGTAGTGTGGTGAAAAAAAGTTTTGTCAGAGAAGATATGGTAGATTCGATTGTAAGATGTGCATTTGGTCTTGGTGGACTATAATATTAAATTTGATCAAATTTGTAATTTCATCAAATTAGAGACTGATAGTTGATTTTACATACTTTCAACAAAAAAATGTATTCATTTTTCAGTGCTTCAATGTAAAAAGTGCTTCATTGACCTTGACCCCCTCCCGCCAAAAAAAGAAAATTCTCATTTTTTTTCACGGCTTAGTCAAATATCGACCCCATCCATTTCAGAGGAAATTTCGGGCGTATTTGTTAAAAATCTGGTGCCCGACACGGCGGCGGCGCGGCACGGCAACATCAAAGTGCACGACTTAATTTTAGAAGTGAATGGACAAACTTTGGAGGGCTTATCGCACGCGGACAGCGTCAGGCTCCTGGTCAACTCCGGCAGGAGCGTCACCTTGAGATTGGTCAGGTTTTTGCCCGGCAGCCCTCAAGTTGGTCTCTTTTCTTGAAGATTTGGATATTTTTGAAAAAATTATAATAAAATATATATTTACGTATTTATAATAAAATGGTATTCATCCAATAGAATATGTGTTGTGTTCTGAATATTATTTCGCTTGAAGAGTACCCCCTTTCAAAATGTCTTTTTTCCACGGAAAATCATGCCCTTCACTTGAATAATTCACTGAAAATTGCCCTTTCTTAGTGTCATTCAATATACTCTCTTTTCTCGGAGGACGGGTAGTTTTATTGTTTGTATTGTTTTCTATTAAACTTGTCAATTCATTTTGAACTTGCAAATAAGTTGTGAAGGAGTCGTAGATCTGTATAAATCACTATATATATTTCAAGCGATGGGCATCGAAGTCCCTGGTGAGTTTTGAGCTTTCAAAATGGGCAAAAAAATCATTCAAATGCCTGCCGCCCCCCGTACCCGAGCTTGGGGCTGCGAAAAATAATCTATCCTACCATAAGTTTGCAGAAATTTGTATTTCAACATGTCTACGCATGCGTAAACATAAATACATATATACGGCATTTCCTCGAAATACCCACCCCCCTTTGAATTAACCCCCGCTCCTCGAAACAGCCCGTCTGAAATGACATGATCTATTTATTGCAGCTAATTTACATCACGGCTACACATGTGAAACTAGTTTGTTTAGTTATCTACGTTGATATGTCCAAGTATAGGTATCTTATTCCTATTCAATACTATGATCCTTCAGGAAAAGTTCTGACGTAATGATAAACCCCCCTCGAATTACCCTCCCCCCCTGTTTATAAAATATGTTGATAAAATAATCAACCCCCTGGAGTTATTTGGCGGAAATGCGATATATAAAACAAGTTAAAGTTTGGAATGGTCCCGTGTAGTGTACCACAAACAATGCCCGAACTTGTCTGGGCAGGCCGCTTGTCTGGCGATGCTGCGCGAACAGGAATCCGATACCCAAATGATAGATATCGGTAAACAGCGAGCGGCCGCCTACAGACAGCAGCAGCAGCAGAAACAACAACAGCAGGACACCCACGAGGATACAACAGGTTACTATTCCCATTTCGACACTTCTCTTTTCGTCCCGGGGCAGGTTGTCTGCGCCATTTGGTTTGTATAATGATTGGCTGTTTATTTTTTTAAGTGTTCTAGTAGGTGGGTTTCATCAGGGGTTTCAGTTCATCGTGTTTCTGTTTTTTTTGGTGTGATAAAGTATAATATTTCGCTAATTTGTTGTCAGAAAATGTCATTTTTAGGTACACATGTGAACATATTTACTTTAAATACATATTAAGTACAATAATAGGTAGTAAAATTTTCATTGCTTCAAATTTGAATTGAGGTAACAAAGGTCAACAACAGTTATGTAATTTCAGTGAAAATCACCACAAATCTAAAAGGTCTAAGGTCCTATCTTTCTGCCACAACAAATTTCGACCAATGCCATTTCGACACACAGACATAGCGGCACGTGGCGAATCGCCCCAAAGTCTCACTGTGCCCGAGGTGGAGTCACAGGTGGATGCTTCAAGACCAGATGAGCAAATTATTGATGACACTATGCATTTTGAACCTGGTGCTACTGTTAGTAATGGACAGATGGAAACAGTGGTAAGGAGTTGTTTTTGTTTTTTGTTTTATAGTGAGACATAATTCATAGTTATCGCTGATGGATTTGTTTATTTCTGAAAGTGAAAACAATCACTTAACAATTATTCCACACTACTGGGAATAAAATTAGACACAACCTACCCTCCCTGATACTCTCAAAGGATATTTTTATAATGCTGATAGAAAATTGTTGTTTCTGATTACATTTAATCATCTTAATTAATTATCTCAGCATCACAGCAATTTTATTTTCCTGGCAAAGATGGAAAACATGGAAATGGAAAATTTATTTTCAGGATGAAACCTCACAAATACTGGAGGATGTTTGTGAAGAAATGTGTGCAGCATCTACCTCAGGGGAACAGGATGTGCCAGCGGTGGAAGCTGAAACTGAGCAAATTGATATGGTTGATGCTGCAGGTTGGTTTAGTTGTGTTTTGTGCATTTTTGGATTTGCATTTAGTGGTTCAGGTGTCTCAATTGTTCAATTTTTGTTGGTGTAGAAGTTTTTGAAACATTAGAGAGATTTTTTAACATTTCAAAAATAACAGAAAAATAAGAAATATAAAACTTTTTTAGGTATATTTTTTCTGAGATTTACCAGAGAGATTAGATTGTACTTTCATATTCTAAGATATCTCAAAAAATAATATTTATATTGTTTAAGGTTTTTAAAATGCGGTATACTTGTATTTTATTTTTGAGAGATCTATGTCATAATGTGTTTTTTTTAATTTTCACAAAATGACCTTATTTCCTATGCTTATTCGCCTTCAAAACTACAACCCCATATGCAGACATGCCCGCTGCCCAGCAATCGACCAGTGACATAATATCTCACTGGCAGACTCAATTAGGTTCCACTTGTGACATAGTTGCAGCTAGCATGAAAAAGCCCGATTCCGGTTCCGGCTTGGGCATATCGCTGGAGGGCACAGTGGACGTGGTCAATGGGGCCGAATTGAGACCACATCATTATATACAGAGGATCAATCCCAATGGACCCGCGGGAGAGGTGGCCCTTTTTAGACCAGGGGACGAACTGCTACAGGTTGGAATGGGACAGGTCGAAAATTATGTGCATGTTTGTGGGCGTGATGTAGATGTTCAGGGGACAATCCCCCAAGCCCCACCCAATTTTCAAAGTAAGAAGTACGGAGTTAAACGAGAAATAAATAAAGAAATCAGAAAAATGACAGGTGAAATGTTAAAAAAATCAAACTTATAAGTGGGAAATAAAATGAAATGTAAACATTGAAAAGAAAAGCAAATTTAAAAGTGAGAAGTAAAAAGTTAAGAAACAAGGACAAGAAAACGCTTTAAAAAAATAAAAATTTAAAGAAACAAATTGAAATTTACTTCTCTTTTTAACGTTTTACTTCTCACTTCTCAGTTAGTTTTTAACTTTTCGACTTACGGAATTGACCCAAAGTGCTAAATATTATTGTGTCTTTCTCTCATTATTTACATATTTACCCCTTGTGTGATGTGACTTTAGGCTCATATTTAGATAGGTAAAAATGAACGTAATTGAGGCGTCCAATTCTAAAAGTCGACAAGTTCAAAATATGAGTTAGGCCCGGAAACGTCATATGGGGCTACTCCCGCACATTTGTTATTATTTTCCGTAAATTTTTTGATCTCACATGCCTATATACGATAATGTCGAATTTGACGTTTTTGGGGAAAAATACAAAAAAAATCGGGCAATAAGTCGACAAGTCCACTTAATTTTGGGCTAAAAGTTGACAAGAAATGACAAGTCCATTCTCCGTCTCCTTTTTTGTTGGGAATTAAGCAAGAAATGTGAAAAGTCCACTGTCGACGCCGATTTCTAAAAGTCGACAAGTCCAAAAATTGCCTATAAAGCAGCATCGGCCTCCCCGGGAACAAAAATTTTCCCGCTTGCAAGAAGTCGACAAGTCCCTCCCCGGAACAGTTTTGCTCTGACCAAATTGAATTTTATGGACACCCACTTTTTAACATACACGTTGAGTGAAGCGGCCGAAAATTTCACACTTTATTGTCAACATATGGAACTTAATGGGAAGCATGAGAGAGCCAAATTGGACACGCACCACGGGCCTGGAATATTGGGTCTGAAACTAAAAATGCGACTTGTGGACTTTTAGAATTAGACGCCTCAATTGTGATATGGATATTTTGGGTAATATAAGCAAAAAATGCTAAAATATTTATTGGCACCGAGCCAACATGAATCTGTTAGTGTTGTCAGTTAGTCTTTTGTTTGTTTTTACTCACCTAGTTGAAAATCTTATGGCCACCAAAATTGAAAATTAGACTTGATCAGCCTCGTTGCCTAGTAAAAATTTCGAGTTACCTAAATAGATTACTCAATCATGCACATTTGATCACAAATTTTACTGTTGTCTGCAAACTGCGGTTGTTGGGTTATTTGTTTTCGCTGCCTCGTTAATTACAACCCCTGACGACGAGAAAAACGTGATCTATTGTGCTTGATTACGTAATCTATGAAATTTGATGTTTGTCCCAACATTTACGCTGATCACATCATGATCGGTCCAAGCATCGCGTATGGGTATTTATAAATTATTTATTCTCATTCCAAAAATAGTTGAAAATCGGAATTTTTTCGTCAACAAATGCGGTCTAGTCTTAAAACCTACATTCACCTACATAACAAAAAATCTGTATTAAAATCTCGGTGTGGGACGGACCTCCTGGTGCCAGTCCCAGACCCTATAAAATGTCAAATGTCATGAAAAAGGCCCTTGAAAATGGCAAACGTATGTTATCATTTTACGTGACTTTGGACACTTTCCAATACCATTTGACATTTGACAGGGTCCGGGACTGGCCGCAGGCGGCTTAAAAATCTGCCCGGGCGTCTGCACGGAGCAACGACCAATCAACATTCATCAGCACATTTCCCAATCTCGCTCGCGCCCGTGGATGGTCGCAAAGTCCATTTTATGCCCGCGCTACATATATATGGAAATTAGCAGCGCGCTGGCTGAGTGAGTGCAGTCTGAATGTACTGGAAAGGGGCAAAAAAGGCGCCAGGCGCCAGTAGCTAGAGCCCAGCGCCGTACCCACAGGAGTACTTCTCAAGGACACCAAATGTCTACTGGTTCCCATCCCAATTCGAAGCTTGCACACGAGCTGACCAACGACCGACGTTCAAATGCACAAGTGTTGAATCATGTTGCAAACGAAGTGCTAGTGTTGAAGTAATCTGCAATGCTGGCATGAGTATACGTGTATACAATAATGTGTAGTGTTACTCGTTAGCAAGCTTTGAAATGGGATGGGAACCAGTTGACATTTGGTGTCCTTGTCAAAAGGGTGTGGTTTCACAAACGGCCCACGCACTAGTTGACATCAAAATTCATGTCAACTAAATTCCAATAAATTTTGACTTATTACATGATTTTAACATTCATATGTGATAGAGCATAGTTACTTTTATATCATGACACTTACTTTTCATTCTTTCTGATAAACTTGATGATTTTAAAACGTTTTGTGTTTTTTAGTTGACATTCAGTTGACGCTAATTTGCGATGTCAACTAGTTCGTGTGGCCTAAGGGGCAAACTCCTGGCGCCATTTGGATAGGCACTGCTTCAGAAAAAATCGTTTTTTTTCTATCATCAGTATCTACAATAGTTTATTACACTTACATTTATTGTTATTTCTGTCATGAATGCTTGTTTTGCTGGTAGCATCGGCATGTTACATGTCTACGGTTTTGTGGAAGTGTGGGGCAGTGTACAGAGTTGATAAAAGTGGTATACTTTTTCAAACTATATGTCAACGTAAAGTATTTAGGTATTTGAATTTCGTCAATAGCAGAAACTGAAAACGTAAAGTAAAAAATTTTTACTCAGGAAACGTAAAGGTAGTTTGGCGCAGAAATATATACCGCATTTGCTCGAATTATTCCCCTTTGGAATTATTTTTTCGTCAGACTTTTTGAGGTGGGGCTATTCGAGGGAGGATAATTAACCCCATCAAATTTTGCTGGCGAATAAATATACCCCTTGGAGGATATTTCGAGGTAATACGGCATTCAAGTGAAGGATTATTCAAGCAAATACGGTATACTCCGGTTACTTTACACCTTGCACGCGTGGTTCCCGTTGGAAGTGTGCCAACGATGGTTAACGCGTGCGAGTTTCATAAAAAGATGACAAAATTTATTGTTGTTATAATGGTATTCATTAACATATTCACATCGATGATTTTTTGTCATCTTTTAACGGAAATTGCATGATTAAATAATAATTGGCACCTTTCCAACAAGAGACATAAATCAGTGCGAGGGCAGAGTATCATGTACGTCGAGTATACCTAAAAAGACGTATCTTTTTTTTCTTCGAAATTTGTCAAACATATGCAGAAAAATAATATATCGTTGTGTTTAAAATACATAGTATTTATGACGAAAAAAATATGTTTATTGTAAATTACTCGAGTGCTTTGAAAAAAATTAAGACCCAGTAACAGTACTTTTTCCGGAGGAAATATAAACGTAAATATACACATACACATGAATTTTCACAATTAAATATGACAGTCTGCTTTACTCTCAGTATTGTTGGGCAAAAGGTTTAGTGCACCGTTTGAATAAAATCCCTATTTAGGGTATATATTTTGTATTGTTGGCTTTCATTCGTGCGCAATCTTTTGAGGGGGGACTTATTCGAGGGGGGGGGAGTTATTTTAAATGAACATATACATACATACGTTTCTTTTATACATGGACTTCGTTCCCACCTTAAAATAGGGGGGAGTTATTCGAGGGGGGAGTTATTTTTTCCTCAGTCAGTTTACAGGGGGGAGTTATTCGAGGATTTACGGTACACGCTTTCTGTGTGGAAATTTCTAATCGCCACGTTACGATTTTGTGTAGCTATTTTTACACATTTTTTACACAAATACATACACATGTTTTTTACACGTCGAAATATAAATTTATGTAAACGGGTGCATTTTCCCTGAACTGCACTACATTGTTCCCTTACCGCACACACTAGTTTACTAAAAAAGGAAACTCATTGGGTGCTGGTGCACCAGCTTTGAACGCATTTTAGTTTACCACGATGAGTTATTTAAAATATTCGTCAACTACAGTTGACATACACCTCATTGTGGTCAACTCAATCGCGTTCAAAGCCGAGTTATGAGTTGACTAAATCCTAGTTTACTGGCAGACGGCAGTCAACTAGTGCGCGCAGCGCCATTGCGCCAACTCGTAATAAACCGACGTAATCGGGAACGCATGCAGTGCACTGCAGCACGAACATTTCCATACCACTAACTACTGGTGATGGTTCACTTTTGGAACTGCCCAGCGCTGGGGGGGGGGCTATTCCCAACTTTGTCAAGTGGCAAGTTATAAATATAAGTGAGGTACCTATGTGTCATAAAATAAGAGTCAATAATACGAAGCAAAATTTTCAAGTTGACCAAACCCAAACATCGAAATCAGTAGACATCCAGTGGGTGTGGCGCCAGCCAAAGTGACCCATTTCAGAAAAGAAATGCTGAACCTTGAAAGATCACTTGAGAAGGTATTTTAACATGTCACTGCAGCATCGTATTTCAGTATTTAGTGAAATTTATCACTTCGATAGAACTTTAATTCCCCCATACGAATTTTTATTTGGAAACTTGCCAATAAAATTACTTGTTCTTATGCCAATTTTATGGACACTTGACAGTGTTTACGATTGGGCCCCTGTACTCGGGCGCTTTCTTGCGGGGGGGGGGGGGGGGTGCAGCAATGCATGCTAGTGCTTCAGTGTAATTGTATTTCTATCGACACACAATTTTTGTTATGACATAACTTTCGTGTTCGTATATTCACTTATGTATATGCGGGACTTTTTTGCATTTTTATCATTAAAAAACGAAAGTTTGTTGGGCACCTTTCAAAAATTTTGACAGTTTTTGACCGTTCAAATTTTCATGATGAAACGGTAGAGAATATTTATTGTAGTTTCGGCGATGTAGCCTTTGGAACAAAACAAAATAATGTTCAACAAATATTTTATGAAATTTTCGATGTCAATATGATACATTCTATGATACGTTATTCGGCTGTAAAAATAAAACAAAAACGACAACAACAAAAACACCATATTGGTTTATCTACATAAATATTTATCCTCATATATCAACAGATATCTTTTATGCATAGCAGAACACATATTGTATGTGCATTTGTATTTAGATATACATACTCGTATACCCTGCTGAGTGCTTACCGTACACTATAGAAGCTTAATTCACTTTGGCAGCATGCCAAGTAAAACTTGTGCATGATAATATTTTGAAACGGCGAAAAAATGTTGCTGTTTGAATTTTTCATTGTTTCACATCAACCAAATTTTATCATTACACGAGTGTTGCACGTGTGACTTACCATTGGCTTGGTGCCAACGTAATTAAGACATACCTAAACAGCCGCGTGTGCATATTGTCAAGTCTACGGACGAAAAAAAACGTGTGTTTTTTTCAACAGCCCGATTTTTTATAGCAACGTTTTTCAGATTAAAAAACGCTGTTTTTTTAAAGTTCCGAAATATGGATATTTGTGATGTTATATATAGCGATAGAAGAGCATAGGTTGTGGAGCCATGGGATAGCATTATCAGTGGTGATATCTGATAAAAATTTCCACTGTTATGCCGACTCATTAAGGGTTCAAATACGACTTTTCAATATCGATTTTCAATGAATGTTCCGATGAATTTGTTGAAAAACGGTTTCGATGAATTTGTTGAAAAACAACTACGTTTTTTATTCAAAAAACGCTTAAAAAACTCCGGCCATGCTTAGTCAAGTCACCCATGCGCACAGCGCGGCACAAATTTATTTATTGATAACTGTGGACACTTTCCGGACGCTCGCTAACAAATTACCGCATGTTTGTGTTAAAAGGGGGGCGGCGGCACTCGTAAAGCAGTCCTAGTTTAGTTGATTCCATTCCGCTTATTTATATACTGTTCATTTGTAGTGGTTGGCACGGCGCCATGGGCGAGTTGTCAAAGAATTCTGGCTTTGAGAACTTTACTTACTTGACCCGCTGCTAGCAACTTAACTTATCATATACTGTTTTTCTTGCTACTTTTCGACTTGCAGCCAGGTGTCACTCCCAGACTCTATAAAATGTCAAATGCCATGTAAAGTGTCAAAAGTAATGCTAAATGCCCTGCAAGATTTCAAATGTCATGCAAAGTTTCAAAAGTAATGTAAAAAATCCCCTGGAAAATGGCGACTCGATTTAGACTTAGGGCACTTTGCCTTACATTCGACAATTCGCAGGGCATTTTACAGTGTCTGGGAGTGGCACCGGGTGTTTAAATACAATACATTTGAGTACCTGTCGTGGACATTTGCTCGAGTCGACGCCAAAGTTTGGCGCCAGCGCCACGGAGCATGGCGCCAGTGCAGCCAAATGCGCGCAGCCGTCTGATTATGAACTCGCCCCCTCTCAGCTCTGCGCGCTTCTCCATCTGTAAGGTGTGCAGTGCGTGATAAATTGCCAGTGTAGAAATATATAACATTTACGTTTGTGTGCGTCTGTGCGGAATGCACGTGTATTTACGTTAATGAATACATGCGTAATGGGTGCAGCTGAAGTCGCATGGATGCGTTCATGCTTTTTGACTCTGTGTTTTTTTATTTTGTATTTTGGTTGGGTCGATCGAGGTACTACTATACAGAATGCAAAGTTTGAACTGAAATATATCGTGTCCAGTCTGAATAGAAAAACACAGATATTATCTGAGGTATTTTCAAACTATGTATGCTACTATTTAAAATAACACGACCTATAAATTGTGAAATAATTTCACCACACTAGTTTCAATCGAAATTTCGAAAACTCAGCTGAAAGCAGCTGTGAATTCATTTGGGTTTACCCGAGTGAGGTGGCCGTCAACTCACTTGATGGGATCAAAAATAACTCATTTCCGTAAACTCAGATGCGTTCAACAAAGCTGATTAAGAGTTTTCGAAGTTTGTATGGTAGCATTCTGTGAATTCTGGTTGTCTCAGTTTACATTTGACATAAACACATTATGCTTACTAATTAATTAGCAGTTATATCTAAGCTGTGTTAAGATACGTGCATAATATGCATGTATGGATATATCCCGGTTTCTCATTAAATTTACTAGAGCATTCTAAGGTTTCGAATTTCTTCAGAGGGTTTTCTGGCCAAAATTCACAATTAGTGATGCTCGAGCGTAAATATTATGACGCATTTTACTTTTCTCATATGGGGGACTTTTTCGAGGGGGGGATGTCACAGTACAGTGACGCAATTTGATGCTATTATAGTAATTATTTAGTTATTGTCTTTTGTTCACAGTTTTCGTTGAATTATTGCATCAAAAAGTGTGTTTACGTCTGGGTTTTTTATTCATCATAAATTCCTTCCGTGAGAAATTGTTATTAATGTAAGATTTTGAGGACTTTTCAGTAAGTTATTATTTACATCTAGCGAAAATATAGTTTTTTTTTAAATCATAGGGTTCACGTTTTTTACTGTACCGGTAATTCGCTGTAAATGGTTTAAAAAATTACAAGATAAAAGATACACATTTTTACAGATTTATCTCTGAAATATTTAGCAGTCCGTTATTATACGTTATTATAGTATTTCATTGCTGATAGGGCGATAATTATTAGTTTACAAGTTATGCTGGAATGAATCTCTAAATATTTTGTATTTTAAGCAAAACATCGAAATATCGAATGTTTGGTGAGTGAGTACATTTGATTGGAAATCCGAGAAATTGGTTGGCTGAACAGATTTTCTTATCCCGATAAATTTTTTATACCGTATTACCTACAATAAAGGTACATCACATAGTTGTCTGTGTGCCCTTCGGCCCCTGGTACCCCTTTCATCGTTGTCCGCCGTGTTTGGCAAGGTTTTTACGGTTTTATGCATTTTGGCATGCAGCCAGCTGTGTCTTATATTAAGGGTATACCTTATATTGGAAGTGTGCCTTATATTTATTTCGTCACGTTCAAAAGAGCCAAAAGTTATACCTTATATTAGAGGGTACTTTATATTGGAGCTAAGTATGATAATCATTTTTGCTAACCTAGTAGCTTAAACAAAAAAACTTTCGAAGCATTTTTTCTTAAAACCCGATTTATTGTAAACCCTGACGCCAAACATTGTGAATATCTACTGTGTGTTTATTATAATTGCGATTTCCGCATTTTGCTGTCTCTGACCATATTCTTGGTGGGTCGCTTGCGCCCTCCCTCGGCAGCGAGCGCACCCGATAACGCTAGCGCCTAAACAAACAGCGCCATGGCGTTTCTGGTGCTTGGCGCCATTTTGTTCTGGCGCTTGGCACTGTGAGTCTGAAAAGCGCCAAAGGGGGTTGCCTTTTCACATCGCCAGCCGCGATCTAAATCGAACTCAAATCGAGTTGACACCGAAACCAGTAAACATCTAGTTGGCGTGGCGCCAATCAAAGTACCGATCCCCTCACAACCCCCTCAAACAACCCCCCCCCCCCCGCAGATAAACTCTACAGTTCTGTTCGGCGTGTCGCACGTGGAAGTGCGTCGGGCGTTGACGTCCATCCGGCCGGGCGCCGTGGCCCATCTGGTGGTGGCGCGGCCCAAGATGATGCCCATGGTGGCCAACATGTTCAAGCCCGCCCAGGGGGACTTGCCCATGAAGAGTGCCGGTGGGAGGGGGTTCTATTTGGGGGGGGGGGTGTAGGGGGGTAGTCTGTGCCTATGGGTTAGATTATATCTGGAGGTGAGGAGCACGTGGCGAGGGCAAATAAAAGGAAGAAATTGTTTTGATTTTTCGAATTTTATTCCACCACCGGACGAGACACTTTTTGATATTTTTGGTTGAATAAAGTACATGAACAATTCAATGCACGAATTTTCACATGCGTGATATTTTGATATAAGAGCTTCAATTTGACATTAAATGAATGCTTTGAACGTTCTCGTTATCAAATTTTGATTTTTGGCACTCTTCCAACTTAATTTCTACCTGCAGTTCTATTTTTCGTGAGTGAAATCCTGAACATGTGAAATCGTGCCGTGCTACATATTAGACGAGTTACGGTAGTTCAATTTCGTCTTTGCAGGCGTATCGGCTGGTCGATATCGGGACGCTCTTCGAGCTTTATCCAATAAAGATTCTGGTGCGATCTTGAAAGCAAAGTCTGAAATTGCAATTGGCACACAGCCAACTACGGCTTATGGTGATGATTCCTACGCAGTCCGATCTAGGAGGTCCGATTTTTTATGTGTTGGGGGGGGGATTTTTTGTGACAAGTTATCTTTATAAAATCATCAATTTTCTCCGCAATTCTCAAATTAAAACATTAAAACACCACAAACATCAGTGGCACAGCGCACGCTAGTTTAGTGAGAGGGAGTAAGCTCAAAACGTAGTAGGTACTCATAAATCAGCTTTGGACGTATTTGGGACTTCGATTTAATTTACCTTGCTTGGATTTCATTTACTGAGTACTCCATTCCGTCAACTTAAGATTACAAGGCAAACACAAAATTCAACGTTGAGTTAAAACTTTATCAAAGTTGAGTTAAATGGTGTTATTAAACCATTGCGCGCAGCTGAAATAATTCCTGAAAAACAAATTTCCCAAAATTCGCAGCTTGGAGCCCCTGTACGGCCTCGCGATGTGGTCCCTAACACCAATAGTAATCACCCTGTACAAAAATGAAAGGGGTCTGGGCTTTTCTGTCCTTGACTATCAGGATCCTGCGCACAGAGGGGAAACTGTTATTGTGGTTAAAAGTCTCGTTCCTGGAGGCCCCGCACATTTGGGTTGGATTTTAGGGGGTCGTATTTGAGCAGGGGTTTTCTATTTTGTTTAGAGCGATGCATTTCGAGGTGTTTGCTTGAAATTACGGTGATGACTTTAGTTGAAGGTTCTTTTGGGAGTGATTTTTTGTCGGCGTATTGTTTTCATCGGGCTGTTATTTGAGCAGGGCACTTTTTCTATCTGGACTCTATTTTGGACTCTGGACTCTATCAAATTCAAAAACATATTCTAAAAATTCTAAAAAGCAACCACACGCAAAGAAGCATCCCCCACCCAAATAACCCCCCCCCACAACAACACAGACGGCCGCGTAGTCCCCGGGGACCGTCTTCTGTACGTCAACGACACGAATCTAACAAACGCCAGCCTTCAGGAGGCTGTGAGCGCCTTAAAAAGGGCGCCTTTAGGCCCCGTAGTTTTAGGGATCGCAAAACCCCTGCCAGTCGATGACGACGACACTGCGAGCGTTCTAAGCCACAGCCCGATGATTTCTAGGAGCGAGAGAATGCTGGCTAAGAGCAGTTTGCATAGCCCCCGGGGACGTAGGAGGAGATACGACGTGAGTTATGGTAGATGGTTGTTGGGTTATGGTAGATGGTTGTTGGGTTATGGTAGAGAGTGGTAGCTTTGGATATTGGGTATGTTTACCGTATGACATTTGTATTGCCCCCCCCCGCTGGACACAAAATAAAAGTAAATAGGTACTAGGATAAATACCTAAGTTTTTATATAGAAAAATCACCAAGTTTTTCGAACAACATAGAATGGTGTCAACTTTATTCATTTCTACTCACATCAGAAACATTTTGGTAAATACTTTGCATATTTCACTGTCTATATGATAAATATGTAGGTAGGTAGAAAGGCAACAGAAATATACCTAGACATCCATATGCACAATTGTAGCTGCTGCACTGATGAGACGACTTGCTTTACTGAAAGTACTACCATATTTTGATGAATAATGTTTTGCATTAAGTTCACAAATGCATGGGAATTCAAATTTGATAGAAATAAAAAATGTTTCACTTTCTTTATTCTGATGGAATATGGTAGGTTCCACTTTAAAGTGTACGGTCGGTATACTTTATATTTTCCACTTATTATTAATCAAGGTGCCTGTGCGCTGTGCCATCATTGTAAATTCCAAGTAGGGTGCTGACTGCTAGAGGTGTCAACTTGTTATTTTATATATGGGTACCCCAGGTTCCGCAAGTGGACAAGTCAAGAGTTAAAATTTAAGAGTTGAGTAAAATGACAAATGACAAGTTATGAGTAAAGTGAAGAGTTAAGAGTTGAGTAAAACGACAAATGATTTTACTCAACTCTTAACTTTCAACTTTACTCTTAACTTATAATTTATCATTTTACTCAACTCTTAAGTTTTAACTCTTAACTTTTCCACTTGCGGAACCGGCACCAGGTGCCAGTCCGGCTAGTGGACGAGTACAAGTGACAAGAAAAGTGCCAAGTGGCAATTGAATTTTCATTTAAGTATACTTGTCACTAGCCACTTTTCTTGCCATATTGATGTCCACTTAATTGACACTAGGTGTTTGTACTGTAAATATCAAAGCAACCTCAGTAGCCAAAAAATGTAACATAACTCAAATGTAATTCTTACACTGAAAATTATCACGAGAAGCAAAAAATTAGTAAAAGTAATTTTATGTGAAAAAATACTTTTCCATCGCACCATCCATGTACCCACATATAAATACGTAGTGCAGGAATGAACAAGTGTGCTGCAAGCGTACAATAGGCGTGTCTCTGATTAGGTGGCACCTGATAATTACCTCTAGCTGCAGCTGCAACCTACCACATCCACTGCACTGCAGCACTTGGTTGTATCGTTGCATTGTAGTCGGTCAGGCAGTGGTTGTTGTAGGCTTGCAAAGCTTTTTTTTTTAAATAAATACTTATTAAGGATTGCTAATTTTATTATAAATATTTTTAATGATAAAATTGTTGGCATTGATGCGGTAGAGAATTCAAAAAAAACTTTTAGAAAATTTGGTTTTAATAGTTGTGGTGTGGATGCACTCCAATTAAATATATCGTAATACAAAATTGCGCATCCATCATAAGTATGGCGGTAAATTTTGCGGTATTTACCTTATTCTTTACTGGCAGTATTTATGTACCATTGCAATGCTATAAACTGACAAACTGTACTTTAACCATACTAAATATGTATAAAAACCTATTTTCTCAACTGCACTGCCAATTTGCACAATTGCTTTTCAATTTGCACAGTGCATTTTGCACACAGACCGGCCCCGTGCCCGTCACCGATTGGTCGGCTGAGGCGAGACGCAGACTCTACCCACAGGTGCCGTGTTTTTTTATTTTTTTATTTTTATTTTTTTGTATGCTTTAGTGTAAATTTGTACGGTGTGGTTCAGAGGATTTTGTAAATATGCTCAAAAATTTCTGAGCTTGTGTTTTTGTGTACTTTTCCAATCTTTATCCTGAACATTGCCAAAATAAAAATTTTCAATACTTTTTTATGTTGAAACGGAATTTGTGACCTCCGTCATGTAGAATATGAAATGTTTGTGCAATTTCTTTTTCTCAAAACTTTTTGGGAAAAAAATGAAATTATCGGTTTTCCAGCAACCACACTGTACCTCATGAATATTTATGTATCTGAATAAGTGTCACAGTGCAGTTCAAAATTTATCATTGTGGGCTTTATCGTGGTTGAATCGAATTTAAAAAATTCTTTGCAAATACGGAAAGTCACAGAGCACATTTGTTTAGGGGCTTTTTTGTTTTACCCTCGATAAAACATAGGTCCATAGCATAAGGGTATTTTCGAAAGTAAATCCTTTCTAAATGTGAAACTGCTTATCGATTGGTTGTTGTTTTTGTTTCAGGATAAAGTATGTTTGTTTAAAAATAAAAAATAGCATCACCCTTTAAATGGGTATGTAAATATGCATCTGTAAATTGTCTCTTTCACTTACTGTGCACTATTTTTCTTCATTAAGTAAATAACATCCGTTCCTCTTCAGATTTCAATGTAGTTGCAATTATTTACCTTAAAATGCAATTTACCTTAAGCTCAATAAAAAAGATTTTCAATTTTTTACACAACAAACCATATTGCGTAAATAACCTCCTCCATTTACATGTGCAAAATTGAATTTGTCAAGTCATAAATACGTTATGGCTCATAACTCCGCGTGAAAAAAGTAATTTTTGTCACATCAAATATTTACCTAGGTGGTTGAGTTTTTGGCGCATTTGATGGTGCCAAGTCAGAAAGTTGACAAGTGACATAGACTTTTCAGTTACGGTTTTGCAAACTCGCTTTTGCGCATGCATAAAATTTTTCGTGGGCACACGTTTCACAGCTTCTGTTTACTCGCTTTCTATCGGGTAAACTGGTTTTATCCAATTTGATGACGGCCACATTTTTGGCAATCTCTAATTCAATTTTGCACGTTATCATGATAAATTTATTAGATATTTACATCCGGACCTAGTTTTCTATTTACTCCACAGTGCTTCAAGCCATCATCCTTCAAGTAATGCGTATGCGCCAGTGTAACTTGGCGCCATGTAACAACACGTAATGGCGCTGTGGAGAAAAATGGCTGTACAGTGACTGTACACCTTGCAGCGTGGTTCACGCTGGAAGCATGCCAATGATATTTAACTGGTTGTGTCACTGGAGCATATTCGTGAATATTATTCCTAGAAAAATTGAAAGAGATAAGTGCTAGTTAGTGAGATCAGATGCAGAATTGGCAACTGGCCAAGTTTCCTCTTTCAAGTTGGGACGGCATTTAAAACTGTTCCCTGTCAAGAAGTGTTTTCGTTAAGTTCCAAATTCTCTGTCAAGTGACAAATTTATCCTAAACTGAACTTGACAAGTAACCGGACACTTTAACATTGTCAAAAACTTGTCATTTAAGAGGCCACTTGACAGGTACTCGTCCCAATGCTGCCGCACACACTTCTTTAGTAACAGAAGTAAACTTTATTGGGTGCTCAGAAATCAGCTTTCAACCTACGTATTACCTCGAAATACCCCCATGGGGGTTTATTATTTCGCCAGCAAAATCTGAAGGGGGGTTTATTCGAGGGGGGGGGGGTTATTATTTCGTCAGAAATTTTCGTAAGGATCGTAGTTAATGGTAGGCATTTGCATACCCAAAACAGGTAATAAATGTGTCCAAACAGGATATATTTGGACATAAAAACGTAGATAGCTACACAAACTAGTCATGTGTAGCTGCAATGCAAATGAACAGTAATATACAGGGGTGGACATTTTCAGTTACCGCTGGAAAAACGCGATAGCGTAAGCTACGGTTGAGCTATCACAGTGAAATTTTAACACAATAGAGTAGACTCCATAGGACACCTATTCTGAAGTTTGCAACCCAAACGGTTACATTTTGGGTGAGTTGTGGAACACACAGTTTTTAGTGTAATTTTGTGAGCTAGGCGTCAGCCATAGGATCAATCGAGGGTGGCGTTTGAGGGGGGGGGTCATCGGTATTTGGTATCGTCCTATTCTGTGGTACATTTGCCGATTTTGTTGCCCTTTGAGTATGTTGGGGTTTGGGGTCGGGGCTACAACCAATTTCCTTTTTTCCCCTGAATAGTCCCCCAGACCCAAGATAAGGGGGGTCAAGTCACAAAAATACACTAAAAACTGTGTGTTCCACAACTCACCCAAAATGTGGCCGTTTGGGTTGCAAACTTCAGAATAGGTGTCCTATGGAGTCTACTCTATTGTGTTAAAATCTCACTGTGATAGCTCAACCGTAGCTCAAGCTATCGCGTTTTTCCAGCGGTAACTGAAAATGCCCACCCCTGTACATCATGTACATGGTCGGGCTGAAAAGTCCCCGGGCAGTGCTCGCCATTCGCGCTAGGGGTCAGCTACGGTTATAAAATTTGTACACGTTAATATATCATATGTTTTGAGTTTTCACCCAAAATTTCGCCCCTCTAGCTCCACCCACTGCGGAACTGTGGGGGTTAAAATTTCGGTCATTTTGTACTGATGTACAAATGGTGCTCTAGCTGAATGCTGCTTTAAGTTGTGATCATGGAACTTTGGCTAGTGTTAGCCACCAGTGTTGGCAATGTGCTGATAGTATTCAACACTTTCATCAACATCATTGCTATTAAGGTAAAATTAATATGCAGATCAGGGTGATGTGCAAGAAACGTGGGAACTGTGATGGATGTTTTTGGTGATCATCTGAGATCATGTTGTATTGCAGTGATTTTAATGTTGTTTTGAAATGTGCAGTAAATTATTATGTCAATTCAATTTCATTTGTGTTTCATTACTAATCTGTAGTGGACACATTACCTGTGTTCAACAGCAGTGTGCATGAAAAACGCCTCCTGTATTAACCTGTATTGACCAACCGTAGAGGCAGAATGATGAATTTGGTAGTGAGAGTAGTGACAGTAATGGCAATATGGACTAGGCTTATGATATCAGAGCTAATGTTGGTTAGTGCTGGCACATTGCCAACACTGGTGGCTTACTCTAGCCAAAGTTTCATGATCACAACTTAAAGCAGCGTTGAGCTAGAGCACCATTTGTACATCAGTACAAAATGACCGAAATTGTAACCCCCACAGTTCCACAGTGGGTGGAGCTAGAGGGGTGAAATTTTGGGTGACAACTCAAAACACCTGATATATTAACGTGTTAAAATTTTATAACCGTAGCTTACCCCTAGCGCGAATGGCGAGCACTGCCCGGGGACTTTTCAGCCCGACCATGTACATTGCATACATGACGTATTCATTATGTACATGACGTACATCATTCCGAAGGGGGGGGTATTTCGAGAAGGGGGGGTTATTATTTCCCCAGCCCATTTTGAGGGGGGGTTAATTCGAGGGGGGGTTAATTCAAGGGGGGGGTAATTCGAGGTAATACGGTACTTGAGTTTGCCACAATGATTCATTTTAAATCTTCGGCAACTGTAGCCAACTTTACCTCATTGTGGTAAACTCAAATGCGTTCAAAGCCGATTTCGGAGTTTACGAAATCAGAGTTTGCTGGCAGTCAACTAGTGTGCGCGGCGTCACGAAATGTTTCAAAAAATGGCCCATGGCGTCATACCACCACTACATTAGAGGCCCATAACAGAGCAAGTTTCACTAACATAAATATGTAGCACTAGCAATAGGTCCCCCACATCAAGTGTTGCTAAGTGTCATCAGTCATTTTGAGTGACATTTTGGGACGCGCGCGCCATTTTTTTGTCTCAATTTTTCGTCTAGCTTGCCAAGTAGATACAAATAGCCCACCTGCGTTTCACATTTATTTTTTATGATTTATGAATAATGAATCAGGCGTGTGTGTTTTTTTGCTGCCATGTTTACTTTTTTTTTCCTTTACGAACAGAGTGTCAGAATATAGGCGCATGTATAATGTCAAATTTCATGCGAAGTGTCAACTGTCAAGTCATGTAAAATGCCTTGTAAAATGGCAAATGTAATATTTTGAGGGGGTAATTCGAGTGGGGTTATTTTTTCGCCAGTTTTTGTTGTTTTTAACGTGTGTTCTGGATTACACTGATAACAAACTGCAGTTTTTGGCATCTAAGTTCTCTTACACTCATTTCTGGTTGGGTTATCTCGAGGGGGGGGGGGTTATTTTTTCATAAGCGCGGCCATACCTGGATCAGGCTGGATGTATTTCGAAGGGGGTATTTCGAGAAAATACGGTAATCGAATAGTTCCCCGGGGAATGGTGGATCTTCATCGGGGGACTTTTCAGCCGGGGGATTTACCTATTCAAAAAGGTGTAACTAATCGAGTGAATACGGTAGCTACCTACACGTCGCAGTTCTATTTGCAAAGTGCCAGTTTGGCGTGCTAGAAATTGATATATGCTTATTATATGCCAGCGCGGGAGATCTATACCTAAATTGAGTTATCGTGAGTGCTTTCGGCTGTGGAAAAGAAAATATCTATGAACCTATTTTGTGTTGTTTTTTTTCGCGATTTTTTTCTGAGTTTTTGGTGTGCTGCATTGTATTTACTTATCTATTGTAAAAAAGTGTTACCTAGTCATTTGGGTGACAATTCAGATAGATGGACATGTTCCCTTGAATTGCTCCCCAGGTTACAGGTTACAAGGAATGAATAACTTCCCTGGGGAGTTATTCAAGGTTATATGGTAAGTAAAAAACTGTGCATGCATTTTAACGCTGGTGTTTATTCTGCTTGAATGAATGTGTTATTGAATGTTTCCGCCATTTATTTACCATGTTTCCTCTAATAGAACGGCATATCTCCACTAGAACGGCACTTCCAATACAACGGCAGGTCGATTTTACGTTGAAAGTGTGCCAGACACAAAAATATGAAAATAAATGGCAGGGACGTTCAAAAATTCAAATTGATGCTCTGATGTCAAAATATTGCTCAAGCTACACTACAAAAATAAAACTATGTGTACAAATAAAAAATGTGTGAAAAAATAGAACGGCAGTCTCAAATAGAACTGTACCTACAATAGAAACGGCAGGTGGAAAACTTGACGAAAAAATAGATCGGCGCTCTTTTATTAGAAGAAATACGACATGTATTTACGTATATAAGCGTCATTCTCTCAACATTTAGTTGAACCTTGTATGTAGCTTGATCTGTATGTTTTCTAGGACGTAGAAAATCGTATGATAAGGTAAAAAACTTGAAAATGTATTTTATTAACCTAGTTTTGTGAATGTTATTGAAAAAATTCAAATATCATTTTCAATGTGATGTTCAGGCCGGGTTGACAAAATCTCAGAAAAAAATAAACATAAAATAATATAGAAAATTGAAGAATAAAATGAATGAGACATAAATAAATAATAAATAAAATACAATTTTAGTAAAAAGAATTTTAATAAAACCAATCCTGGTCACGAACTATAATAAAACAAAATGGAAAATTGAAGAATAAAATTAAAATAAAATACAATTTTTATACAATTTTACTACAATTTCAGTAAAAAGAATTTTACTAAAATCAATCCTGGTCACGAACTATAAAAAAAATAAAAAAATTGAAAATGAAGAATAAAATAAATAAGAAATGGAAAATTGAAGAATAAATATAAAATACAATTTTTATGCAATTTTACTACAATTTTAGTAAAAAGAATTTTACTAAAACCAACCATGTTGTTGTTTATCTTTTTTCTAGCGTTGAAAAACAAAATGCCTTTTGTCACCTAACAGTCGCACCAGTTTTCATGGCGGGTGGCGTTATACTTTTTAAGCTCATCATGGCACTTTCAAATACATTCGCGGTAAGTATAGGGTTCAAACGGGATCCCGATCCCGATCCCGGATCCCGTGAAATTCCGGGATTTAGCAGTCCCGATCCCGAAACCCCAATCCCGATCCCGATCCCGAAATCCAAAAATACCAATCCCGATCCCGATCCCGAAATCCAAAAATACCAATCCCGATCCCGAAAACTTTCAAATCCCGATCCCGAGAATCTCCCAAGTCCGGGAGCCCGATCCCGGAAAAAATAGTGAAAATTATAAAAAGTGAAAAAATGACATTTTTGCGTGCAAAAATGTGAACGCAAACCGCCAGCGTCCATTTTATGTCACTATTCTGGCATCCAACAGTGTTCTGAGACCTTTATGAACAACTGTGAATGCCAGAACAGTGACGAAAATCTCTATCCCTAGACCCCAATCCCGATCCCGAAAAAATGACAATCCCGATCCCGTGACCCCAATCCCCCAATCCCGATCCCGATCCCGAAATCTCAAAAAGTGAATCCCGATCCTGATCCCGATCCCGAAAAGTCAATCCCGTTTGAACCCTAGGTGAGTAGGATTGAAAAAATCTCGAGAGATTTTATTTAATCTCGAGAAAATATCAAAAATGATTAAAAAAAGTCGAATATTTATCAATTTCTATTTCTCCGGGTGTTTTCAGAAATATTAAATTGCATTTTATTTATGAGAATAAAATGTGAAAATATATTACATTAATATTTTTACAATATTTTCTCTATGTTTTTCGGAGATTTAATTTTTTAAAGATTTTCTGAGATTTAATTTTATAATTTTTTTCAAAATCACCCATGTTTCTCAGAGCCAACTCTGAGCTACAGCAAGAGTGTTTTATTCTGCCGTTTGTCAAAATGTTCTATCGGCTGTTTTATTCAATCCCTTGAGTCCTGCTTACAGACTGTTCAATTTCATGCGGTCTGGTTTGAATGTTTGTGTTTCATATTCCCGTTTATATTGCAAAAGTTTTTTTTCCTGAGTTCTCTGCGGTAGAATAGAAATGTGATATTCGCATTTTGAGGGAATGTAGGTTTCAATAATTGTACAGACGTATTTCAATGCTTCGGGAATGTGTGCGTGTTTTGAACATAGTTTTTATGGGACAAAATTTAATTAGCCCTGAAGTCCTGACGAAGTTTATAAATCTTACGGAAATTAATTACGGAAATGCTTGGCCTGATTTTTCATGTTGTGTCATTTTTTTGTTTTATTTCTGATTATGAATACGGGTTGTATGTGTTTACAATATTCTACCTATTTACATCAATGCATAATACCCCCCGTGTCTCGAAATACCCCCCCCCTCAAAATGTGTACTATGAATTTGTGGTCCGGGAAATGCATAACATTCGTTCAAAACACTTACTGTGTTACGTTACAACATCGTTTATACCATCTACATCCTTATATAAGGCTGAAAAAACTTATAAATGGTGGTTATTGTTGCATTTTTCACGTTTTTCTCTCAAAAGTTTCACTCTGAAAAAATAAACCCCCTGGGGGTAATTCGAGGAAATACGGTATTACCTATTCGCTTCTATGATATATTATTTCTGTGGCTCCACCCCCCCCACCGGTTGGAAAATTTCACAGAAAAGCGGTGTCGCTTCAAATGTTTTTTTCCCTGAAAATTTTTTGAAGGAGAAAAAACGTCATAAACGATGACGTCATAATGTAGTGTTTCATTCAGAAAACTACCTAGCGGTCGGCCGAATATAGCACACACAGCGCATATTTCTACTGCGTATATGGGACACATTTGCCCAGGGCCGGACCTACATGGTACACTGTGTACATGTAAATTCCCCGCCGCACGGCGCCGCCGAGCATCTCGGACAGCCAATCAAGCAAATGGCACTTGGCAGGTGCAGTCCACTCTCAGTCGATTTTACCCCCGCGCTAGGCGTGCGCTGCCATTCGGCACCGGGACCGGCCCCGAGTCGGGCCATCGTCTCAGAGTCTGGGATAGATTAAATGTGAATGTCATGTTGAGCGTCAAAATGTCATGTAAAATGTCATGTAAAATATAATGTGTCATGTAAAATGTCACGTAAAGTGCAAAACATGATGTGAAACTTTGTGACAAATGTAAAATGCCTGTAAAAATAAAAATTTCACACGGCATTTTAGACTTTGCTCGACATCTTACAGTTCATGTCATTTTTGAAGGTTTAATCTTGATCAGTGATAAAAACAATACAAACTGTCAATTCCGATCCCAAATTCGGCAAAATATGGGTGGGTCGAATCCCGATCCCGAAAATCCGGTTCCATTCGAAACCCTAGGTACTTCTGTTGAGGAGATGGCTTCTGTTCATTCGTTGAGAACTCTTGTAGTCATTGTAAAATCGCTATAGTGATTGCGAATAGCGGCCGGCACACTAGTAGATGTCAATTTGTGATGACATGTTGAACACTAGTTGTATGTCAACTGGTCTGTGTCAACTCAGATTTCGGCTTCACGTGTCACAGTGCGACCTCCAGATGCACTAGAATTATAAATATTATGGCAAGTGCATTTGAAAAGTGCTCTACGAGACGTTGAGCCGAAATCTGAGTTGACACGGTCCAGTTGACACACAAGTGTCAACTATTGTGGGAACCGCCATCTGTCATTGTAAATATTTGTGTGCTACGTGATCGCAGGTGAGTGCACATGTTGCGTGATTGCGAGTCGACTTTTTTGTTGATAAGTAGGTATTTCGAGGTAATACGGTATCTGTAAATACTCGTTTTCTGTACTCGCGTACTTTCAAAAAGTACGCGAGTAACTGAGTACCGGTATTTTTTCGGGAGGAAACTTAAACATATTTACACAGCACTCGAGTATACGTATTTATCGAGTAAACGTAAATACGCTTGTACAACTATGCATTACGGCCGGGTTTACTTTACGGCCGGGTTTACTTTACGGCCGAGATCTCGCCCATCTAGGCTCCGTAATCAACGTGTCTATGTATTTGGTACATTTTTACCTTAATTAATGGCTTAGTAAGTAGGGCGCACCCGCCAATGTCCAAATTAACTTCATTCAGCTTTATGGAGCTCGCTTTTTCCTTTCTAGTCCCGGGAATTATTGATAATAGAGGCAACACCTTCGTATTAGCGTATGGTTGGCAAATTGTAACTATTTGAGGGAAATACAGCTTTTATTGCAGTGAGATCACTGTGTTTGAGTTTTTTTATGGAAAAAGTTTTTGATAAAATATTAGATAAAGTTGGAATGCGAGTTTTTGAAAATACAGTTGTAATAAAATGTTAAATGTTGTTGTTTCTAACAGTTGCAATATACAACTTAAAAACTACAATAGCTGTTATTAAGTTGTTATTATCAACTGTTATTAAGTTGTCTACATCAACTGTTATTAAGTTGTCTTATTATTGTCTTGGCTATTTATCGTTTTTCAATCCACAGTATTGAAAAACCAAATCAAACATCAACACAGTTTAAAAATACAGTCGCAGTTACATTTTACAAAACTATTATATTCACAGTTTTTTCCAGTCTCTAGATATAAGCTGGGCATGAAAAACAGATGCAGCGCACTAATATTTACATGTTTTCTGTAGTGTTTTCTGCGCATTTTTCTTCCCGTCTACTTAATATTCTACTTGATATATTTGAGGTGTCACTTTTTATATATTATTGCATCTATGGTGTGTATCATTTATCGTACTGTAGAAATGTATTCTTTTTAGAAATTTGATTCACTTTCATGTGTTGTTATTTCTGCCGTTTTTCTTCATTGATTATGAGTGGTAATTATTTATTTAGATGTTTTAAAAATCTACAAATACCTAGATGGATATCCACAGTTTTTCTAACTAAGAACTAAGCATTTTTCGTTTTGACATGCCTATTTTCATTTTTATGATGTGCTTGCATAAGTATCTTGCCGTCTTGTTATCGACCAAGACACAAGTAATTTTTGACGCATACTTAACGGTCGGCTGAGTATGTGCACTGTTTAAACACTGAAATAAATACATAAACATTCACCACACAATTATTTTCTAAACCTTCCCAACTTTCAATTACACATCTTCACGCAGGCTTATTACAACTACAGCCCAACGAGGCTGACCGGATATTCGGGGGGTGCCGATCAAATTTCATTGCGTTCGGCTGCGTCTGATCTTTCTGGGGTGAGGGGGGGTTTATTTGGGGAAAAATGATTTTGGGGGTATTTTTGGGGGTTTTTTGTGTGGATTTGGAGTTGGTGCTTGTGAGTTTGGGGTGTTTGAAGAACTACTTTGTAAAAAAAACAGCGTGAGATGGTGTAATTTTTTAAGGAAAAAATGAACGTCAAACGCCGATGGCGTCGTGGCGCCATTCGAGAAAATGGAGCTAGTGCGCCACAGAAACATGACGCCAATGGAACCATGGCGCTGCGCCCGTTGACGCCCTCATATGACAGCATTCCGTCATTTTATAGAATAGTATTTTTCCCATAAAAAAACTACAAGGCACCACCAAATAAATAAATCCACTCACTGAATTAAACGCAAAATATAAAAAAAAACAAAGTACGCGTTCAAAAAATATCGTACACATATAGCACAAGTTTACAAAAGTCCATTTCGCTTAGTACGCAGACCATTTGATAAGTATTCCTGCTGGAAAATGTCACTCGGTCAGATAATTTGATTTTGTTGCATGCACCTGCAAGTAAAGTAAAGGAATAGTTATATATTTACACTGGCAAGCGGAGTTTCTGCCATTTTACGCGGAAATATTTACGTTTGTAAATGTGTTTTTTGTTTTGCAATTTTTGTCTTCGAACATCTTTATATTTTGAACATTTGTGATCTAGAATTTTAAGTCGTTTAAGGGTTGAAAAGGGATTAAATTTTATGTTTTCCATTTCTTGAAATATGCTGTTTTCTGACATATTTCGCGTATGTGCTAACAGAATTTGAGTCTGTTCATTAGATAGCTTGTACCCTTACAAAAAATTGAGTGGCTTATTGTATTTATCTTAACAGTTTTGCATCAATTATTTAGGTGCGAGTAATTATGTCTAAAATTCAAATTTCATTGGCTCGATTCAATCCGTCAAATAGAACATTCTATTCATTCCGATCTTTAAATGCGAAATCAAAAAAAAGCAACCACGAACGCGTAACCCAAATACCCAGCAAAATACCCAAATACCCAACAAAATACCCAAACAGGCAACAAAACACTCAAAAACCGAGAAAACACCCAAATACCCATCAAACCCCCCCCCCCCCCGCAGAGCTACCTGTCGATGTTCTCATGGTCAGCGGTGTCCACGCCGAGCATGTCCCCCTGCGGCACGCCGTCCCTGCTGCGCGCTGCGTGGGACGCGGACACGGTGCGCCTGCCCGCCTGCCTGGAGGCCAGCGTGCGCCTTAGGAAGGGTAGGGCGCACTTGGGCATCAGCCTCGAGCCCGCCGACAAGAGCATCAACGGCTACTTCGTCAAGACGCTGCTGCCCACCGGCATCGTCGGCAGGGACGCCAGGATCAGACTCGGCGACTATATCACCAAGGTGAACAATGAGTCGTTGAGAGGCGTGCCCAATTCCAGGGCTAGGGCTATTTTGAAGAGGGCCTCTTTGATCGGCACTGACATCGCTTTTAGTTATATTCCCAGGTTGGTCACTTGGTGGGGGTTTGGGATTAATTTGCCATTTTTTGTATTTTGGAGTTTTGCCAGGATTTGATAGTTTTAACCGTGGTTTCTCGCATTCATTGGAGATTTGTGAAATTTACACGCATTATTTCGATTTGAAATGGCTGCTAGTTAGACAGCACTGAGGCTACACTGAGGGAAAATGACTAACAAAACTAAAATTTGAACATCATTTTAAGATTCGAGTTTCAAAAATTATTTTAAGATGTTTTTGTGGAAAATATATCTCCTCAACACAAAAATGGATCACTCTAAGAAAATAGACCAAATACAACACATAGTTCGCACTCACCACTAGCATTCCACTCAAATCTCGAAAAATCCCCCCCCACAAACGCCCCCCGCAGAGAAGACGCGGACCGCTACAAAGAGCGTGCGTCGAGAGAGCCGAGCCCCAGCCCCGCGCCCTCCACCGCGGCGGGCACCAGGGAGGGCGCCATCTCGCCCGCGCCCTCCGCCAGCCGCGTCTCACCCAGGTGCGCCCACTGTTCGGCTCTAGGGTGTGGATGGGGTCGGCTGGGTGCAACCGGTGTGCCGCCTCATTGGGGCCACGCACTGCATGTCAACTCGTTTCGGTGTCAACTCGATTTTAGTTCAATTGAGGTCGCAGCTCGCAGCACCATTTCAAGTGCGCATGCTGCAACGTGAAAAAGGAATCGATTTTGAATCGGATGTCAACCAGGTGGCAGTCCCAAGCCCTGTAAAGTGTAAAGTAAAGTGTCAAATGTAAAGTCAAATGCAAAATAAACTGTCAATTGTCATGCAAAGTTCAGTAATAAATTCTTTTCTTTTTTCTTTTGATTGACACTTTACTTTGCATTTGACTTTACATTTGACACTTTACTTTACACTTTACAGGGTTGGGACTGCCCCCAGGCCAACTGGGGCCAGTACCGCAAGTTGACAAGTACATACTTGACTTTTGACTTGACTCTGAACTTTGCACGTGATTTTTAACTTTACCCTTGACTTTGTCACATGCGGAACCGGCACCAGGGGGCAATCACCAGTCCCAGTAACCAAGTGTCAGTTGTGTATCCAAATCATATGTTGGCGTATCCAAATCGTGTGATGAGCAAAGGATTTGGATACGAAAACATAAGGTTTGGATATACAATTGTCATTTTGAGACTGCCCCTGATGCCGTTTCCGCAAGTGACAAACTAAAGAGTCAAGTTAAAAATCAAGTGCAAACTCAACAGTAAAGTAAATATTTGTCAACTTGCGGGACTGGCCTGGCCCCTGGTTTCCTTTCAGATTTTAGGTGGCGGGTTACGAAACCATGCACCTGGCAATATTGATTCCTTTTTTCGCATGGCCACATGTGCACCTGAAAATTGTGCTGCGATCTAAATATTGAACTTAAATCGAGTTGACACCGAAACCAGTTGACATACAGTGGGTGTGGCGCCAATTTAGATGGGTCCTTTTGCCTGTGTAAATGATGATTCGCGAATTCGTTATTGCGGTGAAATTTAATTATTCAATGTAATAACTATTTATTGCGCGATCAATTCATAAACCGTTTTTTCTCGAAATACCCCCCCCCCAAAAAAAAAAAATAATAATTGAGTGTAAAGCGAACGTAAATGACAAAGGCTGCTGTTTGTTATCCAGGCGATACAGAACACACGTAAAAAATGACTGTGTTACTTTAGAACATGGTTTATACCATCTAATAACATACTTACCCATTTAAGTCTTTTACCTAGACTCTTTTACATGACATTTATTGTTGCATTTTTCTACGTCTGCGTATGTTACAAAAAAAAGAGTACTAGGAGTTGAAAAAATTTTTGGAGAAATAATAAGCCCCCTCGAAATACCCCCCTCGTTTAACCCCCTTAAAATTTTCACTCTGAAAGAGTAAACCCCCGTGGGGGGGGGGGGGTGGATTCGAGGAAATACGGTAAATTTTTATGGATAAAGAAAGAGTAATATAAGTATTTATAACATTTCATTCTTAAATAATGTTTAAAAAAACTGTACCGACAAACAGCGGCAGCCGCTCGCTACCTGTATGGTTTTCACCATGCAGTAATGATTTGCAAATTTTCTTTTGCACACATGTTGGCTTATGGGCTCTAAGGCCTACCGTGCGAATTGTCAAATATATGCCTATTTTTGTATTTCGAGTTCGTTGATTTGATAGTTTTGTCAACTGTAAATGTCATTTCGTGTTGACGATTGTCCAGCTGCCTTCAGCTTTTTTAAATAATGGTAGCTGGAAAAAATTTCAGCTGATTGTGAACGGAAGAGAACTCGGAATTATTTCACGCAACAACGATTTTGCAATCTCAGTGTGCTGTGCTTTTTGCATATATTTCTGCATAAGTACTCGGGTCTATTATGGGACTTTGTCAAGTGATAAGTGAAACTTTTGAGTGCTGAGTGAAAAGTTACCCTACAGAAACTGCAATCACCGGTAAATGTGGAAATTAATTGCCATTTACCCTACCGTTTATTTATACCCTACCGGCGCAATTCGCCTGTAATTTTCGGTAAAAGTGCAAATTTACCGAGGGGTGATCATCTCGCCAGCAAATTTTGAGGGGGCTTTATTCGGGGGGTCTTTCGACGAAATACGGTATCGAAAAGTAGATGTATACAGCTAAAAATAAGAGAAGAGAGATAAATAGAAATTACTTGTCACTCACAAGCTTATTATCACTGACAAGTTCACTTGTCATTAAAATTGTCACTTGAAAAAGTTCAAAGTTCGCACCTGCTTGGCACCCGTTGTACCCATCCATCACCCAGCTGGCCTATGTCGCTTTTTCAGTGTGATTATTTTCTTCGATTTTTATCGGTAAATGTGTATTTATTCAAAATGTATATTTATTGAAGATAAAATTGGAGTGTGCCAACTTACGACAGCACTGTGCCCAATTTCGTCGTAATTTCCCCTCCGTTGATGAATTTTTATGAATGTAAAATGCAATTTTATAGTTTTGTAGATACATCTAGTATTTGTATTTTAGATAAATTAGTCAATTTTTAGTTTCATTGATGAATCTGCACAGAATGCACCTCTGATGTGTAATTTTTGCACTACTGAGATAATTATTTGGCACACTCCCTCTGAGATGCAAGTTCCGCAAGTGGGCAAGTGATTGAAAAGTGGTAAGTGGTAAATAAATGTAATTATAAATAATTGGTCAGTCGAGTGACTGTTTAATCTTATGAGTTGTCAGGTATTTATAAATACTCCGCGGACAGCACAGTATGCATCCATACATACTCATGTTTTAGGCGCCAACGCACCAACGCCTAACTTATTCACGCACTTCACAAAAAAAAATTTTAACGGCGGAGTTTTTTCCGCGGGGCGGAAGCGACAAATGTTTTTACCTGAAACGTTTTTTTCTTTTTTGGGAACAATTGTAATCTACCACTTGTAATTTATCAGTTACTATTTTTATAGTCGCTTGTCAACTTGCGGAATTTCAATCATTTTCCATTGACCGGATTTCGTAAAAAGAACGGCTTTATTGTACCTTATTTTGTCAAAATATAAGAGAAGTGTCAAGAATTAAGAAAGTTGACAATTTTGTGGTTAAACGAGCAAGTGTCATGTTGAAAAGATAATCAATACATTTCCTACTAGCGTAAAAAATGAATCCATTGAATGAATTTTCACCAGTACAGACAATTACCGGTAAAAGGTTGGCTATAAACAGTACGGCAAATTTACACATTATCCGGTATTGTGCCTACACACACTAGTTTTCACCGTGACTTCGTGTGAGAACTGAAATTTTTTCAAATGCAAATTAATGAACACGGTTGAATGATTTAATTTTAATTGAATTTGAATTTAAATTAGTGAAGGTTAAAGTTTCAAAATTTGAAAACTAAAACACATATAGCATACGATAAGAGTAGGCTGAATGTCGCCATGTCGCCATTTCAATTTTCACACAAGGCACTGTGAAAACTAGTGTGTGCAGGGCCATTCTGGTACAATATGGCTCGACACATGGCATTTGCATGAATGTAATTCATAACTTTTCCTTGCTTTTTGACACTTTTCAATGTAAGCAATTGTCATATTCGTAGGTGCCGTTCTGTTACATGAAATACGGTAACCCTTATTTATTAGCCTTCATTTTTCTAGGATTTTCCCAAAATATTATCGGTAAGTGATGCGCGGCTGGCTGACAGACAACTTTCGGCTTAAATGGATACGTTTATTTTATTAATTAATAATTTAATTAATTAATAAAGCTTAATGTTGTCTTGCTCTATCTGTTCACGTAACACCTCCTAATTTGTGAGCACTAAATCGACCATCAATTTTTACCAATTTTACACTTTAACTAAAACTTCGAGGGACTTTTCATTGTTATTCTTTTCAAAAAAAGTGCACGCAAAAATGTTATTTTTGTTTTTAAATATTTTTGAGAAAACGCTACCTAAATGTATTTATGGTGCGCTTGTAAATGTACGCTTTCTACGCATGCAAATAGGTGAAACATGGGCTGGGCATACCGTATATTTTTGAATAAGTCCCCCTGGAGTAACCCCTCGGAAAACTCCCCGTTTTTGCAGCACGCACCCAGCATAATCGTCGCAAACAATAGATGATATGAATGATGAATGTAGCTTATAGGCAGTAGACACACCAATTGACAAAGACAATGTCAACTGGTTCCCATCCCAATTGGAAGCTTGCTCACGAGAAGACCAACAAGGTTCAAATGACAAAAGTGTTGAATCATGTTGTAAATGAAGCTGAAGTGATGAAAAAAATTTTAACGCTATGTGCTATGAAGTACCCCCCCCCCCCCGAGATACCCCCGCCCCCCCAATTGAGTGTAAAGCGAACGTAAACGACAAAACCTGCGGTTTGTGATCCGGGCAATGCAGAACACGCGTTAAATAAGGACTGTACCCTCGAATGAAAGTACCCTCGATTAACACCCCCGCGCATTTTATAGTGTTCACTGCCTTCAAGAAGCTTGTTGACAAATTGTTAACCAACCCATGGGGACTTAATCAAAATTACATGGTATCAGTTCACTTTCTCTCTAGAATATAGCGCTGCGTTGTATCGTTGCATTTAAAAGGAGGTTGCATTGTTTCATATGCTGGCCGATTCAAATGCTAGGAAAAAGCACTGATTCGTATGCTGAAGTGCTTTGTTTCAAATGCTAATGTGCTACGACTCATATGCTGGAAAAAAATTATCTCATGCGACTAATAATGCACGATTCATATGCCATGTAATGCTGCATTTCATATACTCACTCACTATTGTTTCATACACATTTTTTTCACGTCTCATATGTTGCATTTGTACACACTTATTATGCCATTTATGTATGCGGTATTTCCAAGGGATTATCCCAATCCTGATCACGCGTTCTCAACGTCAATCACAATCCCATCGCTGTATGTGGTGAGTTCTACAAAGGTGAGATACAAGGCACACATTTTAAGTGTGCATGCAGTATGGCACCGCAAAGTGCACCTGTGGGCTTAAGCAGCAGACGTTCATTTGAAGGCGGCACATCATAGTGTATATGTAAATCCACTCGACTCGGAAAGTTGGGGCACGCATGGAAAGTGATAGTTATGATTTATATTATTCCATGTCATTTTTAGATTCAGAGATTTATACATTTGATTTATATATATATACACTATGCATATTTTTGTCATTTATTTGAAGTGTGCAAAAAATGAGTATGAAACAAAAAGTATGGCACATAAACGGTAGTAAATACTACGGCATATGAATCGATGCAGTATGGCATGTGAGATTTAGCATTTGGCGAGCATGAAACGATTTTATGCTGGCATATGAATCGTAGCTAATTGGCATATGAGGTGATGCTTTACAGCAGCATATGAAACGGTCAGCATATGAAACGGTCTGGCCTCTTTAAAAGTACTGCGCCCAATTTCTCACTGTGTCAAATTTCAGGGGAAATCTTGACAGGAAATTTGTTATGTATTTTTTGTTGGAAGTTGGAAGAACATTTCAAAATTTACAAAAGTGTATAGTGAACTTTTCAGATTTGTCACTTTTCCAGATAAGATTTGTCACTTTACACGGTGAGGGATTGGCACCTGGAAAATGTTTTCAAAGGTTCCCTTTTTCAAAGCGATTTGGAAATTTCAAGAAAATTTTATGGCTATGCCAGATTTCTGCGTTATTTTATGTGCAGACATTTATTTACATGCTTTACTCTCTATTTAGATGTCTATGTTTTCTTCTATGGGAATGGGGTGGCACTTTTTATTCCGGCGCTTTCTCGAGTAACCCGATTCACTGCATCGGGTAAATTTACGCTTCCCGTTTGAGTTCCGAACAGCATTTTATGGCGCAGCGTATAATTACCCGATTGCATGAATCGGGTTACCCGAAAAACCGGGTCGGCGAACAAATTCTTCCGTGGTGCACAGTTGTGTACTAAACTTTATACTTTTCTTTATGAATGTATGTATTCTATTGGTTTCCTCTGGGTTTCCAAATATGGCTGTGTCTGTATTGAATATTTGCCATCAATATGGCTGCGCACCGATTAGTTGACAGTTTATGTCAGCGGTCAACGAAAAAAATCATCTTAAACGTGTTTGAATGAATGAGCATGCACACACGTCTTCTCAGACAACTAGTGTGCATACTAGATGTATTCCTGTCAACTAAAACTTGTGTAAAATGCCTTTTTCAGTTGACCGCTAATCGCCTGTCATCAACTGGTGTGTACTTGATATCAAGTATACTCGACGGACAGCACACCTAGTATGAAAACACACCATAATTTAATGAATAAAACCTTGTGATAAATTGCGCAATTAATTTGTCGACAATGGCCCTACACACACTAGTTTTTACTGTGACTTGTGTGAAAACTGAAATGGCGACATGGCGACATTCAGCCTCCTTTTTTGCATGCTATATGTGTTTTAGGTTTCAAATTTTTAAATTTTAACTTTTATTTATTCAAATTCAAATTTAATTCAAATAAAATCATTCAACCATGTTCATTAATTTGAATTTGAACGAATTTCAGTTTTCACACGAAGTCACGGAGAAAACTAGTGTGTGTAGGCACAATAAAAACGAAATATTATGATGAAAAACTATAATTTTTGGTTCATTATTCAGATGGGTTATGGTAGGTTTTCGTACTAAGTGTGTTGTCCGCCGCGTATACCTATGTGCCATCATGGGCAGAATTTGATATCAAGTATGTGCTATCATTGGCAGGAGGTTTTTGGAATGTTTTTTTCTTAACGCTTGCTTGAAATGTATAACAAAACAGTAACCTATGATCGACCGACAGCCTCTTTTTTGCAGAGTTATGATTCTTAAATACCGTTATCTAACTCAATGCTTTCATTAAAAATAATTTGAAAAAAAATTCCACTGAGGCGCTTTTGATACACGCAGATCGCCGTATTTCAACCGAGACGCGACCAGCATCGGTCCCGATGATGCCGCAGTGAGTCAATTCTTTAGACACACTAATTTGCGGGGGGGGGGCTATAAAAACCTGAAATCGACCTACTTTCGGACCGAGAATGAAACTCTGTCTGATTTGATGGTTGGGCATGGGCAGTGACTTTTGTAAAAAAGCAACAAACAGAATGAATTATTTATGATTGGGCCAAAATACACTAACCAATGATTAATACTGCATAATTTTGCATAAAATCTTATTTGTGCAAAATCAAATTGGCGAGCAATGTAATTAATTCGCAGTCGACGAGTGAATTCGGCGTGGGCATGGGGACGTCCTCGCACGCGGACAGCCCCTCGATTGCGTCCATGCCCGCCACGTACAGATCTAGAATATCCACTGGCAGATTTGATGATACGGCCCCCAGATTTGATAGCGATAGAGAGAGGTGTGTTTTTTGGAATGGTGCCAATCTTTGTGGGAGTATTTTTGTAAATCGTAAGGGTAAATTGTCAGCGCTTAAATGGACAAGTAACAAGACAAGTAGCACACGACGTGTGCAAGTGAACTTATAGATAATTGACAAGTATTTCCGATAAATTTACATTTTGAACGAATATTTTCAATAAATTCATTTTTAGTCAAAGGGGATACGGTATATTTTTATGCTAAGTGTGCAATCAGTACATTATTAAAACTATACATGATTTTCAGATCGGCCAGCGAGCTGAGAAGAGGGGAAATGGTCGCTTACGCTGCAGTGGACATTTTTTTGGATGATTTAGTCCAAACTGGGCTGCATGAAGCCGTCGCTGATTTCGTTTTCGCTCAGGCGTCAGTGTTTTTTCTTTTTTTTTCAGGGAATTCACGTTTAAATACCTACATATGCGCCAAAGAAAGTACCATACAAAGGTGTTTTAGCATACAAGATGGCAATTGTTATGAAAAGATCGGAGTATTTTTTGCTTTGGTGATCTGGATAATGTTGAACATAAAGTGATTGGGAGAAATCGTGACTGGGTCAAGTATCAGTATATTTTTTAAATAAATATTTATATAGTGACTTTTGCTATTGAAATAAAAAAACCGCAATCGAAAACATAATTCGACAAAAAAAGAAATTCTTAGCCCCAAGAATTTTAACGAGTTTTACAAAACGTTTTACAAATATTTACCCCCTAAATGATACATAACAAAATCAGTCATCCCTTATTAGCCATCAAAAAGTCCCTTTGCCATCTTCGATACCCAACGTTCTCAACAAATCTCCTTCAAACACGCCCCCCAATTACCCCCCTTCTTCCAGTGTAACAGCCAAATCAGTGGCTGACATCGAACAGCCTCCCTGCCTCCCGGCGATGCCACCTCCGCCATTGGAAAACGGTGATAGCCCGCAGGAAACTACAATTGGCAACGTGCCAAATGTGGAAGTGGGCGTGGCCACGCCCGGCAGTGATACGCAGGTATGATTTTTGGGGGATTTTTGCGGTTTGTTGAGACTTTGTGAATTTTTGAGATTTTTGCTAGGCTGACCCTACACCAGTTGAGAGACACTAATTTCAAACAGGTTGCGATCCCAATTCAAAGCTTGTTGACGGGTAACATTACGCATTATTGCATACACATATTTACTTCATGTAGGCTTTGCACTGTATTTACTCGAATTATTCCCCCTCTCAATGATCAACCTTGAATAATTCCCCCTATTAGAAAGAATTCTTCCTCTAATAATTCCCCCCTTTAGGTAAATGATAAATTTGTTGGATACATTTTGAACAAAAATGTCCCAAAAATGTTATGTTTTTAATAAAGCATATTGCATGAAATCAGTTGATTGAAAGATGATTGAAAATTTTGATGGAATAATAGTTATCCCCCTTGCATAATTCCCCCCTTGAATAGTCCCCCTCAAAAAGTCTGAGATAAAAATAATTCCCCAGGGGAATTATTCGAGTAAATATGGTATTTACATTGCGCATGTCGCAATACTATTCTGAACACTACAGCTGCATTTTCAACATGATTCAACACTTCTTCCATTCGAACATCGTTCGTCATCGCGTGAGGAAGCTTTGAATTGGGATAAGGACCAATTCAAGTTTGTTGTCGATGTCAACTAGTGTGTGTAGGGCCAGACTTCAATCTCCAATCATTTACTGCCCATTCCACCCCAACCAGGACACCTCCGCTCGTCTGTGGAACCAATACGAAGCCATTCCCGATTTGCCCAGTGCCAGTACGTCACAGGAGCCTTTGGGCGACGTGTCAGTTCAACCCATGGACACCAGGTCCGATTCGCCCCGTTTCGTGGACGACACGGACAGCGGAGGGGCGACCGCCAGTCACGAGAGGGAGCCGCCTGTCAGCCCGGGTAGTTCCACTGTGGAGTTTACGCAGCAACAGACTTACCACGCTAGTGAAGAGACTGCTGCGGTCGAGGTAAATGAGGGGGGGTTGATGGCTCTGGTGCAATTTTGTAAGTGCAGAAGTGATGAGGGTGATAGTCAATTTGAAATGACAAAGTAGTAGCAGTCACATCACTTTGATTGTTATTTTACTTGCACTCCATAGATAGCAATTTACATGCAGGCACATATTATGGAGCAACACACCGATGCAAAATATTTGAAAAAGAAAAACACATTTTTTATACTAGCAATTTTCATTTTATTGATGGTGACATATGATGGATTTTTCATTCAAACAAATGCAGTCCATGGAATATCCCACATTTCTTGTCACTTCTGCACTTCTAGATCTGGCTTGACAGATGTGTTTATGGCACAGTTTCACTCCAAATTTCCACATGCAAATATTAAGCTATTGACATATCTATCTCCTGACTAATACTAAAAAAATTCCCTGAAAACAGGTATCAGTATCAGCTGAAATGTCAGCTGCAGTTATGGATGAATGTGTTATTGCTGAAGTTCCACATGCCCATGCTGAAATAGCACTGGACAATGTGTCTGGTGTTGAATGCAGCACCCCCGTGATGGAACCCCCTGCTGCACCAGTGCAAATTGCTATTAGTGAAGATAGGGAGGGGGAGGTTACTGTAGGTTGGTTGATGACAAATTTTTGTGTCTTAAGTTTCTTTGGGTGGACTTTCTTGTTCTCAACTGTTCATGTTTGTTCTCAACTGTTCTTGTGTAAACTCAAACTTATGTAAACCAGTCATGTAAAAATCTGGTCATTACACATACCCAGGCACAGTGTACACTTTTGACAGTGCAGTAGTACAAACTACAATTACTCCAGCTACACCTCGTTCCCCTCCATCCACTCCCGTGCACGAGTTTGATGACCAAACAGCAGGGGACGAAACGACACGTGACGAACCTGTTATAAACGAACAGGAACAGGATGAATATGTAACTACTCAAGAGCCAGAAGTCATAGTGCCATCTGTTTCGGACGTTTCACCCAGCGATGAACAGCTCGAAGAGCACGCCGGACTGGTTCAGGATGAACAGCAGGGGGAAATTGATCAACAGGCTAATGTGCTACAGGAAAAATTGGATATGGTATGTTGGGGGGGGGGGTTGGGGGTGTTGGGTGTTCGCTGTGAAAGCATCTGAGCTAAAGTGTTTTTATATATTTTCGATGTGAAATGGTGCGCGCGCGGTATTTTTGTGTAATTTTCGGTCTGTTCAAACGTTATTTATTTGCTAAATATTACACAGCTATGATTTTTTATATTGTTCACTTCTACAGCATGCATTCATATGCTTACTTATTGACTGTCTATGTTCTACTTTGTGCTGTGAATAGTTCCATACAAAAATGCATAGAAATTTCTCTTTCAACACATCATTATTTCTAATCCAATCGAGTTTTGTTTTATTTTTATTTTTTCTGTTGCATTAAATTTCTATTTGAAGTATAGTGCCATTCCGCAAACTGCTAAGTTATGTCTCAAGTTCGTTGCAGCATAGAAAATATGTTTATGATTCGAAAACATTATACTGTTTACACGCTAATTCAAAATTCGATGAAAATAATTTGGCCAAATAAACCACAGCACAGACACAAAAATCATCTCAAAAGTCACTTCCCCGGGAAAGTATTCGAGAGAATACTGTAGTTTCATAACGCAGAGACTTATGCATAGGTTTCTCGGGGAATACTTTCTTTTGTGAAACCTGATACTGCTCTCATAGCAGAAAGTCAACATCTAAGCGAAAGTTTATAATTAAGTATGACGTGGAACAAAAGGTTTGCTTGCTTTCACTTGTGTAGGTATTATGTAAACATGTACATGAATATGTAGGCATTTTGATTTTATACAATTTATGTTATCCCACTCTTTAGACAATCTGCATTGTATTGTGTTGTATTGCATGCATAGCTGGTAATCTGAAAAATCGCGAAAAATGCACAGCAGGGAGATTTCGTTGGATACAGTCCTAAAATCTGTAAAATGTCATGTAAAGTGAGAAATGTCACACAGGATTTGTGAAGTGTCATAAGGAAGGTAAAAATGAAAATTTCAAGTTTTTCGTTTATAAGTTAAAATAAAATAAATTTAAAATTTTAAATAAATTCAACGCGAACTTTGACAAAAAGACAACACAAAATTGTAAAAAACCCGTTCAATTGAACACTGCACACTTAACATGACGCTGCACACTTCACGACTCACGTTCACCCTGTGTTTACCGCACCACTATCGATTAGCCATGCCTAGTCTTGCCTGGTCCCCTTCCCAGCGCTAGTACACGCCAATGCGTTGCACTGCGGCGGTGCCCCATATGGCTGCCGTGGGCTATTTATCATCCACACTCCCTTCTGATGAGCCACGCATAACAGTCATATATAGTCATACCATATGTATTTCTTACAAGCATATTTTTGTATCAAATTTTTTACCCGTCCTTCTATTGGAAGGTGCCCTTCTATTAATTTCGCCATATTTTTTCAAGTTTCGGTGATGCAGATTTATTGTTACTTCACAGTTTTCATTTAGTGTGATTGCAAACATCGGTTCATTGAGAACATTCAATTTCGCATGGTCGGAATCGAGTAAACTATTGATTTGGTTTGATTTGAACGTTTGATCTTAAAACGGCAACAAATCAATTGGCCAAGGCAACTGAATAACTGCGTCCGCTGGCATCTTTTAAATATTGTGAGGCCCCGTTTACACGGATTTTTTGTGACGATTCAACAAAACTAAAAAGTTCAAAAAGTTGAGTAAAAAGGTTCCATATTCATGAGCAAAAGTGGTCAACTTTACATTCTACCTAGGCGAATATGCATGTCAAATTGCACAATCGTGCTTGTAGCTCAAGCGTTAAAGGCGTTTGAAAACTTTTGCAGTTGTCGGACAGTCTTCCGACAGCCTGCGACAAAAGGTAAATGTTTTCGAATGTATATAACTCTTGAGCTACAATCACGATTCTGGTATTTGGCGTGCATATTCGCTTAGGTAGAAGGTATACTTGACCACGTTTTCTAATGAATATGGAACCTTTTTACTCAACTTATTGAACGTTTTATTGTTGTCGAGTCGTCATGAAAAATCCGTGTAAACGGGGTCTTATGCATTTGGCTTACCTAATTTTCAGCAGTTTTTTACTCTTCTATTGCAGACCCTCCCCCCCATTCAAAGAAATACGGTAGTCGGTTGGTGCACTGCACTGCACTGTATATATCCCATATAGCCATGTTTTTAATTGACCGCTAGAGGGCGTTGGTGGTGCGATATTATAGCACACTGATCACGCACTTTACAATGAAAATTACCGTGTTCTATTTGAATAAAAAGACAACAAAAATAAATATATTTTCATCACTTATTTACATTGATCTCAACATCAAAATACGGTGATATTTTTGTATAGAGTTCAGTGGGATCAGTATAAATCGTAGGAATTCATGATTTCTGTGGTCAAATGTTGTGTATTGATATTGATTGTTTTAGTTGACGTTTTCGGTGTTTTGGTGATGTATATAGTATCTACTTCGGATGCTAATTGACCGTTGATTGGCCATTATGGTGATGTTAATTTGTATACTTAGATCTTTTCAAGGGCAAAACCGATGTGATGGTTTGGGATTTTTTTGAAAGGGTAGGTTCTGTAAAGATATTTCAATGACTGAATAATGATAAAAATAATATTTTATGTTAAGGCACAAAGTTCATTATGTTTATTGTGAATCCCCGATCCCTGGGCCCACTCCGTCCTAGACTCTGTCAAATGTAATGCAATGTGTCAAAAATTCATGTAAAATGTCAAAATTTATTTAATTTTTTTAATTGACGTTTGACATTTTTCAATACATTTTACATGTCTTTTGAGGCTTTGCATTTAATTTCACTTTGAGAGCGGCGCCTGGTCCATTTTTCGAGTAGACCTAACGGAATTGGCCCCTGGTGTGTTCCTTACACTTAGAACCGCGGCTGAATTAGCATTTGGAAGTGCAATACAAATAGTATGCAAATTATACTTCCGATCTAGAATTACGTTTGTTCCATTTGCACATTGAGTCTATACGCACTAGTTGACGACGGGACCAAATATCAACTGGTTCCCATCCCAATTCAACGTTTGCTGACGAGCAACACTACGCATTATTGTATTCATATTTACTTCATTGCACATAACGCAATATTGGTTTCAACGCTACAGCTTCATTTGCAACGAAATTCAACACTTTTGCATCCGAACGTCGTTGACTCGTTGGTGGGCTCGTGAGCAGGCTTTGAATCGGAATGAGGACCAGTTGACATTTGGTGTCCTTGTCAACTGGGGCCAGTTCCACAAGTAGACAAGTTAAGAGTTAAAAGTTAAGAGTTGAGTTAAAGGTTAAAAGTTGAGTCAAAAGTTGAGTTAAAAGTTAAGAGTTGAGTTAAAGGTTAAAAGTTGAGTCAAAAGTTGAGTTAAAAGTTAAGAGTTGAGTTAAAGTTTAAAAGTTGAGTCAAAAGTTGAGTTAAATGTTAAGAGTTGAATTAAAGGTTAAAAGATGAGTTAAAAGTTGATTTAAAAGACAAATGGGTCATTCGTTGCAGAAGCGCGATACGCTGATCTTCAATCATATTTTGTCCCCGCACGGCCATTTTGAAACAACGTTTGGCGATTTTTTCTTTTTTTAGCGATAATTTTTTTGGATACGTTATTTTCAAATGACGTGCATACAACATTGGCACCATGCCAGCGAACAGCCGTATCGATACCAATTTCATATTTTTATTTTTTAATATTTTTTTACCTTCATTTTCCACTTGTCTCTTAACTCAACTCTTAACTCAACTTTTAACTCTTTACTCAACTTTTAACCTTTAACTCAACTCTTAACCTTTAACTCAACTTTTAACTTTTCTCTTAAATTTTAACTTTTCTCTTAAACTTTAACTTTTCTCTTAAACTTTAACTTTACTCTTAACTCGCCATTTGTCTTTTTACTCAACTCTTAACTTTTAACTCTTAACTTGTCCACTTGCGGAACCGGCACCTGGTGTGTGCAGGGCCATTGTCTTCTGCTCACGCACGCATTACCATTACGGTAGCCGCTTCCATTTCCCTTTCCTCTCAAATCACTAAAATATAATCTAAAATACTGGCAAACCATTTTGCCTTTTTTTTCAGTCCGCTTCCAGTACGTTTTACACGGCCCATAAAACTGGTGGATCGCGCATGCGCTCGGCCCCGTTTCTTGACTGCAAGCTAAGTGCACCGGTCGTAATCCCGCCCGTGTTGACGTCATTTCGGTCCCGGTGCTTTTGGTCATGGTGTTTTTGGTTCCCGTGGGTTTTGTCTTCGAAAGCTTGGTAGTAATTGTGGAAGATTATTTGTTGAATGTGTTGTTTTTGGGCTTGTTGAAGTTGGGTTGTGAAAGAAATGGGTTAGGTGGAACAATTGTTATCGGAGAAGTCCAATGAAAATATCAATTAATGCATCGTTGTCAGTTCAGGTTTTAATTGGATTATCAGTATGTAAAAAAATTAAATATCCAACAAAGTGTATTCAGTTTAGATTTTGAATCAATTTTGGTAGCATATATTGAATCATGAATAGGGTGTCAAAAATATTTTTTTATAGAAAAAGGAAAACTTGGGAAAGGTAAAAAAATTCACTTGAGAGAAAATGGAAAGGAAAAAAAAATTTGGTCAGAAAATGGAAAATGGAAAGGTAACATTTTTTCAGCTGCCGGAAAACAGAAAAGTAAAAAAATTTCAGCTGCTGGAAAGTGGAAATAGAAAACGGAAACAGAAATTTGGCACCCTAATTGTGAACAATTCCAAAATTAAAATACTACAGTGAAACATCTGTAAAAAACTCCTTTTTTCAAAAATAACAAATACATCTCCATAAAAAAAGTTGTTGAAACACAATTCAATTCATCAGTGAAAAAAGCAATCATTCTTTCCGATAAATAGAAAAATCCTATGGTAACACAAGACACAACTGAAAAAACAACCCCAGTTGGTCCCAACTCCATCATGACCAAACACCAGCGGGCCGGAATGTCCTGGACCGAAAGGAGAGCGGCGGCGCGCGGCGGCATGCCAATCACGTGGCGGCGGCAATTGCAGTCGCAGCGGCGGCGGCAGCAGCTCCAACTGCGCTGCTTGGACGGCCATCTCTTTGCCCACTGCAAGGCAGTCGTATATCCGCGCGCAAGCTTTCCATTTGGCCGCCCATTATTGGGCTGCATCGGCCTCTCTTTTTATTGGTGGCATTTGTTGGTGGTGATGGCATATTTTGGCGCTGGCACCAAACTGCGCCACGGTGCTATGTTTAAAGCACCTTTTTGAGTAATTTGTGTATAGTACAGTCTCTGTACACTAGTTTATACCGGGTATCAAATTGTTTTTATGTGAATTCTGATTTTTTGCCCACTCGCCGATTTTTTCTGGCGTACCTGCCGCGACAATTAGTTTCTGTCAATATTTCGGCACGTGCATTGAACATGCTGGTAAGATCTCAGACAGGCCAGCTAAAATTTGAATTGACATAGAAACCAATTGACAGCCGGTTCAATTACATAATTCTAAAAATCAAATGCATGCAGCGCCAAAAATCGATTATCCCAAATCTTTCCATACCGCAATTCTTCTTACCATCACCATCAAAAACATCCTCCACCAACTACCTGCCTACCTCACCCTCAAAAGTGCCTAACACACACAAAAATCAATACACCAGCCATGTGGAAAGGTTGCGCTAGGAACCCTGGTGGGCGCACACTGCCGCCGCCCTATTCTTCCCGCCCTACCATTTGCTCGAGGGAGGGGCCGTGTCCAAACTGTCCCGCATGGCCCCGTCGAACGTGTCCGGCGAGCTGTTCGTGGTCAGCGATCACAAGATGACCGATTGGCACGTGATTTTGCACAGCGCCATGGGTTCCGAACGCACTTTGAGCGTTCGGAATAGGAATATGATGCGTTCGGATGCTTTCGCAGTGATTTTTTTTTGTTGTCGTTTTTATTGATTGTTTTTTTTAATGGGGGGGGGGGTTAAAATATCGTGTTTTCTGTCGTTTGAACTGATATCGACTGTCGACACCAAAATATCGCGTCAAGATCATCAAATATCGATCACTTTGGACATCGACATCAAGTGTCAAGTTGATAGAACTAACCCTAGCTAGCATACTCGGCGGACCGCAATCTGCGTACAAAATTACTCATGTCTCAGTCGATAACGCGCACCTGGATACATATGCAAGCAATCACCTTCACAGAAAAAAAAATAAATATTGAAAAAGGGAAAGGCGGAGTCAAGCGACAAATGTTTTTTTTCTTGAAACATGTTATTTTATCAATTTTGATTTTATCAACAATGACGTCATGACTGAGCGTTTTGTTCAGATAAATGCATATCTAGGGTCCGCCGAGTATACGGCCCAGCCAGAGCCAAAGGCAGCCTAAAACCCCCAAAAAGCACCACACTTTGCGCAGGACTGCTCGAGCGAGGGGGGCATGTCGTCTCGGTGCAGCCGCTTCTGGGGGGAGCCGCGCACGGTGACGCTGCAGCGCCAGCCGGCCCAGTCGTTCGGCATCAGCATCGTCGGCGGCAGGGTCGAGGTCAGCCAGAAGGGCTCCGCCCCCTGGACCCCTTCCCAGGATAGAGGTAGGGGGGGTATTTGGGACATTACGATTTTGGGATGGGTTTGCTTGCGTTTCTTTTTGGATGTAATTCGCGTTTAATTTTGGTTGGGGGGACGAGACTAATTTGGGACCTGGTGCCAGTCTCGAGCCCTGTAAAGTTCAAGTGTCAAATGTCATGTAAAGTGTCATACACATTTTTCAATTGTCATCCAAAGTGTCACACAAATTTGTCAATTGTCATCTAAAGTGCCAAAATTTCAGTAAAAAATAATTTCTTTTCTTGTTTTAGTTTACATTTTACATGACATTTGACACTTGACTTAGTTTACAGGGCTCGGGACTGCCCCTTGTGGCCAGTTCCGCAAATTGACAAGTGACAAGTTTGTAAATGTTAGTATAAATAATAAGCTAAGTGGAAAGTAAACTTTCTAGTGACAGGTATTTTTGCGCGAACATTCACTTGCCTCAAGATTTACAAATTGCAACTCGAATTATTATCACCCAACGATTTTGGTCAATCAATTGAACACTTGTGTTATTTGTCTGAGGGTCATTTATATGAATCTCGCAGCCTATCAATGACAAATTACAATGACAAACCTCAAGTTTCATGCAAACTATTTTGTGTCAAGTTATGCACTCACCTTTCAAGTGTCAACTCACAAACACAATGAAAATTTTTGTTAAACTCCTTCACTCTGAAACCTTGCCCTACATTTGCCCTACAACCCCACACGCAGTAGGCAAGGATGGCATGGACTCTAAATCTGGCTCCAGCACAGTGTCGGGCATTTTTATCAAAAGCGTCATGCCCAATTCCCCCGCCGGTCGCTGCGGGCAGCTGGGAATGGGAGACAGGATCATTTCCGTTTGTTAAAAAAAAATATTTTTTTCCAATTTTGTTTAATTTGTTGCTATTCGTGGAGGAACTAACGAATATACTCCAGTAACTTTACACCTTGCGCGCACCGTTCACGTTGGAACTTGGAAGTGTGCCAACGGTCTAAAATGCATGCGATTTTCATAAAAGGTGAAAAATTTCATTGCTGTTAGAAGGTTATGTTAACGTATTCGGAACAATAAAATTTGTCATTATTTTGCAAAAATCGCATGCTTTAATTGTCATTGGCACGCTTCCAGCGTGATACACAAATAACTACACGTGTGGAGTATCACGTGACTGGCTGCATTATGCATACTTGCAGATGCAAAATCAATCAAAAATAGCTGGTGCAAAAATAGTTTAACATGACTCGCAGGTGAATGGAATAGATTTGCGCAGTGCGACACACGAAAAAGCTGTGGAAGTCATAAAACACGCCGACAATCCCGTCGTATTTGTAGTCCAGAGTATACACAGTTTTGCACCACATCAGGTTCGGTGTTGGTGTTTTTATGTTGTTTTTGTTCGGTTGGATAGGAAATTATGCGTGATATTTTTGCGCTGTTTTATGTGCAATGTAAAATGCAACAACAACAAAAGAAGATTTTGTGGGAGTTTTTGAATATTGCCGGGAGTTGAGTAACTACGGCGTTTCCTGTACCGGTCTGGGACAAACACAAGTTCAAAATTATTGCAACAAAAAGTGATAAATATACCGTATTTCCTCGAAATACCCACCGGGCGGTGATTGTTTCAGAGTGAGAATTTTGAGGGGGGTATTTCGAGGGGGGCTTATTATTTCGCCAGAATTTTTTTTGAAATTCCAGTACTAAATTGTCGTCTGTAACGTACGCAGATGTAGAAAAATGCAACAAAAACCGCTATATATAAGAGTCTATTGACTTATTTAAGTGTGTAACAATGTTCTAACGTAACAATTCATTGTTTTTAACGTGTGTTTTGCATCGCCCGAATCACAAACCGCAGTTTTGTTATGTACGTACTCTGTACACTCAATTGGGGGGGGGGGTATTTCGAGGGGGTGGGTAATTATTTCATAGTGTCCACTTGAGGGGGGGGGGTATTTCGCGACGGGGGGTATTTTGAGGGGGGGGGGTATTTCGAGGAAATACGGTCTGTAAAAATTATGCCATATACTTTGAATAATTTACATTTTCTGAAGTTTTTGTATTTTAGAGCACGCTTTTATTGTATTAGCTAAATTTGGCACCGGAAGTGTGTCACTCAGACGTGGGGCTATTTTGAGGGGGATTATTATTAAACCAGAATTGTTATGTCCATCGATAACCATTTATTACGTGAAACACCAATCAATCAATCAATCAATCAATCAATCAATCAAACACGCAACATGCCAAGATTCGATTCAACCAACCACCATTTCCCATTGGGCCCAGACACACTAGTTGACATCGCAAATTCGCGTCAACTCAGTGTCAATTGAATAAAACAAGATGTTTGTAAAAAGCATCACATTTAACAGGAACAATGAAAATGAAGTGTCTTGATGTAAAATTAACTATGCTCTATCAGATAGATAAGTTGAAATCACAGTATCACTTAAATTCAGTTGACATTTAGTTGACACGAATTCAGTCGACATCCAGTGTGTGGGGGCCCAATCCCCCTAAGCGCCACCCAATGCCAATGACCGCACAGAGCGCCAGCACCACACCCGGTGGGCCGGTGCCCCAATCGCCGCCGGAAGGGCACCAGGGGCACCAGAACGGCCCCCCAGACGAGCACAGACAGCCGCTCGGCACCATCGTCGCAGACGGCCAGCTGGCTCAGCAGACATCCGCTGCATTGGCTGCTGGTCCAGGCGAGGATACTCACCGGTGCACTCGTGCGTTCATTGCTGGGGGGGGGGGGTATTTTGGGTGTGAGTGTGATTTGAATATAGTAATTTTACTCTACTCTGATTTTTGCATTTAACTTCGCCTGTTAATCTTGAGTTTTTTTAATACCCCAAATGTATTCTGTGCAGCTGATCACGTAGCGGAAGAAACGAATCACACTGACTTTGGCACCGTGCCAGCGGAGCCGCGCGGCAGTGATGAGAAAATCACCAGACCAACATTGACTGAAAGGTGCGCAGTTGTGGGTTTTTTTGCTAGTTTTAATTCTCTTGTTTTTATAAATATTATACCCGAGTGACTTTTTGCTTTAAGCATCATTCTGGTTCGGTTCATTTAGACAAATGCGTCTAAAATTTTAATTTCATCGGACGGATTCCATTCCGAGTTGATTAAATTCCGCTACTTCTAGATTTGACTATAGCCTCTATATTCCGCTAGATTCTACTATAGTCTACTGACAATACAATACAATACTGACGGTACAGCTTACAAAGTATTCATTTGCAGCATTCAGCATTCATTGTAAAGCAAAGAAGTCACTATTTTTTAACACATTCATGCCACTAAACCGTTTTTAGCTTCCTATAAGTTTGTTTTCCTCAAAATGTACCAATTACGCAGACAATTGGAACTGCGCCAACAATTAGATCGTACTTCTGCGGCGGCCTTGTCACCGACCGGCAGCGACGCGTATAATGAGGATGATTTTGGATATACCATGCGTTCGTTTTTTCTTTTTTTTCTTTTATTAGACGTTCCACTTGACTTATTTAAATTTTGCGATGCTTGGGGACTTCCGTTCCAAAAGTTCACAAGCGCCAAATCCAGAAAAATCGAGTTAGCTGTGGATTCGACATCCACGTATAATTCTGCCCATTTTGGTAAAAAAATCAGTGTTATAGTCCATTTCGTTCCCGAGATACAGTGGTACCGTTTTTCAGAAAAATCGCAATTTTCATATCGAAAGTGCACATATCCATCTCAGATCCCCTATGAAAAACAGGACTTTCATTTCGTAAGTGCACATATCCATGTCGGACCACCGGAGTTTCATTTCATAAGTGCACATATCCAAAAAATAGTTTCATTTCCAAAAGTTCACGCGTGCTCCGGATCGCTCGCGAAGAGCCGGCCGGATTTCCCATACAAAATAGAGTTTCATTTCCAAATGTGCATACGTGAATTTCCAAATTTATTTTGCTCTATAAATCGAGTACGAGTATAAATATAGATCTGAAAATTTAGGTTTGTGTACTTCTCGAAAAGGGCTTCTCAGTGGTGTAATTGGTTTTGCCCTGCGATGCACCGTTAGGAAGTTATTTACATTTCAAGTTCAAATTTTCAAATTTACTCCTTATTTTGGGTGGTTTACAAAATATGACATAACTCCCAAAATATTTACCAGCCGACAAAATTTAGGGACACAAAAATTGTAGACAAATGTCCGAGATATCTGAAAAGTGCAGGGCAAGCTTTGTCGCCCAAACATGGCGCTGCCGGGCCAGCGCCAAACTTTAAAATGCGATTTTGAAAAATCGAAAAATCTGGATATGTTAACTTTTGGAATGAAAGTCCCCACTTGTTCCCCAACGTGGCTTAATTGCGGTTTGGTTAGAACTGTAGCGAATATTTAAGTTTTTAAAGGATTCCAAATTACAAATCCAAAATTTTGTGAACCAAACTTGTATTGCTCAAATTTCCAGATTAAGTAAATTACAATAAAAAGCCATGAAAAATGAAATATCAAATGCCATGCATCGTGTCAAAAGTCTGTAAAATGTCATGAAAAATGCCAAAACGACTGGTGGAAAATAAAACAAAATTTAACATTTTTCAGGGCGCATTTTACACGACTTTAGGCACTTTGCATGACATTTTTACAGTATCTGGAAGTGTCACTGATTGATAACAAACCCCGCTCTCACTTTTAGGCAAAATACAGCAGAAATACGGTCACATGGGCGGCGAATTGGTACTTGCAAGAATCAGCCGTTCGCCTGGTAAGTTTTTCATTAAAAATAATCCTAATGTCCACATATTTTTTGTTCAATTGTCTTTGAATAGATGTTCGCTTTTAATTCGGTTTGAAATTAAAAGTTAATTCTAGACAAAACAGTCACAATTTCTTAAAAAGATAATTTAGATAATTCACACTTGTGTATGGTGTGGCTTGCTTTTAATTTCATTCATTCCCTGACGTGCTTCAATTTCTTTCAAATTTCATTTGAGCCACATCCCCACTATAATTATTATAATCGGCGGAAAATTTTACCAACATACTGCAAATTCGTCAGTAGATCACTTTAGCTGCTATTTTTGTCAACTTTTTTGGGAAGTTATCCAATTGGAGATTTATTGATAAATTTTAGATTAATTGATAATTTGCGGTATGAAATGGGTAGGGATTCAATTGATTTCTATTCAAATACACTGGAGGGGGAACTGACTATCACTCTTTTAATTTGATAATTACAAACTCCCAACTAAGTGACAAGTACAGTTTTCAACAGCCTGGCAAGTGACAAACAATTTTTAGCCATTGCTAATTGTTAAGGTTTTCCAAGTTACTTCTCCAGTGTTACAGTAGGTCAATACCATTCAGTTTCCAGTCCACGATTAGCTCAGTAAAACATCCTACGAAAATGCAGAGAAAATGCAAAAATGAAAAGCCAAAGCGAAAACATAAATACATACAAATCGCAAAAACGTGTATGCATTTTCACTTTGACTGAACTAATAACTGGAGTTGCTTGATTTATTTTTGGCAGCACTCATTTACCCTGAGCGTCCCTTTCATTTCAGACACAAGTGGTAAGCAAAGTGCATAATATTTATCTAAATGGCGTGTTTTCTGCTTACTACATTATTACCATAATGGTTCTATACACACTAGTTTTATGAGTTTTCAAAATTTATGATTTAAGAGTTTTCAAAGTTTTCAAATTTAAAAACTAGTCTGTGTAGGTACAATTTAATTTGTCCATTTTTGGGCAACCCAAATTGGATTACCCAAAAACGTTGGGCTGGTTAAATTTAGTCCCTGCTGTTTTGCACCCGCAAATCCCCTACCCTGGCGCTGTATTTTTGTTGCACTGCTCCGGGCGCAGTGATTTGTGATTCTGCCGTTTCAGTTGCCTTTTGAAATGAAACATTTCGGGAAACTCCACGTTTTGGTATTATACTGCCAGTTTTGAGTAGGTTGTAGTGATGGAAAGCGCCAGGAAAAATGGCGCCATGGCGCCATTCATAAAATTGGCGCCAGAGAAAATGGCGCCATTCGAACTAATGGCGACGGGCACCAGATAGCGCCACAGAAAAGGGCGCCAAGCGCCAATGGTGCCATGGCGCTGGCGCCATTAAAGGGCGCCAGTGCCATGGCGCCATTCAATCACTACGAGGTTGCAAAGTTGATTTCAAATGAAATAGAAATAAATATAAGTAAGAAGGGCAAATGTGACTCCCCATGCTACTGTAGTCTGTACCATTTACCTATGGCACCTGCAAACTTACTGGACAACCTGCCATATGGCTTTTGATTTATCTGTTGAGCAAATTTTGATCAATGTTGCTTCAACTTGCATTCAAAATTTAATTTTTGCATTTCATGTACTCTATCAGTCCAAAATCACTATTTTGGCTTTATACATTTATATACCAATTTTTAGCTACTTTTTCAGTGTTTTTCTCCCGATTTTGCCTTCTACACCTTTTTAAAACTTGTTCATTGAAACCCTGTGATTTTTAACTTATCCCCAACTCCCCAAACCCATCCCCCCCACCTAAACCCCCTGAACTCACCAACCCCCTGAAAATGTATCACAAATTCAACTCTCCATTCCAGAGGAGCAATTCACTATCTACCTGAACTCCTGCAGTTGTCCAAAACTACAAGAGCCTTAAGGCTTGGGCATGGGCATAGTCTAGTGTCACAAATCCATATTTTTGACTTATCCATTGAGTTTCCTGTAATGTTTCAGTGATGCTGCAAACTGCAACTCACTGTGCACTGTCACTGATCATTTGTTTTTTCTGCACTATGTACACAGACTAGTAAACTGGTCTAAAATTTAGTGTTTTTTGTAATTTACAGATTAACTTCAGATCAGAAAATCACAAGATGATAAAAACTGGCAGTTGCCAATTTTTGATGAAATTTGAAAACTCCAAAAATCTGTGTGCACAGTGCAGAATGTTGTTCTGCACCCGGTTAGACTTGTTCAGTTTTCAGTGTTGTTCATTTTTTCGTGTGGTTCATTTCAATGGGCAGTGAGCACTGATATAGTGCTATTGTTTTGAGGAATTTAAAGTAGCGTTCACACGGCTTCGCTCGCTGTGGGAGAAGAAAACTATTTTATAAAAGTTTCATAAGTCAAGCCAGTAATTCCATATTCGCGAGAAAATGTAGTGGTGTATACACAGTACACGCTTCTCAGATGTACTGACATGCTAAATTTCCTCGAAATACCCCCACCCGATATGAGTATAAAGAGAATGTACCTAATTGCCAAAAACTACAGTTTGTGATCTGTGTAATGTAGAACACACGTTAAACACAATGACCGAGTTACCTTAGCACAGGGCTTTTATTTACCATCTGCATACTTACATATTTAAGTCTATAGTCCTTGTTGCATTTTTCTACGTCTGCGTTTTTTAATAAAGAACGAATAAGTACTGGAACTGGGAGTTCAAAACAAGTTGGCAAACCCATATCGAAATACCTCCTCGAATTACCCCCCCTAAAACTTTGCTCTATGAAAAATAAATCACCTGGGGTATTTCGAAGAAATACGGTAGATCACTTTTAATACATACATAGATATGAATTGAATATTGGGCTGGCGTATTGAACAGGCACCATTTGCACAGAAAATGAATTGAAACTCGATTTGTGAAAAATGTACAATATGGACCTATCGACTTTTAAAAGAAATAACAATAATAATTTTGAATAATACTTTGACTTTGAATAATAATAAAGCCCCATTTGAAATTGAACCACCCCAACCCCACCTGAATGGAGTGTTTAGAGTGGGTTGAGTGGGAATGAAAATAAATGACAAAACCGCAACCGATCCAGTAGACACGTTAAAACAAATTTCAACATTTTCTGTTCTTGGCTATCGTATGTTGTTGTGTCCACCCGCCATTGTTTTAACTGATTTAACACGTTGGGTTAATGTCGTTTTACCACGAATCAAGTCCCTGTCAAAGTGCGGTGTGTAAATAAATTTGCATGTGCTAATTAACATTTTTTAAAAATTGTTGGATTTTTTCAGTGATTTGAATGTTTGTAGAACAGAAATTGGTCTCTTTGCTTTCTACTCTGAATTGAGGTTTGTAAAATAGTGCTGCAAATCGATTTACACATTGCGCTGGCACAATTTATTGCAAAAAGTAATCTTACGCGATTGAAACACCATTTGACCATTTAAAATCCACATTCTGACGCTATGGCACCAGCCCCTCCCCCCGTCCCCATTTACACTTTATAGTTACCACTATATACTCCGCTGACCGCATGCTATGCACTTATCTTAAGGAAACAGTCCATCATGACGTCACCACTGACAGAATCAAAATTGTTCAAAAAAGATTTGAAAAAACGTTTCACGAGAAAACAAACATTCGTCGTTTGTATTAACGATACTCCGCTTTTTTGTATTTTAGTTTTTGCGAAAGCGCGTGCATTATAGCGCGAGTTTCCTCTGACGCGTTATCGTCCAAGACATAAGTTATTTTGGACGCATACTTTGCGGTCACCCCCCTCGACCCCCCCCCACCCACCCACTCCCATTGTGAAATAACTCAATGCTGCCGGTTGCAGGCGACGGTCTAGGGCTGTCGCTGGCGGGGCACCGGGACCGGTCGCAGCTGTGCGCCTTCGTGGTGGGCATCAAGCTGGACTCTGCCGCCGCCGACATCGTGCGCGTGGGCGACCAGCTGCTCGAGATGAACGGCTGCGTGCTCGCCGGCAGGAGTCACCTGAATGCCAGCGCCATCATTAGGGGCATAAGGGACTCAGATGTCAGGTCTGTTTTGCAGTTTTTTATTTTGTGGGAGGTATTAAGAATTGATGGATTTTTGGACTTTTATAGATATAAATACCTAGTTGAAGAAAGATTTGGTTATTATTATTGGTAGTAGTATTTGTGGTAATGTACGCTGAGGATACTTCGGAAAGTTCCGCTGTGAACTAGTGTGCGTGGGTGTAAAGATATTTAATGTAAATTTAATTGTAAAGTACGCGTTCACTGGACGAAAACACAACCCTCCACAATTACTCAACCCCGTTCACCCCCCCCCCCCCACCGGAAAATAGGTAAAAAGTATGAAGATTAGTGGTTTGGAGTTAAATTAAGGCAAAATTTTTCAAAAATACACACTTTTCTGTTTTCCAGGAAAAAGTTGACTCATGAGTAAAAGTAGAAATTTCTTAAGAATTTTGTATTCTGTACTCATGTCAGAAGGTGAGTAAAAAACTTGACATTTACGTCAAGCAAGCGTTACGTCACACTAGACTACGTTTACATTGAAACAAAGCGCGGTTTTAACGTATTTTAACAACCCACCCTCACTCAATCCCCCCCTCACAGACTACTACTTCTGCGGCGGGCGGACGCTTTCGACGTGATGGCAGTGAAACCCGGCTCAGCCGAGGCGATCGAAGCCAGCACCTGGCCCAAAAAGTCCTGCTCCAGCCCCGTCATGCCACATCACAGCGCCAATAAGGTTGGGGGGTATTGGGGTTAGGGGGTTGAGTTAAGTGTCAGTAGTGATCAAAGTGTTTGTGATAGCGCCTAGCATTCAGAATCACTGGGGATTTTTGAAAGGAGGAAACAACTGTTGTAATATTTTCTTCAGGTTTTCCCAGAGAGTTTATTTTTTATTCATTGAGAAACTACACGTAGAGATGCTTTCTGAGAAGGACCCATTTTTGGAACACTAGCGCCAAGCTTTTGCAATTCACGCCATGGAAGCAATCCCCTAGGAAATAATGCCATACTTCCATGATGCTTTTACATCGTGTATATTTTATTTCAAAATTACACCATATTAGTGAATATGGGACCGCAAAGTATGTGCAGTATTGTATTTATCATAATTTCATGAATCAAATTTTGTGATAAATTTTGTAATTGATTATTCAATAGTAAAAACGAAATATTTTGATGAAAGCTGCACGAATTTTGGTTCATTATTCAGATGAGTTGTGTAGGTTTCCATACTAAGTGTGCTGTCCGCCCAGTATACACAACAATATTCCTCCATAGATTAATATTATAAGTATAAACTGGAAACAAATTCCAAATACATATTACATATTGATAAACGATTAGTTTTACATACAGCCTTTACATAGAGTTTTGTGTTTGTGTCAGTGGTTAGTAAATTACAATTTGTTTTCCACCTGCCCCTGCTCCTGAGATGCAATTTTCTGTCGTTAGGTCATCGCTGCTTGTATACCGTAAATCCTCAACTAAGTCGCAGCTCCCAGGGGTAGTTATTTTTTCGTCAGCGGTTTTTACTGGCACATTATTCAAGGAGAGGAGTCATTTTTTCTTCAGATTATCATGCAAAATATTTATTGTATTTATGGAGATAATTTTTAACTAGTTGCATAAACCTGTATTTTAGTTAAAATACAAAAATTCCATAATTCAAGATGGATAATTAAATCGATGCTAGTGAACAACGGCTGATAACGATTATACCGGGGGTGCACTGATACGCACATTTGCCCGTTTTTTTCACTTGACACTTTTCCAAGTGATTTTCAGATATGAGTGAAGTGAAAAACGCTGCGCAATGACATTAGTGAACTTTTTTCACTTCACTCATATCTGAAAATCACTTGAAAATGTGTCAAGTGAAAAACAGTGAAAAATGGCAATTATACTTACCTACTTTATATTTCTTTTACAACATTTTTATGCATGGTCGTCTTAACCACCCATCAAAGAGGGGGGGAGGTTCTATTCATTTTTATCATGTGTTTCTAAAACAAGGAACAAAGAGAATCGCAGACAATGTAAAATGACCTGTAAATTGTTAAATTTCATACAAAGTGTCTTATGTCGTGTGAAATGCCCTGTAAAATGTCAAATGTTATGCAAAATGTTTAAGTCATGTAAAATGCCCTGGAAAATAGCAGACTACTGCGATTTTGCCGGGCATTTTGCATGCCTTTAGACGCATTTGCCTGACATCAGACATTTTACAGGGTCTGGGTGACTCCAGAGCTTTATTTCAAAATCGAATCATTCCGTTTCACCTACTCCGCCGGGTAGAAAATTGCCATGACGCACGTAAAATACATAGAAAAATTTCTTCAATCAGGGATTGACGCAAATATACCCAGTGGTTGCACAGGTTACCATATTTTTATGCATGAAGTCACATGAGCAATTCTGTTCTCGATTTGTCTTAAAGTGAAATATTTAGATGTATTCTGAGGGAGACTTAAAATACAAACAATTTAGTTTTATTATTCTTATAAGTTATGGTAGATTTCAGTCCAAAGGGTACATTGGAGTATGCATGAGTAAATACATAGACACTGCAGTAGGTAACAGCACCCTACGCTGCGCTCATATATACTATTTAGCCTATCTGCTGAGCTGATTTGTTCGTCATGCTTGATGCGCAGTACAGGGTGATCCGTTTTAGCTGCATTTCTTTGCAGTGACATTAGCGAGGCTTGTCGGTAGAGTTCAAACGGGACTCCGATCCCGAGACCACGATCCCGATCCCGACAATTTGAAACTCCAGCCATTTCCCGATCCTGATCATCAAATCTCAACCCCTGGCCCTGACCCCGATCAAAATTCTCCAATCCCGATCCCATAAATTTTTTTCAAATTTGCCAAATGACTTTTGAAATGAGAGATGTGGGTGGAACCATGCAGTGTGTATTAAATGCCACGTATCTGACATCAAAGTGTGTTTTAGATCTTTTTGTGAAAAATTAGGGAAAAATGCTGAATCCCAGCTGTTTTGCCACATATTGAATTGTGAATTGTGATGGACTGACAACGTGTGTTTTTTATTGAGTTTGACTAGCTGCCTGGACACACCGCTGACATTAACTACCGTATTGCCTCGAATTATCCCCCCCTTGAATTAACCCCCCTCCCCCTCGAATAACCCCCCTCAAAATGGGCTGGGGAAATAATACCCCCCCCCCTCGAAATACCCCCCTCCTGAATGATGGACATTGTGTATGCAATGTACATGATGTATTTATTACTACTAATTTGGATTGCAGTGACACTTTTACGCTCATTTGTGTACAGATGTACACCTATAGCCCAAATATGACCTACTTTCTCACGTTTATTACCGTTTTTGTGTATGAAAAAGCATTTTCTTTACTATGAATTTCACGAAAATTTCTGACGAAATAATAATAAAAAACCCTCGAATAACCCCCCCCCCCCCTCGAATTAACCCCCCCCCCATCAAATTTTGCTGGCGAAATAATAAACCCCCATGGGGGTATTTCGAGGTGATACGATACTCATTCTATTCTACTGTTACTGTACGATATCTACTGTTATCTGATGTTGTGTTATTTTACAATTGCTGGAAAATGTGATGCACCAGCATTATTCAACACACACCTCATGAATGCCACTAAATGCATTGTAAATACAGTTGATTATTGAACTGAGATAGGTCCTCAACAAATTCTTGTGGTCTATAGAGGTCTACTTGTGTTTAGATTTAATGGATTTAAGGGTGATATGTTATTTGGAAGATAAATAACAAGCATTAACTCAAACTAATACCTTGTGTTGTGTACATGTATTCCAAACATGTATTCACTTGGACTTTTCATACTTGAAAGTACCATTGTATATTGTTGTGATTTTGTTACTGACTGTTTATAAAATGGCTTAGCTGTAATTAATTTCGGGAAAAGGATGTCAGAAATCCCTAATTCAAAATTTCAGCAACATTACATGCATAACAGATTCATTCCATCCACACAATGCATGGTGCCATAATGCAGCATATTCTGCTGAGACACTTTTTCATATTTTCTGCAAAATTTCAGTAAATTTCACCGATAATAAAATGTATGGTAAAAGCATTGTTACAAACTATTTACTTCAGATATCTTTAATGAACCCCAAATCGCATCAACTTTAACAATTTCCTAGAAACTACTAAATAAACTCCTCACACATGTTGCGACCAACCGACAAATGTCATTGATGACACCGGTACCGTACATAAAAACGCCTCTTGCAGTGCACCGCAAGTGCGAATAAACTAGTTATATGAAAAGGGGGGCTTAGAATAAAAGTTGTTTAAATTTATTTACATTTATTTGGAAATTACGTAAACTCGAGTAAACACGTTTTCCGAGGAAATTTTGTTAAAATACTTATGTTTACTCAACACTAAAAGTAGAAAAACTTACTTTACATTTTGTGTACCCAGGGTGGAGTAAAAAGAAACACATTACATTTGCTTATTCTTTGCTAAAATTAGGCTACTTTTAACAACTCTGCTTGGAATATAGATGCAACGATGCTATCTGAATATTTAGTTCGCCGAGGTGTGAAAGTGAGCTCGTTTGTGAGAATCCTAACCCGTTTCAATTTGTGTTGGGTTCGTTCTTGCAGATAAATAGAAGATATTGTATTTTAGATCACCGGGTGCATTCTACTGTTTGCTTTGAGTATACTGCGTGCGATTTGCCAGCTTTGCACAGAATGTTATCGTACCGTATTTCCTCGAAATACCCCCAGGGTAGTTTTTTTTTTGGGGGGTGCATTCTAGGGGGTTATTGTTACCTAGAAAAAAATTTCCTCTGCTCGTTCGTTACCTGGGTGTATTTAGAGAGGGGTAATTCGAAGAAGTACGGTATTTTGATGAATTAAGTGACGAGAGAGTTTGTGCACAAAATTCGTTCCATGGTGAAGGAAATTTTATGTGAAATTTTAATTTGATCTGAGAAAATTAAATTGAATGTTTTGTAGTATCCCTAGGATGGAAACTCTATGACTTTTTTTCCAATTCTACATATATTCTACAAATTCACATTCACAAATATTCCAATAACATTATTGTCGGTGGAGAAACTCTGTTCACACCTCATGACAACCCTAAATCCTCGAATAAGACCCCAGGGGAGTTATTTGTTCCTCAGACGTTTTGGGGGGGGGAGTTATTCGAGGGGGGAGTTATTTTTTCCTCAGAAAACTTGGACTTTATTCGTTGCATGGATGTAGTCTGTAACTCATGTAATTCATGTATTAAACTGTCCAACAACAACAAAAAGAGTGTATACATTGCATACACATCATGTATTTGCTTTCGCTGATGTAGGCTCATTTTCTTTTGTATTTTTGTATTGTATTGTTTTCATCCAAAGGGGGGAATTATTCATGAGGGGGGAGTTATTTTTTCCTCACCTCGGCAACAGGGGGGAGTTATTCGAGGGGGGTCTTATTCGAGGATTTGCGGTATATTCAAAGAAAAACGAAAAGCACTCAGTGGCGCTCTATTCAACGCACTCATACGGTATCATTAAGCCACGGCTAGGTATATATTTTATATGTCCATGCCAGTGTTATATTTCATCATTGCCGCCGTTGATTAGGGGTAATGCGTGCGATTTGCGAATGCCCATCTGCTGCCAGTCCCAGACCCTGCTAAATGTCAAATGGCATACAAAGTGTGTCTAATGGCATGCAAAGTGTCTAAAGTTATGCAAATACCCTGGAACATCTGAGATGGCAGGAAAATTGTCTTAAGTCATGTAAAATGCCATGCAAAGTGCTTAAAGTCATGTAAAATCCCCTGGAATATGTCAAATGGCATACAAAGTGTCTAATGTCATGTAAAATATGCTTTAAAATGTCAAATGGCGTGCAAACTGTCTAAAGTCATGTACAATCCCCCGGAACATGTCAAATAGCATGCAAAGTGTCTCACGTCATGTAACGTACGTTTGCCATGTCACACGGAATTTTACAGCGTCTGGGACTGCACCCTGATGTCATTGTGCAAATACATTTTGTATTATATTTAGATTGGATTTTGCAGCGTTGCTGAAAAAGTCTAGAGCCATTTTTCTATAATTTTTCTGATGTGTTATTTTCGCCTGCCACAATATTTGGATGGCTTATCAAGCGAAAGTTTTCATTTGTGTTCCAGAAAAATCTGAAGTTACTATACTCGGCCGACCGCGAAGTATGCGTCCAAAATTACTTATGTCTTAGTCGATAACGCGCCAGCGGGGATATTTACTTATGCATGCACTTTCACAAAAACTAAATGTTTAAAAAAGCAAAGATTTTATCCTGGAACGTTTCTGTCTTTTAAAAAAAAATTTGATATCATTAACGATGACACCATGGTAGGGTGTTTCCTTCAGAAAAATGCATAGAAAAATGCAGAAAAATTCGTGCAGTCCGGCGGCGCGGATGTAACACTCTGTTCGAGAAAAAACTTTCTATTTTGTATTCATTCATTGATTTATGTAAATATTCAAGAAGTTGTTACTTTTTCTTATTTCCTCCTCCCTTAAAAACTGCAACATACTAGTTTCTTGAAGGGTAATAAGGGTTTTCTAGGGAAAATGTATTTTTTGCGGATGATATTCAGTTTCAAATAACTCATATATTCTTTTCAATCTTGCGGCGTTATTCACAAAAAGTCATTTTTGTACCTTCATTGACTGGCCATCTACATAACATTTTGTATTTGCTTGTCACTCAGAAGTTCAAAACCCTTCTGTCACTTACCACTTATCTTTCGTATCTACCCTCGAATTGGCACGGCACCTAACAAGGATTTGATTTGGTATTGGATCCAGAACATGAATAGGGTTCAAACGATATCACTTTTCGATATCGATATTAGATATTTATTTCTGAAATTCGATATCGATATTCAATACTAGATATTTTTTCAAAATTTTTGATATCGATATTCGATATGAAAAATAGTCTATATCCAAGACGATGAATCGTTTGAACCCTAATGTTTCCGTTTCTATTTCTGGCCATGTTGTCAATTAGTCCAAATGGCTTGCTTCCCGTTTGTAGCGTGACCAATAGGGCTCGAAACTCGATTTTTTCAAACTCGAGTTCGAGTCGCAACCCCAAATTTTTTCCGGTCGAGTCGGTGAGTCGAGTCGGGCAAGTCAGTGAAAATTCGAGTCGAGTCAGGCAAAAATCTCGAGTCTCGAGTCGAGTCGGATGCATTATGTTTTTGCATGATTCTTGTAGAAATTTCAGATACTGGTTTCTCTACCAATGTTCTCACATACACTTAATGAAGTCTAAATTATTTTTTCAGAGTGGAAATTTTGAGGGGGGTATTTTGAGGGGGGGTTTCTTATTTCGCCAGAAATTTTCGTAAAGATTGTAGTAAAGAATGGGCCTTTACATACCCAAAACTGGTTAAAAAAACATGACTAAATAGGCTATAAGCACATATCAACGTGCATTGCTACACAAATCAGGCATGCAGCTGCGGTGCAAATTGGCCTCTATTAATACATCATGTATATTGCATACATGATGTAACTGATGATGATATTCCAGACGGGGTATTTCGAGGGGGGGGGGGTATTTTTTCCTCAGCTCAAAAACACATGGGGGTATTTCTAGGAAATACGGTATCATGCAATTGGTGTGGAAATGCACACTTCTTTTCATCAGAATTTTCACTGGGTATTTATTCGATTCGATAGGCGTTTATAAGAGTGGTCGAGGCGAGAGTTTATATTTCGTCAGAAATTTAAGTGAAATGTATGATTAATTTATTGTATGAATAGGGTTAGAAACTTACAAGCCGGTGAAGTCATAATATTATATGGTCGACTGACAGTACACCCTACAATCAAAACTACCGTATCCAATCTGAATTTAAAATATTAAAAAAAACAGAAAAGATATTACTTTCTCATCATTACATTGCTCTCACCTTGGCGGAATTTTGTGTTTAATTTTTCACGTGACTTTGTTTGTCAAAATACGGTGACATTCTTTGTAACAGGTCCGGTCAGTATATATCCATGTGACATCTTTCCCACCCATTTAAGGGGGGGGGTGTTTGCAAGGAGAGGTAATTTTTCCTCACTCAGCTAACGGGGGGGGGGGGGGTTCGAAGGGGAACGTATTCGATGATTTACGGTATAAATAGAAGCGTGACCCATCTACGCCCTGCTTTCTGACGCGGAAATACGCCATTCCATGTGCACTTAAATCGCAAAAAATCTAACTACAGACCATGTTGCATGACACTTCATCGCGAGCATTTTGTCCATTCAGAGCACTTTATTTTCGTGCGCACTGCACTGGATCTGCATGCGAAACGCGTGATGCATTCACTCGCAAAATCTATCTGACGTTGTCACTTTTCTGTGTTGCTATGATGTTCGAAACTGTACCCGGACAGAAAATGAAATTTTTTAGACTCGAAATTTCGTTTGCAAATAAACGAGCGACTGGGAGTGTGACAGATGATGTGTAAATTGATAAATTACTCGTTAGGCCCCGTTTACACGGATTTTTTGTGACGACTCGACAACACTAAAAAGTTCAATAAGTTGAGTAAAAAGGTTCCATTTTCATGATAAAAAGTGGTCCACTGTACATTCTACCTAGGCGAATATGCATGTCAAATTGCAGAATCGTACTTCTAGCTCAAGATTATCAACGTTTGGAAAAAAATTACCATTGTCGCGGGCTGTCGGACCCCGATTCGATTCTGCAATTTGACATGCATATTCGCCTAGGTAGAATGTACAGTTGACCACTTTTTCTCATGAAAATGGAACCTTTTTACTCAACTTATTGAACTTTTTAGTGTTGTCGAGTCGTCACAAAAAATCCGTGTAAACGGGGTCTAAGGGTTTTTGATAAAATAGTTGTCTGGTATACTCGGATGACATTAGGCCGTACATTTTCCCGGAGGAAACACTCCATCATGACGTGATCACTTTCGTCGCGATCATCATCTCTCGCCATCACATCGTCGTCAGCACGCCTTCCATAAGTTCTCGGCTGGCCGTCTGCCAGCCGAAGACATAACTCCTATCTGTTTGTAGAGTATCGTGTCTGCCGAGTATACTATACTTAACACTTGTAACTTTACTTGTCACTTTCTCATTTTATTACTAATCCATTTCCATTTGCCGACCAACGCGAACCCATCGGGATAATCCTTTCTGGTGTTCTTGTCTCAGGATCGAAAAACCCGAATTTCGAATCGGGTCGGGTTTCTTTCCAACCGAGCGCAATTCTCTGCTCAAATTGGCCGAAGCGCTTTTGTACAACTGGAAGTCTATTTACATACACGTGTACATACAGTACATGCATATGTATGTATACACTGTACTGATATGTAATATGCACACTTATGTATGGATACATGGAATTGAGCAAGATAGGATGCACTTAGTAGATTGCTCAGGGACTAGAATGGCGCCACAGTTACTTACTGAAAAGTGCTTTTCCCATATATCCCCGTTCGAAGCATTGCGTTGTTAAAGTTTGGTTTTTACTTAGTAAACACCTTCCCGGTCACGTCCGGCACCCAATTTTTGATGACACTTGTTACATCCTATCTCCAGTTCTAGGGTGCGCCAGAAGCTGAAACTTGAGGAAAATATTGACGGAACCACCCTCTACTTCGCATGAATTTTGGGGGTCGCGGCAACCCCTTAGAGAGTGCGTCGCCATAAGTACAAAAATTGTATTGGCTTTTCTGGTGTGCCTCACAGGTCCGGCACCCACTAATTTTTAAGCTGTGGGAGGGGTATAAATCTAAAATTTTGGGGATGTGTTACCAACACCCCTCCCCTACTATACACAATTCAAAAATGTGAGATTAATGTGAAAAATTTCTAAAATATTCTTTTATTCTCTAAAAAAACACGACCACCCAATAGATGGATGACAAATAATTCACTTTTTGGAACTTTTTTATTAGACATTTGAAAAGCTGGTTTACGATACTTTAAAGTGAAGGGTTGGATGATCAAAGTTATGTAAAGAACCACACCTCTAAAACGCCTGCATTGCAAAATTTACTTGGGGGGAATTTAAAACTCTAAATTTTGTAAATTTTTGTTCCTGAAATGATGTAAGTATGGTGTCATAAAATTCCCCCTAAGTAAATTTTGCAATGAAGGCATTTTAGAGGTATGGTTCTTTACATAACTTAAATCATCAAACCCTTCCCTTTAAAGTATCGTAAACCAGCTCTTCAAGTGTCTAATAAAAAATTTCCAAAAAGTGAATTATTTGTTATCCATCTATTGGGGGGTCATGTTTTTTAGATAATAGAAGAATATTTTAGAATTTTTTCACATTAATCTCACATTATTGAATAGTGTATAGAAGGGGAGGGGTGTTGGTAACACATCCCCAAAATTTTAGATTTATACCCCTCCCACAGCTCAGAAATCAGTGGGTCGCCGCGATCTCCCCAATTAATGCAAAGTAGAGGGGGGTTGCGCCAATATCTCCCCCAAGTTTCAGCTTCTGGCACACCCTAGAACTGGAGATAGGATGTCACAAGTGAAATCAAAAATAGGGTGTCGGACGTGACCGGGAAGGTGTTTACGTGCGTATTCTGACCTCGAGTATTTGTTCTAATGCGCCTACTGCCTGCACACTAGACGACAGTGGATTAAATCTCATCTCCATGTCAATTGGGCAAGCGCACGCTTTTTTAGTTGACATTTCAATTTTACAATATGACAAAAGCAGGGTTGATAGTGCATATTACTTTCACTCTAAAATACATGTAAAATTGCATACTGCGTAAATACGCATTGGTACAATACTTTTGATTGTACCAGTACCTATTTATACTGGTACTGGCAGCGTTCTTTTTCATAAGCAATGGGTACTTCAGAAAATCCAAGGGATGCACTCAAAAGCATAAAAGTGCCATCTAAGCCTGCGTGCGTTCTTATGCATTTTTTTGTATAATCCAGGCACAGGTAGATATTGGTCTGTCGGGAAAGTTTTTTGCCATTTCGGATCGTTTTTTAGTTTATCAGCGGCTACTGCCAGACCCTGTAAAAATACCCTATAACATGTCAAAAGTCATGTAAAATGTCAAACAACCGGTTAAAAACACGTTTCATATTTAAGCAGTGAGTAAATTACAAATACTCTTCGTTAAAGTATACTTTTCAAAAAGTGATATACTTTAACAACTCTGTCAAACGAACACTGTGCAATTGTTGAAATTGCCTGCGGCGGGATTTTGTGAATGAATTCGATCATTTTTTGTAAAGGGAATTCGTTGAAAAATGTGTGAGTTTCAGTTTCGTTTTGGTATCGATATCGAGGTCTATGTAAAGTGAGAATTTTTTCAGAAAATATGTTGAATTTGCTGGCAATTGAGGGTGAGAGTAAAGTTTCAACTAGCTTGGTAGTGCAGACTTTTTTGACCGGATTGACGGAGTATTTCGCACTCCAATTTTTTTTAAACAAAATTTCGTGAAACGGGAGTATTTCGAGGGGGGAGTTATTTTTCACTCAGCTCGAAAAAACCCTGGGGTATTTCGAGGAAATATGGTACATTGACTGCTTTGTTTAACGATCTACGATAAAATGTCCTATTTGGTCACATTTTTTCGTGGAATTTCGGCGCCATTTCTGGCGCCATCCAAAACAATGGCGCCGGGCGCCAAATTAGCGCCAAGCGCCAAGGGCGCCATGGCGCCATTAGAAATAATGGCGCCGGGCGCCAGATGGCGCCACAGAAAAGGGCGCCGAGCGCCAATGGCGCCATGGCGCTGGCGCCCTTTGGCGCCATTAAAGGGCGCCAGCGCCATGGCGCCATTCCATCACTACTTCCAATATCACTTGTGCTTTAGTTGATAAAGCAGGATACTTATGCAGTATGCACTGCACGCACTTTCACAAAAAAAAGATCAATATTTCAACCAGGGCCGTATCCAGGGGGGGGCGGGGGGGCTGCAGCCCCCCCCCCTCCCGGGGCGAGACTAGGGTGTCAAATTTCCGTTTTCCGTTTTCCGTTTCCGTTTTCCGCAGGCAAATTTTTTCCGTTTTCCGTTCCGTTCCGGCTGCTGAAATTTTTTTTCCGTTTTCCGTTCCGTTTTCCGGCCACTTTTTTTTCCGTTTCCGTTTTTCCGGCTCATTTTCCGTTTTCCGGATAAATTTTCAGTTTTTCTGCCTTTTTTCCGTTTTCCGGCTCAATTTCCAGTTTTTCCGCCTTTTTTCCATTTTCCGCCTCAATTTTTTGCTTTCCGCCTCATTTTACCCTTTTCTGGCTCAACTATCTGTTTTCTGTTCCAGCCAAACTGGTAAACAGTCATGCAGATTGTCAATTATGTAAAAACAAATTCTGTTTCCAGCAAAATTTCAGCAAATTGTATCGTTTTTTTTGGCAAAATTTCAGCAAATTTTTGCATTTCCATGCAAATTCCATTTTTCCGTTTCCGTTTTTCCGGCCCCTTTTTCCGTTTTCCGGCCACTGAAAATTTTTTTCCGTTTCCGTTTCCGTTTTCCGCCAAGTGCAAATTTTTTCCGTTTTCCGTTCCGTTTTCCGGCCGCTGAAAATTTTTTTCCGTTTCCATTTCCGTTTTCCGTAAAAAATTTTTTTTGACACCCTAGGCGAGACCAGAAAGTGACCGGAAAATGCGACTTTTTCAACGTCAGCGTAAAAAATTTTGCGCGCAAGCGCGCATTCTTCACCATACATAAAGGTATTATCATCTGATTTGCTCCATGTGGCCGCAAATCGTTGTAAATACACTCAATGTTGTGCTTTTTGCTGTTTTGTATGTATATTTACATACATATACAGCGTTCCATGGCGCTGACGCCAACGCCAATAGCGCCATGGCGTGGCGCCTACTAATGGCGCCAGCGCCATAGCGCCATTCCGCCACTATTTAGCGAAAATTTTAGGGGGGGGCTGAGCCCCCCCCCCCCCCTCGCCGGCCGCCGTAAACAAGCTGCCCCCCCCCGCTCAAAAATCCTGGATACGTCCCTGATTTCAACAACAAAAAAACGGCTGAAACTATTTTGTAACATTTTATAAAAATCTCAATTTTATTAATTATTACATCTTGACTGAGTGTTATGACAGTGGCGGGCCGCCATGTATGTTTGAGTATTCATTATTGCATTTTCTCGCTTTAAATTGATTTTTTTGTAGTCTAGACTCTAGATTCGTCTCACGTTTTACTAAAGACGATTTCTAACTTCATAACGTCTGTAACTATTAGTCAGGTTTTTAATTGGCAGATAAGCTTGTACCTCATACTATACTCGGCGGACATCAGGCTTAGTATGAAACCTACCATAACCCATCATAATAATGAACCAAAAATTAGGTACCGTAAATCCTCTATTAAAGCGACTGTCGCTTTATTGTTTTCGGCACATTTTTGGGGGTCGCATTATTGGGGGGGGGGTCGTACTAATAGAGCATTTACGGTATACAGTTTTTCATCAAAATATTTCGTTTTACTATGGAATAATTACGGAATTTATCGCAATATTTTTTAATAAAATTAAGGTAGGATTCTGCGCAAAAGTATGCGCTCCACTCTGTATAGGTCATTTATTTCTTCTATGTCTATTGCATTGACTTTGACTGTAGGTGAATATATATTTATGTAATTATAAAAGTAACACGGGATATGGCGATTAGTCATAGGCTTAGGCTCGCCAGGCGTCAATCCAAGTGCCAATCTCGCAAGTAAAGAGTCGAATGTCGAGACTGTAATGTAAAGAGTTAAGAGTTGAATTTCACTCTTTACTTTGCCGCTTGCCGAACTGGCCCCAGAAGTGACACTACTTCTTTGCCACTTGTCAAGTGACGGTGCAGTGGGCACTTTTCAGATAGGGTTCAAATGGAGTCGACTTGTCGGGATAAGGGTTGTTTTTTTATTTTCGAAATCGGGGGTATTAGAATTAGATTAGATTTAGATTCGGGATTACGGTCTCGCTCGGGATATTGGATGAAGTTCTGGTATTGGTGATTGTTTTTCTGTGATTTTTTTTACAAAAAAATGTCTTAACAACCACATGAATGCCAGAGGAGTGGCATTAATTGGACGTTTCCGTTCACATTTCTTAGTGCAAAAAATTCATTTGGCAAATTTGACAAATTTTTCTGGGATTGGGATCGGGGAAATTTTATCGGGATCAGGATTGGAATTTTAAAATTTTCGGAATCGTGATCCGTATCGGGATTGGCTTTCAAAATTTTCGTGATCAGGATCTTGATTGTGGCTTTGGAATCGGACTCGGGACCGTAAAATCCCGAAAATTATCGTTTGAACCTCACAAAGCAACAAAGTTTTGGCGTGAAACACTTTTGCTTTGTTGGCTGTTGTTCTCTGCGCCATGTGGCTTTTCATAGGCATGGCGCCAGCCGCCAAGCGCCAAAAGCAAAATGGCGTGAATGATTATACGTATTTTTAGTATTATAGGTATGAATGAATATACCTGTTATAGAAGTTTTTAATTGTATTTATTGTATCAATTAAAAAGGGCAACGCGTGAGATAACTGTCAATTATTTTCTTAAACCCGCTTCTCATTTGACCAACTGTCGAGACGAGACCTACTATTCTGTCGTCTATGAAAATATGTATACTATATAAATACCAATCCGTAAACTTCAGTTACTTTACACCCTGCACGCGTGCTTCCCGCTGGAAGTGTGCCAACGATGGTTAACTCGTCCGAGTTTCATAAAAAGATGACAAAATTGATTGTTGTTATAATGTTATTCATTAACATATTCACATCGATGAATTTTTTTCATATTTTTACGGAAATCGCATGATTTAATAATCATTGGCACGCTTCCAACACGAGACATAAATCAGTGCGAGGGCAGAGTATCACGTACGCCGAGTATATGCAATATGTAGCCATCTATTCTTAAAGGTAACTCTACTCAGTAAAACACCGCCTCTCTGACATTACGTAGCCAGTGCCATTCCATGTCAATTGACGATATCATTGTTTTTGTTTAATTTGGTCAATTTAACATTCATCTTAGAACAGAATTTAAATTGTAACTATTTCCATCATTTGCAATTTTTGTCTTGTCACTTGACGAATTGCGTAATGGGACAGTGGAAACCGTTTTGTATAAATCCACAAAACATCATAAACAATCTACATTTCATCCAGAATACTACGAACGTGCCACACATTTCACTCAAAGAACCCCCCCCCCCCCCCACCAAGCAGGCAGCCCCTGAACCGGAACCGATCTGCGACGGTGGCACTTTGCACCAACCGCAAACCGTACCGCAAGCAGAACCGCAAACTGTACCGCAACCACAAACTGCACCAGAAACAGAAACTCTACCGCAAGTAGAAAGTGTACAGCAACCAGAGGAACTGGGTGAACAGTCGGTCAGCACCACTGGTGAGTGTGGATGTGTGCACTTATTTACCATTATTTTTTCGACCGACTTTTTTTTTTGGGGGGGGTGTATTCAAGGGGGTTTATTGCATCAAAATTTTCTGGTATGTTTGTATCAACTTATTTCACTAGATATGCTTTGTAAACAAAATAACATCTCATTTTTGTTCATACTGGACACAACTAATTTAGGTATAATATTTTTAATGGAGGAATTATTCGAGTAAATAGTGCTGCTTTTAGTTAATGGGTACAGAACTGCATACAATGTTACCACAAGTTTACGAAAAGTGACATGTTAAGCTTAATGTAAATTTTCCACAGTTTATTGTGAGAATAAGTACAAATTATCTTTTTGTGGTTATTCACATGATATATGGCAACATTGGTGAAAAGTACGTTTAATTTAGTGAAAATCTAAAAAATATTTTTAACTTATTCTGACTCAAGGGATACTTAAAAAATTCCATTTGCCTTCGCGATGTCTGTCAGTCAGTGTCCAAACGTCAGTCAGTGTCCAGTGAACTATTTAGTCCAAAATACTTTTCCGCTTACACGCATAGTCATATGTACATGGGCACTTTCCAAAAAGCGCTTTCCACTTCAAAGTAGCACTTTACACTTGACAGACGAGCGTCAAGTGACGCTCATCAAGGGCACCAACGGGTACGGCATCACGTTGACCGAGGGAACTGCCGCCTGCGCGCAACCTGATTTACAGGGGGTCCATGGCATATTTGTGACTGATATCAGTGCTGAGAGTCAGTTTGAGGTGAGGGGGGGGGGTTGGGAACTTTTTTGGTGGGGATTCAATATGTAGCATTTTTCGATGTGTAGAAGGCAGTAAAGGAAGCAAAAAATGTATAAAAAATAGCCAAAAATAAGCATGTATTTAAGTGATATATTTACGTACGCATTTAGCTGAAAATAGCGATTTTTCAGGGTGAAAAATAACAAAAACGTGAAGAAGAAATTTGTATTATGTGAATTATGAGACAAAATCACTCAAAATTCGCTCCAGATAGATAACCGATTTGGTGGTGGGGGGGGGGGGGGTTCCTTATCCCAGAAAAAAGCAGTCTTGACTTTTGCAATGCTAAATCCAACCCCCACTCCACAAACACAACCCCCCCCCCAGAGCGGGCGGCTGCAAGTAGGCGACCGCATAGTGCGCGTGTCTGGCGAGTGGGTGGCCGACCGAGACTCCGCCTACGTGGCGCAGCTCCTGAGCGCCGTGCCGCGCGGACACTCGGTGCCGCTCAGTGTGATCTTCCACGACGCCGCGCTCGTGGGCAGGTACAGCAACCACAGTGCCGTGGACAGCCCCACCGAGACAAAGACGCACACACTCGTTGAGGGGGTCCAGGGGGGTGCCGCACCTGCTCCCGCTGCTCCTGTTACGGTTAAGGAGGTGTGTGCGGGGTTACTGGGCACTGATGGATCCTGTAATATGTCAAGTGTAAAAATTCATGTAAAATGTGAAAGTCATTTGACATCATTCATAAAAAACATTGCAGCGTTTGGCAGTGCCACTTTGGTGTTTTTGATTGTGATAAGGCCTGCACATGTGATGTGAATTAAAACAAGCGTTCAAATATTTGGATTTTGAGCTCTCACATTTCTATTCCATCTTAAAAACACTTTTAAAAATCTACATTGCCCCCCCCCCATTTGCCCAGATGCATCCACCACCCACAATCGAGTCCAAGCCGGCGCCGTCCCCCGAGCGCCTGCGCGCGTCCGGCAACGCGCCGCCCGACGAAATAACGGGCACACCCGCAATTGGGGAGTCCCCACGCGCGGCGGGGGCTGCGTCGCAACGGAAAAAGTCTTCAGCTAGCAATGTACCGGGCGGGGGAAACCCCTGCAACCAAGCCATAGAGCCTAATAAGGAAACATTGATCGAGATCGACAAGGGGGGTCACGGTCTGGGTTTGTCGATTGTCGGCGGCAGCGACACTGTTTTGGGCATGGTTGTCATTCACGAGGTGTATTCTGATGGGGCTGCGGCAAGGGACGGAAGATTGAAGCCTGGTGATCAGGTCGGTTATTTTTCTCATTTTTTGCTTTTTATGCACGCCATTTCTGAATTACGTTTTCTGTACTCATGTACTTTCAAAAAGTATGCATATAGGTCAGTGCATGTATTTTGGAAATGTAAACGTATTTACTCAATACTCGTATATACGTATGTTTGAGTAAATATAAATACGTTTCAACAACTATCCATTCCGGCACCAAGGAACGCACCGAGCGCTAAAAATACTTGTCTCTATTACCTCGATTCCCTAATTTCACCGTAAAATAACGCGGTGAAAAGAAAGAACATTTTTGTATCTTTTATTCAGACAATACTATACTCACCCCCCCCCCCCTACAGATAATCGAGGTCAACTCGCAATCCCTACGCGACGTAACCCACGAAAAAGCCATAGCCATGCTAAGGCACACGCCCGCCAAAGTGCGTCTACTAGTTTTTAGGGATGTAGGGCTACAATTATCCCTACTCGACCCTACTCAAATCTACAACGTTATCGAAGTACAATTGGTGAAAAAACCGTCCAAAGGACTGGGCATGAGCATTGTGGGCAGGAAGTCCGAACCTGGGGTTTACGTGTCCGAAGTTGTGAAGGGGGGAGCTGCGGATTTCGACGGCAGATTGATGCAGGGGGATCAGATATTGGCTGTTAATGAAAGAGATGTTACTAATGCCATGCAGGAAGAGGTGGCTGCGCTGTTGAAGGTGTGTTTAGATGAGATTTTGGCTGCGTACCTCAAATCTCAGATTCCTATTTTTCAATTTGATGAAATATATTAACAATAATTGTGTATTTATTTATATTTTCTCCGAGCCCTGTAAAGTGTAAATTCAAGTCTCAAATGTCATGTGAAATGTCAATCAAATCTGTCAATTGTCATTCACAGCGTCAAAATTTCTGTAATAAAATCTACTCTTCTGTTTTGATTGACAGTTTGCATCACATTTGACAATTGACTTTACAGTTTACAGGGCTCGGGACTGGCACCAATTCTCAAATTCATTAGCTATCAAGACCCCACACTCAGACAATCTCCGGAAAAGTGTCTCTCAAAGTGGGTCGATGGAAATTAACCGACGCCGCCTCTGTGGCGGGGGGCGGGGCGCCGCAGCGCCAACTCGCCGCCACTGGGGCGACACCTGGCGCGGGCGACACGCAGGCATCGCCGGCGGCGCCGGTGCGCGCCAAGTCCGAAGGCGCCACTAGCGCCGGTGCGCAGGGAGACACGCCCGGCGCCAGTCCGGAGCCACACACGCACCCATCCGACTCCGCCCACCCACAAGCAGCGGTTGGTTGATTGCTTGTTTTGGGGGGACTTCCTTATCGCCGGAGCGTTTTTCTTCCCTAGGCGCCATGTGGTTTCTCGGTATCGGTACTCCTTATTTTTTGTGTTGTCGGTATACGCGGCTGGCAGCACACTTATTATGAAAACCTACCATAACCCATCTGAATAATGAAGCAAAAATTTTACAGTTTTTTCATCATAATATTTCGTTTTTACTGTTGAACAATAAATTACGAAATTTATCACAAAGCTTTTATTCATTAAATTATGGTATGTTTTCATACTAGGTGTGCTGTCCGCCGAGTATACTCATTTTCGATATGAAGTGTGCTCGACACGATAATGATTGCTATAGTCTGGGGGCTGTGTGATATAATGACGTATGTGACGTATTCAAGAAAATATGGTATAAAACACCCTTCAGGGAACCAGTCCACCAGTATCACCACTTACTACCACTGAACAAACTACAGCAGAAACTACCCAAAGTACAGCAGAAACTGCACAAATTGCAGCAGAAACTGAACAAACTACAGCAGAATCTGCACAAAGTACAGCAGAAACTGCACAAAGTACAGCAGAAACTACAGCACAAAGTGCAGAAGAAGGGGTGTCCCCGCCGGCGCTGTTGCCGCACTTGAACGAAGAAGGCTCTGATACAATGCTGGTGCACATGCAAAAGTCCGTCGATAGACCCTTGGGAATGGGCATTGGCAAAAGGTTGGGTATTTCGTTTTGGGGGTTCTATTCGAATTGTGTATAATAATTATTATATGTGCGCGTGTATTCTTGTATTTTTATGAATTCGATTTTGTTGCCGTATCGGCGGATTGACAAACAGAAATTCAGAAGACCCCCCCCCCCTCCCACTTTCATCACGTATATGATGGTTAAGGCTTGAATATGTTAATTATTTGGAACCCATCGATTTCTGCATCTACAGTCACCCATAAAGTCCCAATTTTGTGCCTTACCGGCCATTGAAAAATGTCTGATGTTTAGAAAATCTAATTAAACATAATCTCAGAAAATCCCTCAATTCATTCGCGTTCAATCCCACTCAGCATCTATCTCAAATACCATCACCCCCACCCCACCTCAAATACAACCCCCCCCCCCATTTAGATCCCGGGGAATTCTAGTGACATCAGTGCAGCCAGACTCGCCCGCCGCGGGCGCCCTACACGTGGGGGATAGACTTTTGGCTGTCAATGGAACAGAAGTATTTGATCAGGCGACCGCTGTGGAGGCTATTAAGGCGTCTAGGGTGCACTTGTTTTTGCAGGTCGCTAGACCCAAGTGCGTTTGGGCATTTTGGGGAAGTCATGTTACATTTTACGAGTAGATAGTTGCCATAAATCTTCTAATAGAAAGGCGCCGTTCTATTTTTTCGTCAACTTTTCTACTTGCCGAAATTAAAAGCAGTGTACTGTGGTGAAATCAAAAATTTTTGCTTGTTTTTTTAAGATAAGGTACATGATAGATTTCACTTAATACGTGTACTCGGTAAACTATGCTAATCAATTAGTAGGATTTAGCCCACACAATGCAGCAATTCTTAACACGAACTTTAACATATTGTGTCAATACGTTTGTCTAGCACTATTTTTCAACTAATCTATCGCTAATTTTGACACACTCTAACACTTTACAGGCGCCCGGGAAACGCACAGCAGTAAAAACCGCACTAATTTTTAATTGTCCAATTAATTCAGTGATAACTATACGTCACACTAACTGCGTGAAGGGATTTTTTTGGCTGCGCTATTCCGCGGATGTATAGTCAAGAATTTCTTGACAATTTGATCCAGAGAAATTACTGTCTGACCCACTTTCGAAATATGAATGTGGCTCCAGTGAACATTGTTATCTTCGTGGACATATTTAATGTTAATCATCAAATTATGGACATTTTTTGACATCTTGAAGTGTCATAGAGAGATATTTATTAACGGACGCTATGTATCCCTAGCTATGATTTTTTTTAATCAGGCGAATATATAGAGCCAATTCCTCGAGCAAATTTCACTCACTAATTTACTTATTTCAATACTTTTGTCGATGTATTTGTCTCTCCGTGCGTGTGTCCCAACCTTTCTGTCTATTAGTGTGTGGCTGGCTGACTGAAACACTGCTGTTCATTCGGTGCTCTTAATGTATTTATTGTCATGGACAAAATGTTTGATATTTATTGCAAACGCGCCACTCTCATAATGCACAATTATAGCCAATATTATTGCACTGACAATTTATTTATGGTGATGGTTTAGTTTTGATGTGACAAAAGTTTTTGGACAGAATTTGGACATAAATACTGCCTTATATCTTCCATAATTCAACTAATACGTCGAATGGGATGCAGCATGTTCTGTGTGAGTTTGGCATAAAATTTTGCAAAAACCTTTTAACTTTTTAAACATACTGCTAATATTGGAATACGTCCCCTGCTTGAATAAATCCCTCTACTGAGTATACAACAAACCGTTTTCACCACAACAATACTTATAGCTCTATAAAATGGTATACTGATAGGACCGATCAAATCACGTCAAAAATTATGTATTTATGCACCAGATTACACATAAATGTAAAGCAATTTAATGTGAAATTTTGTTGTTTATTGCTATGGATATAGTAGATTTCACAACTCATTCTCAACGAGTCAGTAGATTATAGCTGATTGAGATTGTACACGATTAATTCAACAGACACTCAAAAATATCTCACACTATAAGAAACATCTATAAAACCCGCAAAATAAAAAAAAAACCATTCCCCTCCCAGCTGGCCGCTGCACTCGAGCGCCACAAGCGGCGGCGGCGCCAGGCCGAAACTGCGCCAAGTGCTGGTGGAACGGCCGAGCGCGGCGCACAGTTTCGGTTTCAGCATAGTGGGCGGAGCCACGCCGCAACATGGTCCCGCCCCCATTTTTATCAAGGATATTTTCGAGCAGGGCGCTGCGGCGGGAAAAGGTGTGGCGTTGTTGTTTTTTGCGTAGAGTACTTTTGAATATTGATATAAAAGGCGCGAGCCTCAGCTCCAAGTGCCAGACGGGCCATGACGCTGGCGCTTAACGCTTTTTCTCCTGGCGCCATGGGAAAATAGCGCCATGGCGTTTCTTGCTGTGGTGCGAGCGCCATGGCGCGTTTACATGAGTACTTTTGACTCGGACATACGAAAGACTGATCTTTCAATACCTTGAACTGAAATCGTACAGCATTTTTAGTACGGAGTAAACTTATTTACTCCGTACTCGAGTATATTATAGGTATTTACTTTTCGCGTAATGGTCAAAAATTCACATTTACCCCCCACACCCCCCACAGGTCTTCACAGAGGGGACCAACTTCTCTCAGTCAACGGGCACCCCCTGGTGGGTGTTACCCACGCGCAAGCCGTGGCCATACTACGCGCAGCAATGGGACAGGTCACTTTGAGTGTAGCTCCTGGCAGTGGGACTACGCATTTGGGTGTTGGGAGTAGTCCCACTTTGGGTTTCGGTAGTTTCAGAAGTGGGGATAGGGTGCTTAGGTGAGGGAGAGTTTTGAGATTGAGGTTTATTGATCGGATAGTGGCTGGTGGATACTGGTGACACTCTCGCACCCTGTTCAGTGTCAAATTTCAAGTAAAATGTCAATTTCATGCAAGATGTCAAAAGATGATCAAATCGTTTATTTTTTACTCTAATTGACAGTTTCCATGCCATTTGACATTTTACATGACACTTGACAGGTTGTGGGGCTGCCACCTGGACGTTGTGCAAAGAGTGTTACCGTATTTTGATGAAATATGTCAGGCGAATTGACAAATTAATGTTAACAATATAAAATTTAGTTTTCTTTATAGATAGTCTGATAGATGTAGTCTGATAGATCATAGATGATAATAAAGGACAATCTATCACTCGATTTGATTCATTTGATTATGGTAACATTCTGAACAAAGCAAGTGTTTGTAGGTGGTCTTTTTGACAGATTTTGTCACTCTTTTGTGAGCTTGCTGGGCGTGGTCTTATTGGTGTTTTTGATGGAATTTTTCGGTGGTAATATTGGGCTTATGCACGGCAGTTGACGCGGCGTCAACTGATGTCAGTTTTCGATAGAATTTTTTCGAAATTGAGTTCACATAAATTCGCTTTGTGAACTGCATGTCAATTTATCCAACTTGATTTTAAAAGGTACATTGTGACACGATTTCTATTGAAAATTAAGTTGACAATTGACGTCAATTGACATCACTGTCAATTAGTGTGTGCAGCGCAGCCCAAATATGTTTTCGTATATTTGAAATTTCGTTCCCTTTTTGTGGCGGAAAAATAAATGCCAAATCTCTACAATCCGGATGAAATTTTGAGAAACTGCGCCCTGTAAAGCCAACATGCGCTCTTTTACTCAAGCCCAATTTGTATTCCCAGCCCGCACGTTTCATTTTTAAAGTGTGTAAAAAAATATGTTTCGTTGTCCCACTTGTCGAAAGTCGCTTGCGATGCACACTTTTTGTCTGTCGGAAATAAAAATTGCGGTTATTTTCGATATGCAGCTTCAAAAGTTTTGTAAAATACATACCGTATCTGCTCGATTTATTTTTCGAGTTACCCCTCGGGAATAATTTTTTTTGGTCAGACTTTTTCACGTCGACTTTGAGGGGGAACTGTTCAAGGGACAATCATTTTTTCGTCAACCTTTCAAGCATGTTTCTAAATATGAACTCATTTCACGAAATATGCTTTTTGAAGTAGATCACATGCCATGTTTGTTCAAATTGGACGCAAAAAATTGATTATATGCCTGAGGGGGGATTATTCAAGTCGGAACATTTTTTTATTCACCCGTCTAAAAGGGGTAACTATTCCAGCAAATACGATATTTTAAGTCCTTTGAAATGTGGTAGTTTTCGCTAGAATAGGCACCATTTACTTGGCACTTTGCACCCGATATTCTGAATATTATTTGAACGAATTCTCATGTCGTCGTGTGTGATTTTTTTGCCGATTTTTAGCTAGTCGCTATTTTGTCAAGTTTCCTCCAGCTAGTCAATAATGATTCGGTGAAATATTTACATATTTTTCCATTATTTACCGCATCGATGTTTTAGGAAGATTATTAATAAAAAATTATTTATGTATCCATCGCGTTTTTACTGTGCTATTTGTATTGGTTATTGTGTATTTTTAAAATCCGTTTGGCAGAAATATAGTGAAAATAAATCAAATCAGCACGAGTTATATATTTAAATATATGCACACATGAAACGTAATCGATGGCAAATTGTGAGGGACTGTTAAATATTTGAAGTGTCTTTTACCGAATGAGCCAACTAATTTTGATTTTTCCGGAAATGATTTTCAGATTTCATTAATCAATGGACAATTTTTGGAGAGGCTTACAAACTGTACACACTGCCACGTTTCCATTGGTTACTTTTCAAGTTCTTTTGCTCGATTTGTTTACGTAAGAAAATCTAAAAGTGATTTTTCCCCGGAAAACGTTTTGCCATGCGAAAATTCCAGATTGAAGATTTTCTCGAAAGTTTAAGATAAAATAATTACGACAAATCGGAAACCAGAAAAAACTTTAGACAAGTCAAATTTCGCACACGGTCGCAAGAGTCCAGCGAGTAGAACTTACTGGTACAAAGAAAAACGAAAAATGCACATGAGAAGCACGCCGCGCACGGAACCGGGTACCCGTAATCGATACCGGTTCTTTTCATCGTCAATTGTCGGTAGTATGCTTAGTTCTTTTTGTTGCATAGTTTTGAAACGGGATCAAGGTGCTGAGGAGTGCAACAGCAATCCCCTGGAAGCTATTTTTTCCAATAAATAACGTAAAAATTGGCCAGGGAGAGTGAAAATTCCGCAAGTGGAGAAGTGGAAGCGTAAACGGCAAATGCTAAGTAAAATGTAAAGTTAAAAAACAAATGTGCCATTTAACTTCTGATTTTACTTCGCTTTTGCCAATTTACTTGCCATTTCACTTCGCTTTTGCCGTTTGCGCTTTCACTCTTCCACTTGCGGAACTGGCACCAGGTCATGAAAATAGTTATCGATGGTCAGAAAAGTCATTCATGAAATATGTATAACATGTAGATATAAGTTGAAAGTGTGAACTTTAAAGTGTATCTAGGCTGCACAGACATGAATCGCATCGCCTTACTATGAATGATACCATATTTTGATGAATAAAGTCACGTGTAGTGATGGAAAAAGCGGCAGGAATTCGCCGCCAAGCGCCAGAGCAATATGGCGCCAAGCGCCAGAAGCGCCATGGCGCTTTTTGCTTTGGCGCTAGCGCCAGGCGCCAGCGCCATGGCGCTTTTCCATCACTAATCACGTGGAAAACTGCACCAAATGCACCAGTAGAAGCAATGTGATAAATATGATGAGAAAATTTGTATTTTTTTTTTAAAATAGGATATGGTAGATTTCATTGTAAAGTGTAATGTCGCTGGAGTATAACAATGTGAATTGTAATCAATTTAACCAAAGATTGCAGCTGGAATGATTTTCTTTCAATTTTTACTATTGTGACATGATTGTGTGCTGATTTCCCGACAGAAAGATACAAATAAAATTATGAGCATAAAAATAGCTGATAAAATGTACGGTTGTCATCCGATCACACAAAGATTGCAGTAGCTTGAAAAAATCCAGGGTTGTAAGCTTCTTGTTATTATAAAAGTAGGTAAAATATTTACAATTCAGTATTATTCAGTTTATCTTTAGTGCATCCCGTAAATGGGTTTTGCTCACTGCCCATACCGTATTTCTTCTGCTATGAGCGTCGTTCTATTGGATTTGAAGGTGCCGTTCTATTCGATGCTGCCGTTCTATTGTTTTGTGATTGCAAATGTGTGCCAAAACCTGCCGTTCTTTTGGAGGTATGCAGTTCGGTTATTGTTGGCAGAATAATGAAAATTTGTTGAGTGTATTGCTGCACTGTCCAACGAATCTGTCAGGCCAATTAAATTCGCCCAACGTTAGTGTTGGGAAATGGAATCGATCCGAACCGAACCAAGGAACCGGCCATATTTTGGAAATAAGAACTGGGAACCGGAACCGAATCTTGTACCAAACTTAAACCAATCAATACCCGACACTCATACTCGGAACCAACCTTGATATGATACCTAATAAACTGAACTTTTCTAAAATCGTTTGACTATATGCCCAGAACTCGAAACCCAGAACAGATTGCCAAACAAATGCGGCCTCGAGACCCGAATTAATTTTTTTGTTGTAACCGAGCACTCATAAAATTTGAAAATTCCCAACCCTACTGCAGGTTGAGCACTAATACTTTCTTCCCAGCACAAAAAAAAGAATCCGGCTGCTCACCTGCACACATCCCAAAACGCATACCGTATTTCCTCGAATTACCCCCCGGGGGGTTTATTTTTTCAGAGTGAAAATTTTGAGAGAAAAACATGAAAAATGCAACAATAACCACCATTATTAAGTTTTTACAGCCTTATATAAGGATGTAGATGGTATAAACGATGTTCTAACGTAACACATTAAGTGTTTTGAACGTCTTGTATGCATTTGCCGGACCACAAATTCATAGTGCCCATTTTGAGGGGGGTATTTCGAGGGGGGTATTTCGAGGGGGGTATTTCGAGGGGGGGGGTATTTCGAGGAAATACGGTATATACTGCCCCAGTGAGAAAAAAATTCAACTGCTAATGATGCCAGTATAAATAAATGCCATCACCAAACTTATCAGAAATCAAATTTGCAATTTGAACACTGACAGTGGTTTGGATACAAATCCCAACCAATCGGTATCCATTCCTTTACTCATCAAAAAGCCACCAGTGAAAGGGGCAACGAATTTCGATAAGGAATACAGGGTGACTCAATTAAGACATCCAGTGTGTGGCGCCATTCCACCGCTAGTTATTTGCAGCAGCAACTTGAAAACGAGTTCTGGATTGGTGAATCCTCACTCAACAAAAAACGTGACTCATCAAATATTCCCTTCACAATGCATCCAATCGTCAAGCCTCCAACATACAATCCATGCATACAAGCCTAACACACCACCCGCAGTGTGGCGCTCGCGTGCGTTGGGCAGGACTCTCGCTGTGAGTTGAGAAGATATTGCCGCGACAGAACTCAGTTTCCATTTTTGTGGCCAAGTTTAGGGAAAATTGCATTTTTAGGCGTCAAGTTTTGATTACGTTACTTTGAATTATGGAAAATAGAGTGTATTTTGTTGAATCCACTGTAATATTTTATTTTATACAATGTACCGTAATTATTGTTGTATGTATCAATCTAATTTTAAATAGGTAAATTTTTACCTGTAGTGCACTGCTGAGCTGCTTTGTGTAAAATGTCACCAAAATTTGATGAATAACATCATGTGACAAATTATATTTCATTATCAAATTACGAAATCACTACTGTGGAGAAAAATATAACTAATTCCGGTTCAACTTGGGTATGGTAGACATTCCTACAAGGTTCAACTTTGCTTAAATAATTCCTCGCCTTGAATAATTCCTATTTGCAGGCATATGATAAATTTGTTATTCAATTGCGCCTGCGCACACTAGTTTCGAAATTTCGAAAACTCCCAAATGAGCTTAGAATTCATTTGAGTTTTCTACAATCCCGTGGTCGTCAACTGCAGTTGACGAAGATTAAAAATGACTCACCGTGGAAAACTGAAACACGTTCAATGCTCATTTAAAAGTTTTCGAAATTTCATGTTATTTTGTTAAAATAATAGATTATAATTTGTTAAATGAATTGATAAAAACATGCTTAAACTATTCTGATGAAATAATAATTATCCCCTTGAATTATTCCTCCCAATAAAAAAGTTTAGCCTAAAAAATTTTCTCTATGGGGAATTATTCAAGCAAATACAGTAACGGTATGCTGTTGTCTTCTCATTTTAAACGGTCTCAGTAATTTGTGCCATCGGCCATCTGTGGTGTTCCTGGCCATAACACGTACAACTCTGCCGACCGCACGCTATGCATCTTTCTGCAGGAAACACTCCATCATGACGTCATCGTTAAAATCAAAATTCCGAAAAAAACGTCTCAAGAACAAAACATTCGTCGCTTAGAAAGCTACTACGCTTTAAAAAAAATTTTTATGAAGGTGCATTCATAAGTGAGGAGTTTGGTTCCGTAACCCGTTAAGTGCAAACGTGAAAAAAATTGAGTTAAGTGCGGATCTGACGTATATATATATATATATTTCTTCGTGATAGAAAAAATTTTTTCTCAATATCTCATACCGTTCCCGAGATAGAGATAGCGTTTTAAAAAAAAAAATGCAATTTTGCATCCGAAACCCGTTATCTGCAGCCCAAAATAGGCGAGTTTGCACTCGAAACCCGTTATCTACAAAAAAAAACTATCATTTTTTGCACCCGAAACTCGTTATCTGCAGAGAAAAAAGATTGCATCCGAAACTCGTTAAGGATTTAGTATGGAGGTGTCAAAATCACCATACAAAAATGGAGTTTGCATCCAAAACTCGTTAAGGAAATCTGTACTGGTTTTTATGAATTTGCATCCGAAACTCGTTATCTGCAGGTGACTTTGCACCCGAAACTCGTCATCTGCATGCATTTATGCTGATGTGACGTCAAACAAATCACCATAACTCTAGGTATATACCCCGGCCAGAGGGTTGTAAATATGGAAAATGTAGAGAAATTCATGAACTTTTCAAAAAGTTTCGGGCAAGCGTTGTCACTTGAAGCATGCCCGCGCGGGCCAATGTCAAAGTTTCAAATGCGATTTTCAAAAAACCCAAAAACCTGCAGATAACGGGTTTCGGAATCAAACTCCTCAAGTATCCTGCTCGCTCGTTATCGGCTAAGATGTAAGTAACTTTGGGCGCATACTTTGCGGTTCGCCGAGTATATTTACAATTTACTTTAGGTATATATGTAGGGATTTAACTCAAACATAAATACATCCATACATAGGTTCGATGCATACCACATAAACGCAGGTTTCTATAAATATGACAAAAACAGACGGTAGTTTTACTTTATACATGTTATACATTTTGTAGAATTTACGTATTTGTGTATTTATGGATGTTCGATTGCATTAGTCAACCAGTAACGCAGTGCAAATATTTATATTCACAAACAAAAAAAACAACACAAAAATCACAGGGGAAAATTCTGCAAGTGAACAAGTGAAGTTGAGAGTGAAGGTTAAGTTTTTTCATCTACAGGGCAAATTTTCTGGCACCTTTTAAGTTTTCTATCATTTAATTTTACTGAAACTTACCACTTTTCTTATCGCTTTTTTACTCGCGGAATTGAAACAAGATGAATAGAATTTCAACTTACCTAGGTCAGCTCTATTGCAAAACTTAGACTTATGTAAAATTTAACTGAAAAATTTACTGACGATTTCCGTCTCTTTATATCATATTCTCCCCGCATTTTTCCGTCGATAAGCAAAATCATTGAAACGGGTTACCCGAAACGAAATTTTTAGCCAATTGAATTGCACCCCTGGATCGTTTCATTCCAGATTGCTATACCTACTTTTGTCTTGCTTCATTTTTTTAAATCACGTAAATGAGGGTTAAACCGTATTTCCAGCGGGGCGACAATGCGACATGGTACTCTGCACGCGAAGTTATTTAAGTCTCACGTTGGAAGCGTGCCAATGATAATCGATCAAAGCATTCATCAATTTTGATAAAGGCTAGTTGACAAGTGTGTCAACTTGTCTGTGTCAACTCAGATTTCGGCTTCATTTATCGCAGAGCGATGCTCCAATGCACTTGCCGTAATATTTATTTTTCAACATTACCGCATACGCATTTAGAGATCGCGACACGTGAAGCCGAAATCTGAGTTGACACAGACAAGTTGACACTCATTTGTCAACTTGTGTGTGGGCCTCCATAACGGTTACCGCAAATCCTCGAATAAGACCCCCGCCTCGAATAACTCCCCCCTCTTGAATAACTCCCCCCTCTTTATGAAAAGGATACAATACAAAAATGCATAAGAATATTAGCCTACGGCAGCGACAGCAGATACAGGATGTGTATCCAGTGTATATACATTTTTTGTTGTTGTTGGACAGTTTTTACATGAATGACATGAGTTCACAGACTGCATCCATACAATGAATTTCGTTAAGTTTTCTGACGTCAAGTTTTCTGAAAAAATAACTCCCTCCCTTGAATAACTCCCCCCTTTGAAAAAGACCCCCTCTAAAACTTCTGACGAAAAAAAACTCCCCTGGGGGTCTTATTCGAGGATTTAGGTACTTTCAGAACAAAACATTCGACCTAATATATCAAAAATGATAGAGGATAAAATGATCTCAAAATGCGCATTCTAAATGTCTAAGGTAATTATTTAAGTATTAAACTTTTTAGAACACAATTGTCCAGACAACAGGTGTTCAATTTGTACATATCGGTTCATTTGATGGGCACAAAAACTGTACTTCATATCTTGTTATCGCATTCATTAGTCCTATATCTGATGTAAATTTAAGCCTGACAACTAGTGATTGCAAATTCTATGAATAAAAGTGTTTTAGTGTTTAACCATTATAAAATTCAGTCTTTCTTAAAAATATTTTTGAAATTTTGAAGTTAAAAGTTTGAAGAGTTTTTTGACCCTTGTAGTTGATTCTGTTGCTGGAATTTTTTTTGTATATCGCCCTCTAAAGGTAGACATCTCAATAAAAAAACTCCAAAATTAAAAAAAATTGTCGAATTTTTGTTTGCCATCGTTCTGACCACTTACCTATCACAAAACAGTTCAGCATTAAAACCACGTCTGCGCAGAAATAAGCATGCGGTTATTTCGTAACAATAGTGAATGATATATAAGCTACTCGAATGATTAGGGCACAATTTCCGCTCCGCCTGAACGTTTTGAATGTGGTGTTGGTATGGCGCCAGCGCCATGGTTTTTAGCGCTAGCGCCATGGAAAATCATTTATTTAGGCCAGCTAATTTTGGGAGTAGTAGGTTCGGTCAACTTTTATAAGTTTATATTGAAAAGCATGACTCATGAGGTAAATAGATACATATTAAAAAAAAATTCAAACGTGTCATTAAAAAAACGTCAAACGTTTTTCCCATCCCTATTTATCAGTCTGATCACTATACTGTATTTCCTCTATTAGAACGGCATACCGCCGATAGAAGGGCAACTTGAACGGAGCGGCAGGTTTTGGCACTTTTACATTCATGGAAAAAAATTCAACATTCTAGAATCATAGGTAAAATAAATTTGGAAGAGTGCCAAAGCACAACAGAAGGCGCTCTTCTTTTAGAAGAAACATGGTAATTCACATTTTCATTTTTACGTTACTGACATTGATTCACTGAAAAGTATTGTATCCATTACCTATTTTACCACATAGAAAAACCCATAGAGCCATCTGGGCATTTGGCGCCAAAGTATGGCGTCTTTCCAACCATTGCAAATTATACCATTGAATTTGTTCGGTCTTTTGTTTCACTTCATAAACGTCTATTGTTGAGATATTTATATCGAATTTTATTGAGTATTTCCATTTTTGAGTACGAATATTGATCTTCGCTAGTGTTCTTTGTTCAGTTTATTGCTGCTTCGAAGCGATCATATATTCTTGAATAAATCCCCATGGTTAATTACCTTTACATGAGACAATCCTTTCGGAGATTTTTTTCAAGTGGAATTAGTCATTGTCAGTTTGTTGAAAATGTGCATCACAATTAAATGTCATTAAAATATGAAATATACATAAATTACGCATAAAGATTAATAAGCCATGTTTGTAATATACAAGTTTTTATTTTCATCCAGCTATATTCATCCATTCTTCTGTTCTAAAATATTATCCTCATACAGGTAAAATACAAAAGATTCAGATTACAAAATAGTCACTGGTAATTTTATCGGCATTGACAATAATTGCTGAAAGACATGAGCAACTCAGTGCAGAAAATTTTAACAATCACATTTTTATGTGAGTTTCATTTTTTCCAAATTCACATTTTTACTCTGCGAAATACAAATGTTTCCACCACACCAGTTGTCTAGGGGTGGCACCTGGTAAAAAACCCGCATTACCTCGGATTATCCCCCCTTCAAATTGGGCTGGGGAAATAATAAACCTCACCTCGAAATACCCCCTTCCAGAATGATGTACATCATGTATGCAATGTACACGATGTAGGTATTTATTACTGCTAATTTGCATTGCAGCTACACATGAAGGGTGTGCTTCTAAAAGTACCGATCTACAAATTTTTCAAATTTGAGTTAGGACCATTTTTGGGGTCCCCATAAAAATGCGCTTCAAAAATATATATAATATGTGGGGGGTGCGAAATTCAATTTTGAGATATGGGGGGTCGAAAAAAGCAAAAAAATCGCAAAATACAGTTTTTGAAATTTTAAAAGTACAGATCTACAAGCTTTTTCAGCTTTTGTGTCTTTAAAAGTACCGATCTACACACTTTTTTCAAAATTGTTCTTTTAAATGTACCAATCTGCACATTATTTTTTGTGCTTCTAAAAGTACCGATGTCAGATCGGTGTCCGGTTGCGCAAAAACTCATTTTGTGCTTTTTTATTATGTGTAAAAGTACCGATCTACAGCTTTCTGATTTTGTGCTTTAAAAAATACTGATCTACACGCTATTACCAATTTGTTCCTTTAAAATGTACTGTACTACAAAGATACAATTCCCTAAATTTTATATAGCTAGTGTTATGTGTATAATCAATGATTATACCCATGCATGTGGATACCCAACAATATGGCCGAAATACCCTTAACCAAAATTCCCATACCCAATACCCATGTATGGGTATTGCATGCTCCAAACTTTCAATCGCGATTATCTCAAAATCGATTTTTTGTAGATCGGTACTTTTAGAAGCACACCCTTCACATAGACTAATTTGTGTATGCTATCTACGTCTGTATGTTCAAATATATCCTGTTTGGACACAATTATTGCCTGTTTTGGGTACGAAAATGCCTACTATTTACTATGATCCTTACGAAAATTTCTGACGAAATAATAACCCCCCCCCCCTTAGAATAAGCCCCACCCCCTCGAAGTTTGCTGGCGAAATTATAAACCCCCATGGGGGTATTTCGAGGTAATACGGTACTGTGATCTGTGAGTAGCTCGAAAAAATGGCGCTGGCACTTGTATCTTGTATGAATCACTACTGAATATTTAAATCATAAATCTAATAAACCAAAATAAATTTGCCAATTTCTCTTATTTTCTCTTGTAATTAAGCAAATCAATCTGCAGACGCTGCTGCAACAGCTGATACAGGCAATGAAAAAGGTAAAAAATTGGAGCAAACACTTACACCAGATTCGGAATTCATCACAACAAACATTCAGGTTAGCATTCGAAAAATGAGATTTTGAGATATTATAAATACATAATTAATTTTTTAACATAATTTGAAAAATATTCATATTAAATCTTTCTAGGAAAATCCAGAAAAACCTGTACCTAAATAAGTAAATTCCGGTTCCGCAAGTGGAGAAGTGAGAAGTGAAATGGGAAGTGATAAGTGAAATGGGAAGTGAAATGAGAAGTAAAATGGGAAGTGAAATGGGAAGTGAAATGAGAAGTAAAATGGGACGTGAGAAGTGAAATGAGAACTGAGAAGTGAAATGAGATGTGAAAAGTGAAAATTGAAGTGAAATTTTAAAATGCAGTTTTTTGAAAAGGGTTTAACTTTCAATTCCAAAGTTCCGACGCAACCGAAAAATCAGCAGATTTCCCACTAATGCTACGATTACAGCCCGGGCGTAAAATTGACCGGGTGTAAAATTAATTTTGGGCGTAAAATTAATTACATATGAATGGATAAAGATACGACATTGTTATTTCAGTAAAAGAAAGCTTAGATGCTGACGTTTCTAGTGTCCAACGCTCATGAGTTTATTTTAATTGTACTGGGAGTTATGAATTTTAGCACAATTTTGTCAATTATGTGCTGTGAGTTGCGTAAAATTAGGGCGTAAAATTAAAACGATTTGTGCCAAAGTTCATAACTTCTAGTACAATTAAAATAAACTGATGAGCTCTGGACACAAGCAACATCTGCATGTGCGCTTTATTTGACTGAAATTACAACGCCATATCTTTATCCATTCACCTTTAATTAATTTTACGCCCAAAATTCAATTTTACGCCCAGTCAATTTTACGCCCGAGCTGTAATCGCAGCATAAATCATCATAACCGTTATCAGAAACAATGATGTCTAAGTCAGAATTCATCCTTTAGGTTTTTTTTATTTTAATTTTTCACTTCTCATTTCACTTCGCTTTTACTTCTCATTTAACTTCTCATTTCACTTCTCCACTTGCGGAATTGGCCCCCGATATATTCTTGAAAATCTTACAAACATTGAAACATTTTGATAACATTCTGAGATACCTATACTATGCTAATTCACTGTTAAAATTAATCAAAAAGCTTCCCTGAAAACTACATCTGCAAAACATTTTACACTCTAAATTTCATTTTCATTCAGGAAAACACTGACAATTTGCTCACCGGTGAAACTAGTGACACATCAAACACGCAATTGGGGAAATATGAACAATTCAGTTGTGCTCTCCAGCGGTCGCTGGGCGAGAGGAAAGATTGTCCAGGTAACGTTCTGTGTATTCAAGTCATTACCATATATCATGTTGAATAATACTCCCATGTGAGAGTAAAATGGCACCAGGACCAGGTGCCAATTTCACGAGCGGGGAGGTAGAGAAACCCAATCTGGAAGTGAAAGTAACAATCAAAATGATAAGTAAAATGAGAAGAAGAAAGTTTAAAACTGAATTCTTCAGAATGTTTTTTTCTACTTATCATTTAATTTTTTTTATACTTTTCACTATCAAATTTTGTTTCTTTTTCATCTCAACATGCGGAATTGACCCACCTGTGCAGAGATAAATGAAACAGTGAAAAAAATTTCCAATCCTTTCGGGTCCATTTTAAAACGGCACCATGCAAGGAAAATGGCGCCAGCCACCAGGAGCCAACAAGGGTGCCGGAATGGCGTCGTGATGGTGTTGCTGACGTCATTTGATGGTGCCAGCGCTAGTGTTCAAACGATACATCGTATAGAATATCGAATATCGGATATCGACCATTTTTTAATATCGAATATCGATATCGAAAATTTTGAAAAAATATCGAATATTGAATATCGATATCGAAAAGTCATATCGTTCGAAACCTAGCCAGCGCCATCAACCTGTCAGCACCTGGCGCCTGTTTTTCTCGATGACGTCATTTTTCCTGGGGCTTATCTATGTACCGTATTACCTCGAATTATCCCCCCCCCCTTGAATTAACCCCCCCCTCGAATTAACCCCCCCTCAAAATGGGCTGGGGAAATAATAAACCCCCCCCTCGAAATACCCCCCCCCCTTTCGGAATGATGTACGTCATGTACATAATAAATACGTCATGTATGCAATGTACATGATGTATATTACTGTTAATTTGCATTGCAGCTACACATAGACTAGTTTGTGTAGTTATCTATGGTTTTATGTCCAAATATATTGTTGGGATCCGGTGATTTATGCTATGATATCCCATCTCTTTTCGTTTAATATAATGCCCGCTTGGGGCACAAAACGGGACTGGCGCAGCACTACGAATAAACCAAAATCCTTCAACCCATCACAACTCATCAGTTTTTCATGAAAATTTTGTGTGCGGATGAGATAAGCGTTTTGAGATAAATGAAATTGGGTATTTTAACTCGGACGCAAATGTATGAACACAACCCTGGTCAGTTTGATAAGTGGCAACACTCACGTTTCGTCAAAAAAATGTTTCATGACACTCAGATGCCTATGAGGGGCGTGTCGCAACATTCTTCCATGAAATCTTCGAATGTGATTCAGACGTTGACGAATAGTGAATGTGATGCCACGGGAAAATGTGAAATTTATGACACTGACACTACTAATTTTGACAACGAAACACCGATGTTTTCCGATGAAGTTAAACAGCCTTTTTGTGCATTTTCTATGGTTGGAGATGATCAAAAACTCTGTATACGCGTTGCACCGTCAAACGGCCCACAAATCCATGCTACCGTGAAAATTGAAAACATTCCATGTAGAGCGTTATTAGATTCTGGTTGCACACGCTCTATTATGCCTCTAAATTTTTTAAAACAATTGGCAAATCGACTAAATTGGGATTTAAATAAATCCATGCAATCAACTAATGTAGTGCTCCGCATGGTGAGTGGAGAAACGAGATCAGGAGCCCTACGCGAAATACCACTCCATGTTGAACATACATCACCTTTTGACAATGTTTCGAGACGAGTTTTGGTGACTTTTTTGGTGAATACAGTTGAGGGGGCCCTAAATGAGATACTTCTTGGAACAGACATTATGCCATTTTTAAAACTTTCATGGCTGATACCCCTAACTATGGACAAATCAACAGATTTTAAACTGCCAACAGATGAAAAATTTGCATCAAACATAGTGAATAATGAACATAATTTCAAAAAGTTGGTTTCTGAAAAGTTGGCATCCTCTAGGGACATTTTTATCCCTGCAAATTCAGTGCACACACTTCGTGTGAAATATCCTCAAAAACCGACGCATATTTCAACAATCGACTGGAAATCTTCTTTCGCTTTGTTTTCAAATTCTGACATTCAAACTTCTTTTTCACTATACAATACCGCCATAGCGGCATCTGAATCAGAGAAAGCATATCTAAAACTATTTAATTCCACTAATGCTCCATTGAAAATTAAACGCGGGGATATACTCGCACACTGCGATGTCTATCCAGCGAATTGCTCGTTTCAGCAGGGGAAAAAATTTCATAATTTGCTAGGGCATGAAGATGCGATGTCTTTATTTGGCATTCATGTCACTTCGACGCAAATTACCACGGCAGCAAAAGCCATTGTGTTGCCACAACCACCAATTTCTCAATATGATGTTCCACCAGAACCTGTGGAACATACACCTACCACACACCAAGAGCGTTTTGAATTTATTTTGAATAATTTACCAAATAAAAATCGCATCAAACTTCCTCAAAAATCTCAACAACAGTTTGAAAAGTTGCTTTTTGATTTTCATGACGTGTTTTCCTGCCATGAGTATGATGTGGGCAAAACCCCACTCATTAAACACAAAATTATAACAGACCCTAATCAACCGCCCATAAAACAGTCAGTAAGGTATGAAGCAAAAAGGCATCGTGAATTTATTCAAAAAACTATCGCTGCAATGTTGAAAGAAGGTATTATCGAACACTCTGATGGTCCTTGGGCGAGTCCCATAACCATAGCCCCAAAAGGCACTGACAATTTTAGATTTTGTGTCGATTTTAAATTAGTAAATTTAATCACTAAAATTGATAGTTATCCTTTGCCTAGAATTGGTGAATTGCTAGCAGAACTATCTGGCAATACCATTTTTTCGGCTATCGACATACGGCATGGCTATTATAATGTGGAGCTCGCTGACGAGGAAACTCGCGAGCGGACTTCATTTGTGTGTAGCCTCGGACAGTACAGGTATACGCGTTTACCGTTCGGTACAGTAAACGCGGGCGCTTCTTTCCAGAGAATGATGTCATTAATGATTTCAGGATTGAACGAGAATTTATCCCGCCCGTGGTGCAAAAGTTATATTGACGACATTCTCGTTTGCAGCTCAGCGATTTCTGAACATTTGGTACATTTGACACGTCTTTTTGAACGTTTGCGTTGGGCTAACCTCAAAATGCAACCCGCCAAATGCAACTTATTTGCGTCCGAGTTAAAATATTTGGGCCATCAGATAAGTGCAGAGGGTGTATCGCCCACACCGTCGCGTGTAGCTGCTATGACAGAGCAGCCAAAAGTTCATTTTAAGCAAGATTTACGTCGTTTTCTTGGTAAATGCGTGTACTACAGCCATTTCATTCCCAACTATAGTACGGTGTCAGCACCATTATACTCAATTTTATCTGGCGCTTTCCCAAAACACGGCCAGACACCATTTGAATGGACTGATGAAATGTTGACGTCATGGGATATGTTGAAACATTTAATCTCGAATCCACCTATTTTAAAACATCCTACCTACCATGACGACCGCGGTTTCATTTTGGAATGTGACGCCAGCGGGATCGGTTTAGGCGCAGTTCTCTCACAAATGGGAGATGACAAAAAATTACACCCAATTTCATTTATCTCAAAACGCTTATCTCATCCGCACACAAAATTTTCCGCAGCGGAGCTTGAAAGTCTTTGCATTTGTTGGGCGATACGTCGCTTAGCTGATTACATTGAGGGACAGAAATTGACAGTATATACTGATAATTCCGGTATCCAACAAATTTTGAAATCGCCCTCTAGCAGTAAATTAGAACGTTGGGCTACCTGGATTCAAGATAAAGTGACACATTTTGTTCATAAGTCAGGTGATATGAATAAAGTTGCAGATGCACTTTCACGGAACCCCATCGACGAATCCGAAATTTTTGGGGAAGATGAATTAATCATTCCCACTGATATTGTCAAGGGGATAGCTGCAGCTGCTGTCCAAAATGAATCCAATCCATTTGTTGAAAATTCTTTGAATTGGAAAGATATCCAGCAAAATGATCCTGAGCTGTCGGTAATCATTGAGTCAATCAAAAATAAATCACAAACTTTTACCGATGTTTTATTGATCGAAGATATTCTATATTATAAAGCTCCGATACAGCCTGATCATTTTGCCATTTGGCCACCCAAACCCTGGCAACATGCCTGCCTTGTCCAAGCGCACATGGGAGTCTATGCCAGCCATGGTAGTCAACATAGAACCTTGCATTTATTGTGTGAATATTTTGCTTGGCCAGGAATGAAAACGGATATTTTGGATTTTTGCACTCAATGTTCACATTGCATGACATTCAAATCGCATAGACTTCATCCTGCACCGTTGGGGTTTGTGGAAAGTCCGTCACAACCTTTTGAAGTTATTCATTTGGATACCATGCAACTGTGTTCTAACAATTCAAAATCTAAAATTTTGGTTGCAGTTGATGCGCTGACACGCTATACTATAACCATACCTATCTCTTCCTTGCATGCTACCGTTTTGGCCAAAGCTATTTTGAAGCATATTTTCTTGGTTTTTGGAGCCCCGCGCATCATTATTACAGACAGGGGCACTGAATATTGCAACTCCGAAGTTCGTTCTTTATGCACAAAATTTGGAGTTACACATAAACCTGTTTTAGCTCGAAATCCGGAAGCCAATGGCTTAGTTGAAAGGACAAATAGACAAATACGCATGATGATGACGTCATGTGTACAGGACTACCCAACTTTTTCCTGGAAAGATTTACTTCCGATGGCCACGTTAAAACACAACATGGCCATGAATAAAGTGACAGGTTGCTGTCCATTCTTTTTAATTTTTGGCTATTTGCCACATTGGAATTTGTTCTATGTGGCAGCAAAAACTTTAGACGTAAATGAATCTCGTTCACTTGCACAAAATTTAAGTAATAAACATAAACTCAAATATAAAAGATATTTTGATCAGAAAAATTCTGTTTTGATGCATCCCGGAGAGTCTGTTATGGTCCAGAATTTTTCAACTGATAAATTCGCTCCAAAATTCAATGGACCGTTCATAATTCATGAATTAAAAGGACCTAATCTTTTATTGAAAAGTAATGTAGATGAAACTTTCTTCACTGTCCCACAACGACATACTTGGAAGATAGCGCACAGCTAGATTATAACTGCTTCCTACTGATTATCTTATTTAACACAAAATTTTACTAGTTATAAAATAAAAAAACATCGTCAATCAACCAAACTTTCAAACAAAATCTTTGACGCCATGGCACACCTCATAAATTGGACTAGACCGCAATATGACGCGAATTCAAATACGGTCATTTCTTTCTGCTATGGTGTGCATTTAAATTTCCGTGTTAAATTTCCATGTTTTTAAGATGCCGTTGGGTCATACATTCAAGCGCCGCTCAAACACAACGCCCGCCCACACTGCGGCTCCAAAGCGACTGGCCAAGGTTGGTCGCATAGTCTGAAAAAACCGGTACATATTTTTCCGGTACCGGGATGAATTTTTCCGGTATGATACTCAGCCTCGAGTTGCCATTACGGCTCCGGGAACACCCTCGGTGCACGTGGTCCGAACTCCCGGTCCCGACCCGTCGCGCATACGTGTGACGGTACAGTCCGACGAGTCGGCCAAAGCGGCACCGAAACCGATTGTACCGAGACCGGTTATCAAGGTTGTGGTTCCGCCACCGCAACCGGCACCGCAACCGGCCACAGTCGAGGAACCTCTACCAGAACCTATCGCGGTAGAGTCAGTTGACAAAGATGAGGTTGCATTGAATTTTCAAAAATATTTGAATATTTAAATTTGAGCGAATTTTTATTACAATCCAACAAATGTCAATAAATTTCAATAAATTCACATTTTCATTGTTATTTTCACTTCCGAAATTCATTGTTATTTTCACTTCCAAAATTCAAATTTTTCGAATTTGTTTTGAGTATATCAACAGCAAGATAAATACCGCATGTTTTTCAGTTAATCGCACGGCTCACCGAACGTGTCCAAACCCTGGAACGTCACATAAAATGGACGCATAGTTTTCAAGTGGATGCTAAAGCAAATGTTTTGGCTTCTAAGGGCAAAAGCTCTGCTGTTTTGGACGTCAAAAAAGATGTTGTCGAGTTGGAGCGCCAATTTAGCATTTTCATTGCATCTCATACAGCAACCCTTGAATGTTTGAAAAAATTAGAAAAAAGGGTTGAGTGTTTGGAAGATTCCTCTGATGAGAGCGGTGAAAGCGACACCGAATCCGTTGAGAAAAAATCTAAAAAAATTGAAAAAATTTCGGAAAAAGTGGTCGGTAATTCTGACGTCAGCGAGGTGGTCGACAGGGATTGTGATCTTGATCCGGAGGGTTTTTTGTCTGAAACTTGATTTTTTGGTCTGAAAAAGTCGATTTTAAAGGGGGATCATGTTGGGATCCGGTGATTTATGCTATGATATCCCATCTCTTTTCGTTTAATATAATGCCCGCTTGGGGCACAAAACGGGACTGGCGCAGCACTACGAATAAACCAAAATCCTTCAACCCATCACAACTCATCAGTTTTTCAATATCCTGTTTAGACACATTTATTACCTGTTTTGGGTATGAAAATGCCTACTATTTACTACGATACTTATACGAAAATTTCTGACGAAATAATAAAACCCCCCCTCGAATAAACCCCCCCCTCGAATTAACCCCCCCTCAAATTTAGCTGGCGAAATAATAAACCCCCATGGGGGTATTTCGAGGTAATACGGTATCAGTTCAGTAGGGTTTACACATTTCCCAGGTTTTGGCGACAAAAAGGAAGAAGTTTATTGTTGCCCGAGTCAAATTTCCATCGGCGCGCTGTATTGTTGCAGTGCGGAAATTGTTGATGACATTTACGAAAGACGAGATGAAGAAAAACGCAGACAGTGGATGAGGCAGTATGTTTTTCTAGAATGGTTTTTCAAATTGTTTTTTTTTTCGAATGTGAATCTGTCATTTTCAGAAGTGTTAAAATTTCGTATCTGCAATATTTATTTACGATATTCCACCACAAGGATGAACCAATATTTCAAATTTTTGCACAATTTTTGTTATCTTTTGATAACAAAAAGTGTGCAAAGGTTTTGTAATTGTCAAAATTGTGCAAGAGTACCGTATTACATCGAAATACCCCCATGGGGGTTTATTATTTCGCCAGCAAAATTTGAGGGGGGTTAATTCGAGAGGGGGGGGTTTCAAGGGGGGATAATTCGAGGTAATACAGTATTTTGATCTTTTAATTTTTGCACAATAATATTTTTGACCTGAATTTGACCATATTTTGATGAATAAAGGTAGTGTGACAAAATCTGGTCTAAATTACTCAGTCAGTGATGAAAACTGTACTGACAAGAAAAAGTTATTTCAGCATTCAGATGGGATTTGGTAGATTTCAGTCAAAATTGTTACAGAGTTTTTTAATAACTACATTATTTTGCTGTAACATTTTGTTGCTATTTGATTGAAAGTAATAAATAATAATCTCTATTTACAGTATTGTATATTTTAAATTAAGTCATGGATGATTGGAGTGACTCATCACAATTAAATGTGAAGAAAGGAAATGTTCTTTGTAAATCAAGCAACACTGAAACAAACAAATTATCAAACAACCCCAAACAAATTTTGTGGCAACAAAAAATATTCAAATCTCCACCACGACAAGTCAACAAAGTCCTCAGAAAAAAAAAAATAATTCCACCCCCCCCCCCCCCCACAGACAGCTACCAATTATAATCTCCGCAAGTTTGGGAGTGAGCGCATTGGCTGGCGCAGTGTTAATGCTGATATGCGCCACGCAGACAAAATGTCCACTGTATAAATGGCGCCAGCAAAAGGCAGCTCAGATGAGTCAGTTGGGGGGGTATTTGGTGTCATTTTTGGATGTCATTTTGGCTTGGCGGAACTTTTTTTGTGGTGCTTGGTGACGTTACATACAGTACAGGGTGATTGCCATCTTTCTGTGATCAAGGGTAGTGATGTGAAAGCGCCATGGCGCTGGCGCCTGGCGCTAGCGCCAAAGCAAAAAGCGCCATGGCGCTAAAATGCTGTGGCGCCATTGGCGCTTGGCGCCATGGTCTCCTGGCGCCTTTGGCTCTTGGCGCTAAAGTTCGGGAAAGCGCCATGGCGCTCTTGGCGCTTGGCGCCAATTTGCTGTGGCGCCTTTGGCGCTTGGCGCTAAGGTCCGAAAAGCGCTTGGCGCCAAAAGTCTGGCGCTTTTCACATCACTAATCAAGGGCTGGTGCCATAAGTGTTAAATGTGTGTAAAAAGTGTTAAAGTGGAAAACCGCCATTGGCGCTTTGCGCTATTTTGCAGTGGCGCCGTTGGCGCTTGGCGTTGGAGTTCCGAAAAGTGCCATGGCGCTTGACGTTACTTTTGCATGGCGCCAGGAACAAAACGCCCCAGCGCCTGGCGTTAGTGCCATAGCAAAAAGTGCCATGCGGCGCTTCTGGAGCTTGGCGTTGGGGTTCCGAAAAGCACCATGGCGCTTTTGGCGCTTGACGCCAAAGTCCTGGCACTTAGATTAACTGAGAACTAGGTAAACGTGTAAGTGACTTTTCCGATCTACATATTTATCAGTTGACAGGTGTCACTTGCAAATACAACCTACCTATGAATGAGTCTCTTAGATAATTAATCACCTACCAAATAACTTATCACTGAACACATCTATGACCGATCAAGACCTACCCCCCCCCCAATTCCAGTGTACTACTACACACGCGAGCCCAGCAGTAGCGGCACCAACAATCACTACAATCACAATCACAATCGCAATGCCCGCCAGCAAACATCACTGAGTCACTCGCAATCAATCCAATCTCACCAATTGCGATACACTGGTTCCACTTCGGCAGTTGGGCAGGGGGGTGCCCACATGGAGCACAGTTTGCATGCGGCTGTGGGGGTGCCCCAGGGGGTGCAGGAGGAGGAGCCAAAGCCATTGCTGTTTGATGGTTGGTTGGGGGGGTCTTTTTTGGTGTTTTCAATTGGCGTCTGGTCAAGTTTGTGGTTGTTAGTTAAGACCTTCCTAAGCTGTTGCTTGAATAAGACCTCCCCCTTGAATAACTCCCCCTCTGGTTATTTTTATATGTGTATCCAGAATGTGCATTTGAATGATTTGGATGCTGATGAACATGAATTTTAGCATGAATACCTTGTTTTTGTTTTTGTTGAGCTGTTATTTATACAGGGGTGGGCATCTTCAGTTACCGCTGGGAAAATGCGATAGATTGAGCTACGGTTGAGCTATCAGAATGAAATTTTAACACAATGGAGTAGACTCCATAGGACACCTATTCCGAAGTTTGCAACCCAAACGGCCACATTTTGGGTGAATTGTGGAACACACGGTTTTTAGTGTAATTTTGTGACTTGGCGTCACCCATAGGATAAATCGAGGGTGGCATTTGAGGGGGGGGGGGGGGTCATCAGTCGTTGGTGTCGTCCCATTCTGTCGTACATCGGCCGATTTTGATGCCCTTTGAGTATGTTGTGGTCGCGCCTACTACCAAATTCTTTTTTTACTCGAATAGTCCCCCAGTCCCGAGATAAGGGAGGTGAAGTCACAAAATTACACTAAAAACTGTGTGTTCCACAACTCCTCCAAACTGTGGCCGTTTGGGTTGCAAACTTCAGCATAGGTGTCCTATGGAGTCTACTCTATTGTGTTAAAATTTCATTGTGATAGCTCAACTGTAGCTCAATCTATCGCGTTTTTCCAGCGGTAACTGAAGATGCCCACCCCTGTATACCTGGATTACATGAGTTGATGGAATACATTTATACAATGAATAAAGTGCGAGTTCTGAGGAAAAAACAACTCCCCCCTCCAAAACGTTTTATGAAATAATAACGCCCCTGGGGTCTTATTCAAGGATTTAGGGTATATGAAACTTTGCAAGTCTATAGATTCTTCTATATAGTGCTTATTGTTGCATTTTTCTATTTCTACGTACATTACACACAACAAAATAGTACTGCGAGTTCAAGAAATTTCTGGCGAAATAATAAACCCTTCCTTGAAAAAGTAAACCCCCTGGGGGTATTTTGTGGCAATACATAAACTTTGCAAAAGCTTCTGCTCAGCAATCTGATGGGATTTAGCCTATTTACCATCAGCTCCATTCTGCACATGGGTCCCCTATTTTCAAAGTCAAATTAATAGGTAAACACTTGTGTATTTTATGTGATCATGAATGTTGAGTAAATAGTTGTAAAAATGTTTTAACTTGGTACTCAAGTACCAAGTAAAAATACAATAAATAAAAATACATTTATTTTTCTATGCAAAAGTACTAGTATACTCGGCGGACATCACACTTAGTATGAAAACCGACCATAACCAATCTGAATAATGAACCAAAAATCATACAGTTTTTTCATCATAATATTTCGTTTTTACTATGGAATAATTTATTATGAAATTTATCACAAGATTTTATTCATTAAATAATGGTAGGTTTTCAGACTAGGTGTGCTGTCCGCCGAGTATACTCCATTTTTCATACACCTTTCAATTGTATTTTTGCATATTTGACTTGGAAGTCTTGGAATTCATAGATGAAATTAAATCGCCAAATATTTGGGAGTTATTGACTTGAAAGTGTACACCTTAGTTGTCTTTTTGTTTTCTTAGTTGAAAAGTACATTCTCTTAAGTAATTTTCTACTTTATGTTAACATGATGAGTGAATTTGAAATACCTTTTACTTGAAAAAGTTTTGTTTTGCTGACAACTCTGTTTAAGGTGATCCATGTAAACATCATGCACTATATTTACCTTATCATGTTGCAAATGACTGCCTTCTTTTCCCTGCTCATTACTCATTTTACTGTGAGATGAGCTCTTCAGTAACTATATGATGCTTCAAAAGCTCTTTACTTGGGTTGGACTTTTAATTGCCTCAATAAGGCATATAGGCTCTGTTAAGAAAACTGCTGTTGGCAAATTGATCCATTTACACAACTTCATATAGTAGTGGATGAGATCCCAAATATTGTGATCTCGACCCAAATACTGATTATGATAAATGGCATCAGCTATAAAAGTTACAAAACATTTTTTAAACAGATTTAAGACTCATAAAAGATGAGTATACCGTATTTCCTCGAAATACCCCCCGGGGGGTGATTGTTTCATAGTGGTCCCGAGAGGGGGGGGGGTCAAACGAGGGGGGGGGTATTTCGAGGGGGGGGTTATTATTTCACAAGAAAATTTTTGAAAACCAAGTACGAAATTGTCGTCTGAAACGTACGCAGACGTCGAAAAATGCAACAAAAACCGCGATTTATGAGGTTCTGTAGACTTATATTAGTATGTAGATGGTATGTACACTGTTCTAACGTGATTCCGACATTGTTTAAACGTGTGTTCTGCACTACGCAGAACACAAACTGCCATATTTGTGATGTACGTTCTCTTTACACTCAATTTGGGGGGGGGTATTTCGAGGGGGGGGGTGATTGTTTCATAGTGGTCTCGAGAGGGGGGGGGTCAAACGAGGGGGGGTATTTCGAGGGGGGGGGGGTATTTCGAGGAAATACGGTATACACGATTAAAGAACAGATGGTCCCATTTCACTTATCAATGGCAACCCGACTAAACATATGCTTTAAAACATAAAACTTCTATCAACACATGTCACTTGTCTTATCACTTGACAAGGTGTCATATTTGCATCAGTGGTGCCTTGAAATCTGTACCCACCATGTGCACAACACATTGACACAGTCACTCTGCTGTTCGTAACGCTAACACTTGTGGTGCAATGCACCCTTGAGACATGACACTTAGTATGTTATGAGTACAGGGTGGACTGTTTTGAAAGGCATGGGGGGTTTTTTTTGGGGGGGGGGATAAAAAAAATTAAAATAAAATGCATGCATTGTTGTTTGAGAAATTTGGATAAAAATTGCTGTCTGATATGTTTAAAAATTTTTGCCAGCCTGTGGAAGTAATAAATACTTAATAGTAATAAAATTTATAATATTATTTATATACTTCAGTTGATTTATAGTCCCAACTGTTTTTGCAATAAAGCTTTTGTGTGGAATTGAAGATCTATTGTTTGTGCTATAGAAAGCACATGGATATCATGAACATCATCAGTGAAAATTTCATGAAAGCCACGAAATTTGTATATATTTACCAGTAAGTTCAATATTATGCCAACCACACAAATGCTGCACCCTGTATCTGTATGCAAGTACATAAATGCATGTAAATACGTAAGCATGAAATGAAACACATGACCTGACGTGAGCTAGGTAAAGGGGTACATTATCAGTGTCTGTTTGATAGAGATATTTGCCACGAAACTGCACCGTTTTATATGTAATGTGATGTGGCACTGAGGAGGGCCGGGTGCAATATGTATGTTATTTAAATATGTTGGAAAATATCAAACAGCAATGGGTAGTTTTGAACAAACCATCGGTATAAATTGGACTTTGTGGAATCATTAATTTTGTTGGGAAATTTTTGCAATGATCATTGATCATAATTCACATTTTTAGTTGTAAGTTGATGACATTCAAAGTTTGAAGGTTTGTGGTTATGCAGAGAATTCAGGAAATCCATGTACAATCCAAGTAACGTGGGATGAAATGTGAGAAGCCTTGTTTTACAGGGGGGTTTCAGGCAGCACAATTTGTTGCATTCTAATAGTTTTTCTCTGTTAATGTGCTACAATGTCAGCTTTGTAGAAATTTCACCCATTTTTTCACCAGCTAGTCTTAAAAACTGTCCATTAAAAAAAGTTTATCCCCAAAACTTCACATGTGTCCCATTTTTTACAAAATAAAATGTCCCATCAAACTTCACTCAAACTGACTGAGTTTGAAATAAAATAGCAGTTAAAATGCACTGACAGAATGTAGTGCACTGCACAGGGAAGATTTAGCAGTGGCAAAACGAAATGGCAAAAAGGCTGGGGACCAAATGACATGCAATTTAGCCCATGGGCTTCCTTCCGATGCTCTGCGCATGTGCACCGTGCATTGTGCATTATTGCCTATGAAATTCCCCATTGCACTAAGCGCCCATTTATCACGCCCGGCACGTTCCTATGGATGTGCACTGTGGAGCGACGAGAAATTTGAGAGATAAAAAATTTACTTTTTTGTGAATAAATTTTTTTTCAAAATGCATTCTAATTTGACAATTTAAAAATTTTAATGTTCTCATTTATTTGCTGGTAAAAAAACTTACTGTCGGAAAGTGGGAAGTAAAGAGACAAACACTTCAGTGAGTCACTTAAAGTTTATTTCTTGTTCATTGTATCACCTATTACTTTGGACTTAAGTGAAAGCAAAGGAAGAAATTTTTGAGAGTTTTCATTGTACGTGTACATCTATACATCATCTATTTACAATGACAATTTGTACCTCAAGGAATATTAGCAATACAACTATTAAACAGCATTATGTAATGACAATTTTTGATTTTTTTTTGTATTTTAAGCTTCAGTTTTTAAAGTCTTTATTTATATGACCCCCGAAATGACACCTGCTAAAATTCAAACATTTAATTTATTTTTTCAGATATAATTTCCATCTTTGACATGGAAAAGTCAGTAAAAAGTAGAATGATGCCCGTGCATCCTTTCAAAATGCTAGGGTGGCTGTCTGAAATTTGGCTACTGTCATTTTATTGACTGCACTGGTACAAATATTGTAGGGTTTGGATATACATCTTAGGATGGGGGTTTAGGATGGGGGCTTCTTAAGTTCAATTTGGGGGCAACATATTTAGTTTCCTTCTAAAATTTGCTTTGTTTTTAGTTATTTTGTATTGATAAATATTTTGTACACTGATCAGACCATCTACTTTACAAAGTAAATATGTTAGCATATTTCAGTGTATGAAGTACATGATCAATTTTCCCCCAACTACACTAATAATAAGTGCAATGCAATGTTAAAAAACATATACATCTATTGGTTCATTATTCAGATGAGATATCATATATTTCACAGACATCAACAGTCAGTCCACACAATAGAATTTTTCCTTAATCAACCATTCAAACCATTTGATCTCAATTGTCAAATTGGGTTTACTTTCAAACCCTAGTAGTGCAGTTCAGTCTCTGTTGTGCTGGCTAAATGAAGTTTCCCCTGGAGCAAAAGTCAGGGGAATCATGGAAATCAGTCATGCAAATCGCACATGCTTCGAAATTGTGTTGGGGTGAGCAAATTTGACTTTTGACAGCCCAATCTAAGCCCCAAGGGACATTCTTGCATTTTATTTGAATTTATGGGAAGCTTGAATTTGCACGGAGTCAGAATTGACCTTAGAATAGAGCAGAGTAGGTTGTTGTTTATCTCTAAATGCAATTTACTGATTTGTTGAGCTCATTCTGCTTAAGATAATTGAGACTGGGTGTTTTCCGTGTAAAACATAGTCATGGGGATAAAGGACTTCAATTTCAAGTAAAGTACCGCATGTTTTATGTTTCACATGTGGAAAACATACATAAATTTATTTATGTACTGTAACTTTCCAGTCTGACAGAAAAGCTTACCGTCCACTTGTGTATAAAATGTAATCCAATCTCAATCAACATGTGAATACATTGATTTGATTGCTTGCCACATGTGCACCATGAACATGGCATAGAGTACAGAGTACCATATTACCTCAAATTAACCCTCCCTTGAATTAACCCCCATAATGTTAGCTAAAACATGTACAAAGAGCATGTACTCTGAGCACCAATAACTTTTAGATAATCAATCCAGAATTAAATAAATAAATACCCAAAAATTAAAAAATTCATCAATTTGAAAAGGCGAAAAATTATCCATCACTGATTTTAAAGAGCTGACAATCCAGTACACCCAAAAATATGCCTGTACTGAAGTAGGTATTACATCTATAAAAAGTACACAGCAGCATCACTATGAAAGCCACAGCTCAGTTGACTTAGTTTAGTGTGGATTTAGCATGTGCGCCTGCACACAATCCCGATTGCATAATTGCATTTGCAACTTGTGTCTTGGGTTGAGCTGTTTGTGCGAGTCTAGGGATTAGGGCAGAGGGGCAGTATTTTTATCAGACATATTTGCTGATTGTAGTGAATCAATGTTTGGAATAAGCTGGATTTGATGGGACGCAAATTTGTTACAGCATCATTTGAGTGAAAGATTTTCTTCTAAGTAGCACAAGCAGTGCTACTTATTTTATATATTTTATTGTATTTCCTCTAATAGAATGGCTTAAAAACCTCCAATAGAACAGCACCTCCAATAGAACGGCAGATTTTAGCATGTTGTTGCACTCACGAAAACAAAAGAATGGCAGCCTCCAATAGAACAGCACCTCAAATAGAACAGAAGGTAGAAATTACATTGGAAGAGTGCCAAAAATAAAAAATGTTAGAAAAAAGTGGTGAAAACATCCAAGGGGTTCAGAACTATGAGTCAGGGTTGTTTTCACACCTGGTTTTGTTTGAATTGATGCTCTGATACAAAAATATTGTGTATGTTTCATTAAAAAGACTATGTTCAAATGAAAAATGAGGTGAAAAAATAGAATGGCAGCATCCAATAGAACAGCACCTCCGATAGAATGGCAGGTGAAAAAGTTGATGAAAAAATAGAATGGTGCTTTTCTATTAGAAGAAATACGGTAACATATGTTGGCAACCACTTTTAATTCAGAAAGCAACTTTGTAATAAGTGTAAATAAATTTGTTGAAGCATGACTTCAAGCAATGCTGAGCTGATTTTTTGGGATGACCATTGATATTAATATAAAAAATGTTTTGGAAAGGGATTGAAAGTCAAAGCCATTGATGGATTCATGTAGGAACACCTAATAGGCTTATATCAAACGTGAAAAAACAACTAATTTTTAGTTGACCAAAAACAACAAAAAGTCAATGACACAAAACATCATTGCACACACAAATACATATATGACCCCCTCTTTGCAGGCCCACCACCCCCATATCAAGTGGCTCATACTTACCCTTCATCACCCCCCAGACCCTCTGCTGAAGTTGGCACACTGCCTGAACTAAATCATGAAACAGAAAATGTGGTGAGTGGTGAAATCATTCAGAATGAACTGAATTTACTGAGGGAGAATGATTGTAGCAGATCATCGAGACATTGTGATGATTGATGATTTTCAGTTCAATTGTGTGCTAGTATTTATTGTTGGAAAGAGTGTGAAAAGGGTGCTAAGCACCAATGGTGATATAAGTATACTGTGCATCAAATGGCACCAGCACAAAAAGTGCACTACATTGCAAAATGTGGTTAAGCAATATATTTTCTTCTTAGTAATATTTATAATGTATTCAAACAGAACTTTGAGATGGATAACAAAAATATCTGTGTGTTGATAACAATTTTATTAAAATAACCACCATATTTCCTTGAAATACTCACAGGGGTTTCTGATTTCACCAGCAAATTTTTAGGGGGATTATTATCTCTCCAGAAACTTTATGTTTATACTGAAATTCCAGTACCCTTTCCATGGTTTGTAACGTACTCAGGTGTAAAAAATCCAATGATATCAGAAACAATTGTATAAGCTAGTATAGATATAAATACAACTCGATCATTTTATTTAATGTGTTCCGCACTACACACGTCAAAAACTTCAGTTTTTGTCATTTACATTATCTTTACAGTCAATTTAGGTGAGGATATTTAAAGGGGTTATTATTACTCCAGCTCACTCTAACCCGAGGGTATTTTGAGGAAACAGAGTACTCACATTTCCTGTAACATGATACAGCTTACGTCAGTTGCTTATCAAAAGTATACTGGTAAATTATAAAAAAATGGACTAACTTGACCAGATTGTGCATAAATGTGGTGTGCAATACAGAGCCACAGAATAACCTCTCCCAGCCAAACAGCAACAATTGATTTAGTCCTTGTAGGGCCCCATGGGCTGAGTTTAAAGAATATGGTGTGGTCAAGTGAATTCATATCTTCCTCCAATACAGTTTCACATAGATTTTTATATTACTTATGAAATTTTTTTTATGAAAAATGTGCATTTACACACCATATGGTCAAAATTCAATTAGGTATGTGCATTTGCTGTATATTGCATGCTTTTTTCTTGGGACAATGATGATTATCTAATTAATTATACATAATTCTCAAAATATGCGATCAATTTGTTGGCAATAGTCCAGTGACGATAACAATGCATCACATGCTTAATAAATAAAAAACTGGTGGTAGCATTCTGTGCAAAGTATATGGCAGACTCACGTTCCGTGCAAATGCAACCTGCAGACTAGTGATGTAAAAGCGCCATGGCGCTGGGGCTTCGCTCTAACGCCAAAGCAGAAAACGCTGGCGCTTCGCACCATTTTGTTCTGGTGCCATTGGCGCTGGGGGTCGGAAAAGCGCAGTGGCGCTTGGCGCCAAAGTTATGGCACTTTTCACATGACTACTGCAGACAAACGAAATCCTGCACAATATCAAGTCAAATTAAACATCACCGATATAAAATGAATAAACTTTCTGCTGCATTCACAATGCAAGGCGCATGTCATTTTGCAGGGCGAGATCTCGGCCGTAAAGTAAACCCGGCCGTAAAGTAAATCCGGCCGTAATGCATAGTTGTACAAACGTATTTACGTTTACTCGATAAACCTATACTCGAGTGCTGCGTAAATACGTTTACGTTTCCTCCCGAAAAAATACCGGTACTCAGTTACTCGCATACTTGTTGAAAGTACGCGAGTACAGAAAACGAGTATTTACAGATATTTACGTTTACTCACCTTTTGCACAGCGTAAAAGTAGAAAATTTTTACTTTACGTTTTCTGTATACAGGTGTGACTAAAAATAAAATACTTTACATTTACGTTTACTTTGAAAAAAGTTCAGTACTTTTAACAACTCTGCCGTAATAATGCCCGGCCTTTAGTAGCACCTTCTACTTTACGGCCGGGTTTACTTTACGGCCGGACCATCCCCATTTTGCAGCAATGGTTGAAAATGTTGACGAAATAATAATTCCCCCCCTCGAATAATTCCCCCCCTCGATTAGTCCCCCCTCAAAATAGTCTGACGAAATAATAATCCCCCAGGGGGATTATTCAAGCAAATACGGTAGTTGCATTTCATGTAGATCCGTACTTTTTCAACACACAAATTTTTGAATTAATGTAGATCAGTACTTTTAAAAGCACATTTTCAAATAATACATTGTATTGCAGAAGTACAAAATGTAGATTTGTGTACTGATAAAGCACCTTAGAAAGTACAGGGGTGGGTGGTTCAGGGAATATTAGCCAAAAAATTTGTCTCTAAGATAGATAAATAAATAGCTGAGCAGCCTCTGGGATAGATAGCTGGGCAGTTTGGGCCCCCCCCCCCCAATTCCTAGCCGTGGGTAGTGATGTAAAGGCACCGGGGCACCGGTGCCCCGGTGCTGGGCACCGAAGGGCACCAGCACCGGTGCTGGTGCGGTGCCATTGCAATCTTCAGGGGTGCCATGCCGGTGCCGGTGCCATTTTTTCAGAATAGCACCGGTGCCGGTGCGGTGCCATTTTTTTGCCGGTGCTAAAGGTGCTAGCACCAGGGCAAAGTAAAAGGCACCGGGAAAGGCACCGGCCAAGGCTTCATTTGCTGTGCAATTTTGTCCATAGTATGTGCTTATTCATATTTCAAAAAACAGCGATATATTTACTCAACCGTTTTTGCCTATTTTGTAAACCTCCCATCAAATAAATATACCTACTGTGAAATCCATTATACCCGATACGTGATCTGATGAGCAAATCTAAAATTTTGTTGAATTTTAAATCATTTTTATATTTAGGTATGTATCTTACTTTTTTGTTCAAAATTTGTTGTCAGTTTACGACAGAGATTGTTCCATTCTCTGTACAGCAACGACTCCAATCAGTAGACAATAGTGGCTATGGACCATGTAATGAATTAGATATTTTATCTTTCATTTGTAATCATTGTAATTGCTTCATAAAAGTGATTGCCACATCATTCTGATCATTTTAAGTGCTCAACCATCAAAATCGGTTGAAAATTCATGGAAATATGCACTTCCAAAGGTGAGACCACTGAGAAACTGCCCGATATTTACTTCGGAAATTCCAGCCCGGTGCGGTGCCTTTCGGTGCTAGCACCGGCAACCCGCCGGTGCCCTTCGGTGCCGGTGCCATTTTTTCCAAAAGGCACCGGTGCCGGTGCGGTGCGGTGCCATTTTCTGGCCGGTGCCCCAGGGTGCCAGGTGCCCTTTTCATGCGTTGGCAAAGGTGCCGGTGCGGTGCGGTGCCATTTTTCCCGGTGCCTTTAACATCACTAGCCGTGGGTTTGTCAAATGCCACAAAGCTGCCAGTTCTGCCATCGGGCAGGGGTCTACAAATGGGGGCAGCACCTAGGGTTCAAACGGGATCCCGATCCCAAACCTGAAATATCAAAAAAATAATCCCGATCACCGTGCCTAAAATTTTCAAATCCCGATCCCAGTAAAATTAGTGGAAATAATAAGTTTCAAAAAATTACTTTTTGCACTAAGAAATTTGAATCGATTCAATTCATGTTACTTTTATAGCATCCTGGGGCCAGTTCTGCAAGTGGCAAAGTAAAGAGTAAAGTAAAATGATAAATGGAAGAGTAAATACCGTATTCCCTCGAAATACCCCCCGGGGGGTGATTGTTTCATAGTGGTCCCGAGAGGGGGGGGGGTTAAACGAGGGGGGGGTATTTCGAGGGGGGGAGTTATTATTTCACAATAAATTTTTTGAAAACCAAGTACGAAATAGTCGTCTGAAACGTACGCAGACGTCGAAAAATGCAACAAAAACCGCCATTTATAAGGTTCTGTAGACTAATATTAGTATGTAGATGGTATGTACACTGTTCTAACGTGACACCGACATTGTTTTAACGTGTGTTCTGCAGTACACAGAACACAAACTGCAGTATTTGTCATGTACGTTCCCTTTACACTCAATTTTGGGGGGGGGGTATTTCGAGGGGGGGGGTGATTGTTTCATAGTGGTCCCGAGAGGGGGGGTCAAACGAGGGGGGGGGGTATATCAAGGGGGGGGGGGTATTTCGAGGAAATACGGTATAGTGAACAGTAACGTACTTTGATTTGGCACAAAAATTGTCTAAAAGTATACTGGGTCCAGTGCTGCAAGTGGCCCCGCACTAGTGATGTAAAAGCGCCATGGCGCTGGCGCTTGGCGCTAGCGCCAAAGCAAAAAGCGCCATGGCGCTTTTGGCGCTTGGCGCCTTTTTCCTGTGGCGCCATTGGCGCTTGGCGCTCTGCTACGGAAAAGCGCCATGGCGCTTTTGGCGCTTGGCGCTGATGCCGTGGCGCCATTGGCGCTTGGCGCTAGCGTTTTTAAAAGCGCCAAAAAAGCGCCAAGGAGTTCAAAAAAATATATCATTAATTTATGTAAAAAGACCTTATGTGCATAATTTACATAAGAAAACGTGTTACTGTTAAGTGTATTCCAGGATGAACAAATCCTCTATTTGCTAATTTATGTATTTATGCTAATTTATGTAAACTATGTCCATGCAATTGCAAGGATGTTCAAAACTTTTCCCAAATAATGGGCTTAGTGGTTCCCATCCCAGTTCAAAGCTTGCTCACGAGCGACGTTCAAATACATAGTGTTGCACTAGGTCAAAAATGAAGTTGTATTGCTGTTGGTATGTGCAATGTACCAAGCCGGAGAGAAGTACTGTAAAATAACATCACAAAAGGAAAAAAAACTTGATTCGATTTGACGTATATCTTGCGTCTTACGCAAATAAATAGCACTGCATTAGCACGGCTGCACTTTATGAGCAGCAAAATTTTTCGGCGCTGGCGCTATTGGCGCTTGGCGCCGACATCCTCTGGCGCCATTGGCGCTTGGCGCCGTGTTCTAGAAAAGCGCCATGGCGCTTGGCGCTATTTTGCTGTGGCGCCATTGGCGCTTGGCGCTCGCATGCCAAAAGCGCCATGGCGCTTTTGGCGCTTGGCGCCAAAAGTCTGGCGCTTTTTACATCACTACCCCACACACACTAGTTTTCACCGTGACATGTGTGAAAACTGAAATGGCCACATGGCGACATTCAGCCTACTCTGTTTGTATGTTGTACATGTTTTAGTTTTCAAATTTTCAAACTTTTACTTTCATTAATTAAAATTTAAATTTAAATTGAATTTTATCATTCAACCGTGTTCATTAATTTGCACTTTTAAAATTTTCAGTTTTCACACGAAATCACGGTGAAAACTAGTGTGTGTAGGCACATTAGAACTAGGGCTCAAACAGGATCCCGATCCTGAAAAATTGAAAAATGAATCCAATCCCAAAACTTTTGAAATCCCAATCCAGATCCTGGAAAATTTGCCAACTTTTTTCAATAACATTTTTGTCACACTTGTCTAGCATTCGTGCATGTTTCAAGACCCATTATTGCAGTAAATCAGAGAAAATTCTGCAGTGAGAACTTTTTCAAAAATCCCAAAATCCCGAAAAAAAATGCCAATCTAAAAAAAACAACAATCCCGATCCAGAGAAACCCAATCCCGATATCTCAAAAAGCCAGTCCCGATCCCGAAAAGTCAGTCCCGTTAAAACCCCAGCAGCACCCAACATATCGGCCAGCTATCTATCCAACCCGAGACTGCTCAGATTAATTAGCCATAGGCAAATTTTTTGGCTACTACCCTCGAATCCATATTACGAAGCCCACACGAGGGTCAAATTTCCGGAGACCCATGGGCAAGGGCATCGCGTACTACACGCAACCAAAAATTGAATGGCACAGCTACAGGTCAAACACTGCAGGGTAACCCCCTCGCATACCCCCGTTGGCGTCATTGATTATGGTGCCATTTATCAGAAGGCACCGTGTCACCATTTTCTATGGTGCCCTTAGGCACCGAGCATCCTTGCCGCCTGATTCCATCACTGCATCCATCAACTAGGGACAGAAAACCTCCTTTTTCCAACAAATGCACTTTTGAATAAAGCACATTTTTTTAAAGAAAAGCAGTTTTCTTTTTTCAAAAAATGACTTGCCGCCTGGTTCCTGGCGCTGTTCCATCACTGCATCCAACTTGGGATGGAAAACCTCCTTTTTCCAAAAGACGCACTGTCGAAAAAAAGCGCTTTTTAAAGTAAAAGCACTTTGCTTTTCAAGTCATTTTTTGAAGACGAAAAAAAAACGATAAGAAAACGGGAAAGTTGAAAGAAAAACAAATCATTGTCAGTA
>OZ038457.1:972568-1018848 GCA_964036195.1 Sphaerolaimus hirsutus
TCGAACCTGGGGTTATTTCGAGGAAATACGGTACTTGCATTTCCTGTGACATGACTAGTGATGTAAAAAGCGCCAGACTTTTGGCGCCAAGCGCCAAAAGCGCCATGGCGCTTTTCCGGAACTAGCGCCAAGCGCCAATGGCGCCACAGCAAAATGGCGCCAAGCGCCAAAAGCGCCATGGCGCTTTTCAGGACCTTAGCGCCAAGCGCCGAAGGCGCCAGGGGGACATGGCGCCAGCGCCAAAATGATATCGCCTTTAATGATACAGGTGAGACTAGGGTTCAAACGGGATCCCGATCCCGATCCCGGATCCCGTGAAATTTCGGGATTTACCAGTCCCGATCCCGATCCCGAAACCCCAATCCCGATCCCGATCCCGAAATCTCAAAAATAGCAATCCCGATCCCGATCCCGAAAGTTTTCAAATCCCGATCCCGATCCCGAGAAACTCCCAAGTCCGGGATCCCGATCCCGGAAAAATTAGTGGAAATTATCAAAAGTGAAATAATGGCGTTTTTGCATGCAAAAAACTGGATGCAAACCCCCAGCGTCAATTTTATGCCACTTTTCTGGCATCCAACAGTGTTTTGAGACCTTTATGAACTACTGTGAATGCCAGAAAAATGGCCAAAATATCTATCCCTAGAACCCAATCCCGATCCCGGAAAAATGCCTATCCCAATCCCGATCCCGATCCCGTGACCCCAATCCCGGCCAATCCCAATCCCGATCCCGAAATCTCAAAAAAAACAATCCCGATCCCGATCCCGAAACCCCAATCCCGATCCCGATCCCGAAATCTCAAAAAGTGAATCCCGATCCCGATCCCGAAAAGTCAATCCCGTTTGAACCCTAGGTGAGACAAAGTACTATTTTCTTCACTTTCAATAACTTGTATTGCCTCCAAAAACACAAAAATGGTCAAATAATGGAAATCCATAAATTTTCTTGCTCAACATCCAACTGTAACTACCGTATTACCTCGAATTGTCCCCCCCCCTTGAATTGACCCCCCCTCGAAGTAACCCCCCTCAATATGGGCTGGGGAAATAATAACCCCCCTCGAAATACCCCCCCCCCTCCGGAATGATGTACATCATGTATGCAATGTACATGATGTATTTACGACTACTAATTTGCATTGCAGCTACACTGATACACTCATTTGTGTACAGTAATACAGGGTGGCCCACGTTAGCCGCACGGTTTCAATTGGCTCCCAACACGTCAATTTTGGATGGAAATGGCTGAAATTTGGTATGAGGGTAGATAAATGTACCCCATTTGTGCTGTTATCTGCACGGGATCATATCACAATATTACGTGTTGAACGTGAAGCACAGTTTCATATTCACATTTTGAAAACAGTCCCAATTTAGAATGTCGTGTGGAGTCACGTTTTTTGCAAATGATGTGATAAATGTGACAAATCTGGTGATATGAATGTGTGCGCTTAACATACTAAATAGGGAACATTTATCTACCGCCATGCCAAATTTGGGCTATTTTTATGATGAATTGGTGATTTGGTAGAAAATTGAAGCTCGTTCGACAGTTCAAACACGTACAAAACTGTGTTTCACGTCCCGACATGAATTTTTGTTATGTGAAACCGTGCACTTAACACAACAAATGGGGTACATTTTACTACCGACATACAAAATTTGAGCAGTTTTCATTCAAAATTGACGTGTTGGGAGCCAATTGAAACCGTGCGCCTGACGTGGGCCACCCAATACATCTTTAACCCCAATAAAACCTATTTCCTCACATTTATTACGTTTTTGTGTATGAAAAACCGTATTCTTTACTATGAATTTCACGAAAATTTTTGACGAAATAATACCCCCCCCCCTCGAATTAACCCCCCTAAAATTTTGTCGGCGAAGTAATAAACCCCCATGGGGGTATTTCGAGGTAATACGGTAAGACTGGTCCAAATAGATAGCAAATTGCCTCTCTGAAGTGGTAGAAGCTGAAAGATTGTCTGGTGGTTGGGGGTTGCAGAGTTTCGATCCATTGGATATTTCAAGATTTGAAGTGAAAACTGTGAGATAACAGGGTAAAAATAGCTAAATTACATATCTGAGTAAAATACCTATGTAAAATAATTAAATACATGGCCAAAAATTGCTGAAAATGGGCAATAAGGCACATGAACACCGCGGCGCAATTATCACTCTCTGGCGCTTTTTTGGCGCTTAAAAAAATGGTAGCGCCAAGCGCATATGGCGCCACTGGAAAGTAGCGCCAAGTGCCAAAAGCGCCATGGCGCTTTTCGGAAACACGGCGCCAAGCGCCAATGGCGCCACAGCATTTTAGCGCCAAGCGCCAAAAGCGTCATGGCGCTTTTTGCTTTGGCGCTAGCGCCAGGCGCCAGCGCCATGGCGCTTTCACATCACTAGACATGACACACCCTACATCAGTTGCTTATCAAAGGTATACTGGTAAATTATAAAAAAAATGGACTAACTTGACCAGATTAATGTGGTGTGCAATACAGAGCCACTGAATAACCTCTCCCAGCCAAACAGCAACAATTGATTTAGTCCTTGTAGGGCCCCACGGGCTGAGTTTAAAGAATGTGGTGTGGGCAAGTGAATTCATATATTCCTCCAATACAGTTTCACATAGATTTTTATATTACTTATGATTTTTTTTCAAATGAAAAATGGGCATTTACACACCATATGTCAAAATTCAATTAGGTATGTGCATTTGCTGTATATTGCATGCTTTTTTCTTGGGACAATGATGATTATCTAATTAATGATACATAATTCTCAAAATATGCGATCAATTTGTTGGCAATAGTCCAATGACGATAACAATGCATCACATGCTTAATAAATCAAAAACTGGTGGTAGTATTCTCTGCAAAGTATATGGCAGACTCACGTTCCGTGCAAATGCAACCTGCAGACTAGTGATGTAATCGCGCCATGGCGCTGGGGCTTCACTCACTCTAACGCCAAAACAGAAAACGCTGGCGCGTCGCACCATTTTGTTCTGGTGCCATTGGCGCTGGGGGTCGGAAAAGCGCCATGGCGCTTGGCGCCAAAGTTATGGCACTTTTCACACCACTTCTGCAGACAAACTAAATCCTGCACAATATCAAGTCAAATCAAACATAACCTGTGTAAAATGAATAAACTTTCTGCTGCATTTTCAATGCAAGGCATAAAGTGCAAGGCGCATGTCATTTTGCAGCACCATCAGTGCAGAATGAAATGTTGGCACTCGGCCAATATCCATGAGTACTCCATTTGATTCTGCTTCAACCAAGTAATAAATAACAGTATGCATGACAAAATAAAGTGTGGCAGCAATGGCACACCAGTCAAATCTAAATTTAAGACATTAGTCTTTAAGACACTTAATTAGACATTTAAGACAAAGCACAAGTAGTTGCATTTCATGTAGATCCATACTTTTTCAACACACAAATTTTTGAATTAATGTAGATCAGTACTTTTAAAAGCACATTTTCAAAAAATACATTGTATTGCAGAAGTACAAAATGTAGATTTGTGTACTGATAAAGCACCTTATAAAGTACAGGTGCGGGTGGTTCAGGGAATAGTAGCCAAAAAATTTGTCTCCAGGATAGATAAATAAATAGCTGAACAGCCTCTGGGATAGATACCGTATTTCCTCGAAATACCCCCCCCTTGTTTGAACCCCCCCCCCCCCCTCTCGAGACCACTATGAAGCAATCACCCCCCCTCGAAATACCCCCCAGATTGAGTGTAAAGAGAACGTACATGACAAATACTGCAGTTTGTGTTCTGCGTAGTGCAGAACACACGTTAAAACAATGTCGGAATCACGTCAGAACAGTGTTTATACCATCTACATACTACTATTAGTCTACAGGAGTCTTTACATGTCAGTTATTGATGCATTTTTCTACCCAAGCGCACATCACAAACAACGATTTTGTACTAGGATTTCAAAAAATTTCTTGTGAAATAATACCCCCCCCCCTCTCGGGACCACTATGAAACAATCACCCCCGGGGGGTATTTCGAGGAAATACGGTAGCTGGGCAGTTTGCCCCCCCCAATTCCTAGCCGTGGGTTTGCCAAATGCCACAAAGCTGCCAGTTCTGCGCCGAAGGCAGGGGTCTACAATAGGGGGTAGCACCTAGGGTTCAAACGGGATCCCGATCCCAAGCCTGAAATATTAAAAATTATCCCGATCACTGTGCCTAAAATTTTCAAATCCCAATCCCGATCCCAGAAAAATTAGTGGAAATAATAAGTTTCAGAAAATGACTTTTTGCACTAAGAAATTTGAATCGATTCAATTCATGCCACTTTTTCATACCTCCTTTTTCCAACAAATGCACTTTTGAATAAAGCACATTTTTTTTAGAAAAGCACTGTTTTCTTTTTTCAAAAAATGACTTGCCGCCTTGTTCCTGGCGCTGTTCCATCACTGCATCCAACTACGGATGGAAAAACTCCTTTTTCCAACAGACGCACTGTTGAAAAAAAGCGCTTTTTAAAGTAAAACCACTTTGCTTTTCCAGTCATTTTTTGAAGAAGAAAAAAACGATAAGAAAACGGGAAAGTTGAAAGAAAAACAAATCATTGTCAGTAATCACAATCACCCCATCAAGTTGCTGCATACAGCCGACACCAGACCCAATGCAAAAACACGACACTGGGGCCTTCGAACACTCGCAACCTGTAATGTTACGCATACCGTATTACCTCGAAATACCCCCAGGGGGTTTATTATTTCGCCAGCAAAATTTGAGGGGGGATAATTCGAGGGGGGGTCTATTATTTCGCCAGAAATTTTCGGAAATTCCCCATACGCAGACGTAGAAAAATCGAACAATCACATAGATTTATGTGTTTAAAGGCATATATTACTGTATATACACAAAAACCCTTCCCTAACGTCACTTAATCATCACTTTTAACGTGTGTTCTGCATAGTACAGATCACAAACTGCGGTATTTGACATGTACGTTCACGTTACACTCAATTTTAGGGGGGTATTTCGAGGGGGGGTCTATTATTTCCTCAGCCGAAATTTAGGGGGGGTATTTCGAGGGGGGGTTTATTATTTCCTCAGCCGAAATTTAGGGGGGGGTATTTCGAGGGGGGGGGTTAATTATAGGGGGGGATAATTCGAGGTAATACGGTATCTACAATCGCTGCGTGCAAAGACAAAAATGATTTTTAATCCAAGTTGGATTGGAATTACCTACTCAGTGTAACCGACGGGAGTTAAGAGCTTAGGACTGTGATTAGGAAAGGGTAAAAACTGTCGTTTTTCAATGCAATTTTTGATAAAGACATCGATTTTTTCTCCTTTCACCGAAACCATCTCCATCCCATATCGGAGAAAAATAAATACCTTTCTAGACCACGTATCGTAAACAAAATTAAAATCTAAATAATATCAACAATAACCTGACCAGAACTAGGGATAGAAACCCAGATGGATGTTTTTAGTATAAGACATATCACAGTACTTTGTGATGCTACCTAAATATATATGGCCATATAGTAACATGACAGTGGAGCCATGGGATAGAATTTTTGATGGTGAATTCTGCGTCAATTCCTGTGACCACTCACCATTAAGCGTAATACACAGCAAATATAAAAAAAGAATTTTAAGAATCAAGAAGCTCAACAAATCGCAAAAAAGAAAAAAGTTCTTTTAAGAATCAAGCAGATTAACAAATCGCAGCTTTTAAACCAATCCTAAACTCATTATGTGATTGCACGCAGTGGTAGATAAACCAATGCAAAAACACATCAAAGGCATTCAAAACATATCAACGCAACCAACCTCAATAAGAAATAAGCAATAGACAGCAGCAAGTTTACTTTGCGCAGTTTGGCACAGCGCCAAGACACAGCACTTACGCCCATTGGCACAGAGCCAAGACACCCATCACACGGCACTGACGTTCATTGGCACAGCGCCAAGTCACGGCACTGACGCCCACTGGCACAGCGCCAAGACACGGCACTGACACCTATCTCTGCCCGACAGCTGCACAAAAAATAAAAAGCATGACAAATACTTCTCAGAATTTTTTTAAAGCTGCGTTTACACCACGACTTGTGCCGACAACTCGAAAAGTGAAAGTTCCATAATTTTGGAATAAAGTTCCATATCTGCAAGAAAATGCAGTGAAGTATACTCGGAAGATTTATCTGCAAATTGGCACGTGAGTGCACTCAACTAGTGAGTATGCTTCACTGAATTTTCTTGCATATATGTAACTCATCCAAACTTTGTTGTTGTTGTTTTGTAAAAAAAGACAAATAGTTTTTTTTCGTAAAGCTGCGTTTACACTAGGCTTCAAACGGGATTGACTTTTCGGGATCGGGATTGGTTTTTTGAGATTTCGGGATCGGAATTGGCCGGGATTGGGGTCACGGGATCGGGATCGGGATTGGCATTTTCTCGGGATCGGAATTGGGGTCTTGGGATAGAGATTTTGGCCAATGTTCTGGCATCCACAGTTGTACATAAAGGTCTCAAAACACTGTTGGATGCCAGAAAATTGGCATAAAATGGACGCTGGGGGGTTGTGTTCACATTTCTGCATGCAAAAATGTCATTTTTTCACTTTTTATTTTTTCCACTAATTTTTCCGGGATCGGGATCTCGGACTTGGAAGTTTTTCGGGATCGGGATTTGAAAGTTTTCGGGATCGGGATTGCTAAATCCCGGAATTTCACGGGATCCGGGATCGGGATCGAGATCCCGTTTATACCCTAGTTTACACTGCGACTTGTGCCGGCAATTTTAAAAAAGGGAAAGACTATTTGACATTGAATTGAAACCTTTCTGGATGAACGCGGGATTTTGTAACTGTGCAATCGAAAAAGACTACGACAACAACATTTCTTCAAAAGAACTTTAGGGTTGGGATGACATGACTTTACAATATGATATTCGATACCAGTCGCGTAGCCAGATTTTTGAGTGGGGGGGTTGTATACGGAGATCGACGAACGCGGGCCACCCCCCCCCCTAAAATTTTACCCTGTAGTAAAGAAATGGCGCCATGGCGCCATTTTCCTACAACAAGGGTAAAATTTTAGAGGGGGGGGGGGGCGCCGTCCCCCCCGTTCGCCGGGCTCCGTATACAATCCGCCCCCCCCCCCCCCGCTCAAAAATCCTGGCTACGTCCCTGTTCAAGGGGGAACTATTTAAGCAAATACATTACTTGGCGACAAACTCAATCTCCGCATTAAAACGCTCAATTTCAAGGCATGTGTACTAGGGTTGGGAATTTCAAAATTTTCGGTTCCGGTTCTCGGTTCTCGGTACCAAAAGATTTCGGTTCGGGTATCGGTTCCTGAAAATTTTCGGTTCCGGTTCTCGGTTCGGTTCTTAAACTCGGTTCCGGTTCGGTTCTTTCGGTTCTAAAATTATCAAAATTTCGGTTCCGGGTAAATAAATAACCGGGTATCGGGTAATAATCGGCTGAACAACAGAAAAACAATATACCCAAGTTTAAATGTGTAAGTACATTGGTTGGATATTTCATACTACAGGAGCATATCACAGCTTATTATTTCTTGGTAGAATACAGAAATCAGAGTTGTTATAATAATACTGGTATTTAAAAAGTGTAAAAGCAAACATACGTTTTCTGTACTCGCGTACTTTCAAAAAGTACATGAGTAAATGAGTACTGGTATTTTTTTCTGGAGGAAACGTAAATGTATTTATGTAGTACGTCTGAGAGTACGCGTATTATTTTGAGTACAAACATAAATAACCTTTGCCAACTACGGTTAAAACTGCCACAAAACCAATGAAAACAACTACCAGTGATAATGTGTATACTGCAGCAACATTACACCTTACAATGAAATCTACCATATCCCATCTGAATAAATGAACATACGTAAAAAATTTCATCATATTTATCAAAGCAATTTGATAAATACGATGGAAATTTTTTATGTTTGTTCTTTTATTCAGGTGGGATATGGTAGATTTCATTGCAAGGTGTAATGTCGCTGGAGTATATGTGAAATTACACGCTCCCGCGCAATCATTTTGCAAACAGATGAATTTTGCAATTCTGAACACGCACCAAGATGTTCAGCTGCTGTTTAAAGGCTTAGATGTAGGTGTTGAAAAAATGCTGTTCAAAAACTTTAAGATTCCTAGAAAATTTCGGTTCTTTCGGGTATTTATTCGGTTCCGGGTATAAGTGCCGGTTCTCGGTTCCGGTTCGGTTCTCAAGCTCGGTTCCGGTTCTCGGTTCTCGGTTCCAAAATAGTGCTCGGTTCTCGGTTCGGTTCGGGTCGGTTCGGTTCCCCAACCCTAATGTGTACAGACAGCAGCATCCCAATACCAAAGTTCAAAAGAGAGCACACCTCTCACAAGCAGAGGAAGCCAAACGCCTGATTCGCAGTCAATTCGCCGTCAAACATTTGGAATTGTGATAAGTCGCAGCACCATTGGAAATCCCCATTGGACCATCTCCCCATTGGAAAACTGGGAGTGAACGCATAGCTATGTCAACATAAAAAGTGACAAATATGACTTAAAAAGTTCTATTGTACAATTCAAGTTAAGTTGTTGAGTGCAATCAGTGAATCAGTGGGGGGGATTGCAAAAAGTTAAGTGACGGCATGTGGATACTAAAGGCCAACGCACACACAGAAAACTTGTTAGAGGCACATTTTACACATGTCCCACGTCGATAATAAATGATTTTCGAATAGCACAAAACCGATGAAAACAGCTATACTCGGCGGACATGATACTCTGCCCTTGCACTGATTTATGTCTCACGTTGGAAGCGTGCCAATCATGATAAAGCATGCGATTTTTGTAAAAAATATGAAAATAATCATTGTTGTAAATAAGTTAACGTATAGCGTTATAACAGAAATGACTTTTTTAAACTTTCTGTCAAAATCGCATGTGTAAAAAATTGTTGGCACGCTTCCAGCGGGAACCACGCGTGCAGGGTATAAAGTAACTGGAGTATATCAATGGTAATGCGTGAAACGTCAAATTTGGGACCCATAACGAACAACACACCTTGTCCAAAGGGGAAGGCAAAGGTACAGTCAAATAATGGGATATTCGTTATTCCAAAATCGGTGCGGCATAAAGGTGCGCCTGAAAACCAAATTGAAATTCTTTGAAGCAAAATTATCTACTAATGTCAAAATGTTTTCAATTGACTATAACTTAATAATAATTCCCTCTATTATAGGTGGAAAATATGTTGAGTCAATCGAAAGAAAACAGCCAATAAAGTCAGACAGTACAAAAAATGATATGCCTGAGCCAAATGCAGTGCAGTGATGAGTGAAACGAAAAATATAGATGAATATTAGCCCCCGGCTGCGACAACAGGGGCCAGTTCCGCAAGTGGAAAAGTTGAGAGTTAAAACTTAAGAGTTGAGTAAAATGACAAATGACAAGTTATGAGAAAAGTTGAGAGTTAAGAGTTGAGTAAAACGACAAATGATTTTGCTCAACTCTTAACTTTTAACTTTACTCTTGACTTATCATTTATCATTTTACTCAACTCTTAACTTTTAACTCTTAACTTTTCCACTTGCGGAACCGGCACCAGATAATACACCAGTAATTCTGAGGATAAAAATAACTCCCCCTCAAAAACCCTGACGAAACAATAACTGCCCTGGGAACTTATTCGAGTATATACGGCAGGTATTTCCGTGACAACAGCATTTCCTTAAAATGTCTATAACATACGAGCACCAAGCACTAATTATCTGAAATCGTGTACTCAATCAACAATCAACTTGGCGTGTAAATATGTATGTACTTCACTGGGTTTTTTTCACAATTACATAACCTTTCCTTGAAATATGAAAAATATTTGCTGTCGATTTTGCACTGTAAACACCGCCTTAACAAATCTAACTAATGCAAAAATTGGACAAAACTGACCGGAACAGGGCTAAATTTTACGAAACCAGTGCAGGTGGGAAATTTGGCAGGAATCAACACAGAAAGGCCACCTTGACAGCAGGGGAAGGCTGGTCCAAATCTGCAAAAGACTAGGCATGGAAAAAGTTTTATAACAATGCCATTTTTGTAAAAAAAGAAGTTTTTATCAAGGCTTCATTTTGAATACATCTTGTTATGCAACCTATCAAGTTGTTATCAGGCACATTTGAACATTTTTGTGTGAGAATTGCCACGAAACGCCGAAAACAACATCCGCAAAATGCATTCACCTGCTGGCAGAGGGCCAAAAAAGTTATTTTAGCCAAAATAATTAGTATTAATCCGAAATGCACCGGAAATTGTAGATATTTACAGCCACTCACGAAACAGTAAAATCCCTGGAAATGAAAAGACAATGTAATAATCATATTTTAAATTGTTTTATTTCAGAGTGAGAGTAAGAAAACGTTACTTCAAACGATATATTACTAAAAAAGTGCAAAAAAGTAATAAAATATTGTAAATAGTGAAAGGAAGAGACCCCGTATGTAATTTGGCATCTAGCCAAAACAGCAGTTTGCATGTGTCAATTGGTGTGTCGGGCGCCATTTACAACTATTTCCGGTCGCCCAATCGCATTCCGCGGCGATTACGTGGACGTGGACGGAAATCTTGTCGTCTTTTACTCTCACTCGTACGATATCCTATTGTATCCAATCGTATCCAATACAAACTTGGACTTAATCCAAGATTACATACGTGACCCGATCCCCTTTTTTGTATAGCCGACACTCGTTCTAATTCTGCTTTAGATTCAAAAAGTGACAAGCAAAAACAAGAATCAGGCGTTTGAGCATTTTTGTTTTGCGCTTAAATAACCAATTTTAGCTTATAAAATACAAACTAAGCTAGCCGCTCTAAGACAGGTTTTGGTAGTTTACTTAGCAGTATAGGCAATTTTTTTTTGAAAACTTACAGTTACAATACAAATGTAAGTGACATTCACTCATCGCTGATTGGAAAATTTGAAATGTACCTTCACGCCTTGATAGTCAGGCAAAAATTTTTTTTCATGCACTGCCTTAATACTATCGAATTCTATGCATTGAAAGCCGCATAAAATAAACAAATAATAAAGTGTTTAAAAAGCTTCAATTCAAAACAGTTTCGAGTTTCAATTGAAGAGTTTCGTTCCATAAGTGTGTAAGCGCCAAAATCACTAAAATCGAGTTAAGCATGGATTCGACATCCACATATATGTTTGTACATTTTAGAAAAAAAATTAGTGTCATAGTCCATGTCGTTCCGGAGATACATTGGTACTGATTTTCAGAAAAAGCATGATTTTCACATCGAAAGTGTGTGTCTTCACCAAGAAAAACGACATTTTCAGATCGAAAGTGCGTTTATCCATCTCGGGTCACCGGAATGGCGGTGCACTTGTACGCACATATGCCTGGTACACACAAATGCCCGGTACGCACAAAATTGTGCCGGCCACGCACATCCGCCTGGTACAAAATGACATTATATTACATTTTCACCGTGTTTTTCACTTCACACTTGTGAGTAAAGTGAAAAAAAGTTGCGCAATGACATTAGTTAACTTTTTGTCACTTCACACATATTTGAACATCACTTGAAAAAGTGTCACGTGAAAAAACGATGGATAATGGCTATTTTTGATAAGCTGTGCAATAACATTATTGACCATCTGTCCGCTACGCAAAGATCATCAGCCATGTGAGTACCAGGCAGATGTGCGTGGCGGGCACAATTTTGTGCGTACCAGGCGTTTGTGCGTACCAGGCATTTGTGCGTAGGAGGCCTGGCCCACCGGAATTACCGCTTCGGAAATGCATATCTCCAAAAAAAAAGTTTCGTTCCAAAAGTGCGTCCGTGCTCCTGAAGAGCCGGTCAGAACTCCCATACAACATGGGAGTTTCATTCCAAAAGTGCGTCCGTGCATTTCCAAACATGTCCAGAGTTATAATTTGGACACGTATTTATGTACGTATAAGTCTAAAAATTGACGTCGGGGTACTTTTCGAGACGGGCTATTCAATGGTGCAGTTGTTGTTTTTTCTAGGTCGCACCATTCATAAGTCGTTTTAGTTTTAATTGCAGATTGTCCATTTTGTTCCTGAAAAAAATGGCCCGACAAATCTGGACATAACTCCACATGGACTGTACGGCCAAAAAAATCATAGTCTCAGGTATCTGAAAAGTGCGTGGCAAGCTCTGTCGCTCAAACATGGCGCTGTCGGGCCACCGCTAAACTTTAAAATGCGAATTTGAAAAATTTAAATTGGTGGAGATACCGTATTTCCTCGAAATACCCCACTTGAATTAACCCCCCTCGAAATACCCCCAGGTGTTTTTGATTTGGGGATAGAATACGCCCCCCCCCTCGAAATACCACCGTCTGAATACTCTGAAATGATGTACATCATGTATGCAATGTACATGATGTATTTATTGTGCCTACACACACTAGTTTTCACCGTGACTTCGTGTGAAAACTGAAATTTTTCAAATGTAAATAAATGAACACGGTTGAACGATTTTATTTAAATTAAATTTGAATTTATATTAATGAAAGTTAAACTTTGAAAATTTGAAAACTAAAGCACATATAGCATACAAAAAGAGTAGGCTGGATGTCGCCATGTTGCCATTTCAGTTTTCACATCGGTCACGGTGAAAACTAGTGTGTGTAAGGCCATTGCTGCCAGTTTGCACCGCAGTGTCACATATATTTACGTAGTGAAAGTAGAGAATGTACGTTATTATGCCTAAAAATATCCTATATCATCAAATATAACCCATTCATTACCGGTTTTGGGCGTTTTTCGACGTATTGTTTACTAGTAAATTCCCGAAAATTTCTGGCGGAATAATAAACACCCTCCCCGGAATAAGCCCCCCTCGAAATACCCCCCTCAAAAATTTCCACTCTGAAAAAATAAACCCCCTGGGGGTATTTCGAGGAAATACAGTATGCACTTATGGAACGAAACTCTTCAACTGTCATAACAGCATTGAGATTTGAGAATAAAAAATCTAGCAAGAATAAGTGTCACAACGAGGGTGTCAACCACAGTTGTTAAAATGTACGTACATTTACTCAAAAAATACGCGTACGCGAGTACGCGGTAAATACATTTACATATACTTTTGAAAAAAGTTATGTACTCATTTTTACGAGTCAACTTTCCATTTTCCGCAGGCAAAACTTTCCTGTTTCCGCTTCCATTTTCCGCAATGCTCCCATGATGACTGCATTATGATTTCATTCCGGAACAAAAAAATTCAATGTCTCCCCTGCTAATGTACGACCCATGTCGGGGTATACATGGGATGAATTCTTGTAGATGAAGGTGCCTTTATGCCACATGTCGATTTTTAGGTTTCTGGGTGTCTTGCTGCTCATTTGACAGCGATCCAAAGTCAAATTTCCGGTGGAAAAAAGTCTTTATCACTTATGCTAAAACGTTCAAACACAGAAGAAAAACTAGTAAAACGATGAAAAAGACTGCGATGTGATGTGAAAAAACAATGCACTGCTTAAATATTTCTCACTTTGCCAATTTGTATTCTAAATGGTATACCCAGGTGACTTGATACTCTGCACTCGTATTGATTTCGCATCATGTTCAAAATCGTCTGCCATCGGTTGGCAGACAAATATTGACCCGGCATGGTGCCTATTTTTTAATTTATGAACAAAACGAAATGTTGGAACCGTGCCAGCTCACGACTGCTCACATTAAGCGAAATGTAAAAAAGCACGAAAAAAACGCGGAAGGCACTGCGTTCACGGTTAACGATTTATTGGCTATATACGCAGGAGGGGGGCCATATTTCTACTGTGGGGTGTCGACTTAATTACCCCACCTATGTATGAGTTTCACCTCTCAGTGACCCATAGTTAATGTTTGGTTCACCATTGAACCAAAAAAATCGAAGGGATAAAGACATTTTTCCAGGAGTGTATATTAAAAAGTGATGTAATATTAATTTGTTGATAGACACCCTAACGTGGTGGGGTGGAGAGGGGAGCGATGTGATGTGTGGAGTAGGTCAAACAAAGTTGACTTTTCAGGATCTGGAACAGGAATGTGTTGACTTTACACTATTCTACCCACCAAATCAGGGATTTGGCACTTATTATGAAGACACCTGGCCCCAGATTTAATTGGGCAGACAAATTTTTGCCCTCCCTGCCTGGCACCTGACACGACCAAGCGCCTGCCAGACGTGCCCTCACTCGTGCCAGATTTGCCCGAAAAATGGCTAACAAGATTTAATTGTGAGGGCATGACAGGCAAAACTGAAAAGAAAAGGAAATATCTGCCCTGCACCCTGGGGGTGCAGGGCAGACATAATTTACTACAAAAACGTATGAAGACGTACAAAAAAAAACGTGAGAAAGCTTGACAGCCGGCCAAAATTTGAAAATCGCCTAAAATATTTAAGTAAAGTAGGTTAGTTTAAGCTCTATCTATGTATATAAACGAAAAAAGCGATGTTGACGGTGAAAATTTGCATCCTTAACAAACTTTCACCTTCAAATTCGCCATTTTCAGCTACATAAATTGTTATTTACCTATTTAACTTGTATTAGTAGCGATTTCGAAATTTTGGCCAGCTGCCAAATTCACTTCTTCCATTTTCCTTTTTCTTTTCGGGAGTAAAATCCCGCCAGACTCGCCCGTTGCGCCAGGCGCCTGACAGCTGCTGCCCGACACGCAATTGAATCTTGGTCTGCCGGCAGTCGGGCGGCGGCTGTCAGGTGCCTGGCGCGAGGGCGGGTCGGGAGGGATTTTACTCCCGAAAAGAAAAAGAAAAATGGAAGATGTGAATTTGGCAGCCTGCCAAAATTTCGAAATCGCCATGAATACAATTTAAATAGGTAAATATCCATTTACGTAGATGAAAATGGCGATTTTGTAAGTGAAAGTTTGTTAAGGCGCCAAATTTGAGCGGTTTTGAGGAAAAAAGGGGCGGGCGGGCGGACGCGGGCATGCCTGTCCAATTAAATCTCGACTTGCCAGACACGCCCGTCATGTCCTCCCTCTCAGGGATAATCTGCCCAATTAAATCTGGGGCCAGGTATTTAGGTTAAATGGTGAAATTGAGTTGGATCAGCAAAAAATTGATGCTTGACTTGACACAGAAAAACTGTGTCTAAAATTATATTAGAGTTGTTAAGGCCCACCTGGTGTTGTATATGCGTCTGCATCATTATCCAAGTGTGCATAATCCAAGCACAAAATCATGCATAATCCAAGCAAAAATCAGGCATAATCCAAGCAAAAGTCAGACATAATCCAAGCAAAAATCAGGCATAATCCAAGCATCTAACCATGCAATGTGTTCTGTATCTTAATACTTTACAATGTTGCTTGCCTTATTACTGACACAAGATAATTTGATGGCACAATGAGTGGGATAAGCCTAACCAAATGTAGATGTGTGTGACCATATTGCATCAAATGTGTGTAACAAGAAGTTCTGAATTTGGTAATTGTTTGCATTGAAGATGCCATCTGCACTGGTGTGTTTTTCTGAAATTTGATATACAAAGATTTGAAAAGTGCAAAAAGATTCAAAAATTTGAAAATTCAAAATTCAAACAAACATTTTAGTGAAAAAACACTAAATTAGTTGTTTTTTTCTGAGGGTTCGCGATTTTTGGTTTGTATTATTACTACAGTACTATAATTATCATGATATTATGTTCAGTCCATATTAAATTTGCACACACATTTACACACTATTCAAACATAAACAAACATAAATATGCCAGAAAATTGCTTGGATTATGCCTGATTTTTGCTTGGATTATGCCTTATTTTTGCTTGGATTATTTAAAAGGCACAAAAAGTGAATGGATTTTGCATCTGAAGTGCTTTGATTATGCGCAAAAACTGCTTGGATTATGCTTGATGGATTATGCACACTTGGATTTTGGTTTTCCCCCATTGTATATTAGGGGAAGGTGTTGGCTACAACCCACAAAATTTCACTTCACGTTAATACACTCCACTGCTTCAGTGAGGGTTTCTGCAATGGGGAGAACCATATTTGTGCTACACTCAACACAAACAGAAAAATTGTACAAAAAGTTGCATATTTTGCAACCCACACTGTAGTGAATTGCCAACCCCCCACACTGATATATATGGGATGTTGGCTACACCGCTCAGAATTTTGTCTTCCTACACCCTCTGTAGCTGGAGTTATGTCACAAAAGAGAAAACTTTTCAGTGCCAAACTTGCTGTGGAAGCAGTTTATAAAAGATGCATGCTTAACTCAAAATTTGTACACTATATTGATAAATGAAAATTTTAGCACATCCACCTTTGTGCAAAAAAAGCTTTGCTAGTGATGCTTTTTTGGCCCGTTTGGCATTGTCAAGAAATTCAAATCAGATGAAATTTTTTCCAAATGGAAAATTTTACTGTAATTTTTTTCCAGTAATTGTTGCAACATGTGAACACAACTTTACTTACCACTTCGGTGTAATTTTTACAGTTGCAGGTTTGACCCACATTACCTTATCATGTTCACATAAAAAGAAATGTAATATGGTAATGATATAGATTACATGATAATTATAACAAAAATCTGTAAATCTAATTTTTTAGGCACACGTGTCATTGACTAATCATTCAACCACACTACATATCAAACCGTAATGGTGAATTTCATTCACACTTCCTGAATTTCCATATAAATTTCCTTCCAAATCACAACAAATCGTTTCTCCGTCTAATTTCGATTTTCCACCATTTTTAGAACGACTGTCGTATTGCCTTCAAAAAATAAAAAAGAAAATTTTGAAACTGATAACGATGTCGTTTTTCATGCGGCCCACCGGAAAATTGTTGGCGTGCGGTGCGAAACAGCACATTCAAATGCAAACTATGAACATCAATAATGTCGCTGTGATTGGTTCTGGTCTCATGGGGGCGGGGATAGCTCAGGTAGATGTTTTTTCGTTATGTTAATTCCGATCAAGGAAATTGTGTCAAATGCTTTTTTGCTCTGAGACTGGGACGTATCCAGGATTTTTGTGCGGGGGGCTGCTTGTTTACGGGGGCCGGCGAGCGGGGGGGCGGCCCCCTAAATTTTTTCCCTATTTAGGGACGGAAAGGCGCCATGCCAGGGCGCTATTGGCGTTGGCGCCAGCGCCAGGAACCGCTTTATATAGATGTAAATATGCATACATATGCAGCGAAAGTCGCAAAAATGTGTTCATTTTCAAGGATATTTGTTTACGGGGATCGATCCGCTAAAAATACAATGGTATGGGGAAGAAATTGCGCGCTTGCACGCAAAATTTTCAACCAACCTCGAAAAATGTATAGGAAAAAATTGCATTTTCCGGGACTTTTTGGGTTTCACCCCGGGAGGCCCCCCCCTGGATACGGCCCTGCTCTGAGAAATGTGAATGGAAACCTACAGTGTGCAATTTATTACACTTATGCCGATCCCGAAAATTCAAAAAAATCAATCCCGATCCCGAAAAGTCTACCTATCTCGTTTGAAACCTAGTAAAGTAAAAATGTGTTGTTTTTCTCAGGTGAGCGCCGCCAATGGTTTCAATGTTGTCGTGGTTGACCAGTCAGATGAAATTCTCTCAAAAGCTAGAAAAAGTATTGAACGCAGCATGCAGAAAGTTGCCAAGAAGAAGTTCAAGGGTGATGTGAAGGTTAGAATTTTGGGGCGTGTTTTGAATGTTTGCTTTAGTGCCAAGTAAATGGTTAAACATAAAATTAGGGTTAAAATGAAGCTGGATTTTCGGGTACTTGTAAATATTGACAAACATAAGTCTGTGGTGGCAATCAGAGAAGTATCCACGCGGGGGTCAGGCGCGTTCTACATGCAAAGGGGGCTCTTTTTTTATAGTTCACCCCTCCGCTCAAAAACCTGGCTACTCCCCATGTAATATCACAAAAGTACAGCCACGTCATATACTTGTATCTGTTCACCGTTCACTCAACAATATTTGGGAACATTAAAAAAATCTGTCTATTTAAAAACGTTTTAAAACTTTTTTTTAAACGGGGTCTTTAAAAAACCCTATGTTTCCTCCCCACATTCCACTCATCTCATCCTCTCGCAGGCGGCTGAGAAATCGGTCATGGGCAGCCTCGCCCGTCTCTCCATGACCACCGACACTGAAAAAGCGGTGGCCCATGCAGATTTAGCTGTGGAAGCTATTGTGGAGAATGTTGATATGAAAAGAAGATTGTTTGCTACCATGGAAAAGGCTGCTCAGAAGTGGGTGAAGGGCCTTTCACGAACTTTTTTGTGACGTCAAAAATGTTTGGGTTTTCGGTCATCTTTGTCACGAATGTTGATAAAAATTGAAAATCTTTGGCAACGAGTCGTGAGTTTTTAACCGTCTCTCAGCGACGAAAATGTCAATTTCGTCACGACTCAATCATGTGATTTAAACGGTATCCTGATCCCGAATTCCGAAAATTTTGTGATCCCGTTCTTGAAGCCCAATCCCGATCCCGAACACTCAATCCCGATCCCGAAATGTTGTAAAACCCAATCCTGATCCCGAAACCTCAATCCCGATCCCGAAATGTTGTAAAACCCAATCCTGATCCCGAAACCTCAATCCCGATCCCGAAATGTTGTAAAACCCAATCCTGATCCCGAAACCTCAATCCCGATCCCGAAATGTTGTAAAACCCAATCCTGATCCCGAAACCTCAATCCCGATCCTGAAATGTTGTAAAACCCAATCCTGATCCCGAAACCTCAATCCCGATCCCGGACAAGGTCCCAGACAAAACGTGCCAGCAATGGCACTTTCATAGGATCATTTGTATTTATGCGGTTTGCAAAAATTGTGTGCGCAAGGCGTATTTTCCCATATTCTGCTTTATCTCTGTCGCATGGGTATGGAGACCACGAAAGGTCAATCCCGATCCCGAAAGGTCAATCCCGATCCCGAAATCTGAAAAAGCCAATCCCGATCCCGAAAAGTCAATCTCGTTTGAACCCTAAATCATGATAATTTTTTGTCACGCAAAAAAACAACAGACATCCGCATTAAGTTTTTCTCTTAGTAGGCTGGTAAAATTTTAATAATAATGCAGGAGTCTCCATGATTTCGGCTCCGGGGGTTGAATAGATAGCTGAAAAAGTTTTGGGTTGGTGGGGGTTGCTCACAGGGGTTCATTTTTGACCATTTTTGCGAAGATCGATATTGAGGTCCATATCGATATCATTATCGAGAAAAATGTTGAATATCAGTGTAGAAAAGTAAATATCTCATCCCAACCCTACTCGCCACCTTTAATATTCGGTTAGAAACAAACAAACAGAAAAATTCGAATGCAGAAACTGCATACTGGCGACCAATACATCATCTCTGCGACTGGCTGACATCGCAACTGCTGTGAAACGCACGGACAAATTCGGTGGACTACACTTTTTCAATCCGGTGCCAATCATGAAATTACTGGAGGTAGGGTTGATCTTGTAATGATTTTTTGTATTTTAATCAAGATTTTCGATTTTAATTTTCAATCAGGGGTCTCCAGGATTTTGGCCCTCGCGGGGGCTGGATAGATAGCAAATCGCACCTCCGGAGGGATAGATAGCTGAAAAATGTTTCTGGGGGGGGGCTTGGGGGGGGCTGGCGGGGGCACAATATATAGGCTTTTTCAAGGTTAAGAAGGCAGAAAGGGGAAAAAATCGCTAATAATCAGTTAAAAGTAGCCAAAATTAGGTATAAAATGGCTAAAAATAGGTATATAACCATATATATAGCCGGAAAGCACGATTTTGAAGGTGAAAAACTATAAAAAGGTGCGAAAATTGGTGATTTTGAGCGAAAATTGGGGCAAAATTTCTCAAAAACCACTCCAGATAGATAGATAGCTGAGCGATTTGGGGGGGGGTCTTTGGGGGTAGTAGCCAAAAATTTTGCCTCGCGATAGATAGATAGCTGAGCGGCCTCCGGGATAGATAGATAGCTGGCCGATTTGGGGGGGGCAGCCCCCCCCCCAGCCCCCCCCCCCCTAGGAGACCCCTGTTTTCAATATAAAAATCGATTCATCATATTTACCATATTTACTCGAGTAGCCCCCCCCCCCCCGTTTCAATACTTCACGCCTATCTGACAAGTGAGGACAGGGACGTATCCAGGATTTTTGAGCGGGGGGGGCTGCTTGTTTACGGGGGCCGGCGAGCGGGGGGGGGCTCAGCCCCCCCCCCCCTAATTTTTTTTCCCTATATAGGGACAAAAAGCGTTTTGGCGCTAGCGCCATACAAAGGCGTCATGCCCTGGCGCTTTTGGCGTTGGCGCCAGCGCCAGGAACCGCTTTATATGTATGTAAATATGCATACATATACAGCGAAATTCGCAAAAATGTGTTCATTTCCATGGATATTGGTTCACAGGGGCCGATCCGCTGAAAATACAATGAATGGGGAAGAAATTGCGCGCTTGCGCGCAAAATTTTTAACAGACATCGAAAAATATATAGAAAAAGTCGCATTTTCCTTGACTTTTTTGGTCTCACCCCGGGAAGGGGGGGGGGGCTGCAGCCCCCCCCGCCCCCCCCCCCTGGATACGTCCTTGAGTGAGGAAAAATGATCTCTTGAATAGTATGTATAGGGAACTTGTATAGGGATGTTGAACTTGATGGGCTTGCCCATATTTGAAAAAAATCTGGTGGAATGAAAAATTCTGAAGATATAATAATTGCCCCATGCGAATAAATCGTATAAATACGGTATCGCTATCTAATATATTTTAGTAGTGCAAACTATGAATAAATGCACTCGACATTTTCACATTTTCAGGTCGTTCGCACCCCGGACACATCGAAGGAAACAACTGAGAAACTACTCGATTTCGGGGCGAAAATTGGGAAGACCACTGTGCTTTGCAAGGTTGGCTTTCATCTAAATGTGGCCACATTTAAATTCACTCCGGAACGGAACAGGGGTATGATGCAAACGGAATCCCGATCCGGAATCCCAAAAAGTTCCGGAATCTGAACCCCAATCTCGATCCCGCGACCCCAATCCCGACCACGAGATGTCAAAAAATCAATCCCGAAAAGTCTACCCCGTTTGAACCCCAGACAGGGGTCTCCAAGGGGGGCTGCTACGGTTCAAATGGGATTGACATTGATTGATCTGGATTGATTTTTTTGAGTTTTCGTGATTGGGGTCTCGGGATCGAAGGGTTAGATAGCTTAAAAAAATTCTGGGGCGGGGGCTCGCGGGGGCAAAATGAGAGGCTTTTTCGAGGTACTGATGACAAAAAGCGGCAAAAATCGCTTAAAAGAGGTTAGAAATAACCAAAATAAGTTAAGAATAGTTGAAAACAGCGATAATAACTATATAACAATGTATATAGCCGAAAATAGTGATTTTGGGGGTGAAAATTGGCAACATGGAGCGAAAATTAACGATTTTGGGTGAAAAAATGGAAAATATGCTCCAAATTTGCTCCACAATAATGGGTATGTGAGTGATTTGGGGGATATGCAGCCCCCCTTGGAGACCCCCCATTCTCCCCCAATGTTGCAGGACACGCCGGGGTTCATCGTGAACCGGCTGCTGGTGCCGTACCTGATGGAGGCGGTGCGCATGGTGCAGCGCGGCGACGCTTCCAAGCGGGACGTCGACCTCGCAATGAAGTTGGGCGCCGGCTACCCCATGGGGCCTTTTGAGTTGCTCGATTATGTGGGCTTGGATACCTCCCATTTTATCATGGAAGGTAGGTTTTGGAGGTTGAAGGTTTTTGGGATGGGAGTTTTGTTACTGGGATAAATGTAAATTTAAATTAAATACATTAGTGGATGATAATGAAAAACTACTTTTTGCAGTGGGAAATGTTCGTGGAAACCGCAGTGTTCTTTTTATTACATTTTTCTGGCACCTTTTTTTTGTGTGTTTTTATACCTTTTGTGAAAAATTTAACAAAAACCCTGAATACCAAAATTTTGTGCCCAAAATACCCGATCCCGACTCCCGAGACTCTAATCCCGATCTCAAAAATTCTAAAATCAACACCAATCCAGATGTCCCTGGTTGGTAAATCCCCCCCCCCCCAAAAAAAACAACAACAACAAACAAACATGAACATGTGCATGTTGAATGGTCATCCGTACCCACTGGACATCCTGGGTGTATTTATATGCAAGCATTTGTGTCTGGACGTTTACTGTTGTTTCAGTTACACTCAACAGCTCAATTTTCCTTTACCAGAATTTTTATTTCAATGAAAGTTTTGGCACTGGGTTCACAAATATTCAGCGAGTGTGGATATTTCGGGATAATTTTGGTTCACAATTGATTAGGTTTTCTGGTAAAAAGCAGTTTTTCCGGAATTTCCAATTAAATATTTTATTTTTCATCAAAAATAAAAATATTCGAAAAAAACTTTCCTTTATACATTCTAGGCTGGCATGAGCTTTATCCTGACGAAAAGTTATTTGAGCCGGTCGAGACGCTGGAAAAATTGGTGGAGGAAGGAAAACTTGGCCGCAAAAGTGGACATGGTTTCTATGATTACAAGAAAATATAGATGTCTGTGGGATTTAATTTTCATTTTGTGGGATAAACTGACAAGGAAAGTGAAAACACAGGAAAAATAAGAACTTGAATTTTTGTTTTATGCTTCCATTTTGCAAAAAAATTCAGAGGCCCTGTTCACAGCTTTTTGTGATGACTCGACAACTATAAAAGTTCAATTTAAAGGTTGTACAGTCACGAGCAAAAGTGGTCAACTATACATTCTATCTAGGCGAGTATACCTGCCAAATTGCAGAATTGTGCTTGCAGCTCAAGAGTTATAGACGTTTGAAAAATTATTGCCATTGTCGCCGGCTGTCGGGTAACTGTCCGACAATGATAAATTTTTTCAAATGTCTATAGCTGTTGAGCTACAAGCACGATACTGCAATTTGACATGCACATTCGCCTAGGTAGAATGTATAGTTGACCACTTTTTTCTCATACGTATGGAACTTTTTTACTTATTGAACTTTTAGAGTGTTGCGGTGTCGTTACAAAAACCGTGTAGCTGCCTACCTAATGTGTAAATACTCCGCGGACCGCAGTTTATGCATTTTTCTGAATGAAACACGACATGATGTCACGAATTTTTCATGAGGTCAACGGTAATAAAATAGAAAATTTCCAGAGAAAAATTTTCGGCGCTTGTACCCGACTTCGCCTTTATCTTTTTTTATTTTTATTCAATTTATAAAAAAATATATGTGCATATTCAAGTATCCTGCTCGCGCGATATCGACTAAGACATAAGTAATTTTATGCGAGTACTTACTTTGTGGTCCGCTAAGTATACCAAATTGAATTTCTCACTTTTCTTTATCCTAGAATGGAAAAAAATTAGGAAATTTGCTGCGTTTTGTTGTGGAGTATTGCTGCTTTGGATTTTTATTTTATGGGTAACTAGTGGCCCGGTGCTAGCGTTATTGGCATATGTTTTCGGTGATTTTTGACATTGGGTGATCGATTCTAGAACATGGGTGCATGGATTTATTTAGTAGGCCCCTGCGTGGTTCTTTCGTTTCTGGAATGCAAGTGATTGAAATGTGTAGCTTTTTGAACCGGGTCTTTTTTCGGGTGGATGTCTGGCTACTTATCGGTTACTAAATATGAATGTTTGACATTTTTCATGAATCTTTAAAATATTTATTAATACACATAAGATTTCATTTCTATCAATTGTAGTTTCGACAATTCATTTAGCCTCGAATGAAGACTCTAACATTTTCACATTTTTACTGTATCTAGCATTATTTGCAGTGAAAATTCAACTAATTCAACTATCTTGCATTATCTGCTTCAAAAACTTCAATTATTCATGACTTCGGCAGGTTTGACTGAAAATTTTGAAAGTCTGCACTGATTTGTGAGTGATAATGATTTTCATTTTCAGCGTCAGCATTTTCATAAATTATAAGAACTTGAATTTTTGTTTTATACTTCCATATTACGGGAAGAGATTGAGAGATATTATTAGGCCTTTTATACTTCATTTTACGGGAAAAAATTGAGAGATATTATTAGGCCATGTTTTAAGTATTTTTGTGACGACTGGACATTACAACAATGAAAAAGTTCAATAAGTTGCGTAAAAGGTTCCACGTTCATGAGAGAAAAGTGGTCCACTATACATTCTACCTAGGCGAATATGCATGTCAAATTGCAGAATTGTGCTTGTAGCTAGGAGTTATAGACATTTGGAATTTTTTGCCGTTGTTTGACAGTTACCCAACAGCCGGAAACAACGGCAAGATTTTTTCTAACATCTTTAACTCTTGAGCTAGGTATTTACAAGCACGATTCTGCGATTTAACATGCATATTCCCCTAGGTAGTATGTATAGTTGACCACTTTTTCTCATGAATGTAGAACTTTTTACTCAACTTATTGAACTTTATGTAGTGTTGTTGAGTAGGTAGTCACAAAAAAGCTGTTGAATGTGTTTGTGCTATCACTGTCATTATTTTTTTCATAGTAACTGTTTGTCGCTGAGGAGCCATTTTGTGTTCTTCATAGTTTGTTAATGACTTTTCAGAGTTTTTTTTAACGATATCATCATGTCTGGTACTGTACTGCGTGTAGCCAATGTGCCTACGCACACTAGTTGTCAACTAAAACTTTCAGAACTGATCAATTCAGTTTAAGCGCATTTAAGTTTGCCGAAATGAATCATTCTTCCCATTGGCTTCGTGTTCACTAGTTGACAAGTCGCGTACTGCGTTCGGTTGCGTACTAAAAATTTATAATCTGATGCTCTCGCCAAAGTAAAAGTGTCATGGTATTTTGTTTTGCGCTAGCGTGAAATTCAAAATTATTTGCACGCGACTGAACGCAGTACACTACTTGTCAACTACCTAGTGGGTGGGCCGCCATTGGGCCCACACACGCTAGTTGACATCGACACCGAATGTCAACTGGTGCCGATCCCGATTCAAAGCTTGCCGACGAGTGCATGAACGACGTTCAAATGCAAACTTTGAATTAGGAGCGGAACCAGTTGACATTTGGTGTCAATGTCAACTAGCGTGTGGGGGCCATTCTGGTGAACTCACACTGTAAACATGTTTATCAGTTCTCGAAGTTTCTATTGTCAACTAGTGTGTGTAGCACCAATGTGGCAGTGTTCGGGGCAGGTATTATGGGTGCTGGCATTGCGCAGGTTTGTTTGATGGGGGTTTGGCTGGAATTCATAGCAGGTAGTCGATTTTGGGCAGGGGGTGGTCAGAAGGTCACTATTGGGGTCACGTGTATCCATGAAATTTCTAGTGTTGTCATTTTACCGAAATTTTCTTCAGATGTTTATTGGAGAAGGAAGATAAAATCGATTTATTTCGTTTACCCTGTAATCGCATTTAGGTTTGCATCTCGAATGGGTTCAAAGTGACTTTGGTTGACCAGACTGACAAAATACTGCAACAAGCCTGTAGTTCCATTGAAACTGGTCTGCATAAAATTGCCAGAAAAAGCGGGGAGGTTGGCATTTTTGGGATTTTGGTGCTGGGAATTTTCTATTTTTGGATGTTATTGCATTTCTGATTTAACTGGATGATTCGTGTATAGGTCAAGTGGGCAGTCTTGCACTGTTCTACATAATGTCAGCGCTTTGAAAACTTTAATTATCAGTAGAAAAGAAAATGCTGCCAGTTTCACAGTTCGTTCAAGTGTCAAATGCAGAGTGATGGAAAAAACGTTGTTTTTTAATTTTTAAATTAAAAACGTTTTTTATTATTAATAAAAACGTTTTTTTATATTAGAAAACGTTTATTATTTAATAAAAACGTTTTTCTTCTTCAAAACCTCACAGTAATGGTTGTGGGTCGACATATGCAGGCATATTTGACAACTGGCAGTACTCTAGCTATAGCATGCCTGTGGAGCCATGGGATAGCATGTGATTTCTGTCGAAAATATCAGTTTTATGTCAACTGATTTCGTATATTTCATTTTTTTTGTCAAATGTTCGTGACTTACGTGAAGGTAGGCATGGAATTGTGTTAAAATTATGTTGCGATAGAGGGCAAATATTAAATTAGGTTGCAATAGAGGCCTAATACATTGACATTGATGTTTCACACTGTGAAAGTATTTGTATGGGAGCACATTGACTGGATTTTATATACTACACTAGCATTAGTATGAACAAATGGAAGCTTTTACACTAAAAATGGCTCAAAACCAATGAAAAGAGCCACCAATGGTAATGTGTATGTGTAATTGCGCTCTTGCGCGCATAGAAATTGCTAAATAGCTAGTGCTTAAGTACTAATATTTTTTTGGATGAGGTTTATAAAAGGATTTTGATTTGATTTTAAAAACGGTTTTGATGCTTTGGTTTTTTTAAACCTTTGCAAAAACCTGCCATCCCTACAAATACCATGTGAAATTTCGTACAGATCTGTCAAAACATATCTCTCTAAAATGTAAACAGTTCAGCGATAAACTCGTTCCTTTTTTCTTATTTTTGACATTTTATACATGGCATTGTACATTTGACACTTTTATATACTTTTAAATATGTGACATGTGAAAATATGTGATATGTGACATGTTACACATTTCAGGACATACTTTAGCACCAGAGGGCGCAGTCCCGCACCCTGTATAGCACCAAGAGGCGCAGTCCCGCACCCTGTATAGCACCAAGAGGCGCAGTCCCGCACCCTGTATAGCACCAAGAGGCGCAGTCCCGCACCCTGTATAGCACCAAGAGGCGCAGTCCCGCACCCTGTATAGCACCAAGAGGCGCAGTCCCGCACCCTGTATAGCACCAAGAGGCGCAGTCCCGCACCCTGTATAGCACCAAGAGGCGCAGTCCCGCACCCTGTATAGCACCAAGAGGCGCAGTCCCGCACCCTGTATAGCACCAAGAGGCGCAGTCCCGCACCCTGTAAAGTAAAGTTTCAATGTCATGTAAAATGCCAATTGAAAAAGTTCTGAAGGTTTTATTACTGAACTTTTAACATGTTGCGTGAAATATGACAAGCTTGTACTTATGACATTTTACATGACAACACTTTACAGGATGCGTGACTGCCAGAAAGTGCCTCATTGCACATCGATTTGCACAAGAACTTAGCACTGCCCACCAAATTACATTACCTCCATTTGTCATTTGCTCAGAATTTTTCTTCACAGGCATCAGTAACTGAAGTACAGGATGCGCTTTCAAACTTGTAATGGGTGTGTTCCAATTTTGTTTGACACTGGCCACTCTAATGAGCTTATTCAAACTTGTTTAGTTTACAAAAATAAAAGTAGAAAGCTTTGGCTTTCCGACCGCTTTTATTTGAAAAAAAATGTGATAAGTTGAAAATTTGAAATCGTGTCTCTCGTCTGCCTATGATGTCTGTCTACCAGGGGCCAGTCCCACACCCTGTAAAATGTCCGATACAATGTTGAATTTATCTGGCATATAAATGACATGTTACATTTTTTTAACATGAAATCATAATACTATATCATTACTTAAATATAAAACATATTTGTGCAAATGTATACTTGGTGCGTCCAAAGTTTATTATGTCTTAGTCGATAACGCGTCAGCAGGATATCAGGATGAAGAAAAAACATGGGGTTGGAAAAACTGGGAGAATATTTTTTTATACTCCACGAACGGCACACTTTACAATTTACTTACAGCAACACTCCATCATGACGTCACCATTTAAAATTCTTCATAAAAAAACAAGCATCGATTTCAGTGACGGAAACTACGTTGGTTGTGCTCGACTTTGCTTTTTAAACTATTTCTCTTCTTTTTGTGAAGCTGCGTACGTGTGTCTTACCCGCGCGTTATCGGTAAAGACATAAGTAATTGAGGCGTTTGATTCCGTAACCTGTTAAGTGCAAAAGTGAAAAAAATTGAGTTAAGTGCGGATCTGACGTATATATATATTTCTTTGTGACAAAAAAAAATTACCTCAATATCTCATACCGTTCCCGAGATACAGAGATATCGTTTTTTGAAAAAAAGACATTTTGCATCCAAAACTAGGGTGTCAAAAAATTTTTTTTACGGAAAACGGAAACGGAAAATTTTTTTCAGTGGCCGGAAAACGGAACGGAAAACGGAAAAAAATTTGCACTTGGCGGAAAACGGAAACGGAAACGGAAAAAAATTTTCAGCGGCCGGAAAACGGAAAAAGAGGCCGGAAAAACGGAAACGGAAAAATCAAATTTGCACGGAAATGGGAAAAACTTGCTGGAATTTTGCTGGAAATCGCAAAAATTTGCTGAATTTTTGCTGGAAGTGGAAAAAATTTGCAGTAATTTTGCTGGAAACAGAAATTTTTTTACATCATTGACAATCTGCATGAATTTTTGCCAGTTTGGCTGATCAGAAGACCGAAAGTTGAGCCAGAAAAAGGTAAAATGAGGTGGAAAAATGGAAAATTGAGGCGGAAAATGGAAAAAAGGCAGAAAAACTGGAAATTGAGGCGGAAAACGGAAAAAAGGCGGAAAAACTGAAAATTTAGCCGGAAAATGGAAAATGAGCCGGAAAAACGGAAACGGAAAAAATGTTGCCGGAAAACGGAACGGAAAACGGAAAAAAATTTCAGCAGCCGGAAAACGGAACGGAAAACGGAAAAAATTTGCCTGCGGAAAACGGAAACGGAAAACGGAAATTTGACACCCTATCCAAAACCCATTATCTGCAGCCCAAAATAGGCGAGTTTGCACTCGAAACCCGTTATCTGCAAAAAAACTATCATTTTTGTACCCGAAACTCGTTGTCTGCAGAGAAAAAAGTTTGCATCCGAAACTTGTTAAGGATTTAGTATGGAGGTGTCAAAATCTGTACTGGTTTTTATGAATTTGCACCCGAAACTCGTTATCTGCAGGTTACTTTGCACCCGAAACTCGTTATCTGCATGCATTTATGCTGATGTGACGTCAAACAAATCACCATGACTCTAGGTATATACCCCGGCCAGAGGGTTGTAAATAGGGTGTCAACAAAAACTTTTTGGCGGAAAACGGAAACGGAAACGGAAAAAAAATTGCACTTGCCGGAAAACGGAAACGGAAACGGAAAAAAATTTGCACCTGCCGGAAAACGGAAAACGGAAAAATGAAAGGCCGGAAAACGGAAACGGAAACGGAAAAATTTGCTGAAATTATGCCGGAAATGGAAAAAATTTGCTGAAATTTTTGCCAGAAACGGAAAAAAAATGCAGAAATTTATCCAGAAATCAAAAAATTTGCAAAAATCTTACTAGAAATAAAAACAATTCAGATAATTGAGAACCTGCATGCATGTTTACCAGTTTGGTTGAAACAGAAAACAGAGAATTGAGCCAGAAAATGAAAAAAAGTTGGAAAAACAGACAATTGAGCCGGAAAACGGAAAAAAGGCGGAAAAACTGAAATTTTAGCCGGAAAACGGAAAATGAGCCGGAAAAACGGAAACGGAAACGGAAAAAAAATTTAGCAGCCGGAAAACGGAAACGGAAAAAAATTGCCTGCGGAAAGCGGAAACGGAAAACGGAAAACGGAAAGTTGACACCCTAGTTGTAAATATGGATAATGTAGAGAAAGGCATGAACTTTTCAAAAAGTTTCGGGCAAGCGCTGTCGCTTGAAGCATGCCCGCGCGGGCCAATGTCAAAGTTTCGAATGCGATTTTCAAAAAACCTAAAAACGTGCAGATAACGGGTTTCGGAATCAAACTCCTCAATTATAGGCGCATACCTTGCGGTCCACTGAGTATACTAAAACGTTTTTTAGGAACCATTTTGATTTGATAATGATGACGTTATGGTGTCTTTTTCAGAGAAATGCATAGCATGCAGTCCGCGAAGTATAGTATATTTATATCATATAGAGTAAATTATTTTAATTTTGTAACTGATCTTAACTATACCCGCTATATTAGGAATGTTTTGATGAAAATATTGGTGTGTTTTCGTGCATTAAGTCACATGATAAGTTCACCAATATTTTATATCATCGGTGAGATCAAAATACCTACCGATTGCTACGAAAACAATAAATTTTTTCGGTCCTCATTCATATCGTATATTGGCATTTTGATTGTCCAACCAAAGTTCACCCAAAACTTTATTCAAAAATTCATATTAACATGTTGCCTGGGTACCCAGCCTTTCAAAATACAAAAATGGCCACCCATTGAAATTGTCATTGAGCACAGAAATGACATCAGCTGTGGAAAATTGCGATTTGGTTATTGAAGCGATTGTGGAAAACATTGATGCAAAAAGAGATCTTTTTCAGAAAATCGAGCCGTGCGCACCGACGTTTGTGATTTTAAATCTTGCTTTTAAATTTTGAGCTCTCTGTTGTCATGTCTGCGACTAGATGGTATACTCGGCGGACATCAGACTTAGTATGAAAACCTACCATAACCCATCTGAATAATGAACCAAAAATTATAGTTTTTCCATCATAATATTTCGTTTTTACTATGGAATAATAAATTACGAAATTTATCACAACATTTTATTCATTAAATCATGGTATGTTTTCATACTAGGTGTGCTATCCGCCGAGTATAATAAATGTGTAATCCGCATTCCTCCCCTAGAACAGATAATAATCAGCAGATCTCTGAAATTGCTATTGATACCCCTATTGCTATTACACACATGCACTGGTTCCTGGCGCTAGCGCCAGCGCCATGGTGTGGCGCCTACGAATGGCGCCTGTGCCATGGCGCCATTCCGTCACTATGTAGGAATAATTTTAGAGGGGCGTTGAGCTCCCCCCCCCGTTCGCTGTGCTCCGTAAACAAGCACCCCCCCCCCCGCTCAAAAGTCCTGGATACGTCCCTGAGTGCAGTTACAAGTGAAGTTTGGACTGATCATTAAAAAGGGGCGCCATGACGCCATCGCGAAAAATGACACTGGGTGCCGGAACAAATGGCCCCACGATGCCTTGTGAAAAAATGGCGCCAGGCCAGATAAATAATGGCGTAATGCAAATACCCCCCCCCCCGCATCTGCAAGTTATGATTTTGCAAATTTATATCGCAGATCATGCATTTTCGCAACGAATACTTCATCATTCCAATTGTCAGATATAGCATCTGTGCTGCAAATTAAACAGCGTTTTGGGGGGCTGCATTTTTTCAATCCCGTGCCCGTGATGCCTCTGGTGGAGGTGAGTTCTGATAAATACCGTATTAGCTCGAATAATTCCCACAGGAATATTTTTTATCAGATTTTTAAGGTGGATTATTCGAGGGTGAATGATTATTTCGTCAAAATTTGCGGCCATATAAACTCTGAAATATGCTTTATTTACAAATAAACACTATAAATACCAAACGCCATTTTTGTTCAAATTATACGCAACGAATTTATCATATACCTAAAGGGGGAATTAATCGAGGGTCGATTTTCCCCCCTCTCATCGTGTGGCAAAATCAGCAATTTTTGCCCTCTTTGGCGGCTAGCGAAGGTGTTCAATTCTAGTATATTTTCACTTTAAAATGGGTTTCCGTTTAGCTTATTTTTACCTTTATGCTATGTTATTTTTTGGATACACAGGTCTCGCGAATGGCCGAAACTTCTGACGATACATTCACAACATTGATGAATTTTTCCAGAAAGTTGGACAAAACTCCTGTGGCCTGCAAGGTTCGATTTTCGATCGGTTCATTTCATGAAGCGAAAGTAATTTACAAAATACCGTATTTCCTCTAATTACCCCCGGGGGGTTTATTTTTTCAGAGTGGAAATTTTGAGGGGGTTTATAATTTCGTCAGAAATTTTTTGAAATCCCAGTAAACAAAATTATTGTTCAGACATTCAAAAAGATTTACGTCATTTACCCAGTCATTTACGTTCTCTATACACTAAATTGGGGGGGGGTGGTACATGTAAACGGTCACGCAGTTTAAAAATTTCTTAAAGATTCATTACAAAGTTGTAAAGGTCTCAAAGAGGTGTAAAGATTTGTCTGGGTGCAAATCAGCTATCAAGTTTCTCAATCAATGAATCAATTCTTATCAATCAATTCTTATCAATCAATTTTTTTCGAGAATAGGTACCGTATTACCACGAATTATCCCCCCTTGAATTAACCCCCCCCCTCGAATTAACCCCCCTCAAAATGGGCTGGGGAAATAATAAACCCCCCCTCGGAATACCCCCCCCCCTCCGGAATGATCTACATCATGTATGCAATATACATGATGTATTTTTACTACTTATTTGCATCGCAGCTACACTTACACGCTCATTTGTGTACAGATGTACTTCTATAGCCCCAACATAACCTATTTGCTCACGTTTATTACCGTTTTTGTGTAATAAAAAGCGTATTCTTAACTATGAATTTCACGAAAATTTCTGACGAAATGATAAACCCCCCCCCCCCCTCGAATAAACCACCCCTCGAATTAACCCCCCCTCAAATTTTGCTGGCGAAATAATAAACCCACATGGGGGTATTTCGAGGTAATACGGTAAGCTATTAAGCAATTTTGGCCGGCGAGGTTCAATGAAGGTGTAGAATAGAAAAATCACTAAACTGGCTACAATATTTCTAAATGGATACAAATATGTATGTACCGTAAATGCTCTAATAATACGACAGTCGTACTATTTTTTTCAGCACATTTTTAGGTGTCGTACTATTGGAGATGTCGCATTATTAGAGAGTGTCGCATTATTGTTTTCATCAAATCAACAACTTCATTGTCCACATAACTCAAACGTGAGCACGACTTAGTAAAGCAATAAACATCAACAATCGCCCATTAAATCGCCATTAAACATCAACATTAACAAAACAATTGTCCAAAAGCGCGGAATCGACGGCTTCCGCAGATTGCGACATCATTACACTGTTTTTTATTTTTTTCTCGGGTGTCGCACTATTGAAGAGTGTCGTATTATTGGAGAGTGTCGGATTATTTTCACACAACGTGCCCAAACCTGTCGCACTATTGGAGATGTCGTAATATTGGAGACCTGTTGTATTATTAGAGCATTTACGGTAACTAAAGTAAATATATGGCCAAAGCTACTGACCTTTGAACGAAAACGACAATTTTATTAGGGTTGGAAAATTTTATCCCACATCTAACCACCTCTTAACTTTGCTTTGGTTGGGCATTACTAAGTTAAATTTAAAACTTCTTAGATATTTATGTAGATGGTGCGCCGGGATCCCTTGAGCGCCTGGCCCTATCACCGAGTGTTGTTCAGCCCAAAATGTTGAAAAACAGTCAAAATAGCGATTTTGAATGGTAAAATTGGCAAAATAGTGCAAAAATTAGCGATTTTAAGCGACAAACTAGGAAAACGCGCTTAAAATTTGCTCCAGATACCTGACCGCTTAAGTACCTAGATACTTGGCCGGTACCACCCCCCATTGGAGACCCCCTTTGTGCAGGACACGCCGGGGTTCATCGTGAACCGGCTGCTGGTGCCGTACCTGATGGAGGCGGTGCGCATGGTGCAGCGCGGCCACGCCTCCAAGCGGGACGTCGACCTCGCAATGAAGTTGGGCGCCGGCTATAAAATTGGCCCACTTGAATTGTTGGACTTTATCGGTTTGGACACGGCTAAGTTTGTGATCGATGGTTGGTTTATGTGGTTGTTTTTTGTGTGCTGGAATTTACATTTTGTATGTTAAACGTGCGGTATAGTGCACTTCTCGCAGGGGACAGTCACGTACCCTGTAAAATATAAAATGTCAAAAAGTGATCCAATACCATGTGAAGTGTGTAGTGCGAAGTGTCCAGTTTAATTTTATTTCACATTTTGCAGATCATTGTGCATAACATTTAACATATTTTTGACATGTTACATCACGTTTTATAGCGAGCGTGCATTTCCCATTGCCTGTAGTGCAATTTGCAAGTGGACAGCTGACAAGAAAATTTGTGACACGTAAATTTTTAAATTAAAATGACTGTCACTATACTATATTACATAAAATGTTGAATTATTTTGTCAGACTTTTTTGAGGGGGAATATTTCTGGTCAGACCTTATTTTTCTTCACTCGCTAGACTTGCGGGTCACTAAACGAAGTTACTTGTCACTTAACTTCCCACTTGTATACTTGCGCAATTGACACTTTACCTACTATGAACACTGTAAATTATCAAGTGAATCGCTTAGCTAGCACCCCATTTACTTGTAACTTTTTTCACAGGATGGCATGAAAAGTATCCAGATGAGAAATTGTTTGAACCGGTGCAGTTGATATCTCAGCTTGTGGCTCAGGGAAAGCTGGGTCGAAAAACTGGGGAGGGATTTTATACTTACAGCAAATTGTGATTCCCTTTTTGAAAAAATGATCTGCGTAGAATGTTACCATAATTTGATGAATAAAGTCATCTGGTGAATTATGTGCTAAATTACCTCATCATGGTGATATTTACCAATGTAATGGGCGAAAATATTTAATATTGGTTGATTATTTAGATGGGATTTTGTAGTTGACTGCAGTGTGCATTCTGTGGGCATTGATTATTACTGCAGTATGTCACATGTCAAACTGAATTTTGTGTCTCCCTTAACATTTCATGGTGTTATGAAAGACAATGAAGAATATTCCCAATTTTTAAACAGAATTATTTGTGGCATTTCCGACAACATTTTGACAACAATATCGATAATTCGAATGAAAGTTTTTCTGAGTGTTAAAAAAGTGAGCCACAACCTGCACCTGGATATAAGTTACACCAGTTAAACAAAAATACCAAATGAAAATGCATCAATTTAGACAACGCAACTCGACTAGTGATGGAAAATGGTCATGGCGCTGGCACCTGACGCTAGCGCCATATGAAACAACGCAATGGCGTTTTTGGCCTTGGCGCCACGCCCATGAAAAGCGCCATGGTACTATTTTCGCGTGGCGCCGGGAACAAAATGACTGGCGCTTGGCGATGTGTTTTGGAAAAGCGCCAGGGCACTTTTGGCGCTTTTTCCATCGCTGTGCTTGGCATAGCAGTTACAATCTTTCTTGTCACGTGTGAAATCTGGCTGCGGCATCTGGCGCGACTCCCAAACCCTGTAAAATGTCAAATACCATTTTCACTGGGCGTTTGACATTTTACAGGTTCAGCAAGTGATGTCAAAGAAACTGTTTGAGCCGTGAGAAGTTGTCTGTTTACTTCTTCACTTGGAATTGGCACCGGGTGGAGTGGTTGAAAAATTTCACGAATTTCTTTTTTATGTCATTGCCAAATATTATTGTTCCCTGACCTCCAAGGAGATTCACAAAAAGTTTCACGTTGCATACTTTGTCGTATTCTGGTGGATACATTTGTCCCTGAAACATTAGTTTACTTACATAAGTATACGTAGTTGACGTTTGTGTACATATCCTGACTAGAATTAAATGTTTTGAAAGTTTATATATGTTTTAATCAAAAGGGGTAGTCAGAACACAAGTTTATGTCGTATTTTTTCACGATTGATTTAAATCATTGAAAAAAATTTCAATCCCTCCCTATCCATGACGTTCACTTGCAATATCACGGATTACGGTAGTGGAAGAGTTTATAGAAGAAAAAAGGAAAAGCTACCAATATTCCCCATTTTTGTACAATTTTGGTGCTTATCAACAGTTTGAGTACGCTTCAAATTCCAGTATGGCTAAAAAACGAAAGGACAAAGTAAATTATCTACATTTTCACTTTTTTTTGTCGAAAAATCGCTTGAAATTCTGTTTTAATCTCGCAGCGTCAATCTGGCCCTGAGCCAACAAAAGAAGAGAAGGCAGTGGCTACTTATGTTCGTTTTAATTGTCCCACGAAACAAACTACTGTTGCTGGAGATGAGGTCCATTATTTCGTTGGTGCGTTTTTGTGGGGTTAGGGTGTGTTTCAAATTGTTACTTCATTGAGAAGGGTGCGTGCCTATGTAGGTGCATAGGTCTCGTAGGGGGGGGTTCCCCCCCCCCCCAAACCGCCCAGCTATCTATCTATCCCGGAGGCAAAATTTTTGGCTACTACCCCCGAAACCCCCCCCCCCCCAAATCGCCCAGCTATCTATCTATCTGGAGAGATTTTTGAGAAACTATACCCAAATTTTCGCTCAAAATCGCTATTTTTCATACCTTTTGATTTTCACTTCCAAAATCAAAGTTCTGGTTCCTATTCGCTTATTTTTAGTACTAAATGCTCTTGTATACCATTTTTGAGCTATTTTACACCTACTTTGAGCGATTTTTCTCCCTTTTCTTCCTTCTATGCCCGAAAAAGCCTTTATATCGAACCACCACAACCCAGGGACGTATCCAGGATTTTTGAGCGGGGGGGGCTGCTTGTTTACGGAGGCCGGCGAGGGGGGGGGCTCAGCCCCCCCCTAAAACTATAGCTACATAGTGGCGGAATGGCGCTGGCGCCATTAGTAGGCGCCACGCCATGGCGCCATTGGCGTTGTCGCCAGCGCCATGGAACGCTGTATATGTATGTAAATATACATACAAAACAGCAAAAAGCACAACATTGAGTGTATTTATAGCGATTTGCGACCACATGGAGCAAATCTGATGATAATACCCTTTGTGTGGTGAAGAATGCGCGCTTGCGCGCAAAATTTTTTACGCTGACGTTGAAAAAGTCGCATTTTCCGGTCACTTTCTGGTCTCGCCCCGGCCCCCCGCCCCCCCCCCCTGGATACGGCCCTGCCACAACCCCCCCAACCCCCCCAACTTCACCCCAGCAAATTTTCCAGCTATCTATCCCTTCGGAGGAGCGATTTTCTATCTATCCAACCACTCAGAGGGCCGAAATTAAAGATACCCCTGTGTAGGTGTGACCTATGTCGGTGTGTGCAGACCTTCTGGTCCACTTTTCTTTCTGTAAGAACGGGCCGCATGTTGTGAATCATTGCCAAATTAGCCCGCTGACCGCTCGCTTGAATTACCAATTAGATAAAAAATTATCTGAAATGAAATTATTTACCATATGTCCATAATTTATTAAAGATCACCACGATGCATTGTTTTACCTAGGATTAATTTAGTTTACGTTTCATGTGACGTCCAAAGTATGGAAAAGTCTTTTTACAGCGATCAGTAAAGTAAAATTTTCTTTGAAATTGTGTTTCCCAAACATACAAACATTCTAAATGGATAAAACGTGGTTTTTTAAACTTGCAAATTGAAAAAAAACTCCAAAAAAACGCAGGCCGCAAAGCAGTGGACGCACTTTTGGAATCGAAATGGATGTTGGGCAAATGCAAGAAAGGCGACCCTCTATTCACGAACAGATCCACAGCAGCTAGTTATATGCAAACATTGCTGGAAAAGGGAATGTTTTGGCGCGCCCGAAAATTGGTGCCCAGATCTGTGGCTAATAAAGAGCAAAATAAGAAAAATGATGATGGCAAAGGAACCCCTAAAGTTTTGAGAGAGAAAAAAGCGAACGAAAGTGGAAAGGAGAATAAAGTGAAGGGTAATGAAAAGGAAAAAGAGAAAAACGATAAGAGTGAAAAAGTTTGTTTGGTTTGGTTCCTTGTGTTTTGTGGATATTTTAAAGCGATATTTCAAATGACAAATTCTCGTAAAACGGTTAAACTACATGTACTATGCATCAGGGGTCTCGAATGGGGGGGGGGGGGGTTGGGGGGGGGTTACCCCCCCCCCCAAACCGCCCAGCCATCTATCTATCCCGGAGGCCGCTCAGCTATCTATCTATCCCGGAGGCAAAATTTTGGGCTACTACCCCCTAACCCCCCCCCCCAAATCGCTCAGCTATCTACCTATCTGGAGCGATTTTTCAGAAACTACCCCAATTTTCGCTCAAAATCGCTATTTTTCATACCTATATATATAGATTTTCACCTCCAAAATCACTCGTTCATGCGTCTAACTGCCTATTTTCAGCTATTTTAAGTACTATATGCTCTTGTATACCCATTTTGAGCTATTTTACACCTACTTTTAGCGATTTTTCTCCCTTTTCTTCCTTCTATGCCCCGAAAAAGCCTATATATCGAACCACCACAACCCCCCCCCAACCCCCCCCCCAGAAAATTTTTCAGCTATCTATCCCTCCGGAGGAGCGATTTGCTATCTATCCAACCACTCGGAGGGTCAAAATTCAAGATACCCCTGCTATGCATAGACATTTGAAGAGTTTTATTCCGAAAGTGCGTATTCAGCAAAAATTCACCATATTGCCGAAAATCACAGGTTTAAATGCTCTTTTTTACAGGAAGACGACAGCAAAAAGAAAAAGAAAAAAGTGAAATTGGAATTCCACCCGGAACAAGTGTTCGCCGACGCGGCAGATGTGTACGTGTGGCATTTCGATCCCGTTACATGGACCAAATTTTTGATCGGACTCGGTTTGGGTTAGTGTTTTTGGATGTTGAATATGGGTGTTTTTGCCTTTCCTTGTGCTAGAAATTCCATTCGGGTACTACAGAAAACTGCGTTAAACGGTTCTGCCCCCCCCCCTAAAAAATGTTCCCTATATAGGGACGGAAAGGCGTTTGGCACTAGCGCCATACAAAGGCTATTGGCGTTGGCGCCAGCGCCAGGAACCGCTTTATACAGCGAAAGTCGCAAAAATGTGTTCATTTCCAAGGATTTTGGCCAGGGTATTTCCAGGCATTTTCCGGGACTATTTCGGTTTCACCCCGAGAAGGGGCCGCCCCGCCCCTCTGGATACGTCCTTGTGTCTGTTAGAATTATATACTTCACACTTATGATGACCTTATTCATCAGATGTCACTTCACTTGCGAAATCGGCCCCCGGTCATACGATATTAGGGTTCAAACGGGATCCCGATCCCGATCCCGAAACCCCAATCCCGATCCCGAAATCCAGAAATACCAATCCCGATCCCGAGAATCTCCCAAGTCCGGGATCCCGATCCCGGAAAAAATAGTGAAAATTATAAAAAGTGAAAAAATGACATTTTTGCGTGCAAAAATGTGAACGCAAACCCCCAGCGTCCATTTTATGTCACTTTTCTGGCATCCAACAGTGTTTTGAGACCTTTGTGAACAACTGTGAATGCCAGAACAGTGACGAAAGTCTCTATTCCTAGACCCCAATCCCGATCCCGAAAAAATGCCAATCCCGTGACCCCAATCCCGGCCAATCCCGATCCCGATCCCGAAATCTCAAAATACCAATCTCGATCTCGATCCCGAAACCCCAATCCCGATCCCGAACCCGAATCTCAAAAAGTGTGTCCCGATCCCGAAAAGACAATCCCGTTTGAACCCTATACTATATTCAACCCTCCAATCCAGGGCATTTCGAATTTTGACCCTCCCGGGTTTAAACAAATTTTAGAAAAACAACTTTTTCAGTGCTGGCGTCGATAGCGCTGTGCCTGTTCCCGCTGTGGCCGACGTGGACTCGCCAGGGAGTCTACTACGTCAGTCTCGGCGCTATGGCACTTCTCGGATTTCTGCTTTTCCTCATTGTTTGTGAGTTTGTGTTGCGTTGTGCTTACTCACACTAGTTGACGTCTCAATTAGTGTCAACTCAATTCAAACTGGTTAATTTTGTGATGTCAACTTCCCTCTGTGATGGAGCTTTTTTGTTGTTCTTTACCTACCTGCATACCTGTGTAGTTTTATATCGTGACACATAATTTTCATTGTTACAGTTACGTATGATCTTTTAAAAATTGTGTTATGTAGTTGACATCCGGTTGACACAAATTTGCGATGTCAACTAGTGTGTGGCCCATTTTGGTGTTTATTGTTTTTGGAAGTGTTTCGGGAATAACTTTTAAACTGTAACGTGGGCTTCAATTGACGATTTTCGACGTAATTATTTTCGACTTTCGAAAATATCGACGCAAATGTCAACAAACGCGCATAGCGCTACTTACCGGTAATTATGGCTTTTTGCATAATTCATTTTCTCCATTATGACACCCTTTTTTAAAACTTATCACTTTTCTTGTCACTTTTTCCACTTTGTACCCCCCCCCAATTTCAGTACGCGGCATAGTTTTCGCGTGCGTTTGGGTGGCCACTCGCGGAAAACTGCACTTTTGGATGTTGCCCAATTTAACGGAAGACGCTGGCTTTTTCGAGAGCTTCGTCCCGGCATATTCATATGAATATTTCGGGGACAGCAAGGACAAGGACAAGGACAGTGATGAGGACAAAAATGAGGACAGTGATGATGAAAATAGGGATGAAAATGGGGAGGAGGGACAGAAGACCGACGATTCTGCCCAGGAGGAACAGTCTGATGGGGAGCCGGCTGAAAATGGTTATTGTAGGGGTGATTTTTTGACGGTGGAAATTGTTATCGTGTGGTTGATTTTTTTGTGAGTCGGTGTTTCAGATAAAACTCCAATTAAAATTTTTAATTTTAAAATCAAATTTTTATTGTTATTTTCACAAACAGTAATCCCTAATTCTTGGGCCCTGACTCCTCTGAGAAGGTCCTGGTATTTCGCTTGCCTCCGATCAGACAGAATCCAATTTGAACTGTACCCAAACCAACACCCGCATCCAATGAGCACCAAAACGACAAAAAAATAAACTCCGCCCCTCAGCCACAGCGAACCAATCATCATCGGAGGGTGCAGACGCGGGTACGAGCAACCAGCACCAACAAGCGAGCAGTACCAACGACGACAATGGCAATGACAATGACAGTTGCGCCAATGACAATGACACGGGGCAGACTTCTAAATTGACCAGGCGCCAGAGAGCCAGGGCTAGAAGAGATAGTGGTGGCAAGGGATTTGAGATTGTTAATTCCGATGATGTTTGATTTTTGTTTTGGGGTAGGTGCATTTTTGAGGGGGTTTTTCTATTTGGTGGTTGAGGGTGGGTGCAATGATATTTGTCGATTTTTTCGAAATTTATTTTTTCGCTTCCATTTTCATGGTACATAATATGGATGCCAAGAGATTTGTTTCAACCGTTTTTTATTTAAAAAAGCAATCCGATTTTTTAAATCGTAGCATCAAATTCGAAAATAATTTTTTTTTTAAAGCCGCCGTCAAAAATTTCGGAATGGACGTACTAGGTAAATGCAAACATTTTGCGCACAAGCGCGCATTTTCACACCCGCAGTTATCGACAAAAATTAACACACACATTGAACGTTAAAATAAAATATTTTTCAACTTGAAAAAAAACACTCTCATGCTATTTATTTACTCTGGCTGTTATATGACCACACAAAACTTGAAATTACACAAATTTCATCTCTAACACCCTCAGAGGTGGTTTCGAAAAATGGGGGCAATTTGAAAAAAAATCAATAATAGTTGTTTTAAAAAAACTCGGATAGTTAAACAAAGTTTCTTTACAAACCCTAGTAAATACATAAATAAACATATTTGTAGGTATACCGATTGTAGATATATGTCTATTGTAGGTATACCGTATTGAATTCAATATTGATCTATAAATACGTATCCAAGTAATGGAACGGCACCGTGGCGCTGGCGCCTTTTTCTGGCGCTGTTGCATTACTAAAGCACCCCGATCAATGAATGTTTTCGTTCCGCTTCCGTTTGACGACTACTTGTAAGTACTTTTCGAGCGACATCATATTTATCTATATAGGTTTTCTATATAATAAAATTGCGATTTTTCTTTTCTCAAAAATCTCTTCTCCACCTTTCATACACCCATTAGTGTCTGTGATATGGTCATATTTGTATTTTTGAGTATATGGGTGTTTCCCAATGTCTGTTTTATATTGACTGAATGATCAATATTGGCTAATCAGTGTGAGGACAATATGCAAAAGCATTCTAGCTACTTCTTCAAATTTAGCAAACTAATTGAAACGTAAATACAAAACTCTTTATTGTATGTGTAAACGCTTGAATCATTTTGAGGCATATTTACTTTCTCATAGGGCCACACACTAGCTGCCATCCACACTAAATGTCAGCTGGTGCCTAGGGTGGCAGATGGTACGGCCTTGCGGTAAACCGTACGGTACGGTAAATTTTCTCTTTTGCGGTAAACGGTACGGTACGGTAAATATTCAATTTTGCGGTAAACGGTACGGTACGGTAAATCTGAAAAGTGCGGTTCGCGGTACGGTACGGTACGGTAAATGTTCGCTTGTCAGAAATGTACCAATGCTGGACTACAGACAACTTTTACTTCATGAATTGACAGAAAATTGAATTATGCAATGTGTTAATGGACTTTAGAACACAATAACAGTGTGATAACATAGAATTACATTAACCACAATGCAGTGGCTCAATATATAGGCTTTTTTAGGTTTAGAAGGAAGAAACGGAGAAAAATTGCTAAAAGTGGGTGAAAAATTGCTAAGTGGGTGAAAATGGTAAAAAGTATATAAGTGCATGCATATGTACCTACAACAAATAAGCTCAAAACATTGAGGATGATGTAAAACCACTACAGTGCGATTTGAAGCACATGGCTTGATTTTAAAAACACATTATACTAATGTAAATGAAGAGTTACAGCAATATTGCATGTGGAAATGGAAGGGTTCCAAATCAGTCCAAACAATGTTGTCAAATTTGCGCGCTTGCGCGCAAAAAATTTGCAGAACACCACATCTTAAAGTCAATTTTAAGGTGAATTTTTAAGGTCAATCTGAGTCAAATTTACCGCATTTTCTGCGGTAAATGAGTGCGGTACGCGGTACGGTACGGTAAATTTTAAAAAATGCGGTACGCGGTACGGTACGGTAAATTTCTAAAAGTGCGGTAAACGGTACGGTACGGTAAATTTTCCAAAAATGCGGTACGGTACGGTACGGTAAATTCTGCTACCCTACTGGTGCCAATCCCAAGCCCTGTAAAGTGTAAAGTAAAGTGTCAAATGTAAAGTCAACTGCAAAGTAAAGTGTCAATTGTCATGCAAAGTTCAGTAATAAAATCTTTTCTTTTTTGTTTTGATTGACACTCGACTTTGCATTTGACTTTACATTTGACACTTTACTTTACACTTTACAGGGCTTGGGACTGCCCCCTGGTTCCCATCACGATTCAAAGCTTGTCAACGATTTCAATTCACTGGTCCCCATCCCAATTCACTACGCATTATTGCATTCGATCTTCGTTGGTCTGCTCGTGAGTAAGCTTTGCATTGGGATGGAAACCAGTTGACATTTGCTGTCCTTGTCAACTAGCGCGTGTGGACCCATTGGGGATTGGGACTCTATTTGAGTGGGAAACTTTATTCGTAGATGGAATACTTTGCAAATTTCATGCGGTGTGTAGTGTGTCGGAATTTGCAATCTGTAGCTCCGAGTGTGCTTTTGCATATGCAAAATGTCCTCGCCCCGTATTTACATATTTAAATGGCTGCTATTCAAATATTGAAATGCTCGTTTTCCGATCGTGTTGCACACTTGCCGTGGTAGAGTTATGTGTGTAAATAGTTGCGGTAATTATTTACGTGAGTCACGTGACACTAGCTGTAATTTTGAGATCAAAAATAACGTGATTTTAATGGTATGAGTTTATCGCCAAAACATTTTCTTGTTGTTTCGGGTGGAGAAATTGTGTTTTTATTTTTTTATCATAATCATTTACTTATAAATGAATAATTCACACAATTGAATTTTGTTATTTTTGTCGGTCCTGCCAAATGCTTTGTGTATAACATCAAAACAAAATATTTCAAAACTTCTGATGTACATGGTCCGGCTGAAAAGTCCCCGGGCAGTGCTCGTCATTCGCGCTAGGGGTATGCTACAGTCATAAAATTTTGACAGGTTAAGATATCAGGTGTTTTGAGTTTTCACCCAAAATTTTACCCCTCTAGCTCCACCCACTGGGGAACTGGGGGTTACAATTTCGGTCATTTTGTACATCAGTACAAAATGACCGAAATTGTAACCCCCAGTTCCCCAGTGGGTGGAGCTAGAGGGGTAAAATTTTAGGTGAAAACTCAAAACACCTGATATCTTCACCTGTCAAAATTTTATGACCATTGCTCACTACTAGCGTGAATGGCGAGCACTACCCGGGGACTTTTCAGCCGGACCATGTACAACAGTTTTCGGCGCCGATCTAGCTGTTTGAAATGAAATTTTCGTAAAGAAAATGGAGTATGCGGTTGCCATCACGACCCTGGTAAAAACAGCTCAGTTTTCATAAGTTACGTGATTTCGATTTCGCTAATTGTTAACGCTTGTTAACTAAATGCTTGGCGTTCGCCAGTCTGCCTGCAAAGCCCTAGTCAATATCCTATATTGTTTCACAAAAGTTTTATCAGTCACGTGTATCATCTCAACATAGTGAAACACAAAATTTATCAAATTAACGGTGGGGCCATATTTGCTAAGGCCCAATCGTAGAAATGTGAGCTGACACAAGACCAGGGGTCAGTTCCGCAAAATGAGAAGTGAAATGGCAAAGGCGAAGTAAAAAAATAAAAAGTAATTTCCCTTCGCTTTTGCCAATTTCCTTCTCAATTCACGTGCCATTTCACTTACCGTATTACCTCGAAATACCCCCATGGGGGTTTATTATTTCGCCAGTAAAATTTGAGGGGGTTTATTCGATGAGGGTTTTATTATTTCGTCAGAAATTTTCGTTATCTTTCGGATCTTAGTATATACCGTATTTCCTCGAAATACCCCCCCCCCTCGAAATACCCCCCCCCTCGTTTGACCCCCCCCCCCCTCTCGGGACCACTATGAAACAATCACCCCCCCCCTCGAAATACCCCCCCCCCTAAATTGAGTGTAAAGGGAACGTACATGACAAATACTGCAGTTTGTGTTCTGTGTACTACAGAACACACGTTAAAACAATGTCGGTGTCACGTTAGAACAGTGTACATACCATCTACATACTAATATTAGTCTACAGAACTTTATAAATGGCGGTTTTTGTTGCATTTTTCGATGTCTGCGTACGTTTCAGACGACTATTTAGTACTTGGTTGTCAAAACTTTTCTTGTGAAATAATAACCCCCCCCCTCGAAATACCCCCCCCCCCTCGTTTAACCCCCCCCTCTCGGGACCACTATGAAACAATCACCCCCCGGGGGGTATTTCGAGGAAATACGGTAGTAGGCATTTGCGTACCCAAAACAGGTATAAATGTACCCAAACAGGATATATATTCACATAAATACTTAGATAGCTACACAAGCTAGTCTATGTGTAGCTGCAATGCAAATTAGCAGTAATATACATCATGTACATTGCATACATGGCGTATTTATTACGAGCATGAATTACATCATTCCGAAGGGGGGGGGGGTGTTTCGAGTGGGGTTATCATTTTCCCACCCCAGCCCATTTTGAGGGGGGGGGGGAATTCTCGTTTTGCGGAACTGGCCCCAGTTGACACACATTTTTCAACTAGTGTGCGATCTAAATACTGAAATTTTGTCGGCCGCTAATACTGAAATTTGAAACCGAATTTGAAAAATTGTTGTTTTTCCTTCGTGTAGGTTCACCCCTGTGGAAAAGCATGGAGTCTGGTAACGTGCCAAATATTCCAATCCCGAGGTGAGTTTTACTTTTATCTGCTTGAATTCTTCTTTTCGGGCTGTCATGATTGCAAAAGGTTTGCCGTGATTGTCTTGACATCTTTGCGAACTCACTTGTTTAGTTTTGGCAGCGTGAATTTAGCTAGATACCTGGTGCCAGTTCCGCAAAGTGAGGTGAAATGGCAAAAGCGAAAAGAAATTACTTTTTTTATTTTTTTACTTCGCCTCTTTGCCATTTCACGTATTTTGCGGAACTGGCTCCTAGTCCGGCGAAATCCCTGGATGTTTGGATTTCTGACATTCCCCATCCCAACTTTTAAAATGCCAGTTCCCGGGAATAACCCAGTCCAACCTATTTTAGACACCAAATTTACGCGAAAATGCTGTAAATATTACAAACTACAAAACCACATAAAAATATAAAAAATAAACTTTTAATTCTTCCCAGACGACCGCCTCGTTTCTACGGCAAGTGGTTTCTATTGGGAAGTTGTGTTTTGTCTGCCAGCATGATTACTTTTGTGTTTTACACAGAAGAGTCTAATAGGCAATTTCGCAGAAAGGGAATAAATGCGCAAGCACAAGAGCACAGGTCAGGGTTGGGGGCGGAGCTTTTAGTTGCCCTAAATCCTTGAAAAAGACCCAGGGGAGTTATTTTTTAGTCAGAGGTTTTGAGGGGGGGCTTATTCAAGGGGAGGTTTTTATAGCCAATTACCGTAATGATTCTTCAGATGAGGCTCTTCGCTCATGAAAAGAATAAAACGATACCTCCAATAGAATTGTAGATCGAATGCTAGAATGTTCAAATCAAAATTCTGTGAAAAAATGTTGAAGAAATCACCCTCCAATAGAACGGCAGGTAAAAAAGTTGACGAAAAAATAAAACCCCTCTTTGAGAAGAAATATGGCATGTAAAAATATACAC
>OZ038457.1:1029179-1047493 GCA_964036195.1 Sphaerolaimus hirsutus
AAAAGTAGTGGGGGGTGTCGTGTACACCCCTCAAAATTTCGATCAATTCCCCCCAACAGTTTTAGTTTGGCAGCCCGTTATATCAAAAAAACAACGGGTGGCGGACCTCGCGTGGACAGCGTTTTTTCAAAAAAAAACAATTCATTTATACGGCGACCCACACTCAGGTGGGTCGCCGACCTTCCCCAGCCCGTATATAGTGGTGGGTGGGTTTCGAGTATATGCCCTCAAAGTTTCGAATAAATCCCCCCACTACAACTGGAGATATGGCGCCCGGCACCGACTCAGAATTTGGGTGGCGGACCTGGCGTGCACCCTGTTTATATGTGTTCATAGGCATATACATATCACTGTATCTACACATAAACTATTCCCTAACATCACTCGAATCATCATTTTTTACGTGTGTTCCTCATTTTACAGATGAAAAACTGCGGTATTTGTCATGTACGTTCTCTTTACATTCTATTTTAGGGGGGTATTTCGAGGGGGGGGGGTATTATTTCCTCAGCCGAATTTTAGGGGGTTAATTCAAGGGGGGATAATTCGAGGTAATATGGTAAGTATGTAGTTGGTACAAACAATGTTCTAACGTAACACAGACATTGTTTTTAACGTATGTTCTGCATTGCCCGGATCACAAACCGCAGCTTTAGTCATTTATGTTCCCTTTACATCCAATTGGGGGGGGGGGATTTCGAGGGGGTGGGTAATTATTTCATAGTGTCCATTTTGAGGGGGGGGGGGGTATTTCGAGGAAATACGGTAGTAGGCTTACGTCTACCAAAACCTCCTAAACATATTTTTTGAATTTTTGAAGTGTGCTATCAAAATTCAAAAACAATTTCAAATTTCTCTTTGCCATAATTACCCAACACAACACAACCGCAACCATTTACCCCCTCCCCAGAATGTGACAGTAAACACGATGCCAACTCATTGGTCGGAATCGTGGCTCGAGTTGCAAATGGCATTCGCAGTGGCGCTGGGTCTGGTCTGGATGCTCAGTTTGGCCCTGTATGGGCTCGCATTCAAGAGTTATAGAGCTTTTATGGGGGGTCAGGGGGGGTTTTGGGGCTGTTTTTTGGTGGGCGGGGGGTAGAGTTGAACATTTTATCACGTTAAACAGAAAGGTGAAACATTTTGGCTGCCGGAAAACGAAAGGTAAAAAGTTTTTTGCTTCCGGAAAAGGGAAAGGTACGAAAATGTGCGTCATATAGCGGAAAGTTGACCCTACCCCGGGGGTGTTTATCAAAGAGTTCGAAATAACGATTCTCCAGTAGTGTGCGGGGGTCATTTTGTGAACTTTTTTCATTTACCTGTAAAAAGTAAACTTCCAACCTTAGTATACTCGGCGGACCGCAAAGTTTGCGCAAAATCTACCCATAATTCACTAAATTAAACATATTGGTAAATTTCGTAATGAAGTATTCCATAGTAAAAACGAAAAAGTATGATGAAAACTATTATTTTCGGTTCATTATTCAGGTTGGTTATGGTAGGTTTCCGTACTAAGTGTGATGTCCCCCGAGTAGGGTTCAAACGGGATTGACTTTTCGGGATCGGGATTGGTTTTTTGAGATTTCGGGATCGGGATCGGGATTGGCTTGGCCGGGATTGGTGTCACGGGATCGGGATCGGGATCGGGATTGGCATTTTTTCGGGATCGGGATTGGGGTCTTGGGATAGAGATTTTGGCCAATGTTCTGGCATCCACAGTTGTTCATAACAGTCTCAAAACACTGTTGGATGCCAGAAAATTGGCATAAAATGGACGCTGGTGGTTTTTGTTCACATTTTTGCATGCAAAAAAGTCATTTTTTCACTTTTTTATTTCCACTAATTTTTCCGGGATCGGGATCCCGGACTTTGGAGTTTCTCGGGATCGGGATTTGAAAATTTTCGGGATCGGGATTGGGACTGCTAAATCGCGGAATTTCAAGGGATCCGGGATCGGGATCGGGATCCCATTTGAACCCTACGCCCGAGTAGTGATGGAAAAGCGCCATGGCGCTAGCGCCAAAGGAAAAAGCGCCATGACGATTGGCGCCATTTTGCTCTGGCGCCATTGGCGCTTGGCGTTGGGGTTAGAATTAGCGCCATGGAGCTTTTGGCGCTTGCCGCTTCTTTTGCTTGGCGCCAGGAACAAAATGCCTGGCGGTAGCGCCAAAGCAAAAAGCGCCATGGCGCTTCTGGCGCTTGGCGCCATTTTGCTCTCTGGCGCTTTTGGCGCCAGAGTCATGGCGCTTTTTCCATCACTACCCACGAGTATAGCAAACACAAATTTTTATCAAAGGAAAAACTGCACATCTTTATATCAATTTATTATGTACAGGTTGTGCCTAATTTGGTCGTGCTTATTGTGCTCATAATCATGACACTAATTCTTTTTGGTGTGTTTTTATTGTATTTTCTTGGGGAGCGGCTTAAATATTTGTTTTGGTAATACACACGAGAATACGACCAATATGCTAATTTTTGTGCTTTTTATACTTACATTCCGATGCAGGTAACTCCCGGTCGCGTAAGGTCTGAAAAAGTTATGTCAAATTTCATGAAAAATGTCAAATGCCGGTCAAGTAACAAATGAAGGAAATTTGGCATTTTACACTGTATGTGTTTACATGATATTTTACACTTCCCATGACATTGAGCATGGTGCTGGATTCGGGGTATTCGTTTGGTGGGGGGGGCTAACCACAGATTTGCTCTCTCGAACCCCCGAAGGTCGATATCCTGTAGACCCCTGGCGGGACTGACCCCTGGGTAGATAGGATGACAATTAACAATTTCACATTTTTATCCTGAATAAGTTTATTAATTTCAAACACCATCCAAATTGCCAATTCCCAGTGAGCCTGCTAATCCGTTTGATTGACCAGAACACATATTACCGCACCGACGATTACCATGAAGCAATGTTGATTTACATGACGGCACTGGTGATTTTGTGGTTTATCGTTGAAATTGTGTTTTTGATCATAGTGATCAAATTCCACAAATATATGGGCGTGATGGAGGATAAGTATTCTAGACTGCATCTTATCGCGACCACGACCTATGGATAAGTTTGTGATAAGAATAATTTTGATTTTGGTACATTTGTGGTTGGTGGTGTGGTGTGTGCGCGATCATTCCAAATGCTATGATATTTAAGGCAGTTTGTGAATGAGATTTTCGAGGGACTTCATATTTATGTACATGTTTACCATATTGCTGTGAATTGAACCACCCTCAAAACAGCCCCAGGGGCCAGATTTAATTCTCCCTACAGATTTGTAGGGTAGGGCGTACGCCAGAAAGATTTTTTAAAGTTTAGCCGCATCACGCACATGCACCGAGAGCAAGGCGGTTTGTAAAATACACGAAACTATCCTTTAAGGTCGCCGATATTGCAATATGACGTATATCGCTTCGATTTCGGCCCGGAAATCACGATTTCGTCATTTCTTGGCGGTCTGCCAATTCATTTTTTTCTATTTTGTCGGGCAGGTTACTCGCTTAAGTCGCGCTTTTGTACGCTCGTGCATGCATTTCTTTCTTGTCGCTGCCCTCATGGTTTCGGTTGAAGGCAGTGAACACTAAAAAAGTGACCACCTGACTACACAAAAGCGCGACTTATGCGAGTAACCCGCCCGACAAAATAGAAAAAAAACGAATTGGCAGACCGCCAAGAAATGACGAAATCGTGATTTCCGGGCCAAAATTAAAGTGATAGACGTCATATTGCAATATCGGCGACCTTAAGGGATGGTTTCGTATATTATACGAACCGCCTTGCTCTCGGTGCATGTGCGTGATGCGGCTAAACTTTAAAAAATCTGTCGGGCGTCTGCCCTACCCTGCAAATCTGTAGGGAGAATTAAATCTGGCCCAGGGGCAGGGTTGGCAAAATCTCAGAAAAGAATAAAAATAAAATAAAATGGAAAATTGAAGAATAAAATAAAATAAAATGGAAAATTTCAAAATAAAAACAAAAATTGTATAAAAATTCTAATTTTTGTAAATTTTTTGTAAAATTGTATATAAATTCATATTTTTGTAAAAATTGTATAAAAATTCATATTTTTTGTAAAATTTTTTTCTGTTATTTATAGTTCAACCTGTTCATTCACGGAGCTGGGGCAGTCCCATGTAAAGGGTCAAAATGTCATATAAAATGGAATGGAAAGTGTCAATTTTCATGAAAATGTTAAGTAAAGTGTCAATTGTCATGACAAATATAAATTAAAGTGGAAACTGTAAAGCAAATTGTATCCAAATCTAATCTTTTGTATCTAAATCTTGTTGTTTTTGTAACCAAATCTTATGTGAACATTTGGATACAAAAACATAAAATTTGGATACCAAAATATAAGGTTTAGATACCAAAACATAAGATTCAGGTACACAATTTACACTCTGCACAACATTTGTCATGACAACTATACTTTGCTTCACATTTGAGATGCCAATTGACTCTTTACTACATTTGTCATGACAATTGACATTTTGCATGATGTTTTACAAATGCGCCCAGCACACTCCAGTAATCCCTCTAGTGAAAATGCAAACCATTCTTGTCAATAATTGTAACTTAACACTTGCAACTAGCTAACAATTACTACTGCATGCATCTTTTACAAAGTAATGGAAAAATTTGTCACACGTTTTTCATGTTGAGGTCTAATTATCACATTTTTCTGACCTTGCATGCAAGATTCTGACTTTTTGTAAAATTTCTGCAAAATTTTTGTAAAATGGTCCATTTTATTATTTTATTATTATTTTGGAATAAAATAAAATGAAACAAGAATAAAATTAAAATAAAATACATTTTAATACAATTTTTATACAATTTGTATACAAATGATTTTTATAAAACCAACCCTGCCCAGGGGCAGAGTACATTATCTCTAGTAATACGAGTATGCTATGCAAGTTGGAAATGAAGCTTACCTATAAACTTTTTATAAAATATATTATGTGGTATAAATACTCAAAATTTAGAGAAGGTATTAACTTTTAGTTTTTCTAAAAATTCCTAATTTTAACAACTCTGCTACACTGTTTGTTTGAGATTTCAAGTGTCATTAATTTGTACACTTTCCACGTTCTCCTGAGGTAGAGTGAAGCATTAGGAAACTTTTTTCACTTGCAAAACGCACAGCAAAATGTTCAGATATTTAGCAGCAATGATTATGGAATGATTTTAGTCCGTATATTAACGTTTGTGAATATTTACTCGATGTTGGATTTTTAAATTATTATTCGTTTGGGTTATAATCCTTCAAATATCATGCATTTCATTCTGATTGCAATAAAAGCAATTTAAAAAAAGTTTTAACAACATCACGATTTAGAGAAATTTAGAGACTATCGAAATTAGCGTTCAAAAAATCTCTGGAGATTTATATTTTTAAAATATAAGAATAGGTACATAGAAAAATCGTATATTTATTGATATTTCCTCCTGGTTTTGCCTGAATTATATTTTCTGAAAAACACCAATTTTTGGAACGCTAACCGAATATGATTTACACAGGCACAATACATATTTACACGCTGGTCGACAAACGCACACGATCGATTTCAAATCCCGTTCACGTTTTCGAAACCAAAAACTTTCCAATACACAAACACCCGTTTACATACAAAACAGGTAAATAAATACACGAGCACATTTACAAACACAAATCACTCATCCCCCATGCCAGAGTGACTAGTTGCCCCGCCTGGCATGGTTCCCTGGCTGGGCACCCCCCTGCGAGTGGCTGCCCTGTGCATGGTTCCCTGGCTGGGCACCCCCCTGCGAGTGGCTGCCCTGTGCATGGTTCCTTGGCTGGGCACCCCCCTGCGAGTGGCTGCCCTGTGCATGGTTCCCTGGCTGGGCACCCCCCTGCCAGTGGCTGCCCTGTGCATGGTTCCCTGGCTGGGCACCCCCCTGCGAGTGGCTGCCCTGTGCATGGTTCCCTGGCTGGGCACCCCCCTGCCAGTGGCTGCCCTGTGCATGGTTCCCTGGCTGGGCACCCCCCTGCCAGTGGCTGCCCTGTGCATGGTTCCCTGGCTGGGCACCCCCCTGCGAGTGGCTGCCCTGTGCATGGTTCCCTGGCTGGGCACCCCCCTGCCAGTGGCTGCCCTGTGCATGGTTCCCTGGCTGGGCACCCCCCTGCCAGTGGCTGCCCTGTGCATGGTTCCCTGGCTGGGCACCCCCCTGCCAGTGGCTGCCCTGTGCGCGCGCGTGTGCAGCCGGCTGCCCGCCCCCTTCACTGGCGCCAGGTTTACACGGCTTCGTGTAGCTGAGGGGCGGGGGGGGGGGGTGATAAGTGGTAACCATGTCAAACTCTGCTAAAGGAAGTGTGACCGCAATCTTCGATTGAGTCCCCCTCGATAAACTCCCCCCCCACGGAATAACTTTCCCCTGTTATCTGACTGTCGAAAAATAACTCATCTGAGGACTTTGATCATATTTTTATTTATGGTAGGTATTTATAAACTTAATAAACTTAGATTTTTTTTCGGTATGCATAAACACCTAAAAGGAAGATAAATATTGAAGATGCGGAAAAAGTTACATGCTTATTTCACAATTCTAACCATCCGTCCCATACCCCCCTCAAATACCCCCCACTCACCCATAACAGGGCATGCACCTCATCGAGTCACTACCCAGACACTGAGCACAGGCGTAGCCCCGCGGCTGGGGGTGGCAGAATCGTTGGCACCGTGCCATCGCCGGCCTGCACACTGAGCCACAGCTGAAGCCAGCCGTGGGTGGGCTTGGGGTCACGCCCGGCTCGTACGCGTATCTATACTGCGGGGGGGGGGGGGGGGTGGTTTAGTGTGGTTGTACCGTGGGGTTTTTTGGGTGGGCGGGTTGTTTGGCACTAACGATGTGAAAAGGTTTTTTAATTTTACTGTTTAATAAATACCGTATTTGCTTGAATAATTCCCTTGGGGGATTATTATTTCGTCAGACATTTTTGAGGGGGAACTATTCGAGGGGGGAATTATTCAAGAGGGGGAATTATTATTTCGTCAAAATTTTCAAGCCTGTTTCTATCAACTTATTTCATGAAATATGGTTTATAAACACAATAACGTGCCATTTTTGTTAAAATTAGGTAAAACATATTAATCAAATCTTCAAAGGGGGGATTATTATTTCCTCACTCGTCTTACAGGGGGGGATTATTCGAGGTGGGAATTAATCGAGGGGGGAACTTTTCAAGCAAATACGGTAATTGTTGGAACAAATTTATTTCCCAATTTTCGAATTTGAGACTACTTTTGAAATGTTTGAATATTTGAGAACATCTGGGTTGTTCGCAAACACATTTCTGTCGCTACATGAAATAATCACTCAAATAATTGACGTTTGTTGTTACATACAATATAATCCATAGTTATTGAAACGTATTTACGTTTACTCGATAAATACGGATACTCGAGTACTGCGTAAATACGTTTACGTTTCCTTTTGAAAAAAACACCAGTACTCTTACCAGTACCATTTACTTGCGTACTTTTTGAAAATACGCGAGTACAGAAAACGTACTTCAAACAGGTTTTTATATGCTTTTTCAAGGCATAACAATAGAAAAGGAAGGAAATGCTAAAAGTAGGAACAAAATATCCTAAATGGCATAAAAATAGGCAGAAAAACACATTAAAAAGTGAATGTCATAGTGAAAAAGTCCTAAAATTAGTGATTTTGAGCGAAGATCGGGGCAAAATTTCTAAAAAAAATACCCACTTTCACGTTTTCCAGGGACAAAAGTAATTTACTCACGTTTACTCATGGGTCAAAGTAAAAAAATACTTTACGTTTTCTGTACTCACCTGTGAGTAAAAAATCAATACTTTACGTTTACTTTGAAAAAGTTCAGTACTTTTAACAACTCTGATATAATCAATTCCAAAAATTCCCTGATAAAATACCTTCCACAACCTAATTTAAATCAGAAATTTAAAAACTCACCGGTAACGAGTAAGAACTGGCGCCGTTCACATGACCACCAGCATTAGGCGTGCCAGCGCTCGCAGAGGGAACGTATGGCCTGATAACTGGGGCTCCCCCGGATGGGCAGAAACACTCGTAACCATTTGCGCGCTGTGGTAGGAAACCGGTCTTGCCCGTGTCCTGGGGAGGGGGGGGGGGGTAATTGAGAGTGGGGGGAAGTTTGGGGGAGGGGTAATTTAGAATGGTCCCACACACACTAGTTGACATCGACACGAAATGTCAACTGGTTCTGATCCCAATTCAAAACTTGCCGAGGAGCCGATGAACGACGCCCAAATGCAAGCTTGGAATTGGGATCGCAACCAGTTGACATTTGGCGTCGATGTCAACTAGTGTGTGTTGTGTCAACCAATGAGACTGTGCAGAATCGTATTTGTGCAGATATTTAGAAGCGATAGCAGTGGCCGAAATTCAATAAACCGGATTAAAACTCCCGAAATTCGGGAAAAACAGGGAGTAAAAATACAATCACAGTCACATTCAATCATCAGTATTTTAATCATAAATATCACAAAAAAAACACCAGCCCAAACCCGTCTCACCGGACTAGCATAGACCGTCTCTGGTACACCATCAGGATAGTATCCAATTCTCGCCCAAGAACTCCTCTCTTCCCCAGGCAAATTCACCACCGGCTCTATCTCTTCCGAATCTGGCTCATTGCCAACTGACGTCGCTGCGGCTCCGTTGCTATTCTGGTTGACCTGCGCCGACATAAGCAGGGTGAATTTTTTGGTATACTTTTCGAATTGTTTCCACAAACTTATTGAATTTACAACTTTTTCCGCTTTATTTTGAATATACCTAATTAAGTCGACATTAAGTCGACTGTAATAAGTCGACATTTTGAGTAAATCGCATTTTAAGTTTCATGTCCAATTCACAGCCCAGCCCGTGCTATGTCTTCAATAGTGCACGCTGATGTCTACTGTGTATTTGCAATTGTTGATTAACAGGTGTCATATTTTCAACCCCTGCTCTCAACATATATATAGGTAAAATATGTGAAAAATGAGATGTTCAAAAATCCCATTTGGACATGTGCAGAGCTGTTTTGGGAGGGAAATAGACTTGTCGACTTGTCGAAATTTTCAAAAATTGGACTTGTTGACTTTTAGAATTGGACGCCTCAAATATGTTTGTCTTGCATCCTGCTAAGCTGTTACCACAGACGCATTTGCACAATTTTTATTCTGCCATTGTGTTTCCGAATTTTAGATTCTTTTTTTTACCAAAATTACGGTGAAAAAAATAAATAAGAATTGAAAACGTTTTCGAATTGAATTATAGATTTTTTGACTCTTAAAATTTTTATTTCGCCAGAAAAGTTCGAAACTACCATAATTTAGTGAAAAAATAGTATTCCAAAAGTATTCAAAATATTTGGAAATTCCTCAAAAATTAGAAGGTTTAAAAACTAATTTTAGAAAAAAAATTGTAAAATTTGAGTTGTAAAACACTGTGACTTCAAAATTTCACTTTAAATGTCTAAAAATTTTTCTGTGAATTTTGAATTTACTTTGAAATTGCTATGCCGATTGAATCAGTAATAAAGTGAAAACTACTGAAATTCTCATCTTTTTTTTCCACTTCTACTTTCAAATTTCGATGTTGTGTCAAATTATCAGTGTTTTAAAATTTTAACAGGATACAAATACACCAAATTGACGAAAGGTAAAATTCAATCGCAGAAAAATTTAAAAAATCCCACTTCAAACCCATCTCACCGGACTGGATAGAATAGATCCACTGTGTGGATAGAATCCCACTCCCGAACTCCGCTTTTCCCCAGACAAATTGACCACCGGCTCTATCTCTTCCGAATTTGGCCCGTTGCCAACTGACGTCGCTGCAGCTCCATTGCTATTCTGGTTGTTAACGCGACTGTTTGACCTGGCGCCCACGTACAGCAAGGTGCCGGACACGAACAGGTTGGACAACAGCAGGGATGGGAAATGCATTGTTGGCAGTGTGCCAGAGGGTTCTGGTGGTCGACTTTTTGGGGGATTTAGTAATTTATGATAGTTGGTTTCGGTTCACGGAGAGTTTTTATAGCAGTTGACAGTTCGCTTTGATCGGTGGTGTTGCGTGGGAATTTTTTTTTTCTGTCATTCGTTATCAGATCGTGATTTCCTTCATCGTGATTTCGGGCGTAATTATCTCAGTGTTTTGGGGATTTATTTTATGGCCCGCTGTGTACTTCATGGCGGGTGGTCCTTTGATAATATTTTTACCGAGATAATTTTTTTTGTGCGATGGATTATAGAGATTATTGCGTGGTTTATGATAGCGATAAGACAATGTATGATTCCATGCACTAGCGTCGTGTTTCAATTGCGCAATTATTTTCGGGTTTTGCTGTTGCCAATTTTGTGAACACATTTTGTGATTACCTAATCATTGAGTGGGGGGATTTCATGTCGATTTAATGCAAGCTTTAAACGTTGCATATTTTAATTTATTAAGCAGTTGTGGTAATGGAAATTCTCCCATGGTAGTTGAGGAATTTATATTTAGCACAAAAACAGCCACAAAACAACACAATCAGATTGCGTCGCAATGAAAGTTACCTAGGTATTTAGATTCTTGTGTCCGATTTCGTTTAAGCTTTGTTTACACGGTTTCGTGTGCCGACCAAAAAAACGTGTGAAAAAGTTCCATGATTCCGGAATAAAGTTCCATATCTGCAAGGAAAGGCACTGAAGTTTACTCACTAGATATGTGTACACACATGCCAATTTGCAGATAATTTTCGCCTGTCGTTCAAGACTTGAAAGCAAATTACAGTTGAGGCGTCTAATTCTAAAAGTCGACAAGTCCACAAAATGTGATTTTGAGTAAATCGCATTTTAAGTTTCCGATCCAATTCCAGGCCCGTGGTGCATGTCCAATTTGTCTCTCTCATGCTTTTCATAAAGTTCCATATGTTGACAATAAAGTGTCAAATTTTCAGCCCCTGCTCTCAACGTACCGTATATCCTCGAATAAATCCCCCGGGGAGTTATATTTTCGTCAAAGTTTTTTAGGGGGGAGTTATTCAAGGGTGGGGAGTTATTCAAGGGAGGGAGTTATTTTTTCCTCATAACTTTCAGGAAAACTTGCAGGTAGATAGGTGTGTATACACTGCGTAATACACAGTGCATCTGCTTTCGCTGCCGTATGCTGATCATCCTTTGTATTTTTTGTCTCACACACTGCACTGCATTTGCATTTCGTTTTTTTTCACTTGTTCCAGTATCCTCTCCACTCTTCACAGAGGGGGGAGTTCTTCAAGGGAGGGAGTTGTTTTTTCGTCAGTGTTTTGGAGGGGGGAGTTATTCAAGGGTGGGGAGTTATTCAAGGGGGGGGGGTCTTATTCGAGGATATACGGTATATGTGAAAAATGGGATGTCCATAAAATTCTATTCGGTCAGAGCAAAACTGTTTCGGGGAGGGAAATGGACTTGTCGCCTTCTTGCACGCGAGGACATTTTTGTTCCCGGGGAAGCCGAGGCTGCCCTATGGGAAAATTACGGACTTGTCGCCTTTTAGAAATAGGTTTCCATAGTGGACATATCACATTTCTTGCATTTTTTCCCCATAAAAAAGGAAGCGGAGGATGGACTTGTCGCCTTTTAGCCCAAAACTGAGTGAACTTGTTGACCTCTTGCCCAAACTTTTTGCGTTTTTCCCTAAAAATGTCAAATTTGGCACTTTGCCATATGGGCATGTGAGGTCAAAAAATTTATGGAAAATGATGAAAAATGTGCAGAAGTAACCCCAGATGACGTTTCCGGGCCTAACTCGAAATTTTCGTATTTTGGACTTGTCGACTTCTAGAATTGGACGCCTCAGTTGTCGGTTCGGTTTCAAAACGAAAACCGAACCGACAACTGTAATTTGTTTTTAACTCGTGAACGACATGCCCGAATTATCTGCAAATTGGCATGTGGTTACACTCAACTAGTGAGTATACTTCACTGCTTTGTCTTGCAGATATGGAACTTGATTGTGGAATTATGAAACTTTTTGTCTTCTTTTTTTGTCGGCACAAAATGCAGTGTTAACGCCGCTTTGGTGGGAATTGTGTAAATAAGGTGACAAGAAACGACCCTGTCAGTAAAAAACTTTTTCCCAGGAAAATGTAAAAGCGAGTACTTTTCCCATGGAAAACGAAAAAAATACTTATTTTTACATGTGAAAGTGAGTTTTACAGTGTAATACACAATAGATGTCGTTTTTTTGTGATTATTTGATAGTTTTTAGAAAAATGGTATAATTTCTTCAAAATGTTCTTATTTTAGCAACAGAAAATTGTGATCAAGCAACAAAAAATACATTTTCGTTGTACGCGTGTACTTTTAAAATGTACGCGTAAAAGTGAGTACATTACTTTTTTAAAAGTATATGACAATGTATTTACCGCGTACTCGCGTACGCGTATTTTTCGAGTAAATGTACGTACATTTTAACAACTGTGTTTTGCGGTTTTCTAAGTTATACCGCAGAAAATTTTTGTTCTGCCGCGTCGAATAGACCCAGGTGCCCCAGGGAACAAAGCAAATTGCTATTTTATTGAGGTGCGCATTTTCAGCTTTCTGACTCCATTGTTCTTCAAAGGTTGCCATGGCACGGCGTGTCTGCAGTGTTTTCGCAGTCACAACATTTCATCCACAGGGACGCAAAACTATTTGGGGCTCTAATTGTGCCGGATTTTTTGGTTCAGGATTCGGACAGGAAAGTCACTAATTTCTTGGTGTCAATTCCGAAAGTTGAGAAGTACACGTGAGAAGTTAAATTGGAAGTCAGCCAATTTAGAAGTGGGAAGTGAAATCTACGAAAGAAGTAAATTGAGAAGTAAAAGTTTGAGAGAGGCAAATTTAGAAGTGACAAATAAAACGAGTGGTAAAAAGTTAAAAGAATATCTTCAACTTATTTTAAATTTTTACATCTAATTTTACTTATCTTTCAAATATTCATTCTACTTCTATTCTAATTTTTTCCCACTACTAAAATTGTTTACGGTACTGCTCAACTTGCGGAAATGACCCCTGAAAATCTGAAATACGGCACTCTGTATCTGAATTGGCACAGTTTGCCCGATTTTTTCCGGAGTGAGAACTTTTTTGCCAATTCCAACATTTTGTCGAACTCAGAAACGGGATCCCATTTGAACGCCAGACAAAACCTAAAAAACATTTCTTATTCAGTACTTTTCTGACAATCCGTTCTGGTGGCAATCCCAAGCCCTGTAAAGTGTAAAGTAAAGTGTCAAATGTAAAGTCAAATGCAAAGTAAACTGTCAATTGTCATGCATAGTTTAGTAATACAATTTTTTCTTTTTTCTTTTCATTGACACTTTACTTTGCATTTGACATTACATTTGACACTTTACTTTACACTTTACAGGGCTTGGGATTGCCCTCTGAACCTGATTATTATACCTACCTATTTATTTAGGCAAACCCGTTAATCACGTTATCAAAAAAATCAAAATACTTGAAAAATGTCTCGCCAAGGTTCAGCTGATGTGGTGGCGCTCACTGAAGAACAGCATGATAAGGTTATTTTGTACTAATTTATTCAACCACAGGCTTGATTAAATTTTTCGGGCGACCCGCCGATACATCGATATGGAATTGATCGGAATAAAATTTTCAGACATTTTTACGCACTCTGAAAAATTTTGTTGAATGTAAATTGCAGTGCAAAATATTGCTGCAACCACTGTTGAAATTTAACAAATAAGTAAACTCAAATATCGTCGCATTTGAGTTTACTGGAATGAGTTATTTTGACTTTCAGTCAACATTTATTGACGAAAACCTAATTCTAGTAAACGCAATAGCCATTCAAATATTTGTGAGTTTAGCAAATGTTTTAGTTTACTGGCGGATATGGCTGCGGTATGGCTGCGGTCAAATAGTTATCGAACCAAACAAAACACGGAGACCTCAAATCTCAAAAATCAAAAAGCCACAAAAATCACACAATTTATGGCACCTCAAAATCCAACTTTTCTCCAAAATAATCCCCCCAATCCAGGAAAGGGCTTCAGAGTGGAAAAGGTCCAGATTTCTGTGCATGCACGTGGAAACTGGCGCCGCCATAGTGGGCCTGCTCGAATTTGTCATAGTCGCACTTATGTTGGCTTCGAGTGCCCTTATGTTACATCGGTTGGTGGGTTGGCACTTGAAATTATGGGGTGTTGGTTTTTCAAGTGGTTCTGGCGGTATATACCTAATACAGTCCCACACCCTGTAAAAAGTCTTGTGACGTAAAACGTGTCATGTGACATTTCAAATGCTGTGATATCCTTTGTCAAACTTTTTGGTAAATACTTTCAAACGACTCCCCAGCTGGCGTTTGTGGGAGGCACAAGAATTCAGCGATGAAGAAATACTGCAAGCTCAGCTACCGGTGACTGCGGCCAGCCCAGTACTCGCTACGAGCTTTCTGCCTGTGAGTGGAGGGGGGGGGGGGGGGTGGATTGGTTGTGTTTGTAGGTGCGGTTTTTGGCAGACTGCCAACTTCTTCTCATCAGTGTGATTCCGATTTTTATGAAACTACAGGACAATTTTACATTACATTTTACCTGTTACTCTAGGTATTGTTTACACGACAAATACAAATGATACAAACAAACAAAAGAACCCAGAAAGTGGACAGCAATAAAAACCTCGGTCAAAAAAATCACTTCACTGTCAAACCAAAAATCTCACAACTTGGCAACAAGCCAACAAAATCCCTAAAACACAACCCCGTCGAAACTTTCAGCAAATAGCCACAGTGAAACACACCACAGCCCATTCTCACTGGTCAGAAGCTTGGGCCGAGTTCATTTTGTGCCTTCATGTGGCATATTGCAGTGTGTGGCTGTTGGCGATGTTCCTATATGCACTCGCTTTTAGGTGGCTGGGGTGTTTTGAAAGTGGTGCACTGTGTATTTAGGTTGATTTTGTTTGTTTGAGGTTTTTGGAGGGTTAAAATTAGACTGTGTTAGAGTATTGGTCTCAGTATTGATACTGGAGACCAATCCCTGACCCTGTAAAATTTCCTGTAAGATGGCAAATGTCATGCAATGTGTAAAAATTCATGTAAATCCATGTAAAATCCATGTGTAAAAAGTCATGTAAAATGCACTTTACAGTGTTTAATTTTATATTATTCTTTCACTGGATGTTAGACATTTTTCATGACATTTGATACTTTACAGGGCATTTTACAGTGACCTGGTCACCAGCCAGTACCAGCCTGACAATGATAACTTATAATGCATGCAGCTTTTGTAGAGTAATAAGTATATTCATTTTTGTGTTTTTAGACATAGGTAAACTAAAATATCTTGACAGCAACTACTTTTTGTAAGTCGCATATATTCTGCACTAGTATATTCTGTATTGCATGCATGCTCCAGCTTTAGTGCACAGTGTCAACTTACCTGGGTAAAATTTTCAATCTAATGAGCAATTCAAACAGGCACATCAACAAAACACAATCACAAATTGAAAAAAGCAATTTCAGCCTAAATAAGTAAATACAATTGGTGTGCACTACTTTCGAAACCACCAATGTACTACCATAGCTACATGGTAGTCCCTAATTTGGCCATGCTGTTTAGTTCGATTTTGGCTACTGTGTTTGTTGTGGGTGAGTTTGGGGGGGGGGGCAGTGAAATTGATGTATCGATAACAAAATTAAAAGTGCTGTAAATTTAGTACAATATTTACATTTTGATGTAAATATTATACATGATTCACAGAACAAGGTTATATGAGATGAACTTACTTGTCAGAGAACTTAATTTAAATTTAACTCGAGCGATTATTTAAAAGATTTACTTGTCTGTCACTTATTTACTTTAAAAGATTTACTTGTCTCTCATACTTTCCACTTTGCTTACCACCACTCTAGCTTGAATTTTATACTACTTAAAACTTTCCTGTCACTCACCTTATGGTTATCGCTAGAGATCTTTACGTGTCACAAAACCCAAAATTCCGATTTTTTTGCAAAATAATTCAACACCATAATTTTCGGAAAAAAGTTTTCCCTTCCAGTCAGTCTGCTTTTTTTCATCGGCGACGTGGACAGCGAATATGAAGATGACGATTATGAAGAAATGATGATGATTTATGCCATCGCATTTCTGTTTTTTTGGTTGGTTGAAAAGAGACCTTGTTTTGTTTGGGGTTATGTTTTGATTGATTTTTTTTGGATTTCTGTCGGTTTCGTTGGACATGTGGTGGAAACAAGGTGTATATTAATAGAAAACCGCGACAATTTGTGACGGTTTTGAAAGTTTTCTGCAACGGTTTAAGGACAAAATTGGCACTAAAATTTTTTCAGACAATTCAGGAAAGAGATAAAAATCATGTATTGTACAAATATTTTGTCATATTTTTAAAATATAATCTGCCATAATCGCCCAATTTCAGGTGGTTCTGCTGTCTGATCGCCATACTGGCAGTGTGGAAATTCTACAAATGGCTCCTGTGGGATGAAACCACCACTGTGATTATTCCCCGCACTCGCGATGAATATGACCATCGATATTGATTTTGTCTGAGAAAGAAATGTTTTGGGGCCAACATTTCGTGGGCGGGGTCTAGATTAAAAATGATCCTGATTTTTCTTTATGTTGCCAGCGCAATTTGTGGAATTTGAGGTTGATTTGTATTGGGGCTATTTGACGGGGATAAATTTTTTGACAACTTTTTCTTTGAAGTCAATGACCATTTAAAAATATACAATTACTCAGATTAGAGGAGCCGCATATAAAACTTTTCAAATTCGATGTATGAGCGAAGTCCGGCACAATTTTACGCTTTTTTAAAATCTATTATGTGCTGTTGTGTTTGATTATAAAATATCTATATTTCACAAAATGTAGTTTTCATCATTTTGGTGCCCAGCACTACTCTAATTGGGGTATTTTAGGGGGTGGGGGTTATTTGATGGAATGCTGTAAAAAATTGGGTTAAAATACTTGTGGTTAAAATAAAATAAATCGACATAGGAAAAAAAATTATTAAGAAAAAAACATTCGCCGCTTGTACGTGACTACGCCCTTTTAAAATATATTTCCCTTTGTCGATAAGTATCGTGCTGGCGCGTAAGACATAAGTTATTTTGGGCGCATACTTTGCGGTCCGCTCAGCATAACTCATTTCCAATTGATGTGTATTGTGTACAGAAACATAGGATTCCATAACATAGAAACATGATCTTACCTAATGAACAGAAAACTTGTATGGGGTTGCAGTTCTATTTCCAATTATTTTTCGAACTAACACACCGTATTTCCTGCTATGCCACTATTGTTTCATTATTTCAACATGAAAGGGGGTGCCGTATTTCCTCGAAATACCCCCCCCCACTTGAAATACCCCCCCCCCCCACCTCGTTTGACCCCCCCCCTCTCGAGACCCTATGAATGAAACAATCACCCCCCCCCTCGAAATACCCCCCCCCAAATTGAGTGTAAAGAGAACGTACATGACAAATACGGCAGTTTATGTTCGGCGTAGTGCAGAACACACGTTAAAACAATGTCGGAATCACGTTAGAACAGTGTTTATACCATCTACGTACTAATATTAGTCTACAGAACCTTATAAATGGCAGTTTTTGTTGCATTTTTCGACGTCTGCGTACGGTTCAGACGACAATTTCGTACTTGGTTTTCAAAAATTTTCTTGTGATATAATAACCCCCCCTCGAAATACCCCCCCCCCCCCTCGTTTAACCCCCCCCCCCTCTCGGGACCACTATGAAACAATCACCCCCGGGGGTATTTCGTGGAAATACGGTACTTTTCCCTGCTCACTCAAAAATTGGCGTATTTGGAGCGGGCTTAATTGTAGGATTTTTGTAGTGCTTTTGTTTAATGGGCATTTCGTGCGTTCACGGCACTAATTTCATGATTTTGTGTTTGCTAAGTTCATATCGTATTTCAGTTGTTTCCTAAATACAACGCTTTTTGTGCCCGGAAAACGGAATTCATCAAGTAAAGTTGTGAAAAATTATGTATTTGAAGACGAATAGATTAAATAAAATGGCTCTGGATATAGTTTTTGAAACTCTGATAGATTTTTTTCTATTGGAAAAACGCATTTTTTTGCTTGTGGCTGATGATAAAATTACCTAATCTCTGTTAATTTTTCTCTACTTTGTATGCACTTCTGCAGTCTTGAATACTTTGTTGTGTTTCCTTATTTGTGCCCATTGTATCCGTTTTTTTAATGGGGAAAAGATTTTCATTATATTTTTATCAATATGTTTGAAACTGCTTACCTATTTATAATGCATCGTTTGCAAGTGCAATGCAAGT
>OZ038457.1:1047693-1064091 GCA_964036195.1 Sphaerolaimus hirsutus
ATCGTTTATGTTTACTTTTCTGCTGACACTCTGCTCCGATGTAGCGGTGGATTCATTTTCATTTATCTACCGTATTTCCTCGAAATACCCCCTAGAAATACCCCCCTCAAAATGGGCAATATGAATTTATAACCCCCCCTCGAAATACCCCCCCCCCAAATTGAGTGTAAACAGAACGTACATGACAAAAGCTGCCATTTGTTCTCCAGGCAATGCAGAACACACGTTAAAGCAATGACTGTGTTATGTAAGAAGAAGGTACTTACTACTTATGACTACCTACTTATTTAAGTCTATAAACACTTACTCTTGTCGATTATTGTTCCATTTTACTACGTTTGCGTACGTTAAAAACAATGAATGAGTACAGGGATTTCAAAAAATTTCTGGCGAAATAATAAACCCCCCCTCATCTAACCCCCTCAAAATTTCCACTCTGACAAAATAAACCCCCAGGGGGTAATTCGTGTAAACACGGTATTCAAAAATAGCGGAAAAGTGCTAAATAAAAGGCACTATGCAGCGAGGTCATGGCGCGGAAGAAAATGACCGCGTACTGCGTGGTAGTGGTGAGTGTGTGTGTAGCGCGCAGATAAAAGTAGCTGTAACTTTTGATTGGAAAGAGATATCGATCTCATTTTTATTTTAATGAGTTTCTCTCGATCAGGAGAATAGGATAGCATGTTCAAAAAGCAAACTTTTGCGGAAATTTTGCATTTCGAAATCAGGCTAAGACGATATATAAACAAATGTGTATCTCCGATTTGACCTCAGAAATGAACTCTCCGAACATTTGTGATCATTTTAACATTTTAATGACTAAAATCGGTTCACAAATGACCGAGCTATTGATGTTCAAGTTTGAACGTTCTCGGCGACACCCAAAAAAAAACGCAAATGACAGTGTTTTTTTGCCCCCCCCCCCTATCTCCGGTCTGAGGGGTCGTAGAAAAAAATCGTCAAAATTTTTTGCCCCCCCCAACATTTAACTATATCATATCCAAATTTCAACATTTTTCGCCAAGCAGTTCCCGAGTTATTAGCACGCGCCGGCAGGTGAACCCCCCCCCCCCAAAATGCTAACCCCAAAATCCCGTATGGGTGCGGTGCGGAAATCCATGCTTTTCCACTTGTTTTCTACCTTTTTTTCCATTCTTTTCCCTTTTTTCACTTTTTTTCGTTCAGAGATAGAAATGTTGTGAAAAAAGTGGAAAAAAACGAAAAAAATGGAGAAAAAAAACGGAAAATAGGTGTAAAAATGTGTATAAAAGGTGTATAAAAGGTGTAAAAAGGTTTGATGCCTTACGAGTTGCAAGTAATTGCAAGTGGCACATGGCAATAGCACCACAAACATGCCCAGTAGCTGTGTCCTAAATTGGTCGGCAACAATACTGCGATACATAAAATTCTTAAAATTTCTTCGTATAACAAAAACAATGGGGCTTCCCAACCAAACAAAAAGCCATCGGGAAAATTGAATCGCGTCCCTGGCAAAAAACGGCACCGCCAATGGAAATGGAAATGAAATGGCCCCTGCACCTTCGGCACCGATGCGCCTGCACGATCAGAGGCGAGTTCACGCACAAGGGAACCAGGAACGACATTTTGGTTCTGGGGATGGACAAATTTAAGGAGAAAAAGCTTCTAAATTTTTAAGCGTTTTGTTGTTTTCGAAAATGAGTTTGGACGTTTTCGAAAATTGTTTTTGAATTTTTTGTACTAGATTTTCTGAATTTTCTGAAATGTCCAAACGTTCATCATTGAAGTGTTTTCGAAGGGTGTTCAACTTCACAGTGTAACCCCATGTCCCCATGTACCTAGATTGAGGTATTCAAATTTCAAAGGTTTTTCAAACAAAAAAATCTATTATTAATGTTTTTTTCTTAACACAAACTAAATATAAAAATATCCAAAAAAATCAACAATTCAATTTTATAAATTTTCGAATTTTTCATTTGCCATCATCAGAAGTGCACTATAGTGAGCACGAGCCCCATGGTGCGGACGGTCCCGGGCACCATGAAAATCACCATAGGAATGGTGATGCCTCGATGAATGAGGGCGATGAGAAGTTTTGATCAAGTTTTGGATACGCTCAGTGACTTATTGCATTACACTATTGACAGTTTAGGTACGATTAATTATGTCTAAAATTTTGATTTTATTTGACGGATCTCCTCATACGTTTCATAGTTGATTGAAATTCAACTACCGTGCATTCTAGGATTTCATTTGCTAATAATGCGACTAAGTAAAATTTGAACTCCCTGCATGCACGCAAATCTTTATTGAAATTTTTATTTATGTTTAAAAACGATATTGATGCAAACTTTATGCATTACAATCAGAGTTGTTAAAAGTACTGAACTAGTAAGCTAAAACGTAAAGTATTTTATTTTTATTCACACCTGAGTATAGAAAACGTAAATTTTTAATTTTATTACTTTACTTTTAAATTTTTTACTTTTACACTGCAAAAAGGTAGGTGAGTAGGTAAACGTAAATACCAGTATTGTTACTCATGGAACAGTCAGTATTTTTTCAATTTACCCAGGTGAACATAAAAGAAGCAAAAGTGAGAGTCGTTGCTTTCCATACCCATCACTACTTCGAACATTTCCGCTGCGATTTTCATCACTATTTCAATTAATTTGAAACGTTTTTGCTTTTTATGCACCACATTTAGCATTGTAAAAAACGACCGATTTTGAGAAAATATAATTAAATATTATCTCAGAAAATCTCTCAAGAAAAAAATATAATTAAATCTCTTGGGTCATTTTCGAAAATATAATTAAATCTCTGAGAAAATCTCTTGCAGTTCAAAAAAATCTCATAAAATCTCTCAACTCAAAGTATTATTTAATCGATATTTCAAGGTGTTTGAACCATTGAGAGTAGATATTAAGCACATTACATGATGTTTAACATTTTCATTCACAATTTCATATGATAACAGCATATTGGCTACTGATGGCACACTTTGCACTACCATGTATTCAGTATTCGAATAATGAACAAAAATATGGTTTAGGCACATTTTTTCTCATATAGTAGAACACATTACTTTCACATGTGATGATCCCCACAGAATTTATCAGATGACTTTTTCACCAAAATTTGGTAACTATATTTCCAAAGCATGCCATCAACTCTTTAGTTGTTCAAATGGCTAGAACCCACTGCATAAGTTTACACTTTGCACAAGTAGCAACATCCAGTGCCAATGAACACCTGGTGCTTAAGTACAGCCCTGTACTTGAGCACTGGGTCTTCATGGGACTGCAGGGGTTCGGTATGGTTCATTTACTCAAAAATACATATACTTGAGTACTAAGTGAATACATCTAAATTTCCTCTGAAAAAGTACCAGTGCTCTCTTTTATGTATACTTCTTGAAAGTACTTGAGTACAGAAAATGTATTTCATGTATTTTGTAACTTGTAAATGTCTCGTAAACATTTCGTAAATGTATTTCGTAACTTTTTTATTGGTTCTTTCATGCCATAGAACAGAAAAACGGGAGGAAAAACTACAAAAAGGTGGGAAAATAGTCAAAAATGGGTATATATGCAAATATATAGTTAAAAATATATGAAAATTGGTTAAAAAAACACATGAACTAATGAATTTGAAGGTGAAAATGGGCAAATATAGGGAGATTTTCTCGAGAGATTTTTTCAATCGGGAGAAAATATAATTAAATCTCTCTGGAAAATCATGGAATAAATATAAATCTCAGAAAATCTTATATTTTCTGAGATTTTCTGAGATTTTTTAAATATAAATCTCCCAGAGATTTTTACAATGCTAACCACATTCATTTTTCGGAATTACGTTTTCTGTACTCGCGTACTTTCAAAAAGTACGCAAGTAAGTGAGTTCCACTATTTTTTTCAGAGAAAACGTAAACGTATTTATGCAGTACTCGAGTACACATATTTTTCGAGTAAACGTAAATACGTTTTAACAACTATGATTTCAATCCATACAATTCAACAATGGGTTTGGGTGAAATTCAACACACCAGAATTATCATATGCCTAAAGATGGGGATTATTCGAGCGAAGGAATTTTTCCTAACTTGTCTCACGGGGGGGGGGGTATTCACGGTTAGTATTATTCAGGCAAATGTGCTGTATCATTGATTTTGAATTAAAAAAATCAAAATAAAATCTATGAAAAACTATCAAAGAGAAAAAATACCTATTTAATTTTAGCATTTCAAGGGTTTAAGGTTTCGAGATGTATGGTGGTGATTTTTTATGACTGTGATTTGTTGGCAGCGTTGGCAAAATCTCAGAAAAAAAAATAAATAAAATGGAAAATTGAAGGATAAAATAAAAGAAAAATGGAAAATTGAGGAATAAAAAAAAATAAATACAATTTTTATACAATTTTACTACAATTTTAGTAAAAAGAATTTGACTAAAACCAACCCTGTTTGTGGGTATTTTGTAGGATCCTTGATTCATATTGGATCTGAACTTTAGTAGTTGAGGTGGATTGTTAAAATGTAAAAATAATTATAAAAGTTATCAGTGACTTACTAGCGCGAATCACAACATAATGTTGTATTTATAATACCTAATGTTCGATGTTACAACTTCAATAAATATCTACACACGTCTATGTTTGAGTTAACAAATGAATTCATTTGCAAAAATTGACATTAAATTCAATCCTAGTATTTTCATAAAGTACTTATCCTTATCGTGATCGTTAATGTAACTTATTATGCCGGGCCAAAACGTGAAATTTGGAACTTTGGAAGCCAAATCTCCCTGAATGGCGGCACACGAATACCTAATTCCTAACACTAGTGTAGAAATTATACTATTAAGTACACGAAAAACACACTTCAACGCGGTGTGTATTTACGTTTACCACAACTGAAGATCGTTCCAACAAATATTTTGATCAGTGATGGAATGGCGCCATGGCGCTGACGCCCTTTAATGGCGCCGCTTAATTCTCTGGGGCCATCTGGCGCCTGGCGCCATTATTTCGAATGGCGCTCGGCGCCCTTGGTGCTTCGCGCCAATTTCGCTGGCGCCAATGTTTTGGATGTCGCCAGAAAGGGTGCCAAAGTTCCGCAAATCAATGTGACTAAAAAGGACATTTTTGGACATTTAATCGTAGATCGTTACACAAAGCAATCAATGTACCGTATTTCCTCGCAATAACCCCCTCGAAATACCCCTTACAAATCACCTCCTCCCGCCATCGAAATACCCCCACGTTTTTTGCGAGCTGAGTAACCCCCCCCCTCGAAATACCCCCGTCTGGAATAAGGTACATCATATACCCAATGTACATGATGTATTATCGATGCCAATGTGCATCACAGCCACTCATAAGACTGGTTTGTGTAACCATCTCCGCTGATACATCTATAGAGGGATACATCCTGTTTTATCACTTTTATTACCAGTTTTGGGTTGTAAAAGCCCATATTTACTACGATCTGTCTCGAAAATTTCTGGGGAAAAATTACAACCAGCTCTCGAATACCCCCCCTCGAAATTTTCACTCTGAAAAATAAAACCCCTATGTGTATTTCGAGGAAATACAGTATACCGTATTACCTCGAAATACCCCCATGGGGGTTTATTATTTCGCCAGCAAAATTTGAGGGGGGGTTAATTCGAGGGGGGGGGGGGGGTTTGTTCGAGGGGGGGGTTTATTATTTCGTCAGAAATTTTCGTAAGGATCGTAGTAAAAAGTAGGCATTTGCATACCCAAAACAGGTAATAAATGTGTCCAAACAGGATATATTTGGACATAAAAACGTAGATAGCTACACAAACTAGTCTATGTGTAGCTGCAATGCAAATTAACAGTAATATACATCATGTACGTTGTATACATGACGTATTTATTATGTACATGACGTACATCATTCCGAAGGGGGGGGGGTATTTCGAGGGGGGGTTTATTATTTCCCCAGCCCATTTTGAGGGGGGGTTAATTCGAGGGGGGGTTAATTCAAGGGGGGGGGGGACAATTCGAGGTAATACGGTAGCTGGGATGTTCATTGAAAACATGATGTACCTTATTACAGACGGGGTGTCGAGTGTTTTTCCCCAGCTCGCTCAGACCTGGGGTTTTTTCGAAGGGGGTTAATTCAAGGGGGTTAATCCAAGGGGTATTTGGAGGAAATGCGGTAACATATTGCTCTTCTAAAAAAAGCTTCTGTTATGATATACCTGTGTTAAAATAGTGACCTTTATCGTTGGCACCATTTTGGCGCCCGGCGCCATTTTTTCAGATGACGCCGTGGCGACATTTTCTCTGGCACCCTTTGGCGCCCGGCGGCATTATTTTGAATGGCGCCATGGCGCCATTGGCGCCTGGCGCCATTTTTCCTGGCGCTTTTCCATCAATAATTTTGATGCATGGATGGAGACGCTATAGGTAAGCTGCTAAGTATCATGTTTCTTGTGATAGATGAGTGCCGTTCTATTTGAGACTCTATTTCCGACATATTCGAAGAAATACGGTATCGCCTGTTTCAAGCTGGATCATTATCTATTTCTGCATTCGCTGAATTTTTCTGCTTTCCTGGTGTTTTTAATTTATATTCACTGCATCGTTTAACGCGTTTCTGCAATCTGCATGCCCGTGGAAAACGCATAGCGCATAGCGGTAGCGATTATTTTAGCACCGATTTGACATAAAATGCGTGTGTCCGCGCCCCCGAATGCACGTGGAAACGGATTTAGGTGAAGGATACAAATAGTATAGTGCCATTCATGTGGGTTGTTATGCTCGTGAACACTTTACAAATTTGCGTTGTAAAATTTCTTTCTATCATTGTATTTACATTGTATAGTGATGTAAAATATTTGTGAACTACAGCTAGGATGATGTAAAATGCAAAACAGATGCAAAACTGCATCTAACCCAGGAATTGTATACTCCTCAGTGCAGCCCACATCCAAACATTTTTATAAATGAAACACTCCATCAAGGCATGGCATCATTAATAAAATAAAAAGCATTCCAAAAAGAAAAAATGATTGAAGGCATAAAACATTTGTCAGTTGTACTTGACTTTGCTTTAATCTTTTTATCATATTTTTTTGTGAAAGTGAGTATAAATAGTCATACTATTGTTTTCAGCACATTTCTGGGGGTTGCACTATTGGAGATGTCACATTATTGGAGAGTGTCGCATTATATTTTTCCTCGAATCATAAACTTCGATGTCTGCATAACTCAAATGTGAGCATGACATTGTAAAGCGATAAACATCAATCTTGTGAACTGCCAGCTGCATTGTCTGAAAGTGCAGAATTTGCGGCTTCCACAGATTGCAACATTGTTACGTCATTTTTTTATGTTTGTTTTTCTTCAGGGGGTCACATTATTGGGGAGTGTCACATTATTGGAGAGTGTCGCATTATACTCACAGAAAGTGCCCAAGGGTGTCGCACTATTGGAGATGTCGTATTACTGGAGACCCGTCACATTATTAGAGAATTTATGGTACTTAGATGGTCCACTGAGTATTACGTAGCAAGGAACTATTAAAGGTGAATATGGAACTTCAGAAGTATTATAGTGAAACCCACCAAAGATCTGTTCAGGCGTCATTACCCAAACTAGTTTTTTCAAGCAGTGGGAAATAGTCCAGCCAAATCCAATGAATTATCAATTTTGATGATGTGTAAATTATTTCATTTAGTTATTTTTACTCACTCATGCTTATTTGATGATCTTAGCTCAACATTTTGATGCATTTTCACTTTTAAACTTGAAACATACAAGTATCTAAGATCTACCATTTCTCTTAGACTAGTTTGTGTACATAAATATGTACTGTATTTTTTCACCAGCAAATTTTGTGGGGGGTTAATTCAAGGGGGGCTTATTCAAGCGGGTTTATCATTTCATCAGAATATTTTGTGAAATATTGTAGTAAAGAATAGGCCTAAACATTCCCAAAATTGGTAATAAATGGACCAAACAGGATATATTTGAACATACCCATAGGGATATATCTACACAAACTAGTGTATGTGTAGCTGCAATGCAATTTGGGAGAAATCAATACATCATGTACATTGCATATACAATGTACATTATTCCAGATGGGGGTATTTCAAGGGGGGTCGATTCAAGGGGGGATAATTTGAGGTAATACAGTATATAGAATTTCAAAATGTATCTTGTTTTGTAATGTTTAAAAATAGTTTTGGGAATTTGAAACTCTATTCTTTACTAAATATGATCTCACAAAAGTTTCTGACGGAATAATAAACCCAACTTAAAGCCGTTGTGCATAATTATAATCTAAACTTAAAGCCAGTGTGCTCTGGATGAGTGAACGTGGAGACCATTGATCCACTTTCAATGACAATGGTGACAATGATCCACTGAGTGGTAATAAAGTTGATTTGATTTGATTTGATTTGAAACCCCCTCAAAAATTGCAGGCAAAGTAATAAACATCCTGGGGTTATTTGTTTGGAAATATGGTAGTTAGTAGTTAGTTTTTTAATGCAAAGTATTATCCAGCAAAATAATATAATACACCGCCACAAGTAATGTTGGTAATAATACAAACTTGCTCGAGATTTTGTGTAAGAATAAGCAAACCGGTCAAAAGCACAGTATGTATTGATGAAAACAGTTGTGTAAATAAGCTGATATGTGTATACCTACACAGATACATAATTCAGTTCAGAGTAGTGTAATTGGCGACCAGGTTTTCATGCCTTTTATTTTTCAACAATGTTGTTATTTTCATATGAATTATTTGACAATAGGTATATCAAGTGGCATTTTTTACGTCTTACTTGTTATTATACACTTCGATTCGAACTACTGCAACTTATAGGTAAAATTTGTTGTATAGGTAATACCTTGAGTAACCCTGCACATTTTTCATTTAAAAAAGTGTAATGTCTTTGTTATTTTACTTCTTCTGACATTTTACATAATGACAAAAAACCATCTTTCATTTCAAATGTGAACTTCTTCTAATTTAAGAATCACTATGTTGCACATGTTTTCCTCCATCTGCTGATACTTTGCAACTTGATATGAATTTCTGCCATGCTAATGAAAACTGAATTACTGCTAATTGATCTTTTACACTCCATGCAGTTACTTATTTACCTACATGATTTTGGTACAAAAAAATCGGGATAATTCATTGTACACGAAATTACTTAAAAACAAGTAATAATCAAACATCTAACAAATACTATTTTTTTCTAAAATTTGACATGAAAAATATTTTTTATAAATAACAGTCAAAACAAACAACCACAATCAAGTGTCACAATATCAAACTAATCATGCTCTATCACATAGGAACATTGTTATCTCTCTATTCTGATTACAGAAAACCTGGTGCAAGTTCCGCTAAGTGAGAAGTGAAGTGGCAAAGGCGAAGTAAAAGCGCAAAGGCCAAGTGAAATAGCAAGAGAATTGACAAGTGAAATGGCAAAAGCGAGAATAAATTACTTTTTATTTTTTAGTACTTTTTAGGAATTTTGCCCCAATTTTCATTCAAGATCTCACTAATTATCATTCCTTTTTGACCATTATAACCTTCAAATTCACTAGTACATATGTTATTTGCCTCTTATAAGCTGTTTTTCGAGAAAAAAACTGTATGTATTTTTCCCTGTTGTTTTCCCTTTTTTCCCCATCTATGTCTTGAAAAAGCCTATAACAAAGCCTATCTGAAATACGTTTTCTGTACTCGAGTACTTCCAAAAAATGTACGTAAAAGCGAGTACAGGTACTTTTTCAAAGTATACGTAAACGTATTTACTCAGTACTTGAGTATACATACTTTTTGAGTAAACGTGGATACGTTTTAACAACTATGCTTTCAACATGTCAATTTAGGGATCGATATCTCTAAGCGTCCTTGCCTTGTGTATTTGTTTTGTAATTTGCCAAAACGGAATCGTTTTCGCTTTTTTGGCGTTATGCTGTACGTACCTCATGCTTTAATAAATAGTTTAAAAGTATTTACCTACCTATAATATTTATATGCACAGTAAATAAATAATTATATGGAAGTACCTTTTTGGAGGATACATGAATGTATCTACTTGGTGTTCGAGTTAGCGTACTTTTTGGCTATTTACACAGGTCCCGGCCGGGGACCGGGATCCGGCAAAAAATAATTTTTTTCAAAAATAAATAATTGGCGTGTATGGGTTGTTTGCATGTTAATTAGGTGAAATATCACCAAATTAGCATGCACAAAATTTTTGCGAGACGGTGACATGCGCTGATGCAAAAATTTTTTTGGGGGGTGTATAGTTTTTTTTCGATTTGTCTGAATTTTGGCATGTGTGTACTCAGTAAACGAAGGAGTACTCACATGCCACATTTGAGACAAATCGAAAAAAACCTTACACCCCCCAAAAAAAATTTGCATCAGCGCATGTCACCGTCTCGCAAAAATTTTGTGCATGCTAATTTGGTGATAATTCACCTAATTAACATGCAAACAACCCACACACGCCAATTATTCATTTTTGAAAAAAATTATTTTTTGCCGGGTCCCGGTCCCCGGCCGGGACCTGTGTAAATAGCCGTACTTTTTGAGTAAACGCAAATACATTTTCAAAACTACACTGAACAGAGCTATCGTTATTATTACCCACAGGAACATTCGGAATTAAGGAGGCACATTTTCCAAACAAGTCACTAGAACATTTAAACACTTTTCTTCGATTGCACACATAAGAAATTCATCTAACATTTCAACCATGAAATCTGTCTACCCCAGAAACCTGCGATTTTATACTATAGAATAGCGGTACCTAAACATTCAGAAGGGGATTTGCTGATAGCGATTTATAAGAAAAAGGTGCCACCTGTGATATTTTTCTACTAAAATACCATAAACTCCACAATTTATACCTGACTGACAGCCTAGTTATGTTTCGGGTTTGAGTATAGGTAACTGAGTGGACCACATGCGCAGAAGTCTACCATAATTTAAATAAAAAATTCACACGATAAATTTCGTATACTCGGCAGACACGATATTCTACAAACAGATAGGAGTTATATCTTCGGCTGGCAGACGGCCAGCCGAGAACTTATGGAAGACGTGATGAAGACGAAGTGATGGCGAGAGATGATGATTGGGACGAAAGTGATCACGTCAGGATGGAGTGTTTCCTCCGGAAAAATGTACAGCGTAATGTCATCCGAGTATATCTAGGTAATTATTCTGTAGTAAAACCTGTATAAATACAAATAATTATTATATAAAAAATTGTAAAAAAATCTCGTTCATTTTTCCGATGCGTTAGGATCAGTTTTATCTGATAAGGAAAAATCTTCACCTTAATAATCACTTCACTTACTGCAATGTTTACAATTAAATCTACCATATCTCATCTGAATAGAAAACTATTTTATAAATATTTTGCATCACATATCTCTGCTCTCACTATTAGGTAAGCGTGTTTTGTTGCGCAATTCACCAGGAGAGTTTATTCGGGGCAGGCCTGATACGCACATCTGCCCGTTACACACATTTGCCCGTTTTTTTCACTTGACACTTTTTCAAGTGATTTTCAGATATGAGTGAAGTGAAAAAAGTTCACTAATGTCATTGCGCAGCGTTTTTCACTTCACTCATATCTGAAAATCACTTTAAAAAGTGTCAAGTGAAAAAACGGGCAAATGTGCGTCACGGGCAGATGTACGTATCAGTGCACCCCCGTTTATTCATAAGAATACGGTGACCCTGCGAAGGCATTCACTGTGGCTGCACCGTGGCATTCTCTGTAGCGTCTGGTCCGATGAGTATACACGTGTAACCATAGGTAACAGACTTACCTAATGCAATTTTTTTAGTCACTTTTGTAGTCTGTACACTGTATGTTGAATTACGAATCATTCGAATTTCCTTCCCTTTATTTACAGTTTGCTCATATGCAGAATTGACTAATATATCTAATTAATTAGTAAATTTATAATTAATTTCTACCCGATCATCAGTACTGTATTGATACCATTACTGTGCTCAAGGCAAGGGACTAGTCACGCATCTTGTCAAGTGTCTCATGCCATACAAATTAGTCAAATCTTATGCAAAATGTCGAAGTTTGGGGGGTTTATTCAAGTGGTTACTGTACTTATAATGTCAGAATGTCGCATGTTATAAATAGTTGTTTGTCACACGCGCAGCCAGTAGAACATGTATCCATTGCATTTACAAGAAGATTTGAGACAAACACGCAAATAAAACGTGACATGAAATTACGTGATATCGTTTACGTAATTCACGATTTTTTTCGTCTCATTACATCTGTAGTGTCGGGTTTTTAGATACCGTATCTCTTCTAACAGAAGAAAGCCATTCTACCGTATTACCTCGAAATACCCCCATGGGGGTTTATTATTTCGCCAGCAAAATTTGAGGGGGGGTGTTGATTCGAGGGGGGGGGGGGGGTAGTCGAAAGGGGGGGGGTATTATTTCGCCAGAAATTTTCAAAGAAATTAAATAGTAGGCATTTGTGTACCCAAAAAGGTAATAAATATGTCGAAACTGGGTATATTTGGACATAAAAACGACGATAGCTACACAAACTAGTCTATGTGTAGCTGCAATGTCAATTACCGGTAACAAAATACATAATGTACATCATTTCGGGGGGGGGGATATTTCGAGGGGGGGGTTATTATTTCCCCACACCATTTTGAGGGCGGGTTAATTCGAGGGGGTGGGTTAATTCAAGGGGGGATAATTCGAGGTAATGCGGTATTTTTGTCAACTTTTTTACATGCGGCCGTTCCATTGGAGCTAGTGGTGTCGTTCTATTGGAGGCTACTTTTCTATTTTTACCAGTTTTTCACACATTTGTTCATTTTAACATGATCGATTTTTTTATGAAACTTAAGCAAAATTTTTATATCAGAACATCAACTTGAAATTTTATATAAAGCAGCTCACTGACAAATGAATAGCACGTCGCTGCTAGCTAACTGACAATTTACAAGTGGCAGGTTTCAGCGAGGCCAGGCCACTTTACATCCTGGACAGTTTACATTCTTCCACAAAGCGACAGTTTACATCCTATGGTACATTCTGTAGGAAATTGTATTGTCTGTACTTGAAAATTTTCATTTCGATTTCAATTCATTGCGCACTTGCAGCACAAATCAAATTACAGTGCATGACAATACCTTTGTGCCAATACCCATGCTGATTTTGTTAGCCATGGACGCAGTAAATTTTTCACATTTGTTGCATGACCCATGAATGTGAGGTGTGCGACAAGTATGGGATGATACATTTTTTACATAATGTTAACAGGCGTTGTACTGTGGAGCTACTATATTGTTGATGTACAGATGGTTTATGTGTGTGCAGCTTGTTGACTACTGTGCCAACTGTGTAGCAGCTCATAAAATGTATGTCGGCTCGCTGACACAGCTGACAACTTGCTGCCACACGCTGACAACTCGCTCAGTGTTAACTAATTATTGTCAATTTGTCAGACCGTTGGCAGCTAGTTGTCAGTCAGAGATTTGCATTTGCCTGTAAATTAGGGTTCAAACGGGATCCCGATCCTGAATTTCATAGGATTCTGTGGAACCGATCCCAATCCCGAAGCCTCATTGTGGTCACACAAGCCAATTTTGATCAGCATTGAACGCATTTGAGTTTTCTCAAATGAGTCATTTTTACTCTTCGTCAACTGTAGATGACGGGCACCTCATTCTAGAAAACTCAAATGCGTACAATGCTGATTTAGGAGTTTTCGCAATTTTGGTTGAAAACTAGCTTTTGTGGCTACAATCCTGAAGCACCAATCCTGAAATTTGGAATCTAAATCACAATCCAGATCCAGAATGGTACTTTGATGTAATGACTTTAAGTCAATTTGCAAAAATGTGGCACACGACTGTGCATTTCCCCACCTCACAATATCTACCTATTGGCGCTGCACACACTAGTTTACTAACAGAAGTAAACTCATTTTGGGTGCTCATAAATCAGCTTTGAATGCATTTGAGTTTACTAAAATGAGGTATCTGCAAACTACAATGGACGAGGATCTAAAAAACGTATTCTGGTAAACTCAAATACGTTCAAAGCCGATTTATGGGCACCCAAATTGAGTTTACTTCTGTTAGTAAACTAGTGTGTGCAGCCACATTACATGGATATACGCACAACCACAAACGTACTCTATTAACATAAATTTTGTTTACAAACCAAATATACCAAAAATAAACCAAAATAATTACATAATGTATACATATGTCACTTGTGTCAGTCAACAATGAGAATCCCTTCCTTCAGTGCATAGTTGTTAAAACGTATTATCTTAAATTCGTTTTTTAAACGTTAAAACACATCTTTATGTATACCAGAGTAAAAATTAGAAAAAAACTTACCGTATTACCTCGAATTAACCCCCCTTGAATTACCCCCCCCCCCTCGAAATACCCCTCTAAAATTTGGTGGAGGAAACAATAACCCCCCCTCGAAATACCCCCTAAAATCGAATGTAAAGAGCACGTACATGACAAATACCTCAGTTTGTGATCTGTACAATGCAGAACACACGTTAAAACCGATGATTGAGTGACGTTAGGGAAGGGTTTATGTGTATTAGCATTGAAAAAATCTCTGGGAGATTTATATTAAAAAAATCTCAGAAAATCTCAGAAATTATAAGATTTTTAGAGATTTATATTTTTTCCACAATTTTCCAGAGAGATTTAATTATATTTTTGCCGGATTGAGAAAATCTCTCGAGAAAATCTCTCTATATTTGTCAATGTGCAAATGTCCTTCAAATTCACTAGTTCGTGTGCTTTTTTGCTTAATTTCAGTTATTTTTGACTACCGTATTTCCTTGAATAAGACCCCAGGGGGGTTATTATTTCGTCAGAGGTGTTGGAGGGGGGAGTTATTCAAGGGGGGTACTATTCAAGGGGGGGAGTTATTTTTTCCTCAGAACTTCCAGGAAAACTTTCACTTTATTCATTGTTTGTATGCATTCCGTCAACACATCTAATGCAGAAAATGACCAGTCCAACACTAACAAAACAATGTATCCATCCTAAAATTCGTGTTCAATCATCTAAACCTAAAAATATCATAGGCTAACATTCTTTTGTATTTTTCGTTTCACACACCAAACCCCATTTGATGAATCAGCCCAGACATAGCTTTATTTTTCTGTTTGTCTCGTTTTCATTTTCGTGTGTTGCTCATCGATCGTTTTACCCAGAGGGGGGACTTATTCAAGAGGGGGGAGTTATTCAAGGGGGGGCGTTATTTTTTCCTCACCTGGCTAACAGGGGGGTGTTATTCAAGGGGGGGTATTATTCAAGGGGGGGGTCTTATTCAAGGATATACGGTATATATATTTATGTGCTAATATACCCATTTTTGGTTATTTTTGCACCTATTTTTAGTTTCTTCTCTCCCTTTTTTATGTTCTTTAGCATGAAAGAGCCTATAAAAAGTCTATCTGAAATACATTCTCTGTACTCGAATACTTTCAAAAAGAATACATAAAAGAGAGTACTGGTACTTTTTTCAGGGGAAATGTGAATGTATTTGCTCAGTACTCTAGTAAACTGCGTTCGGATCAGGTCCGGCAGTCAGTTTTTGAAGTTAATGCTGACGCCATATCTCTCGCTATGGTGGGAGTCAAGATGTCAAATTTGGGGAGGATGTAGCCCACATCCACCCCCTACTATATACTAACGCGGGTACGCCGGCGACCCACCTAAATGTCGGTCGCCGTATATGCAGTAAGAAATCGATATTTTACCTGTCCGCATCAAGTCCGGCACCCAGTGGATTTCGACCACTTCGGGTGCCGTACCTACAGAAACGCGGGCATGATGAAGTTGAAACTTGGGAGGATATAGCCGACATCCCCTATCCTATTGTACACTGCGGGGAGGGCACCAGCGTCCCACCAAAAGTGTCGCTCGCCTCGATTTTCTGTCTCCTATTGATGTTTTCCGCCAGTGGAATATTTTGATGGTATACACAATAAAAAGCATTTTTTTAGTAATTATTCAAATTCCACAGTACCATACCATTTTGTGCAATACAGTGTAATTTCCTGTTCAGCACCGCTGAATGGTAACACCACAACCCCCTAGAGTCGCATACCAAAAATTCACTTTAAATCAATTTTTTGTTTTACACTTTTAAAGTTGGTTTAGGATGCCCTCTTTGGGAGGGTTTAAGGTATAAAATTGCGTAAAACACCTTACCCTAAAAATGCCTCACCACGGAATTTTAATGGGGGTGAATGCGATGACGTCACTTATGACATCATTTTGTACTGTAATGATGTCATAAATGACATCACTGCATTCACCCCCCATTAAAATTCTTCAGTGAGGCATTTTTGGGGTGAGGTCATTTACGCC
>OZ038457.1:1064291-1126109 GCA_964036195.1 Sphaerolaimus hirsutus
AAATGAATTCATCATCAAACATGAATTCATTATGTGAATCGTCATTTGAGTTGACGCACACAATTAATCAATGAAGTAACAGATTGAGAAACGTTGGCATAACTTATGACACATTATTTCAGACTGGGTTATTTCGAAGTAGAACGGTAGTATTTCGAACGGGGTATTTCGAGTGGTGTTATTTTTTCCCCAGCACGCTCAGACCTGGGGGTATAGCGAGGGTGGAGGGTAATAAATTACGAGGAAATCGTGTATTTGTATTTTTACAGTCTCAGTAATCTAAAGGAAAAAAGACGCCCTGTAGTGTCAAGTCAAGTGACTTGACAACATATTTACAATGTTCTGAAGGAAACAGCACAATGAAGCCAACTCCAACAATACCGTCCTAGGGGTTAGATTCAAGGGTGGCTTACTCGAGGAATTACGGTTAATACCTATATGATATATTTTATGTTAATCAAGATTACCGTATTTCCTCGAAATACCCCCGGGGGTGATTGTTTCATAGTGCTCCCGAGAGGGGGGGGGGGTTAAACGAGGGGGGGGGGTATTTCGAGGGGGGGGGGGTTATTATTTCGTAAGAACTTTCTTGAAAGCCTAGTACAAAATCGTTGTTTGCGATGTGCGCTGGGGTAGAAAAATGCATCGATAACCGACATCGATGTAAAGACTCCTGTAGACTAATATTAGTACGTAAATGGTATAAATACTGTTCTAACGTGATTCCGACATTGTTTTAACGTGTGTTCTGCACTACGCAGAACTCAAACTGAAGTATTTGTCATGTACGTTCTCTTTACACTCGATTTGGGGGGGGGGGGGTTTAGTGGTCTCGAGAAGGGGGGCGGGTCAAACAAGGGGGGTAGTTCGAGGGGGGGTATTTCGAAGAAATACGGTACCTAATTGAAGAGTTTATCTTTGGCTATCGCACACAATGCTGAATTTTGTAGAAATCATTTCTTTTTTTTGTGGATTCACTTGTCGATTGACTTGTGGATTTTTCTGGTTTGTCGATTGACTATATGCCAACACACACACTAGTTTACCAACGTGAAATGCTCAACCATTTTGGTAAATTGTTTTGACAAAACTGTACGAAACATTGTACAGAGCTGTACGGTGTTTCGCACTGTTTTTTCAAAGCCGTTTACCAAAATGGTCAAGCATTTCACGTTGGTAAACTAGTGTGTGTGGGCCCAATGAATCAGAATACCTAGATGAAGGTATGTATATTTTCACAACATTTTAAGCACACATCGACTTAATATAACTAAAAAGCAGAAGTCATACAAATAGGTACGTAATTTGGATTTTATAAAAACCATTGTGTAGACTAATAAAAGTATGCAATCATGAGATCATGTCAAATTTAAATGCTTGTCACAGATTCCCGTGCACTCGAAAAGTTCTGGTGCAGCTTTCTTTGGTTTTTTGAGGTGTTGAAATACTGTGATTTTCATGTAATTACAGTGTAAAGTTCATGTACTTTTGATGCACGGATCTCTGCAGTAGAAAAATGCATTTAATTTTTTTTTAGTGCAGGGGGATCGTCATGAGCTTCAACATTACAATGAAATCAAATTGAAATTTGAAGGTTACACATTGTGCACTTAAGTAAGTCGTGTGATTGACATGCAGCAAACTTTAGGAAAAGAAATACAACGCATTAATGCTGATATTCAATCTGAGAGTACCTAATAGCCACAGGTCCACACTTTTTGTACATGGTCCGGCTGAAAAGTCCCCGGGCAGTGCTCGCCATTCGCGCTTGGGGTAAGCTACGGTCATAAAATTTTAACACGTTAATATATCAGGTGTTTTGAGTTTTCACCCAAAATTTCACCCCTCTAGCTCCACCCACTGCGGAACTGTGGGGGTTACAATTTCGGTCATTTTGTACTTATGTACAAATGGTGCTCTAGGCTCTAGCTCAATGCTGCTTTAAGTTGTGATCATGAAACTTTGGCTAGTGTAAGCGACCAGTGTTGGCAATGTGCCAACACTAAACAACATTAGCTATTATATCATAAGCCTAGTCCATATTGCCATTACTGTCACTACTCTCACTGCCAAATTCATCATTCTGCCTCTCCTTCTCAAAAAGTGTTTACTACAGGATGCATTCTGCATGCTCACTGCTGTTGAACACAGATAATGTGTCCACTACAGATTAGTAATGAAACATAAGGAAATTTTTAACACATAACTCACTTACTGCACATTTCACAACATTAAAATCACTGCATTACAACATAACCTCAGATGATCACCAAAAACATCAATCACGGTTCCCACGTTTCTTGCACATCACCCTGATCTGCATACAAATTTTACCTTAATAGCAATGATGTTGATAAAAGTGTTGAATATTATCAGCACATTACCAACATTGGTGGCTTACACTAGCCAAAGTTTCATGATCACAACTTAAAGCAGCATTGAGCTAGAGCACCATGCGTACATCAGTACAAAATGACCGAAATTGTAACCCCCACAGTTTCGCAGTGGGTGGAGCTAGAGGGGTGAAACTTTGGGTGAAAACTCAAAACACCTGATATATTAACCTGTCAAAATTTTATGACCGTAGCTTACCCCTAGCGCGAATGGCGAGCACTGCGCGGGGACTTTTCAGCCCGACCATGTATATTTGCAGTCTTTGTCAAGAAAATGGCAGTAAATATAAACATCACTAGCAGTCGACTAAATGGTGAATGAAAATTACAATATCAATAAAATATTGAATTATGGGAGCATACCTAGTTGGCCAAAACCAGGGTTGGCAAAATCTCAGAAAATAATAAAAATAAAATAAAAATAAAATGGAAAATTGAAGAATAAAATAAAATAAAATAAAATGGAAAATTTCAAAATAAAAATAAAAATTGTATAAAAATTCGAATTTTTGTAAAATTTTTGTAAAATTGTATACAAATTCATATTTTTGTAAAATTTGTATAAAAATTCATATTTTTTGTAAAAAATTTTTCTGTTGTTTATAGTTCAACCTGTTCATTCGCGGAGCTGGGGCAGTCCTAAGCCATGTAAAGTGTCAAAATGTCATATGAAATGGAATGGAAAGTGTCAATTTTCATGAAAATGTTAAGTAAAGTGTCAATTGTCATGACAAATATAAATTAAAGTGGAAACTGTAAAGCAAATTGTATCCAAATCTTATCTTTTGTATCCAAATCTTGTGGTTTTTGTAACCAAATCTTATGTGAACATTTGGAAACAAAAACATAAGATTTGGATACTAAAATATAAGGTTTGGATACCAAAACATAAGATTCAGATACACTCTGCATGACATTTGTCATGACAATTATACTTTGCTTGACATTTGAGATGCCAATTGACTCTTTACTACATTTGTCATGACAATTCACACTTTGCACAATGTTTTACAAATGCGCCCAGCACACTGCAGTAACGATGGCAAACCTCCCAGAAAAAAGTATTTAAATTTTTAAGTGGTTTTTCTAAAATGAATTTTCGAATTTTCGAATTTTTTCCCATATTAATTTTTGAATTTCAAATTTAATTTTCGAATTTTTGAATTTTCGAATTTTCGAATTTTTTAAAAAATAAATCGATTTTTAAGTGTTTTTTCCAGGGGTGGAATAAAAATTCGAAAATTATGAAAAAATTTGAAAATTCGAAAATATTTTCGAATTTTCGAATCTTTTTTTGCCATCGTTACACTCCAGTAATCCTTCTACTGAAAATGCAAACCATTCTTATCGATAATTGTAACTTAACACTTGCAACTAGCTAACAATACATTCTGCATGCAACTTTTGCAAAGTAATGGAAAAATTTGTCACACGTTTTTCATGTTTAGGTCTAATTATTAGGGTGTCAAAAAAATTTATTTACGGAAAACGGAAACGGAAACGGAAAAAAAATTTCAGCGGCCGGAAAACGGAAAAAGAGGCCGGAAAAACGGAAACGGAAAAATCAAATTTGCACGGAAATGGAAAAACTTGCTGAAATTTTGCCGGAAAATGGATAAAATTTGCAGAAATTTTGCTGGAAGTGGAAAAAATTTGCAGTAATTTTGCTGGAAACAGAAATTTTTTTTACATCATTGACAATCTGCATGAATTTTTACCAGTTTAGCTGATCAGAAAAGAGAAAGTTGAGCCAGAAAAGGTAAAATGAGGCGGAAAAATGGAAAATTGAGGTGGAAAATGGAAAAAAAGGTGGAAAAACTGGAAATTGAGGCGGAAAACGGAAAAAGGCGGAAAAACTGCAAATTTAGCCGGAAAACGGAAAATGAGCCGGAAAAACGGAAAAAAAAGTTGCCGGAAAACGGAACGGAAAACGGAAAAAAAATTTCAGCAGCCGGAAAACGGAACGGAAAACGGAAAAAATTTGCCTGCGGAAAACGGAAACGGAAAACGGAAAACGGAAATTTGACACCCTACTAATTATCAAATTTTTCTGACCTTGCACGCAAGATTCTGATTTTTTGTAAAATTTCTGTAAAATTTTTGTAAAATTTTTGTAAAATGGTCCATTTTATTTTTTTATTATTATTTTGGAATAAAATAAAATAAAATGAAACAAGAATAAAATAAAAATAAAATACATTTTTATACAATTTTTATACAATTTGTATACAAATGATTTTTATAAAACCAACCCTGGCCAAAACACATAAAATTGCAATAGACATGTATTTTTTACGAGAGGTTTTACGATTTTAAAAATAAATATATAAAATATTTATAAGGACTTATTGCGACAACATTTTGTTTTAGATAGCTTTGTACGAATACTAATTTATCAATTTCAAATGTGACTGGATTACTCTCGTTTCATAGTTGATTATAAACCGTATATAAACCGTATTATAAACCGTATATAAACCGTATTATAAACCGTTTCATAGTTCAACCGTTTCATGCACAAACAAAGTTAATACAGTTGTTGGCTCAGTGCCAACGTTTCGTCTGAAGCAGCGCGCACTAGAATTACTTCTTACGGTGAATGGATTTACAGCATAACGACCAATAAACGGTGAAACGACAAATTCAGTTTCGACAAATTACAAATACACAAGAACACTTAGGTAGAGATATTCGTCGCTAGATTGAGATGTTGACAATTCGTCGACACATTTGTCATTTCACCTATAATTTTTCGTCAACTTTTTCATCCCACTTTACGTGAATAGGTAGAATTTTCCGGCAAAAAGTATGTGGAGTTTTAACTGGCTAGCAATAAAATTTGTCAGTTAAATGGGATTCAGCAGTCTGTAAGTGCTGGAGTTATTGAACTTACTTTGAAATTATTAGTAATTAGTAAACTATTTAATTTTAATCAATAATGTAACGAGAAAAAACATCAGAGAAGAAAAAGCGAAATCCCAAATTTACTTCAACATCCAATATAAAAATCTAGAAGCATGGAACTTGAAAGATAAATTTAGAAATTTCCTGAAAAAAATCTGGAAAACATTTAACTAAAAATAGTTTGAAATGATAGATAGCACTAGCCTGATGAGATTCTCAAAGAACGCACAACACCAATCTCTTTAAATTAATACTTGCTTATGAGTAGAAATTCACGAATATAAATACATGAATAAATGAATAAAAACGGAATGGTCTTTTATGTATCCTATTTCTAATTTATGCTTTTCCAATCGCAAATCCCAACAAAATACTGAAAAGTATTGCATGAGTGACATTGAAAAACAATAAAATAGTGACGAAACTACAGCTTTAAAGAAAGTAATTTGGGTCAAAAAATTCTATATACGCGGCGGACCGCAAAGTATGTGCTGAATCCTACCATAATCAAATGATTAAAATATTGTCATAAATTTCATGATAATTTATTCCACATTACAACGAAATATTATGGTGACAAAAAAACAGTATAATTTTTGGTTCATTATTCAGATGGGTTATGGTAGGTTTCAATACTAAGTTTTATCTCTGCCGAGTATACTACCTACACAAATAAACTTTTAAACAGTAAATTTTAATACCAGAATAAACACTCCTAAGAATTGTTAAAAAAAGTTTGTCTAGACAATGCAAAAACTACCATATTTCCTCGAATTATCCCCCTTGAATTGACCCCCTCGAAGTAACCCCAGGTCTGAGCGAGCTGAGGCAAAAATACCCCCCTCGAAATACCCCCCGTGCTGATGAATGATGTACATCATGTATGCAATATATTTACGTGATGTATAAATCGCTGCAAAAGTGCGTCGCAGATACACATAGGTATACTATTTAGTTTGTGTAGCCATCTACATTGATACATCTAATTTTTGTATCCAGTTGTATCACGTTTATTACCAGTTTTGGGTATGTAAAAGCCCCCTGGGACTATTTCGAGTAAATACGGTATAGAATTATTAAATTTCAAAATCTAGCTATTCAATAAGTTTTATATAAAATCTACCATAATCTACACCAGTAAATAATTGTACAAAAATTAAATAACAAACAAATTAGTATAATATTAGGTATATGCTACTTTTCATCATACGGCACCGGGTATTTATGTATGGCCGACATTCTCCGCAAATAAACAGTTTCCTCCACATTTTTCTCTTTCAACTTCTCACTTGGGTCTGGTTCTACTGCCGTTTCATCAAAGTGCACATTTCGCAGTTTTTTTTCACGCGCCTTTTCTCTCCTGAAAATTGATAATAATAATTTTTTTAAATCTGTAAGGTTACGTATTTACCTATTATTCACCATAAATCTCCGATTGGCCCTGCGCACACTAGTTTTCACACAAAAAAACCCCCTCGAAAACTCATAAATTAGCTTTGAACGTGTCTGAGTTCTTCCCAGTGAGTCATTTTGAACCTCCGTCAACTGTAGTTTATGGCGGCCTCATTGAAGAAACCTCAGATGCGTTCTAAGCTACCGTATTACCTCGAAATACCCCCATGGGGGTTTATTATTTCGCCAGCAAAATTCGAGGGGGGTTAATTCGAGGGGGGGGGGGGGTTATTCGAGGGGTTTTTTAAAATTATTTCGTCAGAAATTTTCGTAAGGATCGTAGTAAATAGTAGGCATTTGCATACCAAAACAGGTAATAAATGTGTCCAAACAGGATATATTTGGACATAAAAACGTAGATAGCTACACAAACTACTCTATGTGTAGCTGCAATGCAAATTAACAGTAATATACATCATGTACATTGCATACATGACGTATTTATTATGTACATGACGTACATCATTCCGAAGGGGGGGTATTTCGAGGGGGGTTTATTATTTCCCCAGCCCATTTTGAGGGGGGGGGGGGTTAATTCGAGGGGGGGGGGGGTGATTCAAGGGGGGATAATTCGAGGTAATACGGTAATTTGTGAGTTTTTGAAATTTCGGGTGAAAACTAGTGTGTGCAGGCACAATGGAAACTTGAAAAAAATTGCTGAAAAAATTAGGAAATACCATCAGCTTGATCAGACCGAGGGTTATTTCAAGGGGTGTCAATTCGAGGAAACACTTTAAGTATGGTATATTTTCCATTAATTCAATTTTTACAAACGGTGTGAAACTGAGCCTGGGCCATCAGTACCATAATCAACCGAAAACACCCCCCCCCCAAAAAAAAAAAATCACAGCTCACCTGACAGGTACGAGCACGTACCAACAATATGATAGCAAAACTCCCGCAAAAACGCAGAGTACTAAGCAACAAATCATTATCAGTACGAAGTTGATTTGTGTCCTTGCACAACATTGTTCTTCATAGCAGAAAAATGCCAATGGCTTGTTACATGCGCTGGTTGACTGAAAAATAAATGAGCTTGTTAAATGAACTGCTTGGGAAGTGACTTATGAATGTTTATTGGGTGGAAACAGGGGTTGTATGTAAAGGTAATCCCTTTTGATAGCGATATTAATTATTGTATACTGCGAATATTTGGCGCTTCCTGATGCTTTTTCATCACTTTTTTGCACTACCTCAATTGCACAAACAATGTAGAAAAAATGCAAAAAAACTCACTACTGGAGTGACGGTAGAATTGTTGGGTGAATCTTCAGTCATGGTTAAGCTCTCGTATTGTAGATTATTTTCAGAATAGGTAGTCCCCTAAATTTGTAGTGATTGATAATAAGTGTTAATAAAAATAAAAGTGTGTCGATTCAGCATCCAGCAAAGTGCCACAAATGCGGGAACTTTGACTGTGTTTCCAAGCACAATGGGCGCCCGAAAATAATGTTTCAGATACTCTGCATTTTGTCCCATCCAATTTCACAGTGATAAATATTACAATATATCAATGGTATAGCATAGCAAATGTATAGCGCTGCACTGGTTTACCATATGTGTAACGATGGCAACAAAAATTCAAAACGTTTCCGAATTTTCATTTCACCACTAGAAAAACACTTATAATCGATATTTTACTAGAGAATTTTTCAAAAACAAGTTTTCTAATTTTAGAATTTACCGGTATTTTGGTTGAAAATTAAACGAAAAAAACACAATTAACAACATCAATTTCATATAAATCTATCCTATTGATAGCGGTAGTACAAAACTTGTGCAAATGTGTTGGCGTTAACTAGCTGAAAAAAGCACAAAAATGTAATAATTAAATTGAAAAAAAAATCCAAAAATTCTCATAAAAATAGTAAAAAAAATATTGAAAATTCGAAAATTCAAAACATATTTTCATTTAAAAAACTCGACACTCAAAAAAATTTTTTAGAAAAAAAAACTTTAAAATTAAAACACTTTTTACCGGAGGGTTTGCCATCGTTAACTCTGTACTTCCCGTGCGTGTGCGTGTGTGCCCTGGAAATGGTACAGAAATACTGCAGAAGCTTCGCATGGAAACTGCGGTTTGAGTGGACAAATAAGAGGGCACAAAATCGCTACCCATCCGATCCAAAGCGCCATTGGCGGGGAAGCGGCGGGAAAATGGCGCTGGCGCCAAAAAAATGGCGGAATGAACACCATAGAATGCCGGGTAAATGGTTGTGTAAACCTGGCAAAATAGATATCTGTGCCATATTGTAATGTAAAAGGGTGATTGGACCTGGATCAATGGGTTGGGACCACACGCACTAGTTGACATCAATATTCGTGTCAACTGAATTCACTAAATTTTGGTTTATTATGTGATTTCAACTTTCCTATGTGATAGAGTATAGGTAGTCGATTTTATATCGTGGCACTTAATTTTCAAGGTTTATGTTAAGTGCGATACTTATAATTTTTTGGTGAATTTAGTTGACATTCAGTTGACACGCATTTGCGATGTCGACTTATGGGCGTGGGCTTATTGTCCCCAAACATATATTTCTTCACTGTGGGACCACATGACACAGACCCGAAATAGCTGGACCCGAGTCATTGGAACCGCATTAAATGTCAGTTGAAGGTGGAACACATAAAACTGTTGTGTCTGTAAACATTTTGAAGTCACGCAACTTAAACAATGTCGGGGAAAAGCTATTTGAATTGACGGCAACTTAATAATGCATGGAAGTCACACAATTTGCGACGAATAAAAGGTGAACATAAATGAACTTTCTGTCTGCAATGCAGCTGAATAGAGACATGTAAATAATAAAGATGGCAAAGTCACTCGGCGGACCGCATGCTATACATTTTTCTGAAGGAAACACTCCATCATGACGTCATCATTTGTAAAATAGAAATTGTTCCAAAAAACCATCCAGGAAAAAACATTTGCCACTTGCATGCGACTCCGTTTTCGTATACTCGGCGGACCGCAAAGTATGCGCAGAATCCTACCATAATTAAATGAATAAAATCTTGTGATAAATTGTGTAATAAAATATTCCATATACCGTATTACCTCGAATTATCCCCCCTTGAATTAACCCCCCCCCCTCGAATTAACCCCCCTCAAAATGGGCTGGGGAAATACCCCCCCCCCCCCCTCGAAATACCCCCCCCCCTTCGGAATGATGTACGTCATGTACATAATAAATACGTCATGTACGCAATGTACATGATGTATATTACTGTTAATTTGCATTGCATAGACAAGTTGCAGCTACACATAGAGTAGTTTGTGTAATTATCTACGTTTTTATGTCCAAATATATCCTGTTTGGACACATTTTTTACCTATTTTGGGTACGCAAATGCCTACTATTTACTACGATCCTTACGAAAATTTCTGACGAAATAATAAAACCCCCCCTTGAATAAACCCCCCCTCAAATTAACCCCCCCTCAAATTTTGCTGGCGAAATAATAAACCCCCAAGGGGTATTTCGAGGTAATACGGTAGTAAAGACAAGTATTATAATGAAAAAACTGTATAATTTTTGGTTCATTATTCAGATGGGTTATGGTAGGTTTACATACTAAGTGTGATGTCCGCCGAGTATATTGAGAATATTTTCCTTTTTTGAGTGTGCAAACATAAGTATCCTGCTCACAAATTATTGACTAAGGCATCAGTAATTGTGGGCCCATACTTTGCATTCAGTTGAGTATATGAAAAGTGTATTTTTTTATTTGGACCTGTTTTGACATTTTTAATTCATTATTTTTGGATAGTTTTTGACTTTTCACATTTTTATACCCCAGAGTAAACAAAATCCTACCTATTTGGAATTGTCACCTGTCGGATTTAGAATACCGTATTACCTCGAAGTACCCCTATGGGGGTTTATTATTTTGTCAGCAAAATTTGACGGGGGTTAATTCGAGGGGGGGTTTATTCGAGGGTTTTTTTATTATTTCGTCAGAAATTTTCGTAAGAATCATAGTAAATAGTAGGCATTTGCATACCCAAAACAGGTAATAAATGTGTCCAAACAGGATCTATTTGGACATTCAAACGTAGATAGCTACACAAACTAGTCTATGTGTAGCTGCAATGCAAATTAACAGTAATTTACATCATGTACATTGCATACATGATGTATTTATTACGTTTTTTACATGACGTACATCATTCCGAAGGGGGGGTTATTATTTCCCCAGCCCATTTTGAGGGGGGTAATTCAAGGGGGGGGGGTTAATTCAAGGGGGGGATAATTCGAGGTAATACGGTAGATGTTTCTAAAAGAAACACTGTCATGGAGTCATCATTGTCAAAAATACAATTGTAAAAAAAAATTTTAGACACAAAACGTATGTTGGTTTTATTCACTTAGCCTTTTTCTTTTCCAAAAATTTTTTTTTGTGAAAGTGGGTACATAAGTAACCTTCTGGTGCGTTACCGGTAAAGACATAAGTAATTTTGCGCGCATACTTTCCGGTTCGACAAGTATATGCCGGTCTTCTCGAGCCAGTTCTAATTATCAATTTTTCTACGGGATTTTCTCTCGGAACCTCTGCAGTTTTAGATACATCTGCAATCATACATACTTAACTTTTTTGTCGTTGTTGAGCTGTTAAATAAATACCAGGGGCAGGTGCCAGTTCCGCAAATTGAGAAGTGAGAAGTAAAATGGCTAATGCAAGTAAATTGGAAAAGCGAAGTGAAATGGCATGTGAACCGGCAAAAGCGAAGTAAAAAAAATAAAAAAAATAAAAATTCCTCTTCGCTTTTGCCATCTTACTTCTCAATTCACTTAGCTTTTGCCATTTCACTTCTCACTTTTCAATTTGCGGAACTGGTCCTTTCAGAGGAAAAATCCTTCCCCCCTGATACCTTCCCTCCCTGAATAACCCCCCTTCAAAATTTTCTTACGAAATAATAAGTCCTCATGCGTCTCATCCGAGGATATACAGTAGTCAAAAAATCTGAAAATTCTATAACTATGCAAAAAAACTGAAAATTTAGAAAAAAAATTTAAAAGTTCAAAAACTATATTTTCAAAACAAAACGCTTTAAAATTTAAAAGCTTTTTTCTCAGTTACTGGTATGTCCCTGCCCGGGGTAACGAACGATGGAAACTTTGTTACTTTATGTGTTTTTTTTCTAAAATGACTTTTTGAATTTCGACATTTTCGAAAATAGTTTTCGAATTTTCGGATTCAGTTTTCGATTTTCGAATTTTTTTTTGGCTTAACATTGCAGATTTGCTACATACACGTTTGCACAAATTTTGTGCTGACGCGGTGTTATTCACATACGGGTTATTAACATTGCGGTGTTAATAAGATTAATACCACGGGGTGAACATGTCACGGACAGCCTGGGTGTTAATAACCATGTGAAATTGATGTTTTGAATTGTATGTCTGTGTTTGGAGCCAAAAACTCGAAAATTCGAAAATGTTTACAAAATTTCAAATTTTTCTAAAGAAAAATCGATTTTTAACTGGTTTTCTAGTGATTAAAAAGTAAATTAAAAACTAAAAAATATAAGAATAGGTTTTCTAATTTTTTGCCATCTTCAGTGCAGGCTAGTTTGCCATCCTTACTCAATGCACATGGGGCGTCGCGTTTCAAACAGAAAGTATGTAGTGGCATCAAATCGTATTCCTTCCAGTGTGCACAGTACTGATTGAGCTAAAGTTTGGGTTCAAATAAAAGACCGATGGAGAAATGGGAAAGACTTTTACGGATACCCGATATTTTTCCCCGGGTATTTTGGGCGAAAGTTCATTGGGGCCATTTTAAAAATGCTTTTAAAACTTTTACATCTAATTGTAGCCACACAAGCTAGTTTTCATGGTTAAACTCGTTCCAATAACTGAAAACGCTTATTGACACTCACAGTGAAACGTTACACACTGACAGTTCACTGACAGTTCGCTTGAAATCCATCAAAAAATGTGACAGCTCGCTGACGAAAAATTTCAACTTACTGACAGCTCGCTGACAACTATTGCATGCTGCAGCTCGCTGACAGTTTTTTGACAAAATGTACAAGATTAGGCTATTTATTTGACCCAAAAATAAATGAGCTCAACATTACCTACATAGGTATGTGTAAAGCAAAAGCAGTGAATGGAATGTTAGGGGGATAAATGAATTATTATTATTTGCAACTAAATGAAACTCAATATGAAAATAAAATCATCATGAGGACTAGTTTTAACAATCACAAATTTGTACTTTCAATCACATTTCAGTGCAAGAAGTGTGGACCTCTAACTGCAGTACAGTACCAATCAAATCGAGCCCCTCTCTTCTCAACAGCAATGTGTCTGTGCACAAACAGTGTAAAAAAACAGGCCAATACCTACGGTGCCAATTGGTGTCCCACATTGGGATGCTTTGTTTGACAAGCAGATTAGGACTGCCAGTGATTTACTGAATGCGATAGCACATAGATGCCAAGTAATGGCATCAAATAAAGAAAAATGCAAGATGCTTGTAAAATACTGCACAGGAAAGATGCACCTGGAAGACTGTATTGATGAGAAGTGCTAGTTTATTTACTGTTAACATTGTTTTTGCTGTTGTTGTTGATCATTTATATACTTATTTAAACCGTTTGCTGCACAAATTTACCCCACATGCTTACTTTGGGCCAAATAAATTGTACATGCCCAAATTACACTTGTATGCAAGGCATTCTCAGTCAATATGCTGACAGCTTACTGACAGCAACACTGCTGCTTTCTAAAAGTGCTTGCAGCTCGATGACATATGCTGACAATGTACTGACAATCGGATGACATATGCTGACAGTTCGATGACAACCGTAAATAATGTATGTCAGCCTATTGTCAGCAAACTGTCAGCATGTAATGTTTCACTGTGTATGTCAGTGAGCTGGCAGCGAGGTGCAAAAAAGTTGTCAGCAAGCTGAGCCTGATTTTTGCTGCTTGGCAAGCGAGCTGGCAGCGAGTTGTCATTAAGGTACTTTTCCCTGTGATTTGGATACAGTTTGTATTTTCAATTAAATATGACATTCTCTAATAGAAACGTTGCCGTTTGATACAGATGGGTGAACTTTGATCAGTGGAATAATGAATCTTATTGAAAAAGAATTAAAAACATTCGGGTGAAGGTATCAATACACTTCACTTCCGGTAATGCAACAAAGTAGCCCCAGTATTCATTTCTTTCATTAGTGTTCCTTTCATGAAATGTCAGTTCATAAGTTCTGGTCTGGCAAAAATATGTAAATATGTGCATTTGTAGGTTTCAATATCTGCAATGAGTTTTTTCCTAAAGTGTATAGTCACTAAGTGCACCCTATACAATTGAACATGTCACATATGAATAAACCATCCAAATAAACCCCAATATGTTTTCCTGGTCACTTTTTGTTGTATCGGTGAATTTTTTTGATTTTATTCTGCACAGTACACACACACAATCCTACTCAATATTTATAGCAGTGTCATGTCCAATAAGTTTAAAGGAAGCATAATCTCACATCAATCCAAACGCACAAAATGTGCAGTTTGAACATCTCTACAGCACAGAGAAAGTGTGAAGAGCCCCAGCTGGTGCAAAATGTCATTGTGATTCTGTGAAGTGAGCTGAAATAGTGATATAAATTATTTACTGTGAAACAAAACAAAAAATAAGTTTGAATGTAATAATGACTAATAAAAATAATGTGGCTGACAAATATAATGCATATTTTCGAAATGACACCCATTTAACTGCTCATTCAGATAAAAATTAGAATGAAAACACAAAGGAAAATATGTAGGTAAGCATGCAATAAGAATATGCAGCATGTGTTTCTTTGTTCAATGGGCAACATATTTTCAAACAAAAATTCACTGTGCCACGTCAGAGTATAAAATAAATGGACAATCTCACCACTTTCATTTCCTTGAGGAACAATAGTTAAAAATGGACTACCAAACAATAATTTTACTCTTTCTCGTTGTAAGTGTTGTCACTGTGCAAGGTGAGCTGACTCGATATTGCCTTCAACTGAAAAATACACATAGGTAAACCAAAATTCCAAAATATTCGCCAGAAATACCACAGATAATCTCATACCATGTAATACCCATACCGTGTAAAGAAAGAAAGAAAGTTGTTCTTGCACAGTGGTTTGCCATGTCAAATACTGTACCAAAATAGCAAAGTTGTTAAAAGGTATGTACGTTTACTCAAAAAATACGCGTACGCGAGTACGCGGTAAATACATTTACATATACTTTTTCAAAAAATACTGTACGTACTTGTACGCGTAATGTTAAATGCCACCACAGTGCCAAAACAGATGAACAATACATCTCCTTTAGGTGGAAAATGTGCGGAGGAGCTATCAGCGATTATGAACACTACTCCTCACCCATATGGTGGCCGACTAATTGGCAATACAATACCAAAGTGTGATGCAAATGGTAAGCGGGAATTTAGTCTACCTATTCTGATTTGACAAATTATATTTGGAGTTGTTTTTTTTGTTATTGGAAATATCTAAATATTAGGTGATTCTAAGTTGTCTAACAGACTGCTATACTTTTTGTTACACAGTTTCCCTAATTAAGTATAAATCATGACTTTCTTCCTTCCTATTGAATTGCTTTCCCTTGAAAATATGACAAAAATGGTCACTAGAGGGTACAAAAACCGTGTAAAATGTAAAAAAACACAGGAGCATGTTTTTACTGAATAAATAACATATTGAATGCAATTTGACTGACATATCTGAATTACATTTTATGTGGTGCCAAACTCACCTTGGGGTTTGATCAATGATACATGGTACTTATACTCAGATTGAATGATTGCACCAGATGGATCGATGTCTATTCATGTTCAGTCGCATTTACGTTTCTGATTTTTCAAAATATTTTTACTCTTTTGGATCAGTGGCAAATATGTTCACATAAATCAGGTAGAAGGCACCTGAACTCAAATTTCTTGATGTGTGGTGGAACGGAACTTGTGGAAGTGTTTTCACAGAGGCTGCACAGATGGCCTCACACACATCCAGCCCACTTCATGACACATCACACACCCGTATTTCGGTGTATATGGGATATGAAAGTATAGTGAAGCCACCCCATGAAATGCAGGGATGTTTGTGATCTGCTGTGAAGTCAACTAAAGTGCCTACACCAATATTCCCCATTTTAAACAGTGAAAAACTATAATTTCAGGCAACTACCAAAAAATCCAATCTAGTGGATCATCACGCTATGAATGGTGTGTCGATCCGATTTCAGGGGAAAAAATTCCAGGAACTGCAAGTGTAAAGTGGAGAGATGGTCGCAAGGATGCCAGTGATTGTTAACACTATTGATTGTTCATTTGTTAATTGTGAAAAAAAATTGTGCTTTCATTCTGCAAACACAAGCTATTTTTCAACCACACTTTTGAAAACTCAACAATCAGCATTGAGAGCATTTGGGTTTGGGTAGCTAACAAAGATTTCAAATGGGAACCATGAAAACCCGAAATGAAAACATTAAAAATTTACGAATGTTTTTTTTCTGAAAAGTTTTTTTCTCTCATGTTTTTGAAACAATTTTTATTTTTTTAACGATGACGCCACCATGGAATGTTTCTTTCAGAAAATCCGGTATTCCGGACGCGAAATATATTTAAATTTCACAGTCAAAAGTATTTTAATTTACATTTATCACTTCTACAAACGTTTACCTCTATTCAACACATGTGGTATTTAGAATCCACTGGTGACTGGGACTGGCGCTTTGCTGGTATGCTTATCGGATTTGATGCTATACTAGAAATGTTACCGTGCTTTGATGAATAAAATCATATGAAAAATTTAAACTACACAGTAAATACAGACACTAATTGACAAGGACGCCAGGTGCCTTTCCCAGAAAATGAAATGTCAAAAGTAAAATGTAAAATGTCATGCAAAGTGTCAAAAGTCATGGAAAATGCACTGCAAAATGGCAACTCGGTTGCGTTAACGTTTTGGTGTTTTTTTAAGATCAAATTCTGACTGAACTCTATGAATCATTTGTGACGCAACACTTTGAAAATCCTAGACAGAAAATTGGCTGACAAAATGGCGAAAGGAATAGAAAGGCAGTCTCAAATAGAAAGCCGGGTAAAAATGTTGACGACGAAGGGCGCCCTTCCATTAGAAGAAATATGGTACCTAGAAAGAATACTGAATGTGCACTTGTGTACAATAATACGTGGTGTTATTAGTGAGCAAGCTTTGAATTGGGATGGGTACCAGTTAACATGTGGTGTCATTGTTATAACTCGGCAGACATGATACTCTACAAATAGATGTGATTTATGTCATCGGCTGGCAGACAGCCAACTGAAAACTTATGAATAAACATTTCGCAAAAAGAAAAAGAAAAAAGAACAGAAAAGAAACGCTAAACGCCAGAATTGACTAAAGTGATGACGTCATGATGGAGTGTTTTGTCCGGAAAAATGTACGGCGTAATGTCATCCGAGTATATCTGTTATTCAAATGAAATATGGTAGATTTCAATCTAAATTGTGCAATCAATGACCTATGGAACCTGGACCGTATATAGCATTCAAAAAAATCACCGATTTTTTGGAAAATATATATAAATATATCACTCCAATATTGGAAAAAATATAAATATATATAAATCACTCTAGGTCTCCAGAAAATATAATTAAATTACTGAAAAAATAACTCTAAGCTCGAAAAAAATCTCAAAAAATCACTTGAGCTTTATTTCAATTTCAAGCAATATTCTGGGCTTTATTTACCATTTGCAAGCTCAAAAAATGTACTCTAAGGTACCACAGTACATTTATTATCATTCCACGAGCAGTATTCATTTATACAGTATTTTACAAGTGAAAACATCAAGCCAATATCACAGCAAAAATTCAACCTTCAGTTCAACCTCAATGAAAACTTCAAAAATATTTTGCACTGCAAATATTTAGCTCTCAACCTATAGCACCTGGTTGTGGCAATGTATGTTTGACTAAATAGGTGCTCATGCTCAGCACTTTTTCATTGGTGATGTGCTGTGAAAACTCATTTTTGGGCACATGGCTATGTTTACTGGCAACAGTGTGATGACACTAGTGGCTCTGGTGACACCATGGTGACAGTTTTCCACAGTTGTTCCCAATATTTGACAACAGCCGACATTGTTGCATGTCATCAAGCATCGTCAGTTTTCAAAAATGGTAAACTGAGCTTGCAATCACTGTAGAAAAATTTTGATCACATCAAATTGGTATTTTTTGATTTAAAGTCATGTTTTATTTAGAAAAGTATGTTAAAAGATAGAGAGATGCTTTATACCTAAAACATAACCATAGAATTCATAGCAGGATGACATAAACAAAAAGTTCATAAAAAATGAAAACTAATTGATAGTGATGTCACCATTTGCCATCATTTGAGTTTCAGTTGTGACCAAACTAGTGATTTGCCAACACCACCCACCAAAATTCACGCCATTTGTGAAAACTGAACATACTGTATTTCCTCGAATTACAACCTAGGGGGTTTATTTTTTCAGAGTGGAAATTTTGAGGGGGGTCAAACGAGGGGGGGTTATCATTTTGCCAGAAATTTTTCAAATCCCATTACTAAATTGTTGTTTGAAATGTACACAAACGTCGAAAAATGCAACAAAAACTGCAATTTATAACACTCTATGGACTTATATATGTATGTAGACAGTATATAACCAGTTCTAACATCACACAGTCAATGTTTTTAACATGTGTTCTAAGATTCCCGGATCACAAACTGCATTATGTTCTCTATTCAGTAAATTGGGGTGGGGTATTTCGAGGGGGGGGACTATAAGTTCATAGTGCTCATTTTGAGGGGGTATTTCGCGACAGAAGGGGGGGTTTATAAGTTCATAGTACCCATTTTGAGGGGGGTATTTCTCAACAGGGGGTATTTTGAGGGGGCGGTATTTCAAGGAAATATGGTATATAGCATTCAGTAGTGGAAAACTTGATGGAAACATGTCACCATTTTTGGCCATTTCAGTTTTCAGGTGAAGTCAGGGTGAAAACTAGTGTGTGTAGGCTAACAATATTTACCTGCTTCAAATACAATTTTAACCCAATAATGCTCTACATGAGCAGAGAGATTTTCTGGCAAAAATCCCTCCAAATTTCTCTCGCACAGATTGCATGTTTTAGTCATAAAGTGCAATCATTGCACCACAATGTATCAAGTATGAGTGATTTTCTCAGTGATTTTTTTCAGATTTAAAAAATAAATATAAATATATCACTCAGAAATTGGAAAAAATATAAATATATATAAATCACGGGTTATTTATATTTATTGTGATTTTCGAAAATATAAATCACGGGTTATTTTTCGAATGCTAACCGTATATTGCATGATTCAGTTTTGGGCCCAGGGTTTAGGGCTTCTAGGCTTTAAAATTAAGGTAGTGCAGATTATGTATGGTGCAGAAGTGACGGAAGGAGGGAGGGTTTGTTATGCATTTAATGCTGAGCAGATGCCAATACTGCAAGTGAACAAGCGACTAGAAAAGTAGTATGTTATAGGTCAGGTTATAGTTAAAGGTGTTCTTTTTGAGAAATTTACTACCGTATTTCCTCGAAATACCCCTCGGGGGGTGATTGTCTCATAGTGCTCCCGAGAGGGAGGGGGGGGGTTAAACGAGGGGGGGGGTTATTATTTCACAAGAACTTTTTTGAAATCCTAGTACAAAATCGTCGTTTGTGATGTGCGCTGGGGTAGAAAAATGCATCAATAACTGACATGTAACGACTCCTGTAGACTAATATTAGTACGTAGATGGTATAAACACTGTTCTAACGTGATTCCGACATTGTTTTAACGTGTGTTCTGCACTACGCAGAACACAAACTGCAGTAGGTATTTGTCATGTACGTTCTCTTTACACTCAATTTGGGGGGGGGGATTTCGAGGGGGGGGGGGGGTGATTGTTTCATAGTGGTTTCGAGAGGGGGGGGTCAAAGGAGGGGGGTATTTCGAGGGGGGGGGGGGTATTTCGAGGAAATACGGTAACTGTATTTCCTTGAAGTACCCTCAGGGGGTATATAAATTCGCTAGAAAATGTTATTATTTTGTCAGCAATTTTAGTGTTGTTTCATTGGAAAGAAAAGGCCTTTACATACTGAAACTATTTAAAAATGTGGCAAAACGGGATATATTTGGAGATAGGTATATACATATCTATCTACACAAACTAGTAAAGTGTAGCTGCGATGCAAATTGGCAGTTAAATAAGCATAAACATGCCCACACAGGGATCATAAGTAAACACAACGCAAGTCATTAGATTTATCACAGTTTTATAGTAAATACACTAAACTACTCTAAATGACTGACACTGAGCACATGCAAAGGAAGGGCAATTTGTCACAGAGACAACCGAGCGTGCGCCCGCTCTGGGCATTTGGGTGGGTAGCCCAATTACGCACACTTGTCTATTTGGGATGGATTCAGCTGGCTATAGTGCACTGTCGTTCAACGTAAAGTCGGCAGACGTATCGCCCTACAAACATTTGCGTCAATCTCTCCAGTGGAGAGTGCATGACGGCATTAGGAATTGTGCCGCAATATTTTTACCATTGGAATAGATCGGGTCACGTATGAAAACTTGGCCCTTATCCCAGTTACCAGTTGCGTTGCGTATTATACAAATGAGAGTGAAAACTGAAAGTTTGCTAAAAATCGTTAAAATTTGCTTCGCTTTGCCAATTTCCACCTTCATAATCACTATTTTTGTTTATATACATGGTTATATAGCTATTGTGAGTCTATTTTATTCATATTAATAGCGGATTTCGAAATTTTGGCAGGCTGCCAAGTTCTCTTCTGTTGGAATGGAGCCAACGAATGAAAAATAAAATAAAACAAAAACGGTAGTTTGAACAGTAAAACGGTAGTTTGAACGGTCAAATTCCTTACGAGCAACGTTGAAAATGTAGATAACTAGGGCGTGTCACGTCACGCACGGATGCAGCGAAACGTCCATTTTTCTTTTAATATGATTTTCTTTTTCAATTTTTAGCGTCCGCGTGGGACACAAGTTTCGTTGTGCACTCTATTCATGAGCGAATTCTAACTCTCCGATTTTGTAGGATGAAATGTCCGCCGACTTTACTGAACTTTTTTCATGTAAAAATAAACTATTTCCTTTTTTACTCACCCCCTGAGTACAGATAACGTAGAGTAATTTTTTAAACTTTTATTCACGAATAAACATTTTCGCCTTCAAAGTTCAAACCCACTAACTAGTTCATGTGCTTTTTGCCTGTTTTCTGCTATTATTTGACTATATCTGATTTTTATACAAATTTTTGACTAATTTTCTTATCTTTAGCTTTTTTCTCCCTTGTATCCCTTGAAAAGCCTAGGGTCCAGATTAAATTCTCCCTACAGATTTGTAGGGTAGGGCGTACGCCCGATAGATTTTTTTGAAGTTCAGCCGCATCGACACACATGCACCGAGAGCAAGGCGGTTTGTAAAATATACGAAACCATCCCTTAAGGTCGCCGATATTGCAATATGACGTATATTACTTCAATTTTGGCATGGAAATCATGATTTCGTCATTTCTTGGCCGTCGGCCAATTCGTTTTTTATTTTATTTTGACGGGCAGGTTACTCGCATAAGTCGCGCTTTTGTGTAGTCAGGTGGTCACTTTTTTAGTGTTCACTGTCTGCAACCGAAACCATGAGGGCAGCGACAAGAAAGAAATGCATGCACGAGCGTACAAAAGCGCGACTTATGCAAGTAACCCACCCGACAAAATAAAATAAAAAGCGAATTGGCAGACGCCCAAGAAATGACATAATAGTGATTTCCGGGCCGAAATCGAAGCGATATACGTCATATTGCAATATCGGCGACCTTAAGGGATGGTTTGCTCTCGGTGCATGTGCGTCGATGCGGCTGAACTTCAAAAAATCTATCGGGCGTACGCCCTAACCTACAGATCTGTAGAGAGAATTAAATCTGGCCATAGGTATACTCGGCAGACACGATACTCTACGAACAGATAGGAGTTATGTCTACGGCTGGCAGACGGCCAGCCGAGAACTTATGGAATGTGATGACATCATGAAGACGACGTGATGGCGAGAGATGATGATGGGGACGAAAGTGATCACGTCATGATGGGGTGTTTCCTCCGGAAAAATGTACGGCGTAATGTCATCCGAGTATATCTGAAATGCGTTTTCTGTTCTTACGTGCTTTCAATAAGCATATTCGTAAAAGCGAGTACAGGTTCTTGCGAGAACATTCTACATGAATAGTGCATCAGTAATGAAAATTTGGGCTGTGGTTTAAAAACGGTTTCGATGCTTGCGTTTGTTCTAAGGCTGAAATCAAACACACTTTTCACTCAACAATATTCTGCCTACACATCAAAAGCCAACTACCAGTTCTGCTCTACTCCCAGTAAACACAGCGCAGAAACTGAATGTGTATAAACTTAAATAGAACACATAGAAAATGTGAGCTTCAGACTGCATACACACGGCTCCATGGGCAAAACCATGAGTTAAATAGGCTCAGTTCAATTCAGTAGCATGTGCTGTGAATAGCATTTTGAAAATCTACATTATATTTTTAAGAGATTTATTTATAGGTATATATTAAATATAAGAAAATACAAAAAAATCTAGTAAATTTTTATATTTCTCCAGGTTTTTAAAGAGAGATTTTAACTATATTTTTTTTATGAGAAGAAAATATAAAAAATCTCTCATTTATGTTTTTATCAACATTTGATCTGTTTTTTTCAGAGAGATTTACTAATCAGGGGTATTTCATTTCTGAGATTTTATTTTGTGAAAAACATTCATTTTTGGAATGCTAGCTGTGAATAAATATGATGTTGGTTGTGGTCTTTGGATGGATGGTATTATACACTTGATGCTGGTGCAGCAAAGATGGCAAACTATATTTTATAAAGCTGAAGGAAAGTGTTTACATTTTTTTCTAAATTGAGTTTTTAATTTAGAATTTTTTCTGAAAGTAGTTTTTTTATTTGATTCTTCAAACGATTTTTTGTTTCTGAACTCAGATGTTAAAAAAAATTTTAAACATTTTTCTTATCGGATTTGGAATTTTCAAATCATTTAATGTTTTCGATTTTAATGTTTTGGAAAGCATGAAATCAACGTGCACTAGAATTTGCTGGTGCAGATTTTTTGCTTTTACTTAGGTTTGATGTGAAACCGAACTAAACCCAACACTGTGGACAAAGGCACATATTCACCGTTTTTGCCACCTATGCCTCAATGTGAGAATTATTTATTGTGTATTGGCATTATCTATAGCATTTTGAACCAAAAATATTTTCGACAAGACAAAAAAAACTGTTCGAGTTTACTTTCCACAGAAGTTTCTGAGTTTTCTTTTAGAAAAATCGATATAAATGTTTATATTAACCGTGAAATAAAAATTTGAATCCTCCAAAAAAAAATTAAAAATTTTGATAGGTATTCGAATTTTTAAATTTCCGTTTGCCATCATTATGGTGCTGTATTTCCTCATAATATTATATACCAACAACACTGCTAGGCTGCCTATTAATTCTTCAGGGGCGGAAAATTCGCATTTTCTGCATTGGTGGGAAATTGAACGCATTCTGTATATCAGCTGGAGCTATAGCGGCAGAACACGAAATGTGAAAATGTAAAATATCTGCTGTAACAGCTTGGAAGGCTGCCAAATGTAAATGATGTAAAACAAAATCCAGCATAAAAATTCGAAAATGCGATAATTCGAACAAAATGAAAAAGTGAACAAAAATTTGTACCGTATCCAGAAAATCGAAAATTCGAAGAACAAAAATGTTGGAAAATATCCGAATCGTGAAGTCATTTTCAACAAACACTGAAACAAAAACACTAAAAATACACACTTTTTCCAAAAGGTTTGCTTGAACTCCATTGAACACGCACCATTCTGAAAAGCACCAATATTGACATGGTGCCTTCTAAATGGCTTCGAAAAAGACGTTAGCATCATTACAGTGTAATTTGGTGCATATATATTTTCTGGAATTCCCCCCCCCCCGTCTCAATGGCAGTGGACACTCCAGGAAAGTTTGAAAGTGCACTGGCCTGCCGCCGGATCTGCGAGTATTCCGTATTTTTACACAATTTTCTGGCACTTTTCCCTCATTACCGGTAATTACTGATTTTCGTAAATGTTAGATCATAGAGCAGCGAACGATTTCACTGAAGCGTGTATGGGTTTAGGTATGTTGCTATGATAGTTTATGACTTTTCAGTTTGAGTGACATTCGGCTGCATACAGCCAACCTGGGGGCAGTTCCAGACCCTGTAAAATGCCCTGTGGAAGGTCAAATGTCATGCGATATCATGGAAAAATGCGTATTTGCCATTTTGCAGGGCATTTTCCATGACTTTAGACAGTTTGCATGACATTTGACATTTGACAGGGGATTTTAAATCAGTTTAGACAATGCGTGACATTTGATATTTTGCAGGGCATTCAGTCAGTGCTGTGGCTTTTGAATATTTTGATATGTTGTCAATATTCACCTACTCATTATAAGTTTCCGAGTACCCAGAAAAACGTAATGGTATTTATGGAAAACATCAACGTAAATGTGAGTACAAATACCCAGAATATCTGGGTACTCAGGGAAAACGTGAATACCACAGGGTATTTCACAACTCTGCTATACCTACCTAACAGACCGTAAGAAATTGCAAATGCCTCGTTATCTACTGGCATGGACCGAATGGAAAGCGATGCACCAAAAGTATGGGAACAGCGAAATAGGTAGGAAATGTAAACAATATATTTAACACATATTGAAATATTTTCTGCTCTGGACACTAGACCGCAAACTTATCAAACACCTTTGCCGACTTTTTTTGATGAACTTACGTTGTAAATTAGTGCGAGTGGATAGAATATGCGCAAAAAATTCACAAGCTATTAATTAACGAGGTATGATTTCGCGTTATGATTTTTATTTTAGATACCAATACCTACCGTATTTCTTCTAATAGGACGGTACATACATATTCAACAGTACTAGTACGTCTAACAGTACGTACATATTCAACCCGATTTGATAAACGTTCCGCCGGCACTAGTTAAATTACTAAAATTTTAATCACTTAAATATTTCCATATTTAGTGCAAATAAACGCACCTACAGAGCAGTAAAATTTTAAACACAACACAAAACTGAGTAATGATCATTGCGCTGCTAATGATGGCAAACCTCCCGGAAAAGTGTTTAAGATTTCAAGTGTTACTTTTCTAAAACGACTTTCGAAAGTTATAGAGTTATAGAGTTTTCCCAAAAATAGGTTTCAAATTTTTTCACTAAATTACGCATGTAAAGGATTTTCTGCTGAATATTTGGATACACCCTTGCTCGTTGCGGCGTTGCAAGCTGTTATGCTGCGATTACAGCTCGGGCGTAAAATTAACTGGGCGTAAAATTGATTTTGGGCCTAAAATTAATTACAGATGAATGGATAAAGATACGATATTGTTAATTCAGTCAAAGAAAGCTTAGATGCAGGCGTTTCTTGTGTCCAAAGCTCATGAGTTTATTTTAATCGTACTGGGAGTTATGAATTTTAGCACAATTTTTTCAATTATGCGCTGTAAGTTGCGTAAAATTAAAAAAATTTGTGCCAAAATTCATCACTTCTAGTACAATTAAAATAAACTGATGAGCTTTGGACACAAGCAACATCTGCGCTTTCTTTGACTGAAATTGCAACGCCATATCTTTATCCATTCACTTGCAATCAATTTTACATCCAAAAAGCAATTTTACGCCAGGTCTATTTTACGCCCGAGCTGTAATCGCAGCGCAGCATTACCAAGGACAAGTGATGTGAAATTTAGCGCCAGGACTTAAGCGCAAAGCGCCAAAAGCGTTGGTTGGTGGAACAAAGAAGTGTTTGGATTCTGCCTCATTTTTGTTTGGATTCTGCCTGATTTTGTTTGGATTATGCTGCAGTTGGTGGAACAAAAAAGTGTTTGGATTTTGCCACATTTTTGTTCGGATTATGCTACAAAAGTGTTTGGATTATGCTGTTCGGATTATGAGCTGTTTGGATTTTGGGTTTTCCCCGCTTTTCCGACCCTCAGCGCCAAGCGCCAATGGCACCAGATCAAAATGGCGCCAAGCGCCAGAAGCGCCATGGCGCTTTTTGCTTTGGCGCTAGCGCCAGGCGCCAGCGCCATGGCGCTTTTACATCACTACCGAAGACACATTGTATCACATTGAATTACCCTCTTGAATAAACCCCCCTTTAAATACCCCCAGGTCTTTTCGAGCTGAGGTTAACTCCACCCCCCGCTACGAATATCCTCGATCCATGTGTAATTGTCGTTTTGATTGTTGTTTCTGCATTTTGCAGAGTTGTACAAATACTGGTATTTTTGGAAAACGTAAACGTAAACGTAAATACCCTTTCAAATTTTGGAGTATAAATACTAAAACGTAAGGTATTTTTAAAATACCTGGGAATACGTATAAAAAAAAACGTAAACGTAAAAATTAATATTAAGTGCTTCCACTATCACTGAATATAAAAAGAACATTTTTACAACATTATGAATGTTCCTATGATCTTCATTGACATCATCTGTTTACCTACATACCTGTATTTTACCTACCTATATTTTATATAGAATTATGGGATCGGGATATTGAATTGGGATAGGATCGAAACCGGTTGAGATTTGGCGTCGTTGTCAACTAGTGCGTGTAAGGTCATATGGTGCCAATCCCTTAAGTGGAGAATGGCAAGTTGAATGGCAAGTGAAAAGTAAAAAAAACAACAGTAAATTTATAAGTGGCAAATGAAATAACACATTAAAGGACACATGGCAGTTCACAAGAATACACTAGTTTTTGACTTTTGACTTCATTTCACTTCTCACTCATAAATTTACATTCCTCTCAAATTTTTACTAATTTTTAAATTGTTTCAGTTCTCCACTTGCGGAATTGGCACCCTCTCATCATTTAAGCATGATGAACTCATCATAATACACTACATTTGTCAAATAATACAGTTCCATTAACTTAATTTTTACGTTTTCTTTGGTACCCGGGTATTTGTGCCAGGAAAACGTAACAAAACGTAACGGTATTTTTGGAAAGTGTAAACGTAAACGTAAGTATAAATACCCGAATAACCGGGTATTTCGGGTAAACGTAAATACGTTTATGCAACTCTGGCATTTTGTATGCAATTTCAACCAAAAGTGCTTTAAAAAATTCAAAAACGTTTTCGAAGTTTCCTGTTAAAATTTTCTAATTTTTGTTTGCCATCTTTTCAGTGTGCATGGTTAAAACAATTGATCTAGTTAGTGTAGGCATTGGCGAAAGGACTGAAATTTTCTAATTTAGATGGTAATTTCCTAGAATAATGAAAGCAGGTGTGTTGGAAAGAGTGGCGCATGTGAAGCCCACTGTAGACAGATAAGCATTCCAACAAAAACTGCGCGATTTTGAGAATTTACGATCTAATACGATCTCAGAAAATCGCTCAAAATGAAAAAAAAGTATAATCAAATTTGCCTGGGGCAAGCTGGAACAATTTATCTTTAGAATCTACGAATATCCCTCAAATGAAAATACCATGTCAAAGTACTGTCAACTTTCAATGTATACGTAAACTTTAAGTATTTCTTTTTAACTCACCCCCTGCTTGCTCACAGAAAACAAAGTAAAAAATCTTACTTTTACCAATCGGTAAACCAGAGTTGTTAGAATTACTGAACTTTTCGTAAAAGTATATGTAAATGTAAGTATTTATTTTTTACTCACCAAAAAGTATAGAAAATGTAAAATACTTTTTTTTACTCGTACTAATGAGTAAATGTGAGTATTATTATTATTATTATTTGGTAAAGAGATATGGAGCCTTACCTCTTATGAGGTTGCGCTCCTCTCACTCACACACACGTTAATTAGTACATATTAACTATATCAACCATAAAGACATTTTCGAATTATTACATCACATTGCCTCCGATGGGCGTGACAAACATTTGACTGAATAAAGCACCCCCTCCATTTGCAGGGTACAGTGCATGGTATTACATTCATTAGGTCTCTTTCTGCTACATTACCCTTACAGATATACAATACGTGAAGTGTATTCAACGGAATTTTGACCGTATCTGTTGAACAATATCTGCACATTTTTTTCGTTTTTCCTTCCCATAATCTGAGACTATTGTGTCTAGCTGCAAACCATAGTAATTCATTGTAGTGAACCCCCTTTATTTCTAAGCTATCACTTTTCCGTATATCAAGTATTTTCTGTTTAGAGAGTATTTTCCGTATCTCAGCTTTTCGATACAGGTGAATGTGACGTTTTATCAAGTCTGATGTAATTAGAGTCGTATCTATTTTCCAGTTCATCGATTGTTTGCATTGCAGAACTAGGTTGTAATTAGTATTGTCGATAGTGAGTCTTCTATTTCCACACAGTCCCTTATCTACTTCTAGCGTTCTTACCAACCATCTTCGTTTATCTATGTGATGCATGTAGTTGTCATTAGTGAGGACCAACTGTCTATACTTATCTGATGGTAAGATCCCGTCTAAATCATTAATCAAGGAAGCAGTGCTAGAGGAAACAGGTAACGATGCAATTTTTTTCATTGTCTGTGTATATATTCTATCCATTTCCTGTAGATCCTTATCATCCAAGCCTGTTATTTCTACCCCGTACATACTACCTGGTTCAACATATGCCTTCCATGTCATTTTGCCATTATAGACTGGCGATATTGTACCTCGTGCAGCTGATATAGCCAGCGCACTCAGGTGGCGCATTTTGGATACACAGTTCTTTTTATGCTCTCGAAATGGATCCTTTCCCCTGTTTATTGTCACTCCTAAGTATCGTAATGAATTTGTTTCCTTCAGCGGATCTCTGCTCTTGTTCGGATCGATCGATATATACCAGTTTTTCTTGGCTATATTGTTCTCGCCCCATCGCAGCACCTCACTTTTACTAGCATTGATTGTAACGCTCCATGTCCAGGACCATTGGCTGAAGACGTCCAATAGTTGTTGTAACTCGGAGTCTTTGCTAGCCATGAGAACGATGTCATCAGCGAAAAACAGTGCTGGTATTTTTTGCTGGTTTTTACCACATTTAGCACCCATACCGGTCTTTAGTAGGGCTCTTGCAAGATCATGCAAGTATATTGCATACAGAGTAGGGCTCAGTGCACACCCCTGCGCAACACCTATTGGATAATCAAGAAGCTCGCTTTCGTACCCCCCATATGTCATTACTGCGCGTGTTTTGCTATAGACATTCGATATTGCATCCACAAGTACTGTCGGTACCCCCATATCTTTCATTTTCCTCCATAGTTTGTTCCGATCTACTCTGTCAAATGCCTTAACTGCATCTAGGAAACATGTCACAAAGGCGTTTCCATTAGCGCAGGCATAGTTGTAGCATGTCTTTAAGATCTGGACATTGTCTAGCGTTCTTCTGTGTGGTCTGAACCCGCCTTGCATTTCTGTCAGTGCATTTGTGTCTTCCAACCATCTTATCAATCTTTGATTTAAAACTGACATGTATACTTTTTTGATGTTACATGAGAGACCTAACGTTCTGTAGTTTCGTAGGTCACTCTTACTACCTTTTTTGTGTAGTAGTATCATTTTACATATAGCCGCGTTATCCGGTATCTCTGCACCGTCGAGCCAACGGTTAAATATGTCTCGTAGCAGCTCCTGGTGATTTTCTTCTAACAGTTTCAGATGCTCATGATAGACTGACGTTGTCCCTGATGATTTGTTGTTTTTTAGTTTTATAATTGATTTCTCAATCTCTATCAATGTAATTGGCGTTCCTAGTTTGTCTCTTTGTTTGTCACTGCATTGTATCTTGTCAACCGTTGATATATCTTCTAGCCGTGCCCCAGGGTTCGGTGTTATCACCACATCCCATGCCTTTTTTAACTCTTTTTGCATGCATTCTATGCTTGTCACCTCTTTGCCTGAACTATCATGTATTGTGTGCACTGTTTCTCTTCCCCCCGTCCTGATTGCATTTACTCGTTTGTATAAGTCATTCAATTGAGTCGAGCCACTATTTTGGTTTAGTCTTTGAATCTCCCTCTCTTTTGTCTGGCGTAGATGTAAGCGTTTTATGTTTGTAAGGTTTTTCCGTTCTTGTTTTAGTTGTTCCCTTATCCCGTCACTGGTGCATACATTGTCACAGTTCTTTAGTTTACGACGGAGTTTGGCAATTTTTTTGCTTTGTTTCCTCATGGCTACTGGTGCCGATTGCAGCTCTTTCTCTCCAATGCTTGTGGTTGCAGCATTTGATATGATTGAGATTAGGTCGTTGTATGTACGGCCTTTCACATTTCTTATTTTTTTTTGGAAATCCATCTCTTCGACGCTTGATTTAGGTCTTAGTACCTTTTTTTTACAAGTTTCTTGGAGCACCATATAGTCGAAAGTCATCCAAATGGCATTATGATCCGACTGGATACTACTATATTCACTACATTCGTCTACCACACCTTTGGTGAGTGATAATACTCCATCTATAAAGCAGTAATCTATTAACGATTTTGCATTTGATCGTTCATAGGTCCATAAACCATCCATTTGATTGTTCAGTGGAAATAATCCAGTACTATTTTGAAATTGGCGTATTAGATGTCCATTTTCATTAATATCAGAGGTGTTTCCTTCAATACCGAGGGAGTCACAGCCAATGTGGCCGTTAAAATCCCCCATTATTATTGTATCTTCATGCTGCACACGCCCTCTTGTGACGATCGATTCAAGTTCCGCAATTATATGCGCATTCAAACACCGACTGCTATGTGATTTAATCACCTTACTATTGTTTTCCATATAAACCACCACAAGGTTCAATTTTCTATCAGCTCGGTTCGTTTTTCCACCCACACCTTCTAATATAGGATGTTTCGTTACTTTAATGCTGAGAATATTATTCTTTACCTTATCAGAAACTCTGTTGACTGAGTATTTTATGCCCTTTCTAAGATACAGAGATATTCCTCCAGTTTCAACCCCGTTTTTAAATATATGTTGTGATAAATAACCACCAATGCGGCATGCCTCAGCTGCATTTCTAAATTGTGTTTCCGTAAAACACAATATTTCTGCACCCGAAATTTTTATTGTGTCCAATAATGAGTTTAGATGCCCTCTCAAGCACCTAGTATTTTGATACAGAATACTTAGTGCTAGCATAGATGTGCAGACCGGAATTGAAGGGAGAACATTCACGTTTTTGCCAGCAGCCAAAACAGGCATGATTTGATGTAATATGATTATGACAAAACTCAGCATTTTGTTTTTATATGTTAGGTCTACCAATGTCATCAATGTAGAGGCAAGATTTACCAATATGATTTCCAGTAAAGCCTTCAAATAGCGTCTGAGAAGAACAATAGAATGAAAAAACTCGAATAATTCCATCACGTTGCTATACGAACTGAGAAATTCACCTAGACCTGTATACGCATAGAAAAAATAATCCGTACAATTTCTAAAAGGCCAGATGCCTGTTACGCTATTTGATTCTATGTAAACGAATTTCTTGGTAGTATTTAGAATAGTGTCTAGTAATGTATATGTATTCAATGTAAGATGTGTAGGTACACATTTTCGAAATAGGGGATGTCTATACGAACCTACGTAAGATGCAGACTTAGGCAAAGCAGGCATTTGACCCAAAAAGAGACGCCAAAACTTCATAACATCGAGGAATGCGCCGAACAAAATGCGTATTAAAAATGAATTGCAGGCTATCACAATTCCATATGCCAAGAAAAGAGTAGAAAAAAAAGCAGAAAAAACATTCACCGCACACATTCGCATCTTTTTGAAGATCCTACATCGGGCGTAGGATGTAATCCACGTATGTAATATCCTTACTAAGTACCCACAACCTTTGCCAGCAATTTTTGCATTATCCAATGTCGGACAAAACACGCGGTAAAAGATGCAATATTCGTAATAAACGCTCCCTAGAAAATGCAGAGTCCAATATAGCAAACAATTCAATGGTGACATAATCTGCGATACAACTTTGAGTGTGCACGATAGTTCACATAGCCAGATCGTAATACTTTGCTTGAATATATGTGAAATATCTAGCATTGTTACACAACTGAAAAAACTTATCAGTAGGAATAAAATCACCCAAGGTCGTGACAAACTCAATACCTCTGGTATTTTTGCATTTTCGGTTTTTTCAAATTTTTTTTCAAAATTTTTTTCAAATTCTTTTTCAACTTCTTTTTCAACTGGTTTTTCACAAATGATGTTTACTAATCGAGAAAAAGTTCCCTTTGTGTTACATGGGTATAGATCATGATCTGAACGCTTGAATACATGTGAAATATCTAGCAGTGTTACACAACTGAAAAAACTGATCAATAGGAATAAAATCATCCATGGTCGTGACAAACTCAATACCTCTGGTATTTTTGCATTTTCGGTTTTTTCAAAATTTTTTTCAAAATTTTTTTCAAAATCTTTTTCAACTTCTTTTTCAACTGCTTTTTCACAAATGATGTTTACTACTCGAGATTCAAAATTTTCCCTTTTGTTACATGGTGATAAATCATGATCTAAACGCTTTGTTACAACGGAAGCATTCGGAGTTGTTATCACCTGGTGTAGTACATATTCTGTTTTTTCAAAAGTTTTTTCAAAATTTTTTTCAAAAATTTCTTTTACAATTTTTTTTTCAATTTTCTCTTCATGTTTTATTGAAGACGGAAATACAATGAACATGTTTGACAATCGCACTGTAAAAAGAACCCTTATAAATTCCCAAACCGCATACTGGGTGATTTTATTCCTGTGGCAAGTTTTCACTTTGGGCATCGATCCCCCATGAATGAGGTTATTGATCGCTGGTTTGTCGGCTTGACACACCCTCGCTCTTTTTGACGTTTCCGCGTTGCGGCCGCCTGAGTAGATGATTGTTGTAAGCAGTGAATGAAATACTAACAGCAGAAAACAGCGTGTCAAAGAAATTACGACCCACATTGATCGCAATATTTGCAGTGTCAGATGTGCAATCAGTTTTTCGCCCGATTTAGATGTATGCAAGCCGTCTCGTGAAATCAGGCGAACCATTGCTTGCACCGGTGATGTTACATCCATGCTCTCATATTGGGTCAAACAGTAGTTCATTAGTGGGAGCACCATTACCCTATTTGATCTGACTCGGAGGAATTCCGTCAGATTTTGTTCCACATCTAGTAGAAAATAGAAAATCTCTACTGCCAAATTTTCACTCCAGACTGAGGCATTATAGTCTGGCAAAGTTGGTCCGATTAGACTCAACACGATTCTCCCGTGCGGTTGCAGGTTCAATTTCCCGTTTTTTAGGATTTCTAGCACTATTTCAAATACAGGGTGCAGCAAATTGTTGCGCATTGAAACACCCTCTTTTTTTAGTGCAAGGGAATGTTCCAGGTCTGCGACGTCCAGAACTGCTCGAATCAGCGCCAGGTCAAAAGTTTTCAAAAATTCGACGCTTCGTAACATAGTTCCAATGCACGCCAGACGTTGCCCCGAAAATAATGTTGAGGTAGTGTGCATCTGAATATTTAGCGATTGCGCCAGCCCCTGTAAGTACCAAATTACTTTTTTCTCCAGGAAAATGTAAAAATGAGTACTTTTCCCCTGGAAAACGTAAAAGCTACTACTTTCTACATGTGAGAGTGCGTTTTACGCGGGAAGACATCGAATAGATGTCGATTTTAAAGATAATTTAGTATTTTTTAGAAAAAAATGATGATTTCATCAAAATTTTCTTATTTTAGCAACAGAAAATTGTGATTTTAGTAAAAAAATACATTTTCTCTGTACGCGTGTACTTTTAAAATGTACGCGTCAAAGTGAGTACATTACTTTTTTCAAAAGTATATGTAAATGTATTTACTGCGTACTCACGTACGCGTATTTTTCGAGTAAATGTACGTACATTTTAACAACTGTGCGGTAAAATACTGTTTTCCATGGAAACATAAAAGTCGTTGGGTTTATTAAACATTAAGTTATGAATGAATTATTTGAGTGTATTTTTGAGTAAACATGAATAGGTACATTGAACAACATGGGTATTTCGATGAGAAATACGGTGCATACACTCTAGATAAATAGGTAGGTACCGTATTTCTTCTAATAGAAAGGCGCGTCTCCAATAGAAGGGCGTCTCCAATAGAAGGTACACTTTTTCAACTTAATTTGGGCCACGAAATAAATAGAAGGCCAGTCTCCAATAGAAGGTACACAAAGTGCTGAAATTGTGCGAAATGCATGAAAAAATTTAAAATATCAGCGGGTACTATGCTTTAGTGGCTTTTTTCAATCGATTTGGTGCTATTTTAACATCAAAAGTTGAATGAACTCTGTATCGTCATTCTATGAACTGTCTGGGACTACCTAAACACTTTGGCAGAACGTGAAAAAAATTCGCTGAAAAGATGGCGAAAAAAATAGAAGGGCAGTCTCCAATAGAAGGGCATCTCCAATAGAAGGGCAGGTAAAAAGTTGACGTACAGTATATGCATTATTGTATAATACTTAAATTACCTTTGGTTTGATTCATTCCTAGTGAAGTTAAGTCAAGCAATTAGTATTGAGCCGGAATTACAGCTCAGCGGCGTTTGACGTGAAATGATGACGTCGTAAAATTGATTACATCAAAATAGACATAGGTAGGTACAGCGTAGAAATTTCAGAATTTGTTTGTTCTAGGAAAATGTCCTAAAAAAAATTAAGAAAATAAATATTTTTTAATAAGTTATTAATTTTACGTCAGAATTTACACATTCTACATCAAGATTTCACATCAAACATTTTACGTAACCAAAAAATTTTGACGTTAAATTAATAACTACTTAAATAATGATTATTTGATAAATTTTTTTGGGACATTACGCACAATTACTAGAACTATCTAATTCTGAAATTTCAATGCTGTACCTATCTCTATTTTGATGTAATCAATTTTACGACATCATCATTTCACGTCAAACGCCGCTGAGCTGTAATTCCGGCTTTACCGATAGTTATTTTAACCTTTTGTCACATGTAATTGACAGCCACTGTATTCGGGTAAACTCAAATGCATTCATTTCAAAAACTGTAAACATCGTAAACATTCATTTACGAAAATCTGAGTTTACTGGCAGTAAACTAGTGTGCGCAACGCAATGGCAGTGCGCACATTAGCTTACTAAACCCAGTAAACTCAAAATTGAGCGCCCATCTATTACCTTTGAATGAATTTGAGTTTAATTGTGGGTTTACGTTCTAATCTTCAGTTGACAAAGATTACATGGTAAACTCAAAAATTATTTTCATTTATGAGTACTCTGATTTGAGTAATCTGGTGTTAGTAAACTAGTATGTGCAGCGGCAATATGTTACAAACTAATATGGCACAAGTTACGTCGGACAAAAAATACCCATCAATGACATAAACATATCACAGAAAATCATGCACTTTTGACACTTTTACAGAACTGTTAAAAGTACCATGAGTTTTTCAAAAAATACAACAGTTTTTCAACTATCAAAAAATAAACACCCGGGGGTATTTCGAGGAAATACGGTAGTTAGTTTCACATACAAGTACGTTTGTGTCTTCTCCGCGGCAACAGTTTGGAAGCGAACAAAACATTTAAAGATCTGAAATTCACCAGAAAATTAAAAAATTTCAATCATCTAGCGTAAAAATATTGAATAATCGGAAATCGGAAATTCAATAACTAAATTCCAAAATTGCTTTCGGAAAAAAATCAAAATTTGAAAATAAATCAGAAAAAAATCAAAATTTGGACATTTTCCAAAGGGTCCATTTCCCATCATTATTATTGGCGACTTGCAGATGTTGTTGCAGATGTTGTTGACGATGTTGTTGTAGATGTTGTTGCAGGTGTTGCTGCAGATGTTGTTGTAGATGTTGTTGTAGATGTTGTTGCAGGTGTTGCTGCAGATGTTGTTGTAGATGTTGTTGTAGATGTTGTTGCAGGTGTTGCTGCAGATGTCGTTGTAGATGTTGTTGAAGATGTTGTTGTAGACGCGGATGTTGTTTTCTTGGCAGGAGTTGTGTTCGTTGTCCCTGATGTACCATTAAAACTGGTAGTCGTCTCATCTGTTGTGCTAGGTTTTGTCGTTGTCGATGTTATTGTAGTTCCAGATGTTGTTGTAGATGATGTTTTTGTGGTAAGGGTGGTGGATGTTGTATTGTTTGTTGTTGTTCCAGTGGTGGGTTTTCCCGTTGTCTCTATTGTTGTTGCAGCACCGTCTTGCGAGACCACTGGGGTAAATGAATTGGCATTTTAAATAAAAAATTTGAGTGGTGCTATTTTTGTTTTAAAAATGTAAAGATGATGCTTACAAATTTCAGTGAAATTTCCGTTCCCAATAAATGCGAGCCTCTGCTCAACTTGGAACACATCATTTACGCTGTTGAAAACTTCACCAATGATATGCAGTTTGCTTCCAGTGCCATTTCTGCGAGTGTCATGAAATAATTTAGTAGACTTATGCCGGAAAATATCATTGAAGTGGTTTTTATCAAACCTGAAGTGTATAACTGTAGCCAAACTTTGATGAGTTTTTACTGTAGATGCCTTCACAATCTGCATGTGATTGCAAGTTGCAACACGAAGAAATCAAATCATATCACCAAGATAAATAATATGCTATTTTACCAACGATGACAAACCCTCTGCAAAAATGTATAAATTTTTAATTCTTTTTTTTCAAAAATGACTTATCGAACTTCAATTTTTTACAAAAGTAATTTTTAAATTTAGATTTTTTATTTTTGAACTTTTTGGAATGATGTTTGGATCTTTTCCACTGCGTTTTCAAATTTTTCTGCTGAATTTGGAACATATCTTTATGTCTTGCCGACTCTTACGTACGGCCCTCCATGCTCGCAGACACATTTTTACAATTTTTTTGTTCTGCCGCTATGAATATACATAGCTATATCAATGTGAAATTGATCTCTCTGCATTTCATACTCATTTTCAGCAAAAACATACTCTAATTTTTGCAGGAAAATAATCGATTTGAAGTTTTTTCTAAGGGTGAAATATAACTGTGTAAAATATGTGTAAATATGTGAAAACTTCAAAAATTCGAAACTGTTTTCGAATTATCGAATTTTTGTTTGCCATCATTAGGTATAACTGACCAAGTCAGAATATGTTCTATTTTTCTCCTCAAATCCTTTACTTGAAGTGTCTTCCAAATCAGCAGCAAATGTTGTTTGGGTATCAATAAATTCCACAGTACAATTTTCGCATGGTAGCCCCTGTGTGGCTGAATAAATGGCACTGTCTGTTTTCCAGTAATATTTTTGACCTGAATTGACTTGAAAAAGCCCCCCCCCCCCGACTCCCAAGACTGTGTGAATCGTTGTTGATGTTGTTTTTATGATGCAAATATTTTTCCAAATTGTAATACCAAGCTACATACCGTATCTACTCGAATAATTTCCAAGTGGAATTATTTTTCCATTGGACATTTTTTAGGAGGAACTTTTCAACTTGGGGGATTATTCAAGTGTGGGAATTATTATTGCATCATAATCTTCAAGCATGTTTCTATCACACTACATACACATTATGTCAGTTTACGCTGGTAGTGCACATTACATACCGTATTACTTCTAATAGAACGGCATACCTAGAATAGAACGGCACCTCCAATAGAACAGCAGGGTTTGGCGATTGTTAGCACTCACGAAAACAATAGATCGCCAGCCTCCAATAGAACGGCACCTCCAATAGAACGGCAGGTAGAATTTTTGTTCGAAGAGTACCAAAACAGAAAAATATAAAAAATAGGTGGTGAGAACATTCAAAACATCCTATTCAACATATTGATATTAAATGTCAAATTAATGCTCTGATATTGAAATGCTGCTTAAGTTTCATAAATACTAAAAATGTGTTCAAATGAAAAATATGTTAAAAAATTGGTGGAAAAATAGAACGGCAGCCTCCAATAGAACGGCACCTCCAATAGAACGGCAGGTAAAAAAGTTGATGAAAAATAGAACGGCGCTCTTCTATTAGAAGAAATACGGTATATGTGTTGCATTTGCATACGATGTATCAAACCTGACGCAGCCCTTGCTTGGTTATTGGGGGAATTATTCAAGTGGAGAAAATAATTTTCTCCAGTCATCTAACAGGGAGCAGACGTTCAACTGGGGGAGTTATTCGACTGAATACGGTAGATTATTTGGTTTGAACCGCAAATTTGTCTGAAATTTCCCTCAATTTTCAATGTCGTAAATATATTGCGTGACAACAATAGATCATATTCATACATATGATATTTATCACTTTCAGAATTGTGTTTTTCAAAAGATATTTTACACTTTGCTGTGTGCGGGAATGCCATCAAAATTGTCAGTGTACTTACCCACACCGACAGAACGATAAAGTGAACTCACGAGAATGAAAAGTACCACCCAATGTCCCAAAAATAGCACCAACAACAATTAGTATCAACAAATATGTGCCAGTGCAAAAAATACATGTTGAAAATCTTTTTTTTCTCTGTTCCCTTTCCCAAGATGGAAGGGCGGCCCATGCGGGCTGCAAATAACTAGTCTGAAAATTTTAATACTGTATTTCCTCGAAATACCCCCCATGGGTTATTGTTTTCATAGTGAAAATTTTGAGGGGGTTAAACGGGGGGGGGGGTATTTCGAGGGGTTTTATTTTTTTCGTCAGACATTTTCCTGAAATTCATAGTAATGAATAGGCTTTCTAGTATGCAAAACCGGTAATAACTATGTCCAAATATTATAAACCTAAATCCTCGGATGAGACCACAGTGGAGTTCGTATTTTCGTCAAAGTTTTTGAGGGAGTCATTCAATGAAAAAGTTATTGTTTCCTTAGAAGTCTCAAGAAAACATCAACTTCAGTCATTGTATGAATTCGTTCCGTCAACTCATGCAATACAGGTAATTAGCAGTCGACAACAACAAAAACAAAGTATCCATTCTAAAATTCGTGTTCATCGGCATCCGGTTCATTTCAATACACAATGTCGCTGCACACACTAGTTTACTAACGGTAAACTAAGAATTTGGTAAACTCATTTGTCAGCTTCTGAGCGCATCTGAGTTTACCGGAATGAGCTGTTCGTCAACTACAGTTGACGGAGATCATAAATAACACATTCCGGTAAACTCAGATTCACTGAGAATCTGAAAAATAAGTTTACCAGATTCTTAGTTTACTGTTGGTAAACTAGTGTGTGCAGCGCCATTGTATCAGCTGTGGGCGCGCCGTAGGATCCGCCGTTTGTCTTTATCCATCCGTTTTATTGTTATTTTTGCGCCATCATTTCCAGGGGGATTTTTTTCAAGAAGTGGCAATTGTTCAAAGTTTTTTCCTAACTTGGCGAACAGGGGAGAGTTATAAATACAGGGGGTATTCAAGGGGGTCTTATTCGAGGATTTTTGGTATTTGGACAGATCAACGTACGTACATCGCTACAGAAACTAGTAATAGGGGAGTTTCATTCTAAAAATACATATATCGAAGTTTTTCGATTTTTCAAAATCGCATTTTAAAGTTTGACGCTGGCCCGACGGCGCTATGTTTTGGGGGACAACGCTTGCCCCGCACTTTTCAGATAGATCCGACATTTCTCTACAATTTTTGTAATCACAAATTTTGTTGGCCGGGAAATATTTAGGGAGTTATGTGAGATTTTGTAAGTAACCCAAAATTGGGAACAAATCTGAACATTTAAAATTTAATGTTACCTAACTTCTTAACGGTGCATCGTAGGATGAAACGAATCACATCACTGCAAAGCCCGTGTCTAAAAGTACCTCTACCTAAATTTTCAGATCAATATATGCACGCATTTTTGATTTATAGTGCAAAATAGATTTGGAAATTCACGTATGCATTTTTGGAAATGAAACTTTTTTTCTGTATGGGAATTCCGGCCAGCTCTTCGCGGCCGCGCCGAAGCACGCGTGCGTTTTTGGAAATGAAACTATTTTTTGGATATGTGCACTTATGAAATGAAACTCCGGTGGTCCGAGATGGATATGTGCACTTTCGATGTGAAAATTGTGATTTTTCTGAAATTCGAATCTCGGGAACGAAATGGACTATAACGCTGATTTTTTTCTCTAAAATGTGAAAAACTATACGTTGAGGTCAAATCCACGCTTAACTCGATTTTTCTGGATTTGGCGCTTGTGAACTTTTAGAATGGAACTCCCCAAATGTGAAACTAGCGTACCCGTCTTTCAGGAATAACCACTGGTCCGTCCGGCACAGCTGGGGGTAGAACTTCCCCATCGAACCAAATATCTTCAGAATTTGAAGAGTAATGTGCTACACTCATTTTTTGAAATTTTATTTAAAATGTTTTTTTTAGAAAAAAATGTTTTCTACATTGCAGAGCGGAAAATGTTTACTAAATACATTACAATGCGTGGACTTGGTTTGAAAGGATAGGTATTTGGAATATTTATTTTGCCTGATAAAAGTGACGCACGCAGATGCACCATAAATGTTTGTTTGCACACACGGCTTAGGGATGGAAAAACGTGGCCATTTTTAAAAGGGTTTTTACTTGGCGGACAATTGTTAAGTGTTGCTGGCAGTCTGTACAATGAACGCGGTAGCAATTTGAAGGCAGAAACTGCTGAGAAATTGATCATGCTCCATCAGTTGCTGCCTCAAATCAATTACACCTACAGTTTGTAAAATTTGTTTTAGTCAGCAGTTCCAGTTTCCTCAATCCATTTTTTGTGTGACTTTTTCATTTGCAGTTGTCATTTTGCAGATTGTTGATGTGATTTTTTCTTTGACATTATATTGTGTTGCTTCAAATACATAAATTACAAGTAAAAGTCAGTGGCAGAATCGATACTTGAGTGATGAGCTACCACAATCAAAGCCAAACTGGCAAACATGCAGTTTTTTCTTCCATTATGCAATTTTTGCTGTTTCCAGCAATATTTCAGCAACTTTTTCTGTTTCCGGCAACATTTCAACAGATTTTGTCCGTTTCCGGCATAATTTCAGCAAATTTTTCTGACGCCGTTTCCGTTTTCCGGCCTAACATTTTTCTGTTTTCCGTTTTCCGGCGAGTGCCAAAAATTTTCCGTTTCCGTTTTCCGGCAAGTGCAAAAATTTTTTACGTTTCCGTTTCCGTTTTCCGCCAAAAAGTTTTTGTTGACACCCTACTAGGTGCCCCATTTTACACAGTATTTCTATCATATTTTGCCATCACTGGATGTGAGTGAGTGAGAAAGCATAGTGATTCCATGTATTCTGTTTGGTGATATGATATTTTAGTTCACATGTTTTATGTTTCGCAGCACATTGTACATGAAAAGGTATTTACTGTTTACACAGCTGTACCGGTCATATTTTGTATTCGATGCAGCCCAGCTGACTGTATTTTTCTATGTATTTTATGCAAAAATTTCTTCACATTTTTAGTTTGAAATTAGTAACTGAATTAAGTTTCTGGAAAAACTCAAGCATGAATGCTGTATTCCATAAAAATCTTCCAATTTTCACGTTTCCGAACATCCAATTAGATGAAAAACACATTCACTTTCTGTGTTTCAAAAGTGTATTCATCAAATCACAACGTTTGTGCTGATAGCCATTATCACTTCAAAGTTCAAACCTGCCATCAAAACTGGGACAAGATTCTATTTAGCACGGCTGCTGCAAATAAATTCAAGGGCCTATTTGATTTTATGAAATTTTATTAAGAAGTGTTCTCAAATTTTTGAGGGGAAAGCTAAACAGAGGAAAATTTTAAGCACCATACACATAGATAATTCAATTTATATTTTATTGTCCCTTGGAAATTGTGACCCCACAAAATAGTCTAGCGTGTTGCAACACTCACCCAATGCAGTGTTTACCATAATCCATGTCTGTTCCGTACCCTAGCCAATTGTACGGTGGCATCGATTGTGCACATTTGGCATTCCGCCAGAAAAAAGCACACGTAAATTTCGACTAGAGTGTCAAATAGTCAATTGCGAAAACGGAAAGTTTAAGTTTCTGTCCAAAATGTGCATGTGCAGAAAGGATTGCAAACGCTAAACATTGTAGTAAAGTGCATTTTGAATTAATAATTTATGGCATAAGCTTACACACAAAATCTCCACATGCAACCAGGTTTGTGTAGCAGAAATATCCAGAGTTACTTTGCCTTACTTTAGCACCTGAAGATGGCAAACGAAAACACTAGAATTCGAAAACGTTTTTGAATTTTTAATTTTTTAGCGTTAGGCCCCTTTCACACTGCACTTGCGTGACGACAGTAGATCTTACTCGTCACAGACCGTTTTGTGATGACAAATCTACTTTTTAGCAGATTTTCATGAGTGTGACAACAAGGCCTCATTATTGGCGACAAGTAGCGACCCTTTTTTAACCATGCTCATTGTGACGACTAGATCAAATATTTTACTTGTCATCACACTCACGCAATGTGACGACCAAATTTTTTCTTAATTGTCGGCGCACCTGTCGGGGTCCGACAGTGGCAAATTTTTTTATAACCATGTATATCTCTTGAGCAACATACACGATTCATCAGAAATTTGACATGCATATACACCTAGGTGGTATGTATACTTTACCACATTCACTCATGAATATGGAACTTTTCACTCGACCTATGGAACTTTTTCAAGTGTTGTCGGAGTCGTCACAAAAATTCAGTGTGAACGCTGTCTTATCAAATAAGTTTTTAATTAAAATTAGTTTTAATCGGAAAAATGGCTGATAAATCGAACTTTTTACTGTCACAGAGAAACGGTGCGCCTTAAAAAAAAAAGGTATAAAAGAAAACAGTGACCAAATAATTCTTAGGCCGCGTTTACACGGATTTTTTGTGACGACTCAACATCACTAAAAAGTTCAATAAGTTGAGTAAAAAGGTGCCATATTCATGGGAAAAAATGGTTAACTGTATATTCGACCTAGGTTAATACGCATGTCAAATTGCAGAATCGTGCTTTTAGCTTAGACCTATATACGTTTGAAACAATTTTGCTGTTGTCACTGGCTGTCGGGAGTAGTGATGGAAAAAGCGCCAAGGTTTTGGCGCCAAGCGCCAAAAGCGCCATGGCGCTTTTCCACCCCCCAGCGCCAAGCGCCAATGGCGCCAGAGCAAAATGGCGCCAAGCGCCAAAAGCGCCATGGCGCTTTTCTGGACCTCGGCGCCAAGCGCCAATGGCGCCAGACGACAATGGCGCCAAGCGCCAATAGCGCCAGCGCCAAAAATTTGTTCAGCAATTTTGGGTAGAATAATGAGTATACAGGTAAAGGTAACAGACCGTATTACCTCGAATTATCCCCCCCCTTGAATTAACCCCCCCCCCCCGTCGAATACCCCCCCCCCCCTCAAAATGGGCTGGGGAAATAATAAACCCCCCCTCGAAATACCCCCCCTCGGAATGATGTACGTCATGTACATAATAAATATGTCATGTATGCAATGTACATTATGTATATTACTGCTAATTTGCATTGCAACTACACATAGACTAGTTTGTGTAGCTATCAACGTTTTATTGTACAAATGTCTCCTGTTTGGACACATTTATTACCTGTTTTGGGTATGCAAATGCCTACTATTCACTACGAAACTTACGAAAATTTCTGGCGAAATAATAAAACCCCCCCTCGAATAAACCCCCCCCTCAAATTTTTCTGGCGAAATAATAAACCCCCATGGGGGTATTTCGAGGTAATACGGTAAATATGTGCCCATACTACCGATGTTATAGTGTTAAGTGAAAAGAATTTACTACAAAGTACTGTAACTGTATTTTTTCTAATAGAATACCTCCAATAGAATGGCAACACCAATATAACGGCAGGTTTTGACAGGTTGTTGCACCCACGAAAACAAAAGAACGGCAGGTGAATATTACATTGAAAGGGTGCTAAAAGACAAAAATATAAAAATGTATGGTCAGAACATTCAGAGCATTCATTTACATATTAAATTTCAAGTCAATGCTCTGATATTGAAACACTATTTTAAGTTTCATCAAAAATAAAACAATGTTAAAATGAAAAATGTGTGAAGAAATAGAATGGCAGCTTCCAATAGAACGGCACCTCCAATAGAATGGTAGGTAAAAGGTTGACAAAAATAGAACATCAAGCTTCTATTAGAAAAAATACATTATTTATACCTAATGCTGCGATTACAGCTCGGGCGTAAAATGGACGGGCGTAAAATTGATTTTTTGGGCGTAAAATTAGTTACAGGTAAATGGATAAAGATATGGTGTTGTAATTTCAGTCAAAGAAAGGGCACATGCAGAGGTTGCTTGTGTCCAAAGCTCATCAGTTTATTTTAATTGTACTAGAAGTTATGAATTTTGGCGCAAATTTTTTTAATTTTACGCCCAAATTTTACGCCAGTTACAGCGCATAATAGGAGAAAATGTGCTAAAATTCATAACTCCCAGTATGATTAAAATAAAATCATGAGCTTTGGACACAAGAAACGTCTGCATCTAAGCTTTCTTTGACTGAAATAACAATGTCGTATATTTATCCATTCATCTGTAATTAATTTTACGCCCAAAATCAATTTTACGCCCAGTCAATTTTATGCCCAAGCTGTAATCACAGCATAATAGTGATCTAGATCACCAACAAATTGTTTAATCTGATACATTAAAAAAATATCATGTAAAAAAATATTCACTGAAAACTGATTTTGGGTGCAAACAAAGGCACATTTTCTCATCGTCCAAATATAAACACCTTTACTTAAAAATAAACACATTATGAAATTAGTATTACAACAGTATTGAACCATTTTTTTTCGTTATTGTTGGCGCTTTTTTGGCGCCATTTAAAATGCTGGCGCCAGGCGCCAATAGCGCCACAGGAAAATGGCGCCAAGCGCCAAAAGCGCCATGGCGCTTTTACAGATGCCGGCGCCAAGCGCCAATGGCGCCAGAGCATTTTAGCGCCAAGCGCCAAAAGCGCCATGGCGCTTTTTGGTTTGGCGCTAGCGCCAGGCGCCAGCGCCATGGCGCTTTTCCATCACTAGTCGGGAGACTGTCCGACACAGCGGCAAATTTTTTTCAAACGTCTATAAGTCTAAGCTACAATACAAGCATGATTCTGCAATTTGACATGTATATTCGCCTAGGTTGAATGTACAATTGGCCACTTTTTCTCATGAAGTTGGAACCTTTTTACTCAATTTATTGAACTTTTTAGTGATGTTGAGTCGTCACAAAAAATCCGTGTAAACGCGGCCTTATAAATATGAGTTGAACAACAAGCTTTTCGCCACTTACAAATTAGACAAACTTAATCTTATGAAGAACAAGGTGGAGTCAAGTAAAACCAACTTGTTTCGCGCCAGAAATAATTTTTTAGAACAATTTTTTATCATTAATGATGGAACGTTTCCTTCAGAAAAATGCATAGTATGAGGTCCGTCGACTAATTGTACGCAAATATCAATTGACTGCTCGCTTGTCTACAAAAATGAATAATTGCTGACAGTTGGAAATGCTCACAATTTGTGCAAAAATTATATAACCTAATTGGATACTTTACTGAAGATAGTTAGAAATGTCAAAGTATGGCTCACTAATTGCGGAACAACCCTTCAAAATCCTTTAATCCGCGTGAGAAATTCTTCATATTATTATCTCGACGCCGATATTTTTAACACAACACACTAACCCATCAGCCAGGCTCCATTTGTACATCACTAGACTATAAAAACTGAAAGAAATACTATTTCGGTCCAAAACGAGTGGCAAAAATGCACCGAACGCGTTCCCATTACAATTACAAAGGGAGTTCGTCCGAATCGAAAACGATGACATTTACAGAGGCGCTGCTGAAGCTCAGACGCAGTAAAAGGTGTTTTGCGTGAAAATGTGACGCGTATCACCGTGTTGGGGCCACTCAAGCTAGTTTTTATGGTGCCAATTTGAAAACTCATTCAAAAACTGAGTGGCGACCATAGCTGAAATCGGGGGTAGCATTTTGGGGGAGGGGGGTCCGCGCCCGAGCACGTGTTTATATCTCGGGAACTGCTTGATGAAAAATGTTGAAATTTGGATTATTTGGATATATTATGGTTTCAGGTCGGGGCTAATTACAAGTCTGAGGAAATTTTTATATGACCCCCCTGACTGGAGATAGGGTGGGTCTATAAAAAGGTGATTATGTGCAAAAATTTTGGGTGTCGCCCAGAACATGCAAATTTTGCACATCAATAACTCGGCTACTTCTTGGCAGATTTGGATCGTTTAACACATAAAATAGTTGGGACAACCTGCAGATTCCACTTTTGTAGTTGTGTTAGTGATATCTAAATTCCGTATGCCGATTTACCCGGTTTTTCAACTCGAAAAATAATTTTTTCTGAACATGCTATCATATACTTTAGACAACGAGAATGCATATAAAACAAAAATGAGTTCAATATCTTTTTCCAATCAAAAGTTACAGCGCTTCAAACTTTTTCCTCCGATCCACATAAATAACCACCTGAAGAACAATGCATGCAACTTCAAAACTCCATATCTCGACCATTTCTCAGCCGATTTTCACCAATGAACATTATCAGAATAACACAGAGATATCAGTTTTATTCACAGTTCATTTGTATACTCGACGGAGAGCACACCTAGTATGGAAACCTACCATAATTAAATGAATAAAATCTTGTGATACATTTCATAATAATTATTCTGAAGTAAAAATGAACTATTATGATGAAAAAACTGTATAATTTTTGGTTCATAATTCAGATGGTACGTTGTCCTACTAAGTGTGATGTCCATCGAGTATATGCATTTTCATTATGATAATTTCATTCAAAAGTTCACATTGTCTTGTATGGCAAATTTGATAAAATATATAGATCATCTGGGAATAAAAATGAAATCTCTATGTTATTCTGATAATTTTAAGTGTTCATTGGTGAAAATCGGCCGCGAAATGGTCGAGATATGGAGTTTTGAAGTTGCATGCATCTTTCTTCAGGCTCGTTATTTGGATGGGAGGAAAAAGTTTGAAGCGCTATAACATTTTATTGGGAAGAGATATTGAACTAATTTTTGTTTTACATGAATTCTCGTTGTCTTCAGTATATGATAGCATTTTCAGAAAAAAAATTTTTTCGAGTTGAAAAACCGGGTCAAATAGGCATACAGAATTTAGATATCACTGACACAACTACAAAAATGGAATCTGCAGGTTTTCCCAATCATTTTAAGTGTTTTTTTTAATTAAGTCACATGTATCTGGAGCCATGTGACTAGTGATGGAAAAGCGCCAGAAAAAAGGGCGCCAGGCGCCAATGGCGCCATGGCGCCATTCAGAAAGTGAGCGCCAAGCGCCAAGAGTGCCACAGAAAAAGGGCGCCAGGCGCCAAGGGCGCCATGGCGCCATTCGGAAAGCGGGCGCCAGGCGCCAAGGGCGCCACGGAAAGAGGGCGCCAAGCGCCAAGGGCGCCATGGCGCCATTTGAAAAATAGGGCGCCAGGCGCCAAGGGCGCCAGGATAAATAAGTGCATACAACACAATGCGTGTGCTAAAAGTGTTTCTACAGCACCCTAGCACATGCATTCACTACTTAATTTGCGTTCTCCAGGGTGTAATGAACAAAGACAACACTAGCAACAAAAAAATTCGAGTAAAATGCACATGACAATTCAAACACAATGGATATTGTCATTTTACAACAATCCATTCACTTCAAATTGACTTTTCCAATCAATGTTTCCTCGAAATGGAAAAAAACGGAATTGCAACGATTTGAATCCGTTTATTTATGATATTGCAAGTTCAATGTTCCGTCATTCTCGTCTTATGATCTGTCAGACACATCTCATGAACCGTTGCACAAAAGATTGATACCCACTCACACCACTTCGTCCATTTTTAGGGCGAATTCAGATCATCCATGAATGCGTTTTTCATCTTTTTTCCATTTGTACAGCACTCACCTTGAAACCCTGCTGGCGCCTTTTTGGCGCCCTTTAAAAGCAGGGCGCCAGGCGCCAAGGGCGCCACAGAAAAAGGGCGCCAAGCGCCAAGGGCGCCATGGCGCCTTTCAGAATGTGGGCGCCAGGCGCCAAGGGCGCCACAGAAAAAGGGCGCCAAGCGCCAATGGCGCCATGGCGCGGCGCCCTTTGGCGCCCTCAAATGGCGCCAGCGCCATGGCGCCATTCCATCACTACATGTGACTTAAAAAAAATATAAAAAAGGTTCAACAGTGTTGACCGATCCAAATCGGCCCAGAAATAGCCAAGTTATTGATGTGCAAAGTTTGCATGTTCTGGGCGACACTCAAATTTTTTGCACATGACCAACTTTTTTTATATACCCACCCTATCTCCAGTCAGGGGGGTCGTATAAAAATTTCCTCAAACTTGTAATTAGCCCCGACCTGAAACCATAATATATCCAAATTTCAACATTTTTCATCAAGCGGCTCCCGATACATAAACACGTGCTCAGGGGCGGACCCCCCACCCCCAAAATGCTACCCCCGATTTCAGCTATGGTGGCGACGCGACGGCGGATGGACGCTTCCACCATCCCGCAACTGACCACAGACTCAGCGCACTAGTATTAGGATGCAATAATTTATTAGTTTACAGAAATTATCAGTCCATGAACTACTGTTGAAGGAGATCGACAGGATTTCGATCGAGTTTTCAAATTGGAACCATGAAAACTAGCTTGTGTCACGCAATTTCTTCTAATAGAAGGGCATCCTATTTTTTATAAACTTTTTTACCCGCCCTTCTATTGGAGACGCCCTTCTATTGGAAGCGGCCCTTTTAACTTTTCTCAAATTCTGCCAAGGTTTTCCAAAAGTGTTATGTCACAGACGACTCATGGAATGAAAATTCATATCTTTCATTTGACATTTGATGTTAAAATGTATGACTTTATATAATTTTTATGCATTTGGCACAATCCCAGCACGTTTTACTCTCCTTTTGAATACCACCCTTTATTCACTTTGTGATGTAAGTGTTGTTTTTGAAAAGTTTTTTTAAACAGTGAAAACTCTGGCCAACCCTATTCCCAATTCATAAAAAAGTCATTCATCCTGATGATAAAACTCATTCTGATGAAAAACAATAACCCAGAGGAACAAATCAAGGACTTACCCTAATTAGGATTGGTACAATTCCAATCCTGTTACAAACTGTCACATTTCCATGCAACACCTTCAAAGGCAGCACCATCTCAAAGTTCATGACCACTGTTTGCATGGAAACAGAGACAATGCTGAACATCCTGTTGAAAGATGGGAACAGGAATCACCAGAAGGTTAATTGTTTTGGTTTATTGACATTTTTCTGATGATTTTATTAGTGCTTGATGCTTTTTTGGTAAGTTTAGTGTTACAATAATCTTGGGAAATTTGTATTTTCAAATAGAAAAGAGAAGAAAATAAGAAAATATAAAAAAGTTGTATTTTTTTTCTCAAGGTTTTTCAACAGAGATTTAATTAGATTTATATTATAAGAAGAACATACAAAAATTATAAATATTAAATTTATGTAATTACATATCTTATCTATATTTTCTCTGCATTTTTAGAGGAATTCCATTTCATTTTTGAGAAATTTTCTGAGATTATATTTGAGATTATATTATATTTTCTGAAAAACACCTATTGTTGCTTGTTGTGTGTGTGGAACTATACTATTGGTAAATTGATTTGATACAGTTTTACTTTTCAATACATCTCACAAAATTTGCACAAGAATATATTTTGTTCTTCAAAATGAGAGAAACACAAGTCAATTAAACAAATGTTACAGAAGATATGCCAGTCAAATTGGCGTCAGACCGTATTTATACAAGAAAAAAATGCCACTGTGGACTTCTCAATGAATTTGGTAAGTAAATACAAATTTCTCAATTTTTTCTTTGTTAACAAAGATGGATATTTTCTTAAAATTCAAACATTTCAGATGCTTTCACAGGGAATGGGAACAACATGGAATGTGAACCCTTTTTGATGGCAGCTTTAGAAGACTTTTCAGGCATTGTGGATAATCCACAATCAATTTATCAGTGCCCACTGTGTGAGCAATATCTCAGAGTGAGTTTTTTCTATTTATAACTTTCTGGGAATTTTAAAAATCGTTATGTTGGAAAAATTACTTCACCAAAATTGCCTCACACAAATAAATACATCCACATGCACACTCAAAATATGTATTGACAAAAATGCCTGGATTTTAGTCATCCAATTGAAACACAGTTCACTGGCAACTTTCTGCCAACTTGGAGACACCGAACTTACACACATCCATAATCATTTACCAGCACTTTGTAGCACATAAAAGTGAGAAAATGCCATCTATGGAAGCTGCTGCAGTGGTTTGCACTGACATGGCCCATCAGCTTGTTGAAAGAGTTCATCAAATGTGTGTAATTACAACACCACAACACATCATACTTTAAAATCAAAAAATTTCACTAGATTGACTGGATTTTGAATAGAAATTTTTTAAATATTTCCTCCAAGATTTCCAGAAAAATTCAAATATATTTTCTCGGCGTTAAAAAGTTTTTCGAGAGCTTTTCTGGGATTTTATTGAATTATTTTTTTCTCAAAATCACCCATTTTTATACTCAAAGTTGTCAATAAGGTGGCAGATAGTTACATCAAAATTGTCAATGAGCTAAAGCTAGTTTGTAGCTACATCATTTGTCAAGTCAGTACACTGTGTTTCCCCGCACCACACTAATAAAACTCTGGTCACCAAAAATAGCCCAAATGCAAATCGCAAATTCAAAACCAAATCTCAAATGGCTCAAATCTTGCAAACTGTAAATACAATATCCATTTGGATACTATCCGAAATAGATGTTTTATCACATCATCAGTCAACATCTAGAATACCCCTGAACAAAAAAGAAACATTTGCATTCAGGTGCGGGGGTCTTCCCCCCTGGTCCAGTGTCCAAACTGCTTCACTGCGTTAGTTTGGGCATGGGGGTCAGCAGATTTGGGACAAATGTTGAGGATAGATAGATGGGGCCAACCCCCCCCCCTGTAAAATTTGGAAAATGTCAAATGGCCAATAAATGCAAAAGAAAGTTTTACTGGGCACTTTACATTTTACGTTACATGTGACTACCCAATTTGTTTAATATTTGTGTGGATTAGAAAATTTGAATAAATCCACACTGATTAATAAAAAGCGCCCGCACAAAACAGTAACTTTATTTGAGAAAAAGAACATTCTCCGCTTTTTGACACTTTATTTCAAATGCAAAATATTGACATCCCTGATTAAATTTTAAAATTCACAAAACTTTTTTCCTCGAGCAGACTTTATGCGGGCCGAAAAATGAGCTTCCGACAAACTGTCTTTTTACGACTGATGGGGAGCTGCGCTTTGTTGGCTGTGGGCATCGGCACAGTTAGTGAAATAAAAAATACCATATACCACATTTCTTCTAATAGAAGGGCGCTTCCAATAGAAGGGCATCTCCAATAAAAGGGTCAAAAACTGCTGGAATGTATGCTGGATGTGTGAAATGCGCAAAAATAAATGCCAGCGGATGCTGTTATTTAATGGCTTTAGTCCATTGATGCGGTTATATTTTAAAATTATATGTTGGATCTTGGATGAATTCTACAACTCGTTATTCTATGAATGTTCTGTGGCGTAACACTTTGGAAAACCTTGGCAGAACTTGAAAAAATGGTTAAATGACTGGCGAAATAATAGAAGGGCAGCTTCCAGTAGAAGGGCGTCTCCAATAGAAGGGCGGGTAAAAAAGTTGACGAAATAGGAGGGCGCCCTTCGATTAGAAGAAATACGGTAGTAATACGGTAGTAATACGGTATTGCTTCGCAATCATTCCAAAAGGTTTTCATCAAAACTATGATGTAAAATCACCCACAGAATAAAAATCTCCAACACAGACAGCCCTAATGAGTGCTCCCTGGTGCCACTCCCCGACCCTGTAAAATGTCAAATGTCATGCTAAGTGTCAAAAGCCATGTAAAATGTCCTGGGAAATGCCAAACATCCAATAAAAAAAATAATGAAAGAAAACGATTCTTCACCTGACTTTTGACATTTCCCAGGGTCTGGGAGTGGCCCCTGGTGGACTGCGGCGGCGGCGCTCCTTCCAATGTCGGCCATAGGATTCTGTTGTTTCAGCTGCCTCAGACCCATACAGGTGTTGCATTCTGATTGAAGGGAGCTGCATTGGGTTCGAGATTGGATTTAGATTGGATATGGTAGTTTGGCAATGTGCCAAGGAATATCGAACATTTTTTATATAGAAAATCGAATATCCATATCATGGGTCCATATCGTATCGACATCGAATATCGAGTTTCAGAAAAAATAACGAATAACGATATCGAGTTTCTGAAAAAAATATCGAATATCGAAAACGGGGCAGGCCTGATACGCACATCTGCCCGATACGCACATTTGCCCGTTTTTTGCACTTGACACTTTTTCAAGTGATTTTCAGATATGAGTAAAGTGAAAAAAAGTTGCGCAATGACATTAGTGAACTTTTTTCACTTCACTCACATCTGAAAATCACTTGAAAAAGTGTCAAGTGAAAAAACAGTGAAAAATAGCCATTTTTCACTGTTTTTCACTTGACACACTTTCAAGTGATTTTCAGATATGAGTGAAGTGAAAAAAAGCTGCGCAATGACATTAGTGAACTTTTTTCACTTCACTCATATCTGAAAATCACTTGGAAAAGTGCCAAGTGAAAAAAACGGGCAAATGTGCGTATCGGGCAGATGTGCGTATCAGTGCACACCCATCGAAAACATCGTCATATCGTCCGAACCCTAGTAGAGGGTTCCGGGATGGAAGCTAAAAATTTGCCTCGGGATAGATCGGTAGCTGAGCGGTCCCTAGGATAGACGCATACCTGGGCGTTTTGAGGGGTAAACCCGATTACTACAGACCCCTGATTCCATATAAATGCTGAACTTTGTTGGAGTAAATAATCGGTTTTCCGAAATTAAATACACATTTTTTCGCACAGATACACACTAAAAATTCTTTCGCTTAAAAATAGTCAACTGACCAGAATGGAATATTCCATATACCATGTGAACAGAAAATTAAATGTTTCATTCTCTCACAGCATCAGATTGCGATATACCCATGCAAATTGTGAATTTGATAGACAACTTTTGCCGTAACTTCGTTCATCAAAATATGGTATTTGGACACTTGTGTGTAGCGTGCAGCCCCGTCTGTTTAAACACTTTTATCCTCTGGTTTAAAATTAGATAAGAAAGTCCATCAAATAACCAGAGAAACAGGGCACGAAAATTTTAAATAGCGAAAAGCCCCATTTTATTATCCGGAAACTTGGCACATTTCCAAAATGATGAAATCATGCGTCGGTGTCACTCGTACGGGGAAAAATTCAGCAGAAAAAAAGAAAACGATTTAAAATGCCGAATTTAACCCTTCAATCAGGATCAACATTTCGGCGATAAAAATAAAGCGCAATTTCAATATATGCACCAAACAAAGCCAAGGTGAAATGAGTGATTCAATAAAAATGAAAACATCTGCAAGTGACAGTTTTCCAAAGGGGTGTCAAAGTATGAAATCTGGGATGTCATATAGTAACAGTGTATATGACAACTTGAGATTTGTGTATGGTGATGTGAATGACCATGAAAAAGGACAAAGAATTGACATGGTGTAGCTTTTTTATTTAGTGATTGACAAAATGATGCATGTCACTGAGAAAAAAAAAACTTGTAGAAAAATATCAACAATGTTGATAATTCATTTTATACACTGATTTATAATGAAAGATGTTAAGTGCATAAATTGTTTATGAAGCACATTTGCCAGGGCATTTAGTAAATTTAGGAGTGGGCCCTGGAGGATGCCTCAAATGCATTTGTGAAAATGAAACTCAAATGTTGAGAGCAGATGAAAAAATTCACACTTTACAATCACCATTTTGAATAAAAAAACATTCATCAGGCAAGTTCATTGCAGTCCAGTCCAATACACTGCATCACTGGCAGATAATTGTGAATGAAATTTAAAATGCAATTTTCTTGTAATCAATTTTTTGGACATACTTTGTGTCAAATGACACGTCAGATGCAGAAACAAGAAATCTACTGAATGATCATGATTGTATAATTTTAATAATTGGAAGTGCACAAATTATACAAAATACTTCAAATTCATGCAATATACTGAAATCAGCCACCACAATGAAAAAAATTAATTTTTGAAGGTACTGTGCCACAGGATGAAAAACACTAACATGTGGAACCAAAATTTTTAGTGTTGTATGTGCCAGCATGTTTTTTGTGTTTCGAATTTTGTCCCGAAAATAAGTACCTATTGGGCTGTCGGGAAAGTTCGTGCCGCTTCCAGGTTGAATCCCATTGGATTGTACAGGACAGTCTTTGTTAGGTTTCAGCCAGGGTATAAATAGCCCCCGTCCTCTCCGTCTTTTCAATTCAGTCTCGACTGCCTGCTGCGTTTTTGTCGCCAGCATCATGTCTATGTCAAAACAGTACATCCGGGGCTGCATGTTCTACGACTTCAAGTTGGGGCGGAATGCAGCAGAATCGAGTCGCCGTATCAATGATGCATTTGGGGAGGGGACTATAAGCAATCGGACTGCCAGGAAATGGTTCGCTTGTTTTTGTTCTGTTGAGGCAGATTTTGAAGACAAGGAACGTTCCAGACGCCCCTCTGAAGTGGATGAGGAGCAACTGCGCGAGCTCGTCGATGCCAACCCCCGGCAGACAACACGTGAACTTGCAGAAGTCCTTGGGGTTCACCATAGCACTGTTGCTGCTCATATGCATGCAATGGGTAGGGTGTACAGGATGTCACAATGGGTACCCCATGATCTGTCCAATTTTGACTGTCAGCGTCGGGTCGAGGCAGCCACAAATTTGCTGTCATTCAGATGCACAACTGCATGGCTGAACACCATTGTGACAGGTGATGAGAAATGCTGTCTTTACGTCAATGTAAAGCATCGTGTGTCATGGGTGGATGCGGGTGCTATGCCGGAAACCCAGCCAAAGGCTCCCATGCACCCCCAGAAAGTGATGCTGTCCGTCTGGTGGGATTGCAAAGGCATCATCTATTGGGAGCTACTACCACCCAACAAAAGCATCACAGCTGACCTCTACTGTCAGCAGCTTGAAAATTTGGCTGCCAAAATCAGGCATCTCCGTCCAAATCATGGCCTCGTTCGATTCTTGCATGACAACGCCCCACCCCACACAGCAAAAACGACTCGCCAAAAATTACTCAACCTGGGCTGGGAGATTCTGAAACATCCACCTTATAGCCCAGACCTGGCCCCCTCCGACTTTCACATTTTCCGTTCCCTGAGCAATGCCATGTCTGGACAATCATTCAATGATGTGGATGCCCTGCGAACCTGGCTCACCAACTTCTTCGAGTCAAAGCCAGAGCAATTCTACAGGGATGGCATCATGGCCCTACCCGAAAAATGGAAAAACGTGATCAATAATAATGGTGATTATACTGTTTGATTGTTTTGTTCATCATTTATTTTGTTTAAATATTCATTTGATTAAAGTGACAATAAACGGCACGAACTTTCCCGACAGACCAATAACTAACGTTTTTGTACAACTGTGTACATCTCTATATTTGATTGTGTATTCAAGGATCACGTATGGGAATTTGGCTCATTGCCGAGCTTGTATTTCAACCGACTACGTTTTGTACAAACGAGAGTAAAAGACACAGGATTTAGTCAGAGTCACCGATAATGACCGCGGAATTTGATTAAGCGACCGGAAATGATCGCTGATGGCGGCCCACACACTTCCATGCCTCGCCCGTTCGCCATCGTTGACGATTGTATACAAACAGGTGTATCCAAAAACTGTTTTGGACAGCTGCCAATTTTCCATACGGGGTCTCTTCCGTATTAAAATTTGAATGTATTTTTTGCTAGCCCGTTTTTTGAGCGATAAAAATTCCGTTATGTTATGACCATTTTTCCTGCATTCTTGTTCGATTTAGAGTTTGTTTATTGTTGATTTTCGATCGCGAAATGTTGTGACAATCCTATTCTGCCGCTCGAGATGTTTCAATGAAAAAATTATTTGTATCCATTTGTGTCACAGTATTGGCTCTGTGCCAGGGCTGAAACTACAATAGCGGATCACACACTTAAATTTTGAGTTATTCGTTTGAAAGGTTTTTAGATGCAAAAGATGCCACAAGAAAGTGAATATTTTGAAATCTAAATCCCAATAGAATTTCCCAAATTCCAAACCCGGGAAAATGTGCCAAATTTGCCGAATGACTTTGTTCAGTGTGAAATGTGAAGGGAAACCTCCAGTGTGCATTTTATGTTACTTAGGCAACTGCCATCCAAGTGTGTTTTAGATATTATTTCTGCGATTACAGGGTGCGGCAATTTATACCTGCGCCCTAGATTTCGAATAACTTGTCACTGGGTGGTCGGATTGACGTCAAATTTCAGGTCAAGATTAACAACTAAATAGGTAAGGATCCCTGAAAATATGGCTGCGATAGCTCCACTCGTTCTCAAGTTATGCAAACACCAATAATTGTCGCATTATACCAACTTGCTTTACAACCAATTACGCAAGCGTCTGCCGATTTCCTTATCGGTAAGGCGGATGTGTGGTGCGCGCGAACGCATTTTGGCATGCCACTGCGAAAAAAAAAACGAGAAAAAACAATCCTAATCCCGGTCCGGGTCCCCAGAAAGTGGATCCCGTTTGAAACCTGTGGATCATGGGGTGGTGGTAAAGTAACAATTACGCGATTGCATGAATAACTTGAGAACGAGTGGAGCTATCGCAGCCATATTTTCAGGGATCCTTTCCTTTTTAGTTGTTAATGTTGACCTAAAATTTTACGTTGATCCAACCACTCAGTCACAAGTTATTCGAAATCTAGCGCGCAGATCTAAATTGCCGCACCCTGTAGATCCAGATGACTGATCTCTAAAACTGCAAAACAATACTATAATGCAAGTTCTGCTGTAAATTTACCTTTAGTTCATTTATATTCTTATACTTTCTCCTGTAAGAATAGTAACTGCGGTCCTGCGGATTGATTTTTTGGCACAGATTCATTCATGTACACTACCACAATAGTAGGTACCTTCCAAGACCATTTACCTTTACACAGTATATTGTATTATTTATTTGGCATTACAACAGCTGTTGATATAATAAAAATAATTAGCATTTTATAGTCACCTATTGAATGGGTCTGGATTCTGGAGCTCTAAAAATATGAAAAACTATCATATTGAAGGTACAAAAATTCATTTATGTAAAAATAAAGCAGCCAAAATAAGATAACAAACTTTGCATGTATTAAATGAAACAAAAATATATAAATACATTCATTACCAATACACTGCCATATATATATATAACAAATCAATACCTTGCTATATTCACTTCACAGTTGGATCACTATTCACTTATATTTGGCATATTTGTGATAACTTTTACAATAACATTTTTGCTCAAAAATGACTGATTTTCCATTAAGTTGCCATCAAATCAATGAGTATTTATGAATGATGATTCCTGTGAACACCCTTATTTTTTTATGACACTCAAAATTTGACTTAGTCTGTGCAAGTAAAATAAATGTGTGTGTTGTGGCAAAGCTACCAAAAGCATGAAACAATAGCAATAACATGATGACAAAAAAAGGAAGCCTGGCGCTTATTGCAAACAATGTGAAATCACTAAGATGTAGGCTATTTAGGGGATGAAAAAATCTCACAAGCAAGTGTACCTAACTAAAACAGAGTATGCACCATCTTGCTGCCACGCTGTGACAGAATACATTGTTTTCTTAGACAGCACATCAGCAATTAGCATTGTATAGATTATTTTGTTGTGAATCATCATTTTAACAACCACAGTGCCACACGCCATCATTTTTTAAATACAAAATGCCAGATCCAGATTTTTGACCACCCTTGATAATGACAAGTATCACACCCAATCATTACTGCAGTCCAGGCAACAAAAATGTATAGGTAGGATAAAATAGTGACACAAAATGGGGGGCATGAGCTATTCCTCAGGCTGCTGTCAGCTTGCGAACTCGCTCAGCATTGCAACTTTTGCAGTACAGGTGATTATCTAGTGGGTAACAACCGTGACCTTCGATTTTGCTTGACAACTTCAGACCGCAGTCCTGTGCAATTGGGGGGAGGGGGTGTATGGTTGCTTGGGGTGCTTGGTTTGTATGGTTTTGAGAATTAGAAAACCACACTAAAATTATCCCTGGGTTTTTGGGTGGAGTTGATTCATTGATAACCTACTCAATGATGCAGGGGAAGGGGACCCAATTCATAAGGAAAGGGAGGGGGAATATGAAATAAAAACCCTTTTGTTGGACAGATATGGAAATATGTTCTTTTTACTTGTTTTTAGTACTCTTTGCACACCGAACTGAATGCTGCATGCTTGCACACACTTCATTTGTTTATTTAATACAACATAAATTTACAGGGAATTTACATCAAACATGATACCATTACTCATAACTTTGCCAAATAACTGGGGGGACCCAATGATCGCAGGTCAACTGTATGAGACAACATAATCTTCATTTTTCAATTAGTAAACTTTTTGACATTTTTGGTTAATTTGGATTAGAATAATATACAAAAGCTATAACTTGTCATAAATACACCCAATTTCTGACAGGAAAACCCTCTCCAAAACGTCACCAAACCACCAATGGAACAACTGTAGCACTAACCTCACACTTGTAGCAATCTACATGGAAGCTTTTGTCCATGGCAACAACCCTGAAGCTTTCCTCCTTCCCCTCATCTGGCACAATGGGCTTGTTGCATGTAGCACACCTCGGGGCGTATTTCTCATGGAAGCATTGCACACAATGAATGGCATTGTTTGAATCGACTGTGGGGGTGGAATTTGGGGGGTTTTGTGTGTAGGATTGCATATGAATGAATACTGATGTGAACAGATGCCATTCTGCAAGTGGTGAAATGAACTACTTACTTCTCATTGCACTTCTGACTTCTTAAACAGTTTTTGACTTCTCCACTTGCGGAATTGTGGCTGCACACACTAGTTTACTAACACAAGTAAACTCAATTTGGGTGCCTATAAATCAGCTTTGAACATATTTGAGTTTAGCAGAATACGTGTTTTTAGATCCTCGTCAACTGTAGCTTACAGATATCTTATTTTGGTGAACTCAAATACGTTCAAAGTTGATTTATGAGCACCCAAAATAAGTTTACTTCTGTTAGTAAACCAGTGTGTGCAGCGGCATTGGCCCCAGACAATTTAGGTACCGTATTACCTCGAAATACCCCCATGGGGGTTTGTTATTTCGCCAGCAAAATTTGAGAGGGGTTAATTCGAGGGGGGGTTTATTCGAGGGGGGTTTATTATTTCGTCAGAAATTTTCGTAAGGATCGTAGTAAATAGTAGGCATTTGCGTACCCAAAATACATCGGTAATAAATGTGTCCAAACAGGATATATTTGGACACAAAAACGTAGATACCGTATTTCCTCGAAATACCCCCCCCCTCGAAATACCCCCCCCCCTCTCGAGACCACTATGAAACAATCACCCCCCCCCTCGAAATACCCCCCCCCCAAATTGAGTGTAAAGAGAACGTACATCACAAATATGGCAGTATGTGTTCTGCGTAGTGCAGAACACACGTTAAAACAATGTCGGAATCACGTTAGAACAGTGTACATACCATCTACATACTAATATTAGTCTACAGAACCTTATAAATGGCGGTTTTTGTATCATTTTTCGACGTCTGCGTACGTTTCAGACGACAATTTCGTACTAGGTTTTCAAAAATTTTCTTGTGAAATAATAACCCCCCCCTCGAAATACCCCCCCCCCCTCGTTTGACCCCCCCCCTCTCGGGACCACTATGAAACAATCACCCCCCGGGGGGTATTTCGAGGAAATACGGTAGCTACACAAACTACTCTATGTGTAGCTGCAATGCAAATTAACAGTAATATACATCATGTACATTGCGTACATAATGTATTTATTATGTACATGACGTACATCATTCCGAAGGGGGGGTATTTCGAGGGGGGGGGGGTTATTATTTACCCAGCCCATTTTGAGGGGGGTTAATTCAAGGGGGGATAATTCGAGGTAATGCGGTATATTAAGTTTGTTTGTTGACACCTATGCGGTGGTTCTTTTTATTGGAGCTTTTCTGCCATTAATTTTTGTTCAGTATTTACTGGGGATGAAAAATCGTTTGTTTAAGCTGTTAAATTTAAAAACATCACATTCGACTAAGATTTTTTGTATATGATTTTAAAGTTTTAAATCAAGTATCATCCCACTTTTTTCTGTACACTTTTCTGTTTTATCTTGCCATTACTTAGTGAGTATTGAGTATTCATAAGACATGCTATTCAAAACATTTCACTATTTTTGGTGCGGTCTCCTATACACCATGTTCTGAACTGAGAAACGTCACTGCAAATGTTTATTGGCTTTTATTTCTAAGCTGTTTGAACCTTTGCCCTAAATATGTCTACCCAGCTGTTGACTTGGTTTTGACAAAAAACTCGTCTGCAAAAAATCAATAGGAGACTGCTTTTGGAGTGAAAATCATTAATCCAATTTTCCTGTAATTTCTGTGTTTTACATTGACAATAGAGTATGTACTGTGGTTGGCATTGAAAAATGGGTGATTTTGAGAAAATATAATAAAACATACCGTATTTCCCCGAAATACCCCCTTGAAATACCCCCCCCACCCCCGTAAAATGCCCACAATGAATTTACCGTATTTCCTCGAAATACCCCCGGGGGTTTATTGTTTCATAGTGAGAATTTTGAGGGGGGTTAAACGAGGGGGGGGTATTTCGAGGGGGGGGGGGTGGTTTCGCCAGAAATTTTTTGAAAACCAAGTACTAAATTGTCGTTTGAAACGTACGCAGACGTCGAAAATGCAACAAAAATCGCCATTTATAAGACTCTAAAGACTTGTATAAGTGTGTAGACGTATAATCACTGTTCTCACATAACAGAGTCATCGTTTTTAACGTGTGTTTTGCATTACCCAGATGACAAACCGCAGCCTTTGTCATTTACGTTCTCTATACACTAAATTTGGGGGGGGGGGGGTTTATAAGTTCATAGTGTCCATTTTGAGGGGGGGTATTATTTCCTCAGCCAAACTTTATGGGGGTATTTCGAGGGGGGTGGGTTAATTCAAGGGGGGTTAATTCAAGGTAATACGGTATTTAAATCTTTATACATGGCGGTTTTCGTCGCATTTTTCGACGTCTGTGTATTTACGTTTCAAACGACAATTTAGTATTGGAATTTCCAAAAAAATTCTAGCGAAATAATACCCCCCGCGAAATACCCCCCACGTGTAACCCCCCTCAAAATATCCACTCTGAAAAAATAAACCCCCCAGGGGGTAATTCGAGGAAATACGGTAATCTCAGAAAATCTCTCAAAAAGAAAATATGATCATATCTCTCTGAAAAATGGGACAAAATATAAATGTGATGTATTTTTTATATTTTCTTCTTAAAATAAAATAAAATCTCTCCAGAAAAACCTGGAGAATTTTTAAATATATTAGCATCATGCCCCAAGCTGCTTTAAAAGTGCTTAAAATCAGCAAAATGTTATAAAAATTGGTGGTTTTGGGCGAACATTAGGGTGGCTTTTCTCAAAAATACTCACATTTACGTTTTACAGAGGAAAAACTACGTTTACTCACGTTTACTCATGAGTAAAAGTAAAAAAAATTACTTTACGTTTTCTGTACTCAGGGGGGTGAGTAAATAAATAAATACTTTCCGTTCACGTATACTTTGAAAAAAGTTTGGTACTTTTAACAACTCTGGTTTAAAGCCTAAAAAGTTATAAAAAAATATGGCAAAAAGATGCACCTG